>JBAMCL010000239.1:0-613298 GCA_037075165.1 Hirtodrosophila histrioides
GTGTGTGAGAGAGAGAGTGAGACAAAGAGAGAGAGAGAGAAAGAGACAGATCGAATTTTTTGTATAAACAAAAAGTTTGATATAGTTGTCCGATTTTGACCAAATTTGGTTAGATTGTATAAACTCTCTAGAAACTTTGTTTGGGAAAGTTTGTTATGGATACCTTTATAAACAGAAAAGTTTTTCATACAAAAACATAGTTGTCGATCGAACGTTTCTATGGCAGCTATATGTTATAGTGGTCCGATCCGGCCGGTTCCGTCATATGTACTGCCACCAGTAAAAAAAAGGGTCCGTACCAAGTTTCATTACGATAGCTTTAAAACTAAGAGACTAGTTTGCATAGAAACAGACGGACAGACGGACATCGCTATATCGACTCGGCTATTCATGCTGATTCAGAATATATATACTTTGTTGGGTCGGAAACGTCTCCTTCTGACCATTACACATTTCGAGACAAAATTATAATACCCTCTGCTAGGGTATAAAAATAGAATATGAATTATTTTCATTGATTTATAGAGATTATAATCCTAAATATAAGAGAATGACACATTTATCAAGTCGATTCCAAAACATTTATGTTCATATAGTTCTGTGCATATAAAGCTATTTATTGATATTCCAATGGCTTTTGTTTAGATATTTAGGTATATAGAAATAAGTAATAACTTATCGCGTAACGCTATAGATTGTGGATAATGTTGAAAGAGCGAAAGAAATATAATTAGTTTACAATAACAGTGTGACCAGTCTGCGGATTATTGTGAAAGAGCGAAACGAAATGCAATTAGTTAGCGATAACAGTGTGACCAGCTTTCATGCATTAATGCAACTCACAAAACTAATTACAGCCGCATTGCGGATAACTGTGCAAAATGAAGCTAAATAATTACATAACCAAATGGAAAAATGTATGGGAATGTTATTAATAGTGTTGCGTTCAAGCTTGTAATCCAATTTGTGTGAAACGCTACAACAGTTAATAAAAGATCATAAAGCACTAGCCTGCATTAACTTGAATATTTCAACCGAATCTTAAAACTGAGCTATAATTATGCCCAGTCATTGATCAGTTGACTAAGCAATTTTCTTTACCAACTGAGCTCTGGTGAAATTCTTTATTCGTTTATGAAACATTTCCCAATCCAAATATATACTACATAATTGGAGTCTTAAACTTACTGATATTATCTAAGTTACCAATGTTACCTTACGTTATTTCTTTGTGGAAATACAGGTAAATGGCGAAAGCTTGTCGAGTTAAATTAAGGAAACTATCTGATAGTATATATCAAATATATGCTACTAATGTTGTCTAAAACTAATTAGTCTATTTCTTTGTGGAAATACAAGTTAAATAAGGAACTACCTTATCGAGTTAAATTAAGGATACTATCATATAGTATATGTATATAAAATATATACTACATAATGGGAGTCTAAAACTAACTGATATTATCTAAGTTACCAATGTTTCCTTTACTTATTTCTTTGTGGAAATACAGTTAAAAGCGAAGGCTAGTCGAGTTAAATTAAGGAAACTATCATATGGTATATATCAAACATATACTACATAATTGGAGTCTAAAACTAACGGATATTACTAAAGATACCAATGTTTCTTTGTGGAAATACAGTTAAAAGCGAAGGTTAGTCGAGTTAATTTAAGGGAACTATCATATAGTATATATCAAATATATATATTATCAAAGCTACCAAAGTTGCCTTTAGTTATTTCTTTGTGGAAATTCAGAGATAAACTAAGGAAACTATCATATTTCTTATAGTAGAACTGCAATTATCAAAGTTACCAATGTTTCCTTTAGTTATTTCTTTGTGGAAATACAGTTAAAGGCTTGTCGAGTTAAATTAAGCGATACTATCATATAGTATATATCAAATATATACTACATAATTGGAGTCTAAAACTAACTGATAGTATTACCGAAGCTATCAATGTTTCCTTTAGTTATTTCTTTGTGGAAATACAGAGGTAAACTAAGGAAACTATCATATTTCTTATAGTAGAACTGCTCCCGCTCCAAATGTGATTTTTTTTACTACATAATTGGAGTCTAAAACTTACTGATGTTATCAAAAATGACCAATGTTTCCTTTAGTTATTTCTTTATGGAAATTAAATGGCGAAGACTAGTCGCGTTAAATTAAGGATACTATCATATAGTATATATCAAATAAATACTACATAATGGGAGTCTAAAACTAACTGATATTACTTAAGCTACCAATGTTTCTTTTAGTTATTTCTTTCTGGATTCGAGTTAAATTAAGGAAACTATCATATTTCTTATAGTAGAACAGCTACTGATCGCACAAAGTTTTTCACCCTCCAAATGTGATTTCTTCACCAAAAGAATTTGAATCCAAATATATTCCTTGGAAGTGCATTTCTGTTAGTTTTCGTTTCTTCTGGCACATTTTGGTTTCTATTAAATTTTTGTTGCTGCTGCTGCTTCTTCTACATGATTTTTATTTTTATATATATATATTTCTTCTTTCATTTTTGTTGTATGCTTTTTGATATTTTGAAACATGTGCTCGCTTGTATCTAAAAATATCACAAAATTTTCTCTCAGCGACGCAGCAGCAAACGAGTTGAAGGAATAAATAAATATAACTTGTTGGCTTTAAACATTATTTGGAGTGTCTTTAGACTGGAGATTCTTCAATATAAACAAACTTGGGAAGAATTGGGAAATGAATTGAAATAATTAAAAGCGAAATCTTTGTTTTTCTTCTTTGTTACAAAAGTCGGTTCAGTAATTCTTTTCTTTTCTTGTTTTGTAACAATGAAAGTCAATTAAGAATACCTTAGCTTACACTCTCCCTGCTGCTGCCACACCCTAACATAATTCCCGCTCATTTCAATACCCAAAAATCAAATAAAACATATATAAAATATATTATAAAAAATTCAAATAAATGAAAAATTGAAATCCAACGTGTTCTGTGCTTTGTCTCTTTGCATCTCCCCCGGCCTCTATACCAATGAGCGACAGCTGTTGTACATTTTTGGTTGTATCTGCAGCTGTGCAGCTCATCACTCCCCCAAATGCCCCGTCCTCCCCTCCCTTTCCAAGCACTCGTAGCACCTAAAACCCCCTCCCCGCACTGTATCAACCTGCCTCAGCAATTCCCCAATTCTGGCTGCATTTTGGAAACGTCGGCACCAAAAATAAGTTTTTCGTGCATGAAATTTTTGGCAGCCAAATGCTGCAGCAGCAACTAACAACAACAACAACAACAACCAGAAGTTGCCTCATTTACATAAGCAGCGCTGCCTTAACCCTTGGCTGGCCCAGCGTCCACATTGCGCCTTCATGCTAAATTGAGATCAATTGAAAGCGAAATTGATTGTTTGACCTTTTCTCGTAGAGGGGTCGCTGTAAGGGGGCTGGGTCAAGCAATGGGCGTTATGGGCGTGTCAGCGTCTGTCTGCAAATTAGTTCAAAGTTGAATTTCATTTGATTAATATTATTAATATCTCTCATGCGCTCTTTTGCTCTCATGCTATTTATACATATTTAGAAGACAGCGCAAAAAAAATTATAAATTAATTTTTGCACATGCGAAAAAGTCAAGCAAAATTAATTAAGCAAAAATGTTTTCAAAAATTGCTCATGCCACAAGTTTCAATATTTAGTGCGCTGCTCTCACTGTGTGTGTGTGTGTGTGCGAGTGTGTGTGTGTGTGAGAGTATTTTAAGATAAGCAAAAGTTTATGAATATGCCAAAATTTATAATGTGAGTATATGTTTCACAAGAGAAAGAGAGCCAAGAGAGAGAGGAGAGCGAGAGCGAGAGCTGCTCTCGAAAAGTTGTTTAGCCGTTGGCATTTATGAAATTTTTGTTGTATTCCGTTTCTCACACGATTTTTGTGCGCCTCCAAAAACAGATTTTAGACTCTGACGTAATTATCTGGCTCTAAAGAAATTGATTTGGTTTATGTGCGTGTGTGCGTGTGTGCGTGTGTCTATATAAAATTTAAATACATTTTGGATTCGAAATTGTGATAAAGAAACGTGACAAAATAATAATGAAAAATTAAAGGGAAGGCCGTTCACTGATTTAATTAAAGACCAGAGCAAAGATTGGAAAGTGTCGCTAATTATATGATTAGATTAAATATCTTGGCTTTTTTTTACGCATAATTCTATCAAATTATGGTAACTTCCCGTCAAAATTTCAATTTTTTGGTAATACAAATTGTTGCCGGCAAATTAGGCATAAAATTCGTATTAGAAAACAAGTAAGAATGCTCTAGTCGAGTATACCCGACTACGAAACTCCCTGTACCCAGGTCTAAAACTTCTAATCATATCTTCGTCCACTGAATCTTCTTTCGTCAATAACTTTCGTGTTTATTATCCAATCGACTTGAAATTTGGACAGTAGATGAAGAGTGACTAAAGTATTACACATGCCAAATCCCAAAGCTATATCTTTAAAATTGTTGGTATTAAACGTTTTTATCGAATTGCGGGAGGAAAATGGGGGGAGGATACCTGAAATTGGAAACAAACTTGATCTGCGTATGGTATACAGGAACCTACATTCGAAATTAGGTGTCTCTAGCTCTTATAGTTGCTGAGACAGACGAACATGGCCAAATCGAAATCTCTTTTGATACTGATCAAGAATATATATACTTTATAGGGTCGGAGATGTCTCCTTCTGCCTGTTACATACATTTGCACAGATTAAGTGCCCCCTTTTTACCCATTTTATGGGTACAGGGAGTAATGAATGCACATTGCCTAAATTTTTGTTTGGGCTAGGTCCTATTCATCTGCGAAGTCATCTTTTTAACCAGAACATATTCAAATCTACCTACAGTTGTGCTTAAGCTAGAAAACTTACCAGTTTAACCAAAACATATACAAATCTCCCTACAGTTCTAGAAAACCTACCAGTTTGTAGTACAGTTGCCTTAGTTTTGTTTTTGGCACAATTATTCACTTCAATCAACCCGCAGAATTTCTATACTCGATGGCAAACTAATTCATCGAAAGCCACTGTAAATTTCCAGAGCACTGCTCACTGATTCATCAAAATATTAATCTATAAACATTTAGCGAGATCGCATTTGCATTTCCAAGACTTTTACGCCTCATTCCATCATTGTTTACACTTTTGGCACGTTTTATGAGGCCCCGTCCATATATGGACAATAGACTGCTGAGTATCCAGAGATCGCAACCTGACACTTCTGCAAAATTACATGCCCCAACCATATTAAGGTCTGGCTAAAAGCCTGCAATATTAATTTGATGTACAACTTTCTGCAAAAAGATTTTGGTTGTCTGGCCAACTAATAGACGTCAACGAAATCAGTCAGTTGGCGGCACTAAACGTATATTTGACATGGAAATATATATTTAGAGAAGAGCTCTACAAGTTTTTGACAGATTTAAACGGCCCACGCGTTGAGAAATGCGAAATTAATTATGCATGTCAATGAATGACAATCAGAATTAATTAGCCTAAAAGTCAACTTAAAGTTTTGAGTTACGCACCAGATACCGCCCACAAATGTCACCTGTATGACATAAGCTGTACTGGAGAAACAGTCAAAAGATGAACATCATGATGAAGATGATGAAAATAATAAACCCACTGAGTCATGGCTAAACTACAGTAGAACTTCTTTAAGTCAAACTTCTCAGTTCAATTTTCTGTCACTCCAACTAAATTAACTGGCAAAAGTGAATACTTAAATTATAGTTCTATAGCTCGATTTATTTTTAGCTTAAATTGAAATTTATTATATTTTACTAAAAATTTAGTTTGTGCGCGAATTTTATGCGTTTATAATCGATTAATTCTCTGTTGAACGTTGTATGGTAGCCTGCCATATAAATTTTGTGATTGAGATACCTGCTCACACGATATAGCAAATCAAAGATTTCTATGGTACAAACGTGCCATATAAGTTTATATGTTAAAATATTTAACATATATTCTAACTTTTGCCATATACAACTTTTGACGGTTGATTTCGATAACGATTCTACATATACATACATATGTGGCAACATGCCATATTGTAGTCTTAGTCGTCTTGCTTGCCCTTATTGAAGATCAACATCGATACTTCTTTTCAAACGATAACAGATATTTATGATAACTATCGAGTACTTATTCAATACATAACGATACATTTCACACTTCATTACTTGACAAATATCTTTATGATATTTGTCGATAACATTTAAATACTTATAGATACTTTATAACTAACGTTGATTATATACTAATATTGCACATGCTGATACTCTGTAGTACTACGATATCGTGTGATCGCACCTTAAGAGTACATATTTTCAGGGTTGCATCAACAACTCATACTTCGATACAAAACAATAAACGATACTTATAAAATAGTTATAAATCGATGCTTAACACAATTTAACATCTATTATTCGATAACATAATATAATAAAATGCAGCAGACACTAATAATAAGATTTTCTAGTATTGTCATACTTTAAATATACATCAAGTTGAGATGATCACTTAATTACACTTAATCAAAAAATCACAAAACAATCGATAATCGGTTTCAACTTCAAGTAGTACTTCTCTTGATATCATTACTGCAAATAGAACTCTTTATGCAGTAGTTTTCTTTATTATTAATTTTCTCACTTGACATTTCTCTAACTGGAATTTTGTTGTGGCCAATGCTGGTGCGTGTTAGCGAGGTTCGACTGTATTTGGCATTTGTGCGTTTGACTCTCGAGTGATTTCCTTTCAGTCTGCAGTTGCAATTGCTTATCAGGTAGGCTGGCGGTGGTGGGGGGTCAAATCCCCCCCTATACTGTTCGGGCAGCCATATAAGCTCTGGTGTTTAACTTTTATCTAATCGCATTTATTGATAGCAACAGTCGAAGCCGCATCGAGTTGGTTCGCCCTTTCCACTCGGGGCTTCATTGTTTGAGCTTTTTGCGTTTTTCTTTCACTTGTGTTTTGTTTTTGTCTTTTGCTCTCTGTTTTTTCTTTTTTTTTGTTATATTTTTTATGGGCGCTTCGTTTAATATATGTGTCATACTAGGGTGGGTCGGTGGGCGCACTAAGTCGGAGCTTATGTTGTATAATGTTGCAACAAAGCGGTTACTGACCGACCCGCTCGCCTTGCTACGGCTTCCATATATTTCCATTTTGAGTTGCCTGTGGAGCACTGCCACGAGCTATGCATTTCCCTGCTGGGCTTCCCCACTGCCGTTGGTGGCACTTATTGCGGCTGCGATTATATGAGGGCTTTAAAAATAGCCAGCAGCCAGCAGCCAACAGGCCGCAGGTCTTGGATCATGGGGGTAACACGGAAACTTGCATTGCAATTGTTAGTCAGCTGTACGGCATTGTTGCCTGTTCGCTGGAGTCACAACCCGCCCGCTAATCACTTGCCAATTCGAGAACCTATACAATATACCACATACTTACGTACGTATGTATATTTGTTGCGTACTGAGTCGCATATCTAAAAACAAACTACAATACATTTTGAGTACACATGTGTGTGCCTGTGTGTGTGTGTGTGTATAGGTTATATACAATGACTTTTCACAGCAAGCTGTGAACCGAACGCCGCGGCGACGGCGACGACGACGCCGACGGCGTCATCAGTTCTGAGTTCCCTTATCAGCAGAGCGCTCTCAATTCCAATTCCCCTGCAAAAAGTGGGGCATGTGGGGTTTATCGACGGTACTTACAAAATGGTTGTTTGAAATCAACTCGAAATAGCTTTTATTTTGCAAGTAATCGATCATTTGAAACGATAACATTACTTATCGCTGCATAAATTCTAGTCAAGTGGATCGATACATTTGTCTTTATCGTTTAAGGGCAAAAAACAGCTTTTATTTGTAAAAATATCGATTGTTTAAAACGATAATTTTGTTGATCGATGATGAAATTATGGCAGTCATGGATATATATTTGGTTTTATGAATCATACTTATTTAAAGGCCAAAAACAGCTTTTATTTTCAATATTATCGACAAATATTATTAACAAATATTGATTTATCGATATGGGTTGAAATCAATAAATTTATCAACAAATGTATTCATTATAGGGCTTAAATCAATCAATTTATTGTTGGATTTATCGAGTAGTTATATCATTGATTGCCTGATCAGATGATATGACAAACCAATTACCGTATTTAACATCTATCGATTATTTTTTCGATTAATGAATGCAATGTAAGAATTAAATCGTTATATTATTTGCTGCTCAAGAATTAAGAATTAAATCCTTATATTATTTACTGCTCAAGTATGCGATAAGCAGAATCGATATTTCGCTTCGTTTTTAAACAATTCCAAGTCGTTATCGATTCCATAAGTACATATATTATTCATAATTGAAATCTTGCTTGTTGTGTTTAGTTACTATTAGTTTAGGTGATGAGTGGTACTCGCATTTGCTATAATTAATGACTACATTCATACTTAGTTAGTAGCGGGAATAAATAGAAAGTCCCCCCAGACATATTTTTACATCATCGTCAACTTTTTCTTTTCAATTTTCTTATCAACAACAAAGACAGCGCCTTCGCTGAACTCATTTCAACGCGTATCTTAATCTTTTGACAACTCTTAAGGGCTTTTGTTGTGATTTGTTTGTTAACACTAATCAAATCTATGTAAGTAGAACAAATTTCTGCAATTTTGAGCGCAGGTGGAACAGTTTTTCATCATTTCAGCAACAGCTGCTGCTGCTATAAATTTGAGTACTTAAATGAATACTTATCTGAATAGTACTACGAATGCAAATATTTAGTGAGATTGTGTTAACAGCGAACGAAAATTAACAGTTTTCGATTTCAGTTTCAGCTGCTGAACTCGTCTCTCTCTCTTGTCTGCTCAGCTTGTGTGTTTAACCTTCAAGAAAAAAATAAATAAATAAATAAAAATCAAC
This sequence comes from Hirtodrosophila histrioides, assembly GCA_037075165.1. NCBI lineage: Eukaryota > Metazoa > Arthropoda > Insecta > Diptera > Drosophilidae > Hirtodrosophila > Hirtodrosophila histrioides. Next base: position 8,952 of record JBAMCL010000239.1, read on the forward strand.
TGAAGAAAAGCAAAAAAGCGTCTCCAAATTTTGGAATACACGACCAAAAACTTGTTGAACTTGTTTGGTCTGCTTTTTGTAGTCACAGCGTCTAAAGTAATTTGCATCTTCTCGTTTGGCTTCGTTTCGCTTCATTTCGCTTCATTTATACATTTATATTAGTTTTGTTTTATTATTATTTCAATGCAGAGTGCCTCGGGTTGTTTAAATGTGCACTCTTCATTAGCAACTAAATGAATATCCTTATATCGATAATAATGACGTGCAACGCTGAAGGTTGCTTGTAGGTCAGCGGATGTTAATGTCATCGAGCATCGATATCGCTGGGAGAAACCTTCGATTATTCTTGGCCCACATCTCTATAAACTCTGGCCACACAATACTACTTAGTTTTGTAGGCAAGTTTATTTTTGTAAGCATTTTCCACACTCGCCGGCCCATAAATTTGTTCCCATAGCCCATGTATCCAAAACTGCGTCAATGACATGCCTAGCATTAGCTGTGTATCTGTGTATCTGTGTATCTGTATCTGAATCTGTGCCTGTATCTGTATCTATATAGTATCCACATTGGCTGCTCAACACGTCCGCTTTGGTGGTTCTTTCTGTGTGGGCGGCGGCGACTGCGTTGTTTAAAAACTTTTTGCTGTGTCAGTGCGAACAGAAAAAGTTTTCAGTTTTTCAAAAAAAAAAAGATAGAATGAAAATAAAAAGATTGTACAAGAATTATTTAAATACATGCTATAAACATTAACTACAACCCACACACATATCAGCAGACGCATTTTGTCTAAAATTCAACTCATAAATTAAGTTAGAATTCATACTCTATTTTTTATATATTTTTGAAAATTGTTTTTTTTTTTTTTTTTATATTTATTTTGGATATCAACTTGAAATACGGAAAAGCAATTTGCAGCTGACATCATGCAAGCCTCAACAGCATATCACAGACAATCAGACTGTTTATATATATATATATACAATATATATATTTCTATACACTGACCGACTAAATAGCCAAGCAACAAGTTAAGAAATATACAAAATGTATAAAATTATAAATGGGTTTTTTTTTATTTTTTTATTAGCTTTTGCTTTTGTTTTTATCTTTTCAAAAATAACCAAAGATAATGTACTGCAAATGTATTGGCATTTGTATCTGCAAGTGTATCCGTGTGTATATATGTGTGTGTGTGTGTGTGTATTGCTGGCACACAAAATGATATCTTTGAAAGGCCAGATAGCGATATATGGAATTTGGTAGCTAACCAAAAAAACTGTTTTAGTTATTGCACATTCTGTTCAGGGTTGCGTGTGGGCAACAGAAATATGCATTTATTTATATGGAATATAACAAAATATCTATACTTAATTATGGAATATAACAAAATATCTATACTTAATTAGAAGCTCTGTTTATGTACTGAACCGCATAGAACTCTCTTAGAGATTCCTAGTGAGAGTTCTCTAAGTTTTTGGCAGAAAATTAATATAAAAATTGTTGATGCAGATCTGTCAGGAATCTCAACTTTAGTGTGTATGCCAAATTTGGTGACTCTAGCTTTAAAAATGTGGAAGATACAGGTTTTCCCCAAATTTTGGGGGAGGGGGTGGGGGTGGAGGGCTGATCTTGACACTTTATAAATCTGACGATATACACCAACATGTGTACCAAATTTGGTTGTTCTGAGCTCAAAGATAAAGGCAAAAAAATTGCGTTCATACGGACAGACGGACATTTATCAGAATCAAAATCCAAATATACTATTTTTGGAAATGGGCCCTTCGGGTATAACATAGTAAACAATAAAATAATAATAATAATAATATCTATCCACCTAATCTTAAGACATGTACATAGGCGAAGGCCTAAGCAGCCAGTGCTATTTATTGCTAGGTTGGCCATAGTTTTAACTAAGCCCACTTACTATTAAATAAATAAATAAATCTATACTTAATTAGAAGCTCTGTTTATGTACTGAACAACATAGAACTCTCTTAGAGATGCCTAGTGAGAGTTCTCTTAGGTTTGGTAATGACTTTCTAACATTTTTCAACAATTTATTTGATTTTATATGATTTTTCTTGTTTTATATATCAAGGAATTGCTCAAATACAAATATATATATACTTAATATAACATAATTATTTGATATTTATTATTTTCCTCACTTTTAAACCTTTTTCTTGTTTTTTTTTTAATCATTATCTTACACACTTAGCTATCATTTTGACTTATTGATTGATTATTGCGGCTAATATCTTGGCTGTTAGTAATTAATCAAGATATTAGAAACTTACAACAAATGCAGCCAATCTATGGAAAAATCATCCATAGTAAATATAATATATAATATTTCACAGACTCAAACGCGATTAACTTGTTGCGTTTGGGCTTGAATGAAAATTTTGATTCATGTGGCAGGCATTAGATAAGATAAGATTGTGCACCTTATAGCGACCATATCTAAAATGCCAAAACAAGAGCTAAAACAATCAAACGAGACAATAAAGCAGGCGACAACAAATGAATTCTTGTGTGGCGTCATCGTCGATGATTAAATCATTCTAATTTTGCAATATAAGTTTTGCTAAATAATTATAATATACTTATAGTATATACAATAGTTACTACAATTGCCGAGCTAACGTTTAATAGACATTTTTTTACAGTAATATTTATAGATATTTTGTAATACTTATAAATATATATTTATATCTATATGAAAATAAACAAATTGAGCGGTAAGTTTGTTGAAATTTTTACACGCTTTGCTAAGGACGCGTAGATATAGAACAATAATATACTCTATAGAGAATTCCGAGGCGCAATCAATCAAGAATGTTTTATCATTTGCCATAGATAATAAAAGTACCTAAAACTAGCTCTACTTATAAGTAGACTACTTCTCTCTCTCTCTCTCTGTCTCTCTAGTTGTATACTGCTTTTGCTATCATTATATAAGATATTATATATTATTTTGATTTCTATTTTCTTACGCTGAAACTGCCGCTGGGAATAATTATACCAAATATATTTAATGATAGTATATAGATAATATATATATATATATGATAATATCTTGTATGTGGCAAACTTGGCGCACTTTATTTGTAGTTTGTCAATGTGCCTTGCTGCTGTTATAATGGGCCGTGCTTGGTTTGGTTTTACTCGCAACGAGTCGTGCAACAATTTGCGGCAGCTCTGCGGCTCTGCCTGGCATATTTGGCTGCAATGTGTGATGATGCTGTCGCTGCTCACGCTCTATATCTAGACATAAACATATATATATTTATAGATATAGATATATGCCAGCGATTATAACATCCTTATGTACACATTTGATACAGAAACTCATCACGAATTCTTGTTTATTGCACTTCAATTCATGCGCACTCACATTTTTCAAATTTTCACTTTAGTTTTTGTGGCTATGCACTACTTACATTTATTATTTATTTTGATTTTATTACTAGTTTATTTGTTTATAAATTGTTGCTGAGAAATTCAGTGTGAGATAGTTATTGTATTTGAATTAATTAAATAAATAAACAAAAACAAAAATAAAAACATTAACAGGTTATATCAACTTATAGTTTCAAGTTTAAGGTAGAAAATATATTTTATTTTAATTTAATTTTGTTTGGGTAAAATGGGGTCGAAATTTAAAAACTAGATCATTTTTTGGGCAGGCAAATATTTAATTTTTATTTTTAAATTATAATGAGTTTCTATTGTTTAAAATTTCCAAACTTGACAGGACTTTGCAACTTATTCAAATGAACAATTGTCTAAAAATGCAATAAGGTGAAATATTCAGGATCTGTGTCCAATTTCGAGTACTTTTCATTCCAAAGATATTTAGTTTTATTTATTTAATATTATTTTTTGGAGTTTTCTGTTTTGGATTAAAGTGAAATATTCAGGACTTTGTCCAATTCCGAATACTTTTCATTCCAAAGATTTTTAGTTTTATTTATTTAATTTTTTTTTGGAGTTTTCTGTCAGGACTTTGTCCAATTCCGAATACTTTTCATTCCAAAGATTTTTAGTTTTATTTATTTAATATTTTTTGGAGTTTTGTCTTTACTGTTTTGGAATGAAATAGTAAAGGTATTTTTATGTTGGAATAGTTTTATTTTCACTGTTTAAAATGCTGCTAACTTATCAAATATACAAACGATTTGCGAACTCTAGAACAGCTAAGGATTTCAATACTAAACGATTCGGGAATGTCAACAGGACTGATAGTTCGTGTTTATATTTAGGACACTTATACTTATACTTAACTAACCAATTTAAACAATTTTTATTATAATTTTTAATGCACTTTACATACACTCAGCTCATTTGCATTCCACATGAAAACTAACAAGAGCTCCATAGAAATGCGCGCTACTAACATAAAACTCGATCAGTATGTCACACACCTACACACACACACAACACACACACACACACACACATACACATACACTGACTGCGCTGTCTTTCTGTCTCTGTCATACTCTATCTATCTTACATCTGTCTGTTTCTGTTTCTGTCTTGCCAAGCGCCGGTGTGCTGGTCAATTTCTTAATGATTTTTACTAGACAAAAAAAAAAACGCAGCGTTAACCAAATGTTTGGTATAAACCTAAACGTCTATTTCTCTTTTCTATTCTCATTTCAGATAATGTAAAATCAGCGTATGCTCAATAAAGAAAAAGCTTACACAAAACAAAAACCGCTAAACTTACAAATCTAAAAAATACAAAAAAAAAAGATACAAAAAACATAATAAAGTTACTGCAGCGTCTATGTCTATGTATGATACATAATAAGTATTTATATAAAAACGTTCGTTCGAATCAAAATTAAAGCGTACAACTCTTAGCCAGGAAAGGCTTCAAGTATCCAAGCTATTAGCTATCCCCCAGCTTTGTAATCCACAAATAAAAATTACCAAAATATATATACAAGTGTAAACGCTAAAGGCACTAAACCAGAACTCATACAAAACGCTACCATCTATGCTAAATATATATATGTATACCTAATATATGTATATAGGTGCTGATCTGTGCTAAGAGCTGTTTAATTTTTGTGAAAAGTATAACGTCATAAAGTAAAACGCGCAACATTTCTAGTCGCCAGCTAAGCTATCTATAAAGCCTCCCCAGCTAAAACAAAAGAATACAAAACTCTACTATATATACATATATATATACAAAATACTGAAGAATTGCCGCTGCAATGGCCAACGTTGTTAATATGAACAGCCTGCTCAATGGCAAGGACTCGCGCTGGCTGCAACTGGAGGTGTGCCGCGAGTTTCAGCGCAATAAATGCTCGCGCCAGGACACGGAGTGCAAGTTCGCCCATCCGCCGGCCAATGTTGAGGTGCAGAACGGCAAGGTTACCGCTTGCTATGACAGTATCAAGGTCAGTATCCAGTACCAAGTATCAAAGATCCCTCTCCCCACCCATGAACCCACATGAACCCATTACCACTTTGCTTCTATCGTGTACATGTATGGAATGTAGCTTGTAAGCTTTTAATTTATACTTTAATCCATCATGGCTTAAGTACTCTTCCCCACCACCACCACCACCACTATAAAAGACAAACCCCCCTATTGCATTTTAGGGCAAGCCCACAGAAAAATAAAAAAACTGATCTTGTCGCGCTTTTGTTGTTTGTGCTTTTGTGCTTTTACTTTTTTTTTTGGTATATACTATGTGCTTAAATCTAAATATAGTTCAAGCTTAGTGGCTGTCTCTCTCTCTCTGTCATATTCTCCCTCTCTCTCTCTCTCTGCCTGTTTGTCGCCAATGCCGCTGCCTACTCCGCATCAGCCAACTGCCTATTGCCACTGCATTGTGAGCTTTTGAGCCTATACGTGAGCGAGCTTTTGAAAGCTTGTGCCTTAGCTTTAGGCCCTGGCGGCAGCCTGTCTGTGCGCGTTTTAGAGCTGGAAAAGCATCGATAGTGCTGTCAATCGATAGTTTCGATAGTCAGCATTAAAACTATCCATAATATGTATCAATGAAATTCGTAAGGAAAAGTAAATCAAAACTTCGTTGCTTATCCATGCGATTCAAGTGTATCGATATTATTATTATAGACAATCGATTAAATCGATAGTTATATCGATTATTTTCCAGCTTTAGTGCGCTTGGCTTTGTGCCTGTGAATGTGAATCTTGTGCTTTTCAAGTAGAGAGTGCTTAGCGCCAGAGAGTTCCAGAGATCAAATATAATAATAATAATACAAAAAAAAACAACAACGTATCGGAAATAAATCAAAGGCTAAAGATTTGATATGAAATCAGCGAGTAGTGAATTCATAATTATTGAATAAGTGCAAAAGATTAATAAATAATACAATTTACTATCACATTTGAGTGGTTTTAGGCGACGCAACAATTAGACATGGATAACTTCAAGGTAAACATAATATAATTTCATATACTTGATATTAAGTGAATATAAACATATAAATATAGTTTATGGTTTTATTATATTTACCATTAAGTTGAAAATAATTGGACAAAGACATACTTAATTCCGAATTACTGTTTGTTTTAAGTTATGTCCTGTTTAAATCCTTGCATTGAATTCTTAAAGAGTTTACCTGTTTCCAATTCCTATGTTAATCTTTTTCAGCTTACCCAACAAAGCTCAAACAATTGATCCTGATCCACTCTCCCTCCCTCCTCTCTCTCTCTCTCTAGTTTCTAAGCTCCATTTGCGTTGTCGAACACAAAATCAAAGCATATTTTCCGGCGCCCTTTTTGATGTCCCTTTTTGCCATACAATATTGAATTTTCGCCTTTGCCAGCAGCAAAAACTCTGAATCGCGGAAAATTAGCCTTACAGCCATAACAAAAAAAAAGAGAAGAAAAAGTAAGGACAACGCACAAAAAACAAGTTTCGAGTAAAAAACAAAAGCCTGAAAGCCTTGAAGAGTGCGGCTCAGTTTTTTAGGACGGTTTTTTTTTGTGTGCATTTTTCAGTATTCTCTCTCAGCTTGACGTCAACTAGAAAACAGCAACAATACCTTGAAAATGTCCTGGGCAATGCGGAAAAATTAAGTTGCCCGCTTTTGTTTTTGTTTGCTTTATTAAGCTTTTTGTTTCTGTGCGACAACACAAACAACAACATGGCAACTATGTATAAAATGGCAAACATAAAGTAACGTATTTTATATATTATGTTGACAAAATGCCGCCGTCGCCGCCGCCATCGTCGTCGTTATTATCATCATCATCATCATCATCGTCAAATTTGTGACAGCATAAAAAATTACGTTTGAAAATTTTTGTTGCCGCCTTTTAGGCGTCAGCCATTGCCACTTGTTTGGTTAACGGCTGCGGCGAGTGGCAAGTGGCGAGTGGCGGCTGCCGGCTGCCGCTTTTGTTATTTTAACAAAACCCCAAAGCGTGGAGTCGAGCCTTAAAGTTGGCCATCTCACATCCCCGCTTCGCTCCACCCCGCCGCTCCGCCGCTCTTCTATGCCGAGCCGAGTGTGCAAACAATAGTTAAAACTGATGTTTGTAAGTAGCTCTTTGTTGTTGTTGCTGTTGTTGTTGGGGTATGCTTTTGTTTTTGTACTTTTCACGCTTGTCCTCACGAGCAGCGCCCTTAATTGAGCCACTGTCAGGGACGCAGGTCCTTCTAGTAGTCCTTCCGTACTACCGTTTCCCATCTGCTCGTCGCTTTTGGCGGCTGTTTGTTTTGACAGGCGCTTTAATAAAAGCATTTTCAGTGCCTTTAAAATGATAATTACTTGCTATACATACATTAGACATTTCACGCACTTATCCTTAGGTACTTTAAGGCCCTTTCAGTTCAAAGTTCCTAGCAACATCTGACGATAAAATCGTTTTTATGGCTTTCCCGATCAGAAAACCTACCAATATTGCAATGATAATTAATTCCTAGAATTGGCAAACCAAAAAGTGTTGCCAAAGAGTTTAAGCCAGCCTTCTTCTCATTATTTTGGTTTCAAAATTTAAGTTTAAGCCAAACACTTAAATACCTTGAAGATTATTATTAATACAGGCATACTTGCCTGCTTGCTAACATTAGTTAGGCTTATCGTCTACCCTTGAAATCTCTTAAGCCTTTGGCAATTACTTGGCCCAGACCACAGCTGTGTGTGATAAGCAAGTTCTGATTCTGGCCAAAAAATGAGTCCGGCTACGGACCTCTAACAGCTGCCAGTCGAATTGGGAATGAAAAGCGAAAGGCAACGACCACATCGACATATTATACATATAGATCTCGGTCTTCGGTCCTCGGTCTCCATGGGGAAGTAGAAGTTTTTGCTGGCAAATAAAGCTCAGACATTCATTGCCCACAAATTAATTGTGTTATCCTATTAATTAACTATGCAGTAAAGTTGCCAAGCAATTTGGTTCGCTGAGCGAGTTTTTCTGCCCAGCCGCATGACGTGCACAGTTTCCTTTTTCTTTTCATTTCACTTTTTTTTTTTTTTGTTTTTTTGTTCATGTTTCCAGGCTTTGAGTGCTGTAATTGTAGCTGAGTGTGTTTGTACTCATTTTCACCTCTTTTTCCCCAGAGTGTGTGTGTGCTTGACACACAAAGCGGGAGGCATGCGGCAAGTTGGGGTTTTAAATGTATAACGAACTTAAACGTGCCAGTAACCAGCATATAATGGATGCCAACCAGTTTAAGGACAAGAGGCCTACGGGTCCTTGTGTGTGTGCGTGTGTATGTATGTGTGTGTGCGACAACTTTTTCCATGTGGCCACGACACTAATTTATAGTTAAGTTGTCGCATTGTAGACTTTCTAATGGCATTTGCTTGGCATCCCCGTCAAGAGGGGGGAGTATGTGACAGGCTTTTGGAATAGAACTCAAGTAAAGTTCATTTCAATATAAAAAATAAAATGTGTATCGTAAACTAGGTCAATGGCAAATTGTTGTGCACTAAAACTGTTATCCGAGCGCAATTAATGCTATCCATAGTTGTTCATGATTAATAACTTTATTTTCTTGCATATCAAAAATAGTTTTGGCTGTGATTAAAAAGCTTAACTGATTAATGATACTAAGATCGACCAAAAATTTCACTACAGCTTAGAAATTACTCAGCCCTTAAATGAAAAATTACAACCTAGTCGTGAATCTTCCAAACAGCTTTAAATTTAATATTTGCGGTACCTTTTTATTGTCTATCTTTTCTTTTTGATTATAGAAACCTTTGTTTTTGTTTATTAAAATACTCTTTGATTATTCGGAATTTTACCAAAGAAAGATTTTCATGAAGATTGTCACCTAATCGACCAAAAAAGCTTTTCCTTTTCTCAATAGAACATATCTTATTCATCATTGTCGTGTAAACATTTGGTTGCCTTGTAAATTATCAACTCATTCTGATCGGTTTTCAACGTTGACCCTTTTGAAAATTGGCTTCATTTCAGTGCTAATTTCCTCTCAATTGAATTTGACCACAATGAGCCAGCTGAAAATGCGCACACAACTTTAAGGAAAGAAAGAAAATGAAAACGGCACTCGAAGGAGTAAAAATCGCCATAGCGACAACATAAAACATTTTCCGGTTTATAATTTTCTTGTCACAACAATTTTCACGCCATGCTCTGGCGCTGCCACTGGCGGGCAGGATCCCAGGATCCAGCTCAAGTCCTAGTCCCACATCCAGTTTCAGTAGCCAGTCCCAGTCCTTGTCCCGATGGTTGGTTGGTGCCACTTTATCCGGCTGGCTTGGCCGCATTTTGCGTCCTTTCGCCTTTCGCGCGCTTTTGCTACTTAACCAACTGTAAAGCTCTTGGCCATATTGTGTGGCACCTTATTTTTCTATTATATTTTCAACACTGCCGCTGCTGCAACATATTTTGCACGCCTCTTCACCCACTTCCCTGGGCGACAAAAGTCAAGTTCCATGCCATGCAAATTATGAGCTCGGGCTCGCAAAATAAACATTATGAGAAAAAAGAATATGGAGCGCCGCAAAAGAAAATGAAAATGGCAACTCTTCCGCCACAAAGCGTGAGAGAAAAGTCTCCTAGCGGTGGTTGGGGCGGTGGTTGGGGCGGTGCAGTGGTCAGCCTGAAATCCAAACATTCTGAACCACTTTGAAGTTGCGAGTGGATTTTGTATTTTACTTCTTTTTTTTGTGGTTGTTTATTTCTATGCCATTTTGTAGTTGACGCTCGAATTTCCGGCCGCCCGCGGCTCTTGTCAGTCGGAAATACTTTGGTAATTAAATTTTAAAGACAACAGGAACTAGCTCGCTACTCTCGCTCTCGTTCTCGCTCTCGCTAAAATTCAATGTCATTCAATTATTTTTAATTATATTTCTTTGGTTTTCTTTTTGCGAAACCATTATTTCCTCAAACGAAACCAATTTGCCATTAAAATAGAGGAGCTTCGAAATCGATAATAAGCAGCAGCACAATAGCCATACAAATTCATGATATTTATCGTAAAAATAAACAATCGCAACCCAAAATAAAAAATAAATCCAATTTAAATACAAATTTGTCTTTGAGCATCTCGGAGCTGGCAACTAGTCGCGAAGTAGAACGCACAATAGCGAAATGGAGAGCTCTCAAGTTGCCTCAATAGTTTGGTTAAAGTGTGCCCTGAATGGCAGTAGTAAAGCTGAAATGAATGACTGAATGAATGACTGGACAAATGAAATGAAGAAAGAAAGTAAGAAAATTTTGTGGTTGTCATCAAGTCAAAAGAAATTGCAAATTGCTTGTGCGCAACTAACAAATAATTTCAGTAATAATATAAAATCATTATGGATTTGTTGAGGAAAACGGCGAAGAGTACATCAAACTTGGTAAAAGTGCTTCAAATGCAACTCTGAGATGTGCTATAGCAAGAAACTTCTGTCAATGACATTCAATTCCAGGCAAATGCAACTCTGCGTATATAATGTAGCGGCTAGCTTTGTTCTAGATCGTTGTTATACCTGTCAGCTTTTGTCTATTAAAGACTTTAACTGCCACTTTTAAAGTGCAGTTAGTTTTAATCTAAGTTTATCCACTCTGCGATTCAAATAGATGCTTGCAACATTATTCAGCTGCAGCTTGACACATGTCTGACTGCTATGAGTACTCCGCATAATCCTTAGCACCGCCAGACACCTCCTAAGCTCTACGAAAATCTGTGTTCAAGTGTCCGCTGCCGCTCCGCTGCCCCCGCCGCTAATTTGTTATGCCTTACACACGTTGCACTTTGAAATTCCGCAACAAACTTCAAGTCAATAACTCAGCAGCTGGTTGGCAGGAGCCCGCAGGAGCCGGCACTTAATGCATTATGCAGCAGCAAGTTGTGGCATGTCCTTGCGCTGGAAAAGTACTGGCGAGGTGGCAAGTGGGTGGGCGGTGTGGAATGGTGTGCAATGGTGTGGTGTGGCATGGTGGTGATTTGCTGTATGTTGCACACACATGTGCAGTCTGTGGAGTCATTTCGCAGTTGCTGAAACCTACACAATTCATTCGTCCTGGCTGCGTCCTGCGTTCGCTTCCTGTGGAACGTGACTGCTGCAACAACGGCGGCAAATCGAGCGGGCATGAGCATGTCTTAAATAAAATAAATGGCACATTATCAATATAAACAAGAGGAGGATGTCGTGTACGCGAGCTGCAAGCGTAAAGTTGTTAAGTTACTTAAGCCAACAAATGAAGCAACCGACGATGCTAGGGACGTGGCAGAGGTGTTGCGGGGACATGACTAGCAAAAACACAGTCACGAGCCTGACAAATTGCCGTCTGACTTCAGGCGTCCCCCATCTCTAGCTCCAACTGAAACTTGCAGACGTTGCACGCCCCTGACCAACAAACAAATTTGGCTCCATTCCCATTTCTTTTCATATCGTATATGGGTGCAGAAACTTGCCAAGCAAATAAAAACTAATGCCCGTCCACGATGAATATAAATGCGTTGGCTTCAGCTTCAGCTTCAGCTTCAGCTGCAGCTCTTCAGCTCGCTAAAACTTATCTAAGAAAAATGTCACAAGTTTCAGCTTTTTACGATCCCTAAAGTTTTCATTTGCTGCCACGCCCGTGGGCGTTAATGCACTACCATCTCGGCAAAAGTGTCAAAAGTGCATATGAAAATAAGTCAAAGCAACCAAGGACTAAGGAACAGGAACTTTGCCAGCTTTCACTTGTCAGCGATTTTGATTTCCATTTGATTTGCCAAAATTCATTTCATTTATTATATATTCATATGATTGTCAATCAAACGGACATGTGATGGAATCCGGCAGATAGATGAACATAGCACATTTCAGGAGGCTGCTAATAAAGTTGTTATCCACCCCTGTGCGACTGTCTAATGGATTATTTGGCTAAGGTTCTTGATTGAAATTGCATTAGCATGAACTCGAAACAGCGAAGAATTGACAGAATTACAAATGAAGAACAGATTTTGTAAACTTGGGATGATAAGCAGAAAATGTGAGAAGTATAATCTATGAAATAGAAATGAGATTGTTGAAACCATTGTCGATAGTATTGACAACAGTCGTTAAAAACTTAAGGGTTGTAAGGTTCAATAGTAAATAACCATGATAGTGTCCCAATACAAAAATATTATTTTATATTATAGATTGTTTTTTAGTTTCATTAGAAATCTGTGAATAAATAAACCAACTATTAGATTTAAGAAATTAAGTTCTATTTTCATAGGTTTAATTGATTAATATTAATAGGTTAAATATGAACATTTTAAGTCTTTTGGGTAAATGAATTTTAAAGGTCTTCGATGCATAAATTAGGAAAATAAGATACTTATTTTAATCCAATATGTTTTGAGGAATTTAAATGAATTTTTAGGGATCTTCGATGCATAACTTAGGAAAATTATATACTTATTTTAATGAAATATTCTTTGAGAAATTAATATTCAACGTTGAATCAATGGAGTACTTAACCAAATTAGGAAAATCAGATACTTTTTTTAATACAATATGTTTTGAGGAATTTAAATGAATTTAGGGATGTTCGACTCATAAATTACGAAAATTAGATACTTATTTTAATCAAATATTCTTTGAGGAATTAATATTGAACCTTGATTCAAGTTGAGTACTTAAACAAAGTTGCCTGCACTTTAAAAATCTCCATTGCTTTAAGCCTGCAAGCCGCAACAACTCATTGTCTGACAGTCTGCCACGCTCTGCACCCTCCCTCCTCCGCTCTTACCACGAACCATTCTGACTGTCTGTGAGCCTCTAACGACAGCTAAGCGTCAAAATGGGTAACTTTAGTGGTTGAAAAGAAGGAAAAACGCTTGCAGCGATGAGCGAAAATCGGGATCAATAAAAACGTCATTCAATTTATTTTCAATTTTGCGGAGCGGCACGGAAAACTGCGGGCAAGAGGAATGGAATGGAAAGGAATGGAATGGAATAGAATGAAATGAAACGGAACGTGGCATAGAAAGCCCAGAAGGAGTGCCTAACAAATAATGGCAGACAGAAAACCCAATAAATTTAAAGAAGAAAAGCAAGCGTAAGAATTGTGTGTGTGTAATGACAAAGTGCCAACGAGAAGAACGCCAGGACATATGTGTGTATGGGTGGGGGTGTGTGTGTGGGTGGGTGTGTGTGTTTGGGTATATCAAATAACTTTGACTTTACACATTATTAAACCGCAATGTCGACGACTATGGCAAGCGGAGAAAGAGTGGGAGAGAGAGAGAGAGAGAGGGGGACTGCAAGAAATAAAGCGAGACAAACAAAGCAGCAGCGGCACATTTGTAAGGATATAAGCAGTAGAGGCAGGCACAAGCTGCCATGGCCACAGGACTAGGACAAAACGTTGCTGCTGCTGACTGCTGCTGCTCCTGTTGCATTTGCCGCCTGCGCCGCGTCGACTTTTTACAGTTGACAAACTCGACAAACAATTGTCAGCCTTGTCGTCCTTGTTGCAGCAGCAGTAGCAGCAGCAGCAGGAGCTGCCAGCTTGCTGCTGTTCAGGCTTTCATTGTCTTGATTGTTAAATTTTTGAGCAGAAATTGATTAAAGTGCCGCAAATTGTTTGCCAAAAGTACTTTAAGTTTACGCTACGCGCTAGTTGCATGTCCTGTGCCCTCTCTCTCACTCTCACTCTCTTGCTTTCACCAGCGCCACCTGTCTCACTCTCTCACGCTGCCACGCTGCAGCATTTTCTTTTGCCGCGGGCGTTGCGGCAAAGTCAATGAGTGGCAATATGCCACCAATAATTCAGGTCACGCGAGTTGTCGTCGGCATCTTGGCCCTGGCACAGTGGGCAACAATGCCCATAAAGTGCTCAATTATCCTTTATGATCCCTATAAGAGTGCACAGGCTGCTGGTTAAATTCTATATGACATACCAAAAATTAATCGAGATTGGTTCCACATTGTATTTTGTTCATTAAATTCAATAAAACTATCGAATATGTTATCGAGTAATCAAAGTTATCCAAATAATATGATAGAAATGGCTTGTGTCCATCCTTAAATAGCTCAAACCCTTCAATAAGTAATACTAGATTATCTCAAGTAAGTTATAAATAGATATATCTGATATATTGTTTTGACGAATATATCGAATATTTCCTCGCGTTTTTCTGTTCCTTTTTTGGTGCATTTTTAGCCACTGTAGAGCATCGTCTTGGACTCTGTTTAGTCCTTCACGAGCAGCGGCTGTTTGACAGTCGTTCTCTGCCGCAGTTCCCCCTCCCACTACTTGCTCTCTTTCTCTATCACACTCTCTCTATCGGTGGCTCTAGCCTGCTTTGCTGCGGGTATATTGTGGAATTTTCAATTGCCTTTTTCTGCAGTGGAGCTGCCTCCACCCACACAATCAACATCCACACACACACACACACACACACACACATACACACATATTGTATGCTCTCCATTGTGTGCTGACATCGTTAGGCCATTCTAGAACGTCTCCTGCAGCTCCGACCTGCCCCCGTTGTGCTCCATTGCTGCTGCAATTTTAATGAAGCTGCGGCATGCGGCAAGCTCCTTCAAGTTGCACGCGCCATTGGCGCAACTTGCGCTTTTTATGCTGCCTTTTTTTGCTGTTGACATGTTGAGCCTTGGCTGCCATTGTGAAATGAGCCTTAGATGAGGCCCGCAGGCCTGTGAATACTGCCAAGAACTGTATGAGCTGATCAGAAACTCAATTTCTAAGTGGTCAAAACTTCAATTGCTGAACTGCAACTCGCCTGTTGTCAATTGGGGGCTAATAAATGAACACAAGAGGAGTAACGGGTTGGCAGGACATTCAGCAGACGTCCTGTGATGAGCAGTTGCAGCTATGCCATATGTGTGTGTGAGTCTCTATGTGTGTGTGTGTGTGTGTGTGTGTTTGCTATCTGACCAGTCAAGTCTGGCTGGATCTCTGACCGGGTTTGCCTTTGAATAAATGCCATAATTTATGGTCAAAAGTTTGCTTGTGCACACATTTTGTGGCAACACTTGAAGCGAAGCTATTTAGTGAGCTCTGTCTCTATTTCTATTTGATGGTGATTATGTTACTGCTGCAACTGATGATGATGATGATGATGATGATGATGAGGATAATGGTGTTCAAATCCTTGCCCGCAAATGGCAGGACCAATCCCCAATGCAGTTCATCTGAAAACTTTGCTTGGTTACATTTCGGTGTCCATTAGTGTAATTTAGAACTCAACTTAACTTCACTTGAGCTGAATATTTTGACTAAAAAAATAAGGAATGAATGAGGGATTCAATTTACTTAATAGTTGAGGGGCAGGCATCAAATTACAGATCCCCCTAGACAGGTGGAGTTGCCAAAATTTCCCATAGACGCTCCCACAGCCAGAGCGGTGGTTGATTCATGTCTATTGTTTGTTTTGGCTACGTTCTAATGAAAACCGAGCAATCGCACACACAGAAATGCTAATCAACAATCGAAATCGATAAATGTTTGCAGAAGTGTTTGCATTTTTGTTTTTGCGGGGCGACAATGCACACAATGCTAACTGGAGGGCGAACAAGGGCCTCAGGGCCAGGGAAATTGTCGCTTTTCATTCAATTTGCATATTATGGGAAAGCGGACAAAAGCTGACAGGAAAACTGTGGTTACAGCTTAGATGTTGCTGCTGCTGCTGTTGATGAGCTCAGAGTCGAGTGAAATTGTCAGTTGCTGAATTTATTGAGAAAGCTAATTGTACAAAGATGTAGTATTGGGTTAACAAAGTTCAAAATGAAAATAAAGTAATAGTCCCTTAGGAAAAGTCGAAATAAATTATCACAAAAGACATTTGCATTGATTGTATTAAGATAAAATCTAAGAACTATCTTATGCTTAGTCATTTTATAATTAATGCGAATGTGCCACATGCAGCACTACTACCAGAAGTTCCAATGTAATTACCCCAATCAAACACTATCCTCAACATAATACCTTCCCTTTCATATCCATATCAATAACAGTTTAAGCACACTCATCTGGCCAATGACAAACAGTTTCTACACGTGCCATGGAGCACAAATCCAATATGATAACAAATAGATACACACACACACACACACACATCACACACTCACACTCTAGCATGTGTGTATAGGACTAGGTTCTGGAAAAGACGCAATCAATGGATTACTTCCGCCATGGTTGCTTAGAGGCCCAGCCACGAAATAGCAGCAACAATTTCAACTAGGCAAACAGGCTACAAAAAAAGGACACAAGGAAGAGTGTGCATGTGTGTGTGTATGTGTGTGAGATCAATATGGTAGTAAACTAAAGCAGTGACAGCACAATTTAAGTTTGCCAGCCAAAAGCAACAAATGAATATATAGAAATAAGCATATGTGAACTGAAGATGTATTTACACTGAAAGAAAATTTTCAAATACTTTGTGTATTGAAAATGAGTGATTAATTAGTATATTAAAGCTAGAACTGCTCAATTTAAAAGCTTTTTACTCCCTGTACCCATAAAATGGGTAAAAAGGGGGTATTGGATTTGTGCAAAAGTATGTAACAGGCAGAAGGAGACATCTCCGACCCTATAAAGTATATATATTCTTGATCAGTATCAAAAGAGATTTCGATTTGGCCATGTCCGGCTGTGTGTCCGTCTGTCTCAGCAACTATTAGAGCTAGATACACTTAATTTCGAATGTAGGTTCCTCTATACCATACGTAGATCAAGTTTGTTTCCAATCTCTGATATCTCACCCCGTTCCCCCGCAAATCGATCAAAACGTTTTACAGCCACAGTTTTAAAGGTATAGCTTTGGGATTTGGCATGTACAATACTTAAGTCACTCTTAATATACTGTCCAAATTTCAAGTCGATCGAATAATAAATACGGAAGTTATTCAACAGACAAGATTCAGTACTTGAGCGAGGAGGGAAGAAGAAGCACAGCCACGACTTAAAATGCCTCGCGTGTGTGCGGCTTTGTGTATGTGTGCGTGCATGTGTAAGTAGACGAACATATGATTGAAAGTTTAAGACCTGGGTACAGGGAGTTTCGTAGTCGGGTATACTCGACTATAGCATTCTTACTTGTTCAAAATGAAATATGGCCATTGCTTAAATCTAAAAATAAAAAATTTTTTTTTTCAAATTTCTTAAACTTTTTAAAAGTGCGGAATTGATTTAATTTGATATTTGGGTTGAGTTTTCAATCCCAAAGTGGGTTTTATTGAAAAAACTTTTATTATTATCTTAAATATTTACGAAAATATTCATATATTCATAGATTCGTATATTTATTAACATGTTCTTAGAGTAAGCACGCTTTCAGGTTTCATTTAAGTAAAATATACTACATTTTATTATCCTTTTTCTCTGAGTGTAGCAAATACATATAGAGCATATATATAGTATATATATTTACATATATGTACTCTATATATATATGGTTTTGTTTGCTTAAAATTGAAAATGCGCAAAGCGACTGTTTAAGCATTTCAATTGATATCCATCAGTAAAGTGACGTAACAAAAAGAAAGAAAATACGACAACAAAATAGAAAAGAATATATATGCTTCTATAGTATATAGCGAAATAGAAAATCAATTCAATCACGCTTATCAGAGGCAACGAGAACGAGAACGAGAACGGGAGCTACAAAAGCGACAAACGTCAGCAACAGCAGCTGAGTAGAAAAAATGACAATTCAAAAAGCATTTTTGGTATGTTTACTGCCGCAGCAAAGTAGGCAAAAGTGAAGAAGCGGTCTCCAACAGGGGGAAAGGAGCTGACTACAAGGAGTGAGGGCGAGAGAGAGAGGTGGTAGAGTTTGGAGTGACGACAACAATAAAAAATAGAAATGGTAGTCGAGTCAACGTTTCATGATTTACGGCTGTCGCTGGGCGAGATTTTTATCCATTTTGAATTGTGCCAGCAGTTTTTAGACAGTTTTACTGTTTATAACTATGCTATGCTATATATCTAGCCAAGTGCGACTCCCCCCCAGGCTTAGCCTAACCATCAAAGTGGCGCCGCTCAGTCGCAGCAGTAAAATCAGCAGAGATGTGCGCTTATTTCTATCACTCACTGTTATTGTGTGGGTGGCAGCAGAGTCGCATTAGCCTGGCATTGTTGTGACAGCGGCTTACTTAAATGTTGGCTTATTGATTTTGATTCCTTCCTCTTTTTTTTCCTCCTACTTGTTTGGTCTGCAAGTGCGTCATGAGCTGCACTTCTGTGCTGATTCTTCAAGTGTGCGCTGCGCTTTTGTAGCAGGCAGCTTTCGTGTGACGCAGTCAGCTTAGCTGCCTGCTAAGTAACTGTACTCACAGAGTTGCATTTGTAAGTTGGGAATAGATCTTGAAAAGTAACTACATATCTAAATAAATAAACATTTTGAAAGGTTCAAAGCTGTGCATTATATTATTGCATATTTGAATATTTTCAACTGCTTTAACTTTTACAAAATCACAAGTGTACAACCTTTTCCTTTTCCAATTGGTTGATTCTTCAAGTGTGCACTTTTGTAGCAGGCAGCTTTAAAGTGCAGCTGTCAGCTAAGCTGTCTCCTTAGTAACTATGCACACAGAGTTGCATTTACAAGTGTAGAAGTGAATGGGGCGTTCCACTGTCTACAAAAGTTACTTGATATTTAAACATATTAACATTTCGAAAGGTTTACAATTGTAAATTGTATTATTGCATATTTAATATATTTTGAACTGATTTTATTCTTACGAAATCAGGGCTCTGCAAGCTTTTGCTTGCTTTATCAACATTGCTTTCAAGTTGAACCATATGGTAAATGGTAAATGTTAACTGCCTGCCAGCTGGTCACACTTGACTGGCTCACACACACACTGCTATATTTCAGTAGCACACACATACACACACACATCTTATAACCTATCCTTGCTTTTGCCATCTCTCCCACTCGAAACCCTGTGTGATGTCGACTTATAGCCAACTTTTCAATCACTTTCCAAGCGATTAAACAATCAGCAGCATTATAATCTCTGCGCAAAGAGTCATGTATCATAGATACAGAGTTGCATCTGAGTAACTGAAACTGTAGATGTATGTGTGTGTGAGTGTGTGTGTGCTTGTGTGTGGCTGCTCGACTGCTTTTTTCGCTTTGGCGTTTGATTTTTTTTCTCGTTGCCATTTTGCGCTGTCAAACATGATTTGCATATGCTGCTTGCGGCTTTTGCTTTTGGCTAGAGATTATAGATTAGCTACTCCTCAATTTTGATTTCTACCAGCAGCTTTAAGATAGTTGTTTTCTTTCAAATCTCTTTACTTGCCAGATCCGCTTGTAAGCTTTGTTCGGCAATTAAAAACAAGCTACCAATTTGTTATGTCTCACATTGCCAAGTCATATTAGTTTTCGAAGTTTTTAAGTTTGTTTTTTTACGACTTGCACAGCAATCCGTTAATGGATGATAGCTGAAAAACGATTTCCTGCTTTTAGTCGGTTATCTAAGAAGTGTTTTTGCGAAAGAGTTTTTAATTCAAGTGACTTATTATGCATACGTTTAACTGACATTTATTGTCAAGACCCCACGCATACGCACACGCACACGCACACTTGTCGCTAGAAATGGGCTTAAAAAGCCATTATTGTCAACATTTATAATAGTTTGAAGAGCCCAAGCAGTGCGAGGCAGGCAAATGTGTCCTTTGCTTACATTTGGCACACCTTTCCTTCGACTCTCTGCTTTTGCCTTTGCCTGCGCTTCCTCATTGTGTCTGTGTTTGTTTACCTTACACTTGAGTGGCATAAAAACACTCACACACACTCACATTCACACCAACATCTACACACACACCTGCTTAGAGCCCAGACAGCCTCAAGTGTCAGGCCGAGCGAGCTCTCTTGCGGGTTGAGCTCCTTCATTGAAAACAATTTGGCCTATGCTGCGTATGAGTAATATATGAAGTGTGTATGCTTGAGCCGGGTGCGGGTTGCGGGTTGCGGGGTGCACTAACCCAAACGTAGCTGGCATCATAAATGTCAACAGCTGCCTCTGTGTGTGTGTCTGTGTGTGTGTATGGAACTCATTAAGTCGCAGATGGTAACTATGGCCATGAGAACACTTTAAGAATTACGTTGAGTCATTTGATTAAAACTGCCTTTTGAAAGTTTGGGGTCTCTGTGGGTTGGTTTACATTACAATTCATTGATCTTTCATCCAGCTTAATAGCATTTTAGCATTTCCGGTGCAATTTTGCTATTTTGATAACCCCAAATCTTGATCTTTACAACTTTAAGTCAGTATTTAGGGTATAATTATCTTTAATATGTCTGCTTATATGCTTTGAATATGTAATTTACTCTACTTTTCAAAAACTCTTGTACTTTAGAAGTGTTTATTTTCTACTATTATTGTATTCAGTTCAGCTAGCTTATCTTTTTTGGATCGTCCTTTTCTAGAATTCTTTACTCTGCACCCTTCCCTTCTGGGTTGTCAACCCTTCTCCCTTAATGTACTTTTGATCGATTCAGTCTCTTTTCTTAGAATACTATATTTGATGAAAGGGAAGTTCTCTATACGTGCTCTTTACTTCCCCAAAAAACATTTTCTTTTGGCAATCCGACAAGGTCATACATTTATTATGTCATGCCACAACACTTTAGCAACATGCCCCTTCCCATGGCGCTTGCTGCAAATTGTTTAACAATCTGCGGGCATTTTCCTTTATAGGAACAACAACAAACCATCTATCAAGAAAATCCCATTTCAGTTTTAAGCCCGCAACCCCGCGACGCTCTCTCTCCCTCGGCTTATTACGCCCTGCACATTAACTTTGACAACTTGTGACAATCTGTCTCTCACTCATAATAATAATAATAATAATTATTATCATTATTATCATTATTTTTGGCTTTAATCCTTTCGTCGACTTCATAGCGCAGCGCTGACAGCGCACAGCTCTGAGCTTTAATCTTAATGGCAAAAGCGTCAACAATTTGCGCAAGTTCGTTTCATTTTAATTTTCACTTCTCCTCTCCCACTCTGCCACTCTGCCACTCTGCACCTCTACACTCCCTCTGCTTTTAATCGCACTTTTTAATTACTTTCCTTTAATTTCGGCAACTTTTGCTGCTGCTATTTGTCTTGTCACAATTTTTGTTATTATTTCTGCACTTTTATTTCATAATTGCACGCCAAAACCAAAAAAAAAAAGAAGAGAAGCACAGACTCAGATTTATCGTTTTCCACGCTGATGACATGTCGCAAGTGTCAACCTAAAATGAGATAGAAAACGGAGAAACCCAAGACTTGAGCTGAAAACATATGAGAAATGTTTTTAGCGTGAAATTTAAAAATTATAATTAATCCAAAACGCTAAATGGAAATGCTTTAACGGCCACTGTGCAGTCTTGAAGAGTCTTGAAAAGATATATAAACCTGTTCTGCATTTCACTCGTTTTCTAAAAGGAAAATCTAATGAATTCCAATCATTTTACGAGGTGTTGTTCCATCGTTTGGGCTTCTTTTTGAACTCTAGTTCGAAATCGAGTTTCGATAGCGATAGGTATCAGCTGATATCAGCTGTTCCACAAATAGGAATAAACATTGGTTATTTGCGTATTAAAAATGGCAAATAAACATTGCAATAATCCAAGAGAATATTCTTCCCTACCTCTTCAATTGCATATAATTCGTTGTCCACAAAGTAAATGTTGTTTTTAAGCAACACAATCACATATCGATTCTTGAGTTTGCTATCGATAAGTAAACCATATGACTCTTTGAGATCAGCTGTTTTGCTTCTCTGTTTGTCTGCAGGACCTTGTTTTTACTGGTGATTTTAACAGACAGTTTCTAAATTAAATAATAGACATGTAAGTTGACTTTAATGAAATGAAAGAATGAGCTTATTCGTTTCGAAATATGATGAAGAATATTAGAAAATTCTATTCGTGAATATTTTATTTAATTTTCCAATGTAATATGGCAATTACTGCAATTCCAACGACTCGAATGCTAATCGTTTTCAAAAAGAAAAATTTAAGTTTGGGATGGGAAGGGTGTATTATTGTAATGCTGGACACCAACCGATAACACTATCGATAGCATCGATTACTTCCGCTACAATGTAGCTCCTTATAATATCAATCTATCGACACGCATGGATAAGTCTATAAGTTTGTCTTTACTACTATAAATATACTATTATATTTTATTATATTGTTTATAAAATGGTATCTATTGATAGCTTTTACTATTATCGATTACTTTCCAACTTTAGCTTAAGCTAGAAATCTTAAATGTAGCTTGCAAAAATCTGGTAAATATTACACCCACTTTCTTTCGTTTAGGCCCACTCAAGTTAAACTTGTTTATATCCATTTGAACTCGCTGAGATTTGCCTGTTTCGTTTACATATCCTTAGGGTCCTCATGTCAGTGTGTGCCTACACCTAAAAATAATTCAAGTCTTGCTTAAAATGAAATTTAATTGTCACATTAAACGTCACGGAATTGAAAGACAGGTCCCTTAAGATACCTCGACACACACACACATACACCCCCCCACACACACACACCCACACTCACACTCACAGCCCCCGCATACCCACTCAGAAATTCTAAGAGTAAATTCTGTTGTGCAACTGCCGCCTGTTTTGGGATACTTTGTACCCTGAGGGGCGGCGGCGCACATTCCAATGCTCATGCGAGAGAATTTAACCTATTTACACAGTAATTTATTTGCTTATAAACATAAAACCACTTTCGCTGAACAATGGGCATATGTTAGGGCGGGGAAATGGAAGGGCGAGGCTGGGAAAATGGCACAGGAAAAGGGCAATGGAAAAGGCAGTTACTTAATTTAATAATTTTCACATTTATTGAAACAAAATGAACATGTGAAGGAAGAAGGAAACTGAAGACTTTTAGCACTCATATCTTTTGCTTCATTTGTGTCGGTTTTTAATTTTGCTCAGCGTGTGTGTGTGTGTGAGTGTGAGTGTGAGTGTGAGCAGATGTGTGTGAGTTGCAAACACACTTAAAACTCAAATATTTGCATACACTCGAGCATTGTTTGCATTTTAATACCAAAAAAAGAAAGGAAGAAGCAAAAAGAAAAAGGCACTGCCACAAAATGAAAGGCAGCAAAAGGCAGCAGACGAGCGTAGTTAGGGTAAAAGGAGCAGCTTCAAAGCGGCAGGGTGCAGGGTGCAGGGAGCGCGGGCAGTGGGCTCCAGGCTGAAAACCGAAGCTGCAATCCCCCAGTTGTTGCCTTAGACCAAAGCAAATTTATTATCACACAAAAGGCAAAAGACGATGCAAACGGGCCCAAGCAACTGGCGTCGGCAATCTATAAAAAGTAGCAGCCTGCCTGGCACCGAAGTGCCACCAAGTAGTAGGAGAGGGGGTAACGAAAAGAGAAGGAAGGGCGGGCGGTGCTGTAGAGTGTGCTGAAGAGGGAGCTGGAGGAGCAGCAGCAGGCGCAGAGCACAAAATCAAACGAAATGAGGCAAACACACACGAGCCGCCATCGAAAGGAAGTCGCACTGTGGGAAAATTTGATTTTTTGTTGGATTTATCTCATTATCCATGATCCCGAAAAGATATTCTTAATATTTGAAAGAAAAGCTAACAGAAAACTACCTAAACTCTCTCTAATGTTAATCATGTTCATCTCTCTTTGAGTATAGTTGTCACTTTCTTTTTAAGCTACAATGTTTTCCTTCTCCCAAAATCGAAAAAATTCTCCTGAAGTCACATTTTTAAAGATGAAACATTAAGTACACCTATATTTGCAAATCATCTTTAAGTGCTATAAATCTTCTAATGATCAGATAATAATCGCAGTCGAAATTTATGAAAGTATTTAGCGGGAGAATCTTAATTTTCCTAACAAGTTACCTTACCTTGAATTCTAAGATTTCAGCGCTCTCTTTGAGTCCGTTTTTCTACTATCCCATTCTAGATTTTTGTTATGTTTTGCGGGCACTAGGCCCCTAGTACTTCGTAGGATGTGAATCCTGGCGCGCACGCTTTGTGCAAATAAAGCATTTTACATGGGGCTTTTGGCAAGACTCGTTGAATTGGAATGGGTCGTCTGGGGAGCTACGGACACACAGAGCCAAGTAGATTGTAACATTTACCAGGGGTAATATATGCCAATGCACATGAGACCCCAACGCGATGCTCCTCGGCAGGTGTGCCACAATTTGCATAGCTCTAACAAACTTGGGTGGCAGGGCCATCATGAGCGGGGGTGCAAAAGATACCGAAACTGCTGAATGGGGGCAGATAAACAAACACACACACCCACACCCACACACACACAGAGTACAGAACGTGCTACGGCAGCAAAATAACAGCAAACAGCTGAGAAGGACGACAACAAAGCTGCCAAAAAAGAAGAATGCAAAGAAAGCGTTAAGTTTAGCGCAAAATTAAACAATCTTATTGCTCGGATTAGTGACAAAATTATGTAACAGACGACGGCAGCAGACTAAGGAGCCAGGCTAAGGACTTTGCCACGCTGCGAATGAGTCCTGGCTGCTGCTGTGCAGGTGACTCTGGCTGCCAACCTTATCAAGACGTTACGTGTGTAGCTGTAACTGTAGCTATGACAATGACGTAGACATGGCAATTGGGCAGGACATCAGTTAGGGGGGTTGCTAAGGGACGGGAGCAAAGTTCAAGACGAGGTTCAAATGATTATGGGGCAATGTACCATATGTAACTGAATGAGATCAGTTAATTGGCAGTTTCCATAAATATTTTCAAAAAGCCTTTTATGACCAAATTCAGAGATTTTGAATAGAGATAAATATAAATGAGACATAAGAAATTTATACTTGAAGACATGTTTGCCTCTGCTGAATACAATGATACATTTTATTAATATTATTATTATTATATTATAAAAGGAACAGCGAACTTAAGAAACACATATACCCTGTTAAGATCTGTGCAACAAAAATAATGAATTTCTTGGAAAAGAAAGTATTTTTGCCACTTGAGAATCAAAGCCAAACACATTTCCAAGAGACAGTATCATACTATTTTATAACGAAAGACAATATTGTGTACAGGCATCAGAAATCACAGTATTCAGCAGGTAAAATCATATAACATTAATCAAAACTCTCTTCTCGCCTGGAAAGGGTTCTATTTTGGCAGTCTTATTGAAGTTGAAGGAATTAATTATTGATATAGAAATTTAAACACACCTCTGGGTAAATTGCTATAATTTTGGCTGTCCAAGTATTGTTTGCGACCGCTAATTAAGTTGGACTCAAATGTTTAAGCAACAAATTTAACGCTCAATTTAACAGGACGCACACACACACACACACAGACAAACTGCAGCAGAAGCGGAGGCAACAATAATTATGCAAATTACTCAAGAGAAGGTAAAGAGAGAATATGAGAAGAGCGAGAGAAAACATTAGCGTGCCGATAACATCAAGCGAATGTGCTTCAGAGTTTCCACTTGACAGCTGCAGCTGCCGGAATGTGCGTGTTGGGCGAGGAAAGCGGAAATTCGGGAAAGCGGAAAAGCGCATAAGCTGCGCGTTAACGTTGCGTATACGCCGCGTGTTGCAGCCGCAGAGACAACAACCCACTGCGAACATGACTTCAGGCAAAGCATCACACAAAAAAAAAACATAGAAACATAAAAAAATGTAAGCAAAAAAAGCGCAAACAAAAATTGTCAGCCAACTAAAAAGACGCTTGGGAAGTGGCCGGCGCCATGGAGTGCCGTCGTCAGAGCCGCCTGCGGTTCTCATTTCCTTTTGCTGCCAGGATACGAGCGCACACACTCGACTGGGCAACCTTTGGCCCCCAACCCGCCCACGCCCACCACTTGGTTGCCGTGTGTCCCTGCAACGCTGCTGATTTAGTGCAAAACATTTTTCTTGATTATTTTAGTTGTATGTACAGCATTTCTTGCGTGTCTGCTCCTGCTGCCTCAGGATGCCCCAGGCTGCCATCTTTCCTGGCCAGCTGCTGTGGGTTTCCATATCAGCGTGGCGCCATCCTCTCTGCGTGAGAAGTCATAAAGCGATTTGTCATATTTATACAAGTTGATAAAATTATAAACAGCGCCGTCAGAGCCAGCATCTGTATATCTGTATTCGTAGCTCAAGTATCTGCACTCTTAAGTATCTGAGTATCTCAGTTGGCGTGTCGACGCTGTGCAAACAGTTTTTATATAACATTCATCGCTTTCTTTGTAATTGAGCAGCTGTTAGAGGAAGCTGACGTTTAGCTGGGTTTCAATTCTCATGATTTTCTGCTATAAATTCTCAAAGGTGCTTGGATGTTTCTCATTGAATGCGTTCATAATTGGAGTTTCTATTCGTAAGAAGTTATTAAAACTAAGAAAGCTCTTGAAGCCTAATAGAAAACACTATAATTCTAAAGAAAGCCACATAAATCATATTCAAAACGAATTCCATTCCAATACAAAACTAAGGACATTCAGTGTATCCTGCTTCAATAAGTAGGCAACACCTTTTTCTATTGAATTAATACGACAGTGGAATTCAGAGCAGGTTTCATAATTCTTAAGCTTAGCGTTTGTTTATGTAACTTTGTGTATACTTTGTAAGCTTTGCTTTTGAATATTCGACATTTTATGAATAGAATAATTATTTGTATTACTTTTACTATTGTCGAAGTATGATTGGGTTTTAGATTTTAAATGTTTCATCTTTTTATAATCGTTATAATCGTGCTTATAATTCTTTAGTTTATAAACCCTTCAGGTAGCCAAGCAAATGAAATCTTTAAATAATTGAAACCTTCTTGCAACTGCTTCAGCAGCGTCTTCCCACGCTCGCCCGCAACTTGAGCAGCATTCAAATTACATGTAAAATTACTGTCAGTCCGCTTAAAGCGTTTACCAGTAAAACGACCCCGCGACATTTGCTCTGGCCTCTTACCCCCCCCACACTTTTTGTGTCTTCAACTTGCGTGTCTGCTTGTCTCGCATAACAAATTTTATTTTAATATTTATTGTTTTTCACGGAAAGCCGAGAAAAGCGCATCGCATCTGCCCCGGGTCCCATATAGCCTGTCCCGTATACCGTATCCCTTGTCCCTGTCCCTGGCCCTTATCCTCAACACAGTTAGCAGCGTTGGCCAAGCAGCCAAAGAGCCGCCGGCAAAGACAAAGACGCTGACAATGATGATGAGGGGAACAGGAAACGCGAAAACCGGCGGCAGCCAAATTGAAAACGAAAGCAATGCCAAATAGAAAATGTTATTCGCGCCCACTACCGCTCTGGCGCCCCCGGGGCAGGCTATTCTCTCTCTCTCTCTCTTTCTATATATATATATATCTATATATATTGTCTTTTTTTTGGTACAAACGACATTGTCAGCATTGTCGGCATTATGTGCCAGCCAAATTGGAGTTAACCTGCGCCCTGTGCGCCTCCTGTGGCATGCGGCTGTTGCCTGTTGTCTGTTGCCTGTTGTCTTACTCGGCGCATAATCATTGCCGTTTGTCGCACGTTTGTTGCCCGCCCTGCCCATCCCGTCCCATTCCATCCCGCGCAGCGACGTAGTCAGCCACATGGAACTTATTACTTTCATTTGCCTGCCACGCCCCCATCTAACGCTACATAAATTCATAACAAATTCATTGCGCGCAGCGAGGCATTTAAGAGGCGGCTGCTGTGGCGAAAAAAACACAGATAAAAATAATCTAGTGGAGGCTGCTCGACAGCTAATACCCTGGGAATATCTAAAGTAATGTAACATAAAATCCCACACAAAAACGCTTCCACTCTCCTTTTTAACTACTTTCCAAAATGTATTCTAACCTAACTTGGGTGTTTACTATAAAATTCTTACTAAAGTCTTCACATTAGATTAACTGCATAATGAAATATTTATATATACCATAAATCAAAGCTGTATCTTTGCAAATATGACTAATGTATCTGCATCTTTTTGCTAGGTTTCAGAATTCTAAACAAACTTGATCAACCAAATTTAGTGTCTGCAGCTTTGATAGTCTTTCAGCTCAAAGGGCAGGCTGCTGATCTCTATAGGGCCAGAACTTCTGCCTGTTACATACCATCACAACTTTGTGATACCCTCTTTAAGTGATTTGAATGGTTACAGGGTATAACAACGAGAGGCGACAAAAGTGCCAAGCAAATGAAACCTTCGCCTTGTTGGCAGCTGCGACCTGCTTCTAATTTTGTATTTGCTTAGTCCTTGTTTAGCTGCTCCTCCGTTTTCTCGTATCATGCACACACACACACACACACACACGCATCCACACCCGCACCAACACACATGCGTAATCTTGCCGCATTGCGCGCTGCTTCTTTTTTGTCTTTAGTGTTTGCTCGCAGCTCACACGCTTTAACCAATATCTCCGTACCCCCGTACCCTCGTACCCCTGTACCCGTATAACCCCTCTAGCCACACCCGCCAACCCCTGCCCTAGTCTATCTGCGCCCCGCGGGAATTGTCAGCGCATCTTTATGGGCACGCCGAAGTTTATTAGGCGCCTCCTTCGTCCTCCTTTGCCTGGTGACTTCTTTCCTGTCTTTTTTTGTCCTGTAATGCTATTGAAAAGTTGGCCAAATCTGCGAGGCAATGTTTCCCATTTCGGTTTTATTTGCATAATGTCATTTAATGATGATGATTATGTGTGCGTGTGTGTGCGAGTGTCCTTGGTGTGTATCAACTTTAAGCAGAGTTAGGCAGCCGCTAAGCTTCACTGAGAGCCTCTCAATGGCATATGCAACACATATAATTATATTATAAATAAGAAAACAAAGTCGCCGTGTGGGAATCATACATGTTTACCTGGCATAATTAAAATGTTATCCAATTCTGCTATGCTTTAAGTTGATAAATAAGTTGGAATTTCAAAGCTATTTGTAGAGAATATAATAAGAAATTGAGCAACAATCTCGGTTTTTTAATATTTTTAGTTACAGTTTTATTTTTAATTGCGTTTTTATTAGTTTTTAAAGTGTAATATGTTTTGTAAAATATTCAAGAATTAACGTTAAACTCATTTAATTTATAATATATATTTTTTTAGTCTTTTATTGGCAGCCATTTCAAATAATTTGCTGTCTTAGCGGTGTGTTTATTATTTGTGTTTTTATGAGACTTATTTTACTATTTTATTTAGGCACTTTGCAACACTTATTTGCTGCTTAAGCGTTTGCCTTCTCTGACTGCCCTTAAATGTAGGCAACACTTTTTTGCCATTAAGCGTTTCTTTAAGACGTCGAAATTCATTAAAATTATACCAACGCTCAACAAAATTGCTTAACGCACATTTTGTAAATGGCCAACCCTAAAAAAGGGACTAAGCCCTGCCCCTGCCTGCCCCCGCTCCCCAAAGCCACTCCCCCCCTGCAATGTAGTACTGTTTACAGAGGCCATTCTTGGACGTCACCCGCTGTTGTTTATTATTATCTCTGGCGCTAATTTCAATTTTGAGAATATTCCATTTACTATTTTGAAAAATGATTGCAAGCAATTTCATTTCCGTTTTGGGCCCGCCCAGCGTTGAAAAACTAATTACAAACACATAAAACCCAACGGGGAACTTCGAACCGAACATAATCCTCAACTAGCTGCGAACTTTTCGTTGGCCAATAAATGTGTAAAGAGGATATCACAAGCGGCAGTAGCAGCAGGAGCAGCAGCAGCAGGAGCCAAAGGAAGCCAAATGCAACATGTGACGCAGTTCTGTTATTGCCACTGGGCGGCGTCTGTGACACGCCCATCAAACTAAATTACTTGACAGCGGGAAAGGGCGCATAAAAACCAAATGCAGCCACGTCCAAACTGAGATTTCATTCCTCTCAACGCCGCCCCCGTCGAGTGGCCACCAAGTTGTTCGTTTCGCTTGAATTTCAAGTACTTTTTCGTTATTGAAGTTTCTTTTTTATACTCGTATTTCCTATTATGTTTTTGTTGTTTTTGTTTTGTTTGTTTTTGTAAGTGGCTGGCGGGCACATTAAGACAATGCCGCAGTTCCTCCAGTTGCCATTTTGTGGCCTCTGGAATGTGTTTTAAAGTGTGCCCAAAACTTTTTTGTTGAATCTTTTCGCACTCATTGTGCTTCGTTGCCCAGCAACTGAATGTTGTATGGGGCATATTAAGTTCTTCTGAATGTGTGGGCGAGTTGCAGGCGTTAGATTTGTATTTAATTATTTTCTTGGAATTGTAAGGGCTAATGCTGAGACTGTCAGAGCTGTCTCCACACTAATCTAAAGTATTTTAAGTGGTAATCACAAATAAAGCCTACAGTTTCTTGTATATTTATATATACGACTTCAATTGAAATAGATTGGAAACAATTTTAAATTATATATATTTTGGCTTAGCTGAAGTACCCTTTTTGTGTATACAAAAGACTTTCTTCAATCTCAATTCAATCCATCATTTGTTTAAAATATTATGTATATGTTCAATCTATATTTTAAGTGATCATTTGTACATCTGTTCTATATATCTTATTGAAGTTAGGAGAACAGCCAAATAATAACCTAATTTGTCTACGTTTCTTAGAGTTCTATACCATATATCTCTGCTGAAATAATGTATATAACTCATGAATTACAAGTTATATATAATTAAAGCTCTTTCTCAAAAATACTCTTACTATTTGCCTTCACAATGTTTGCTACAGGGTATATTTTATTTCAACAAAAATATTCTGTCATATAACACTTTATTATCCTAAATTCCTTTAACTTCTTGTTTTATATAACTTTATTAAATTTATATCTTTTGGATTAATACATTGCCGTACAAAATGAATTTACTTTGTTCACTTTTCATTTCACATTTCTTGCTACAGGGTATTACTGTATTCGAGCAATATTCGCAATTGCTTTGTTTTTTGTTAGAAGCAATTTGATATTTTTTATTTTATTTTATGACAGTTGTTGAAGTTTTGCAAGTTTTCTCAAGTGGCTGTTGTGATTTGAATTGGCGCGTTATTGACATCGGATGGGCAGTGAGGAGAGGGCAGTGGGGCCTGGCAGTTTGGGGCATATCAAATTTGATGATTGGCACCTGGGCGGGGCAAAAGTTGAGCAAGTTTAAAGTGCGCCCCCAAGTATGCAATGCGAAAACTGCGAACGGAAAACTGAATTCTACCTGAACTGACGTTAATGTAACTTGCAAAGCTAAGCTTGTTGTTGTTGTTGTTGTTGTTGTTGCTGTTGTTGTAGCTGCTGCTGTTAATGGCCCCAAAGATGTTGTTGCGGCTGCTGCGGCCTTTTCTATATGTATGGTTGTGTGACTGTGCGTGTGTATGTGTATGTGTGCAGAGTGTGGCATTAAGGGCGTCTGTGGGCGTGCCGCAAGTCGTTGTTGGCAGCAACGGCGTGTGACCTGCAGCAATTACCAATTTTCTTGTTACATTTTAAAGTGCGCTGTTCTGGCCCAGTTTGCCTGAGAGAGAGAGAGAGAGAGTGTAGTGTGTGTGTGTGTGTGTAAGGTGCACATTAAGTGCGCTTGAAGCTTAGCGCTGCCTCTTAAGCCCAAATGCAAAAGGCAGCCAAGAAGCAGAGTTGATGCTGATGACAGCTGCAAAGAAGCCAATAGAGTAGTTGCAAGAGTTTAGAGCAAGGGGCGGCCAGAGGGTGGCAATGTGGCGAATGCGCTGCATAAGCTGTCTTGTCATTTGGGCCAAAAATGAGGTTGGCCATTACCAGCGAGCAGCGAGCAGCGAGTGAAATAAGTAATGCAGAAATTCTGTGTGCATTGAGAGCTGTGTGTCTCTAAATTAAGTCGAGATTGTAGCCGGGGGAAATGTTAAGGTGTTTATCAAATGTGCGATTTGGCTGATACCCTTACATTCTGTGGGTCATTAGGGATGCATGCTGATGTTTCAAGTTTGTCGAGGGGACAGTAGAGCTAGCTGGTGGCCAAGTTCAGCAATCAAAGCATTCCAGAATTCAAAATTGCTTCCAGCAGGTCTTATACTACAAATGAAATATAATAATATCTATGCATTAGATGTCTTTAAATATTTATAAACGAAAATCTAGATATTAATTTAAAAGTCAATGTTTTGATTGATCAATCATTAATTTCCTGACAAGAACCATAGTGTTTATTTTATATGGTAAAATAATTGTGTTTTTTTTTATAAACCTCAATGATAAACTTTGTATAAGTAGCATTATTGATTTTTTAAATGAAAATTCAGGTAATAGTGATAACCTTATTCTTAAATTAAAAGTCAGTATACTTACTTAAAATACCAAAGATAAATATGAATTTTTATTATTTATATTTCTGATTGATAATGAATATAACATTTTTGATTTAACAGCAAAATAATGCTTCCTTATTATGCCCATTTATATAAATGGTAGCATATGTAAATAAAACTGTCCAAAATGATCTAAATAATTAAAGTTCTCCAATTGCCCCTGCTCTTTCTCTTTTTAAATTTGCAATTTTTAATTAAAGTTAATAAAATCCTTTTAATTAACACTTTATTAATGCGATTTTCTCTTTCTTGTGCTTGCAGGTATGTAAAGTTCACTTGAGCAGCTTACGCCACATGTAATTCGTAAGTAGCATGCCACAAGTAGCTTGCCACCTTTGACAATATATCACGCATACGCCGCATTGGTCGCAGCATGGGGCAAAGGGGCGACAGTGGGGCTAGACAACACTTGTCAACTAGCAAAAATGCTTCATTAAAATAATCAGCTAAAACGAAGTTGAAGCAATTCTCAATTGGGGACTTGAAAGTGTGAACAACAAAATGGATGATAGGGAAGGCCAAAAGGGCAAAGCAAAATAAAACAGTTAAGGGTTGAATGTGTGTGTGTGTGTGTCTTTTCTGGCTATGACTGTGTGTAAACAAGCAGTGCAACACTTTGCAGCACTTGGAGCACTCGTCAAAAGCTGCCAACTTTGGCTTCCTTAGCTTCTATCGCATCCTTGCGTCACTTTTATTTTTGCCTTGCTATTTTCACTAATTAATTATGCAGTAACAGCAAACAACTTGAAATGTAAGGAGATTAAAGCGACTTAAAAGGCATTTATGCAATACCAGCAGCAGCAGCAACAACAACAAACCGAACAAACACAGGACAAGCACAGGCAAGTGTCAGCCTGTCTTTCTTTAAGGATGTTTGTCAGCCTGTCTGTGTGTGGCAACACAAATTTGTATATGCATATGTGTGCTTGTGTGTGTGTGTGTGTGTGAGTCCATAATTCTGTGTGTGTCTTGTCAAGTCATGTTAACAAGCTTCAAACTGTGGCGAGAGCAGCTTAAATTTTTATCAAAATTATTATATAAATTGCATTAAATTCGTAAGAAATTCTCATGAAATTTTCACAGCATGAAATTGCGGTTTTTTCAAATGACATTCCAAAAATAGCACTTGATTTAATTGCCTGAAATGTGTCAAGGAAATTAAACATTTGTAAATTATAATCAAATTCTGAGAATAATAATGCAAATTTTGTATTATTTAAAACCTATAAAAATAATCAAGTGTTTTTATAGTTACATATAAATATATGGCTTATTTAAACAAGTTAGTTTATGCTTTATATTTGTTCAATATAAATTAACATTAATCAATTTATGAGAAACGTTTAAACTAATACGAATTAAATAAAAAATGACAAGTTCTTTTTATGCTCATTAATTCATAATGAATAATATAAATAAATATAAAGTATA
Organism: Hirtodrosophila histrioides; assembly: GCA_037075165.1. NCBI lineage: Eukaryota > Metazoa > Arthropoda > Insecta > Diptera > Drosophilidae > Hirtodrosophila > Hirtodrosophila histrioides. Next base: position 43,044 of record JBAMCL010000239.1, read on the forward strand.
TAAAGTAAAGTAAAGTATATAAAGTATAATATATATATATAACAAAATACATAAATATTTATATATATTTATAATTTTTAATCTTCTTTTTATCTTCTTTAGAACTTTTAAATTCAGTTTTTGCTTTTGAAATATTTGATTTTTTATTTTAAAATTTTTGCTCTTTGCCCGTACATATTATAATTATTTAATTGCTAATATTAAGCCGCTGTTCACATTCTTTTACACTCAATTAAATGTAGCTGCAACAACAACAACTTTAATTGATTGCTGACACTTTTTGACAGCGGAAAAATTAAAAAAAGAAAAAAAAACTGCCACAAAAATGTAAAGTGCTGAAGGGAAAAAATAATATTTTTAAAAATGCTAATTAAGATATAAAATGCGCTGACAAAGTACAAATTATAGACAAAGGATTGCGCACTCACACAGCCACACACAATACACACATGCGTGGGTTATGTGTGTGTGTGTGTGTGTGTACGTAAGTGTGCTTCAAACGACACAACGACAACCACAGCAACAACAACAGAAACAACAGCAATGAAAGCTGCCTCGTTTGCTTTACTCTTTGCCTTTGATTCAGTGTGTTCTCTCCTCTTTGCCACACGTTGCGACAGGTGGCAAAGCAGAAGACAATTGAGCGACGCGTTTAAAAACGCGCAGCACACGCGCCTGCAAGTGCCTCCCTATCGTCCTATCGTCCTTTCGTGCTTTGTCCTCTCTCACTCAGCTCCTTTAGTCTGTTTACCCGTGTTGTGAAGGCTCGCAACAATTTTCTATATACCCTGTAGTTTGAGCTAGGGGCATGTTTTTCTAGTCTAAATTTACTTGTTTTTGAACAAATAAAATAGAAAAATATAAATCCAGATTAGAGGTAAAAATTAATTGCTTATTATTATTATTATTATTAGTGATGGGGGGCGTTGACGGCGACCTATGAGATCTATTGTGCCCCCTTCTAAGCCTAAAGTTCACTCATCAACCCTATCTCCTGCATGAATGCAAGGATGTTGGTCGGATCTAGAGTACCTATATCGTTTGTCTGAAGGAAAAAACCCACCCAGGTACCTGTTTCTTCTTCTGGCAAGGACAGTGCAGTCTGTTAGTATGTGTGATGAGGTTTCAGCCTCTATTTCACAAAATCTGCATGTCCCGCTTCTTACAATTCCTAGCTTGCCTACAGTGCCCCGTCAGAAGGCCGGTGAAGGCCGGTGAAGGCCGTCTAAGTGAATTCTTCCCCAATGGTATTAGTTGCTTGAATCTTTTAAGATCATAATTTCCTAAGAGTGCCTTGGCCTGTCTTAGACCTGGTGTATTTCTCCAGCTTGACTGCCTTCTGTTGTCCTCTTCTATCCTAAGGTGTTCTCTTATTAATTGCTTACAAATTGCAAAACTGTTTTGTAATTTACATTTTATATTTTGTTGTGACAGCTCGAGGTTTTAAGTAGATCGTATTTAGTAATTCCAATGAATTGTGACAGGTCTTAAGTAGATCGTATTTTGTATTTCCAATGAAATTAGCAACATTCCTTATAGATCTAACATAAGCTTAAGGTGACGAGTATATTTTTACTATAATAGTCCGACATCATCCATCGGATAATTGGATTTTTGGGAGGACGCCTGCAGGAAGGTTGTTAGAATTAAGCTAAGCTTTATTAAATCTGGTAAAGGACTTGCCTAAAATTCTGCCGAATGATTTAATACACTGTTAGACCCCTGCATTTACCTGTTCCTTGCCCGAGATATTTATGAAAGTGCTTTAATTAACACGTAGCATAATAAATAAATAAATATAAGTTTATCAAAAAAAAAAAAAAACTATAATAGTAATTCTTACATCATTTTCTTTGTTTTATTTTTATAAATTAATATTTGAGCATATCGTGGTATTATTTAAGTGTTCATTCAATGTTAAAGTTAATGCAATTTTCCTGAATTATTATGAATTTAATGGGTATCCCTTGATACATCAGTTCCTACTTAAATGGCTTAGGTTGTGCCTGTCACATTTGTGTGCAAAGTTGCTGAGTCTACCTGTACTTGCGAGTGGGATACTTAGTCGCACACACACATAGACACAACACACACACACAACACACACAACACACACACACAACACACACACACAACACACACACACAACACACAGTTAGCTTTATGTCTGTGTCAACGACTCTGCGCTGCCATCGGCGTCATTTTTAGAGTTTTTAATGCTGTAACCAAGACAGAGTTTTTGCCTTTATGTCCTTGCTGCAGCAAAAATATGTGGCAGAAAAATAAAACTTGCCCGCATTTTTGTTTCGTATAACATTTCTACACTTTTTTTGTTTTTGCTTATATTTATTTGTCTTTTTTTTTGTTGACTGTCAGGCAAAAGCGACGACGACTCACAAATGTTCTTCTGGCTGACAGACAGTTGCAACAATTAAGCGACATTTGTTGCTACATTTTGAGCATATTGTGTTTGCTAAATAAATGCGAATGCCATTTTCATGGCCATAGAGAAAAATGTGAAGCGAAACGGCAGCAGATGGAAAAACCAATGGCATTTTCTAGTTAAAGTATCATTTTTATTGCAAAGGAATTATTTGTATTGCAAAGAAAGGACCCAAAAAAAAGTATGTAAAGTAATATGGGGCCAGTTCAGGCGCCAGCCTGATTGCAGGAATGTCTCTTAAAAGTTCACATTTGCACTTTTGACTTGATTTTGCGTATTGCATTCTTTGCTTTGATCTAGGCTTGAATTCACTTGCCAAATTCACTAGCTAAAGGGCAATATTTGGGCCCTTACCGGCTTCTACTTGCCTGGCTTCTACCATTACACAGAAATGCCTAAAGGCATATATTTTAGCAACATCACAAGAGTATTGAAGGTTTGAAGCTCCATAAAGTATGCTACCTTGCTATTTTTCCACTACTTTTGATTCGAAAGTGGAATTTGGAACAGGCCTGAGTGAAAGTCGAAAAATTTAAGACAAAATTCTCATCCAAAAATCTTGGTCGGAACAGTTTCGCATCTTTGATTTGGATATGTAGACCTTATGGCTCCAGATCCTGGTGTATTCGTATATTCTTCAATGAAGAAATATAGATTATTTATATTTTTATGTTCCCTACATTTGGATCTCTAACGAAAGGACTCTTAACACAGCGTCCAGTATGTTCCATACTTTTGATTCGAAAGTGGAAAAATAGTATATTGGGTTTGCGAAATGTCCGTCAATCTCCGTATGAACGCAATTTTTTTGCCTTTATCTTTGAGCTAGAGCAACCAAATTTGGTACACATGTTGGTGTATATTGTCAGTTTATAAAGTGTCAAGATCCTTAACTTTCTGAAAACGATGTTTTCTATGATGTTTTTCAATCATTGTTCAACACTGTCAGTGAGTTGATCAGCTTTGCCAACAATTATTTGCGTAATTGTCGCTTGTGTTTAATTTATTAAATTTTCAGCAAAATATATGCAGAGAGCTCTTTTAATATGGACAGCCGCTGGCTTCGGCTCCAACTTCTCCATGCCCCTCCTGCTGCGCTCTAAAGTATGCAATAATTTAAAGCTCTTCTGCGGTTGCCCCTAAAGCGGCCACAAAGCAGCAGCAGCAGCAGCAGCAACAACAACAATTGAGAGGCAAATTGAGGCAACTGCTGTGCGTTTTTATTGCGTTTTTCATGTGTCTCATGTGGTTTACTACAAATTGATTCTATTATTGTAAATTTTGTCCCTTTTTTGTTGTTGTTGTTGTTCTGTGGCATGCTGCTAACCGCCCCCGCCGCCACGCTGCACACGCATGATGCGTTTGCTTTGTTGTTGTCCCGTTTGTTGTTCGGCTTTGCTGCCGGCGATTTGAAAACTGGAAACTGATTGCAAACATCCAAAAACACATACGCAAACTTCCGCTTGTGTGTCTGCTCCCCAGCCCCCTTACCCTTCCTCTCTAGGCCTACGCTGAGTGCAATTTCCGTTGGTTATAGCGAGAGTGAGAGTGAGTTAAAGAGAGAGAGACAGATAGATAGATATATGTATATATATATGGCCATCTGGTAAATAGAAATTGCAATTACAGTCACATTTGCTGGCGCTGTGTGCGGCTCCAATCAATTGTTTAATTAATTTTATAATGAGTTAATTTCGCAGAGCGCAATCATTTAAATTCTTTTGCAATTTCACAATTTAATTGTTGCAGTATTTGCAGTGCCAGTGATTTTGTGCGTACTAAATTATAAGTCGAATAAAACAGAAAACAGAGAACAGCATCCGGCTGTGAAATTCAATTATAAAATGCTTACATTGCATTTACATATTTTGCGGCTTGTCTGTTTAGTTTATAAACATTTGCCACGCTCAGTTAAATGTTGCCTAATTTCATTTTTGAGGCCGTTGCAATTTCAATTCAATTCTATTCTATTTTGTTTTTTTATTTTACTTTTCAACTCAGATGAAGATGCAGTCAAAAAACGAGAAATATATGTATATATATTCAACGAAATAAATTCGTGTCAAATTATAGTTCTCTCAAGTCAAATATCTTGGCTAGCTGCCAGGGCCAGAGGGTGGGAGAGAAGAGCAAAATAATAATTTGTAGCTTTGTATTTTGCTCAATTGCTTATTTTGTTTATAAATACATTTCATTTTGTGTCTACAAATGATTCTCATGTGTAATTGGCAACCAAAATAGAGACATGTATTTCCATTTTGTATTTATAAATATAATCTTAAATGGCTTTTTGGCAATATTCATGTATTTGTTTATTAAACATCAAATCGTCGGGTAAAAGTGTTAAATAATTTGCATACGATTTACTCGTGCGTAATTTGTCTCTGTTACAATTTGCAGAAGCTTAAGGTATTGAAAGCTGCACAAGAATTCCCAAAAAATACTATAATTATATTATTTTAATTGCCAAAATATAAAATGCTGTTGAAATGTTAAACAAAATGTTGAGTACAAATCAAACTATTTTGATAAATTAATAAGATACTTATTATAATTATAGCGAAAATGTGAAGTTTTTATAAATTCTTAACACTAATTCCTTTTTGCGGAACCCTGTAAATTATGTTGTTTTCTGACATAAAACTTTACCGAATTCAATTAAAACTGCTTCAGAAGTTTGCATGGAAACAAACAGTTGAGCTCAGACTCAGCTCAAGGTTTTAATCAGGAATTAATATTATTTCGTGTTATAATAATAATGTAGGCTTAGGTTAGGTTGCAGTGGCTGGAGCAGAGACCCACTCCACACTTGGGTCAGGAATTGGCCCCTTGTGATACCACATAATGTCTTTTAAACATTTTGTTCCCCCTTAAACCAATTTGATGATTTTAAGAATTTAAGAATACTGTAAATCCCAACCTCGGATACGTCCGATAGGGTATCAAAACTGTAGTGTCCCAAGTGCTGGAACCTTCTCCTGCTGAGTGCAGGACAGTGACAGAGCAGATGTTCTACGCTCTCTATTTCTTCTACTATACCACAACTTCTGCAGAAGTCATGGTGTGGTACTCCCAGTCTGTTAGCTTGAGTTCCTGTAAGGCAGTGGCCTGTGAGAGCCCCTATTATTGTCGAGATGTGGGATCTCCTGTGTTTGATTAAAGCAGATGTGCGCTTTGGGTCAAGGGTAGGCCAAGTGAGTTTGGAGACCGTGCATATAGTGTAGTAGGCTTACTTTGCAATAAATATATATTTGGGCTTGTTCCCATTTCCGCGTATCTTTCATTCCAAATTGTTTTAGATTAGAAATTGAACACATTAGATAAGAATAGAACACAACTATTTCTATTTTCACAAATTTTAACGGCATGGCATCGATCTGTATAGTATTTTGAATACTTATTATTATAATCATAGTTCACTAAACAACTTCAATTAAACTTGCATTAAATTTTGACCAAATTATGCCACAACCTTAAAGTTAATAATGCTGATTCACCACAGGATATTTTCCCCTTGTACTGGCTTTTTCTAATGCGCTCTTAAGATAGCATCACTTGCTAAAATCTCAAATATTCGCATATAAATGCATTCCAAAATCCACAGCAGCTGAAAGAAAAAAGTCGAGTAGAAGAAATATCACATTAAGCGCATTACGCTTCAGGATTCCAATTGTCATTAGGCGCTGTTCTTGGTTGTGTTTACCACACTGCCACGCCCACAACAAAATGAGGGAGGCAGTTGCTTATGGCTGGCAGAGTGGCCGCAGTTCTTACTCCGGCCAGGACATAGTTGAAGGAAGCTGGGCTGGGCTGGCTGTCTGCCATTTGCTTTAAGCGCCGTGAAGCATTCTGCAATTTTTCATTTAGCGCTGCTGTAAATTCCAGATGCTCAGTAGCTCTCATTCCTCCACCCCATATTCTGGCTCCATTCCTTGCGTATTTTTGCCCAGGCTAAAGTGTGGAGCGGAGCCGAGGCGGTTACAAAACTTGGTCCTTTTGCCGCGTGCGATTAATGCGACAAGCAAGCAGGACGAGTTGGAAAACGGAGGCGCCAGGACGGGTCTCTCAACTTCCAACTTTCAAAGCTGGGCTGCCAAATTCGCTGGCATTTCTTGCTGCCAACTTGTGTATTGGTGTGTATGTGTGTGTGTGTGTGTATGTGTTTTTTTGCTCGGTGCGAAATGCCACAAGGTGTAAAATTGAATAATTGAAATGAAGCGAGCACTGCGAGAACTCTCCGCAGGAGGCAGCTCAACCAACGGTGGCAGCACCAGCAGAAGCCGCAAGGACACAAAAACCCAAGAAAATTGTTGCAACAAAGTTTAGTTAATTGTGGTTAATTCTGATGGATTTGTGCGTAATTAGTGAGTAATTTAATTTTGCAATTCTTTATAAAGTTTGCCGGCCACGGAAATGTCAGCCAAATGGTGTCTGTGCCCTGAATGACAAGTGGACACCAGACTGTCAATTGTGAGTGATGGCAGCTGAGCTGCTTAACTTAATGGAATATGAATTGAAAATTGTAAGGGATATCTCTAACAGCAGATAAAGGAAAGCAGATGTTGAAAGGTGCAATGCAAGCTATAGAAACCTGGCAAATAAGTGAAGGCATAGTTATCAGTTTCAACTGGAAATTAAGAGTAATGAGTTCTTTATACATCGACTAACTTATGATCGATTGCTTGAGCTACATTAAGATAATTGTATAGGAGACACAAAAATGCATTTAACTTTTACAGATTATAATAGCTTCTTAATTTAATAAATATTTATTTCTAGTTCCTTTTGCTCGCCAAAATAGCTATACTTCAATTATAAAGATCGAATCCATTGCTATGTGTGTCCACAGTTAACACTTCTATCTTTACACGAAGTATGTCGTGAATGTCCATAGCTCCCAAATATACAATCTTTTTTAATTGCAAAATGAAACCTTCTTTTCATACCTTAAATGCAAAAAGTCGCCATACTTTTGAAAGAAAAATAAAAGTTCCTTTAATTTAGAAACTATTTCTGCTAAATAAGCATTTTTCTGGCTTTTAGGTTGATCTTTATTATTATTATTATTATTATTATTATTATTATTATTATTATTATTATTATTATTATTATTATTATTATTATTATTATTATTATTATTATTATTATTATTATTATTATTATTATTATTATTATTATTATTATTATTATTATTATTATTATTATTTTATTTTATTATTATTATTATATTAATATTAATATTATTATTATTATTATTATTATTATTAATATTATTATTATTTTTATATTTATTATTATTTTATATTATTATTTTTTAAATATTATTATTATTATTATTATTATTATTATTAATTATTATTATTAATTTTATTATTATTATTAATATTATTATTATTTTTATTATTATTATTATTATTATTATTTTTATATTATTATTATTATTTTTATATTATTATTTATTATTTTTTTTTTTTTTATATTATTATTATTATATTTTATTATTTTTTTTATTATTTTTATATTATTTTTTTTATTATTTATTATTTTATTTGATTTTATTTTGATTAAACGAGTTTTCTGTTGCCTATTGTGGCAGCTTAAGCAAGTTGTACTTCTTTATTATTAAAGGCGTTTTTCTTCATTCTTCATGTAAAAACTTTCTATTTCTAGACAAGTTTATATACTTTACTAAAACATTTTGCAACACTGTTAAACACGTTCGTTACCAACACATGTTGAGCTTCACTTAAAACAAAAAAGAATGCATAATTCTTGTAACTTTCACTTCGCGCTCTTTACTCGCTTTCTTTTGTAATTTCTTTTGCCCCAGCAGCCGCAAGGTATGCAACACATTTTCCTTATTAGCCGCAAAAGTACTTGCAAGCACTTGTTGTTGCTGCTGTTGTTGTTGTTGTTGTTGTTGTTGTTGTTGTGGATGTTGTAGTCGCCAAAAACAAGCAACAATAAAAGCAATCATGGCTGCTCCCAATGGTTCAGTGTTTTTGGTTGTTGTTGCTGTTGCTGTTCTTGTGCGCCTAATGAAATGTGACATTAAGTGCTGATGTTGTTGCCACACCCACGCCACTAAAAAAAGTGGCGCACTTTTAATTGTTGTCACCACAGCAACAACAAGAACAAGAGCAGCTACAACAACAACAACAACAAATTGCTACTCTTTGCGGTTGCTCCCAAAGGAAATGCCTTGAAATGAAAAAGGGGGAAACCCACCAAGGACCCAAAAGCCACGTCAGACAAGCGCTAGCCAAAAGACGCATAAAAAATAAATACAATAACAACAGCAAAAGGAGAAACAGAAAAAAAAGGAATCAGGCAAAGCAGAAAAGAGTGCGGCCAAAAAAAGTTTTTAATTAAAAAGTTTTGTTTAAATCTATGGTTGTGAAAATGGGTAAAGCTGATTCGCATTTTTGCTGGCAGAGTTCTTCAAATGGAAAGCGACAGCTGCAAATTAAATGATTAGATAAAATTAGCAGAGATTATTTTGAGATAATCGTAGGTTGGGCCAAGCAGTTTAGTAATGTTAATTAATTTAAATTTTATCAGTATTTAATTAATAAACATAGTACTCAGTATATTATGTGACATGGGATACTTCTATTTAGTTGAGTAATAATTTTCATTGATTTTTGTTTTGAATGTATTATTATTAGTGCAACATAATCGATACTTTTGTTTATACAGTGATTATGAATGATAAATTAAAGGTATGATTGGAATTTGAAACCGCCGTTTTGTGTATAAGGAGTGAGGTTTTTGTTTTTTGATTTTTAAATTTTATTATTAAGCGTTGAATCCATACAATACAAAAATAGTAACATAACAACACAAGTATAGTTAATAATAAAAGGACCAAACCTCAAGCTAGGCGCATGAGGACTTGCAAATATTCTCCTATTGCGAGGGGGACTTTAAAGTTGGCCAATTGTTTTGGCAAAACCCTTTCTTTTTAATCGCCTTAAAGGCCTGGCAGGGATTGAGCGTCTTGCGAGCATACTGTGGTGTCTTCTTAGTCGATCACTATATCTGCTAGTGTGCCTTCCAATCTGCTCCTCCACTGTATGCAGATTCAGGTCTCGCTGAAGGGTGGTACCACGTACATAGTAAGGGCAGTCCGTAATGGCACGCATGGCACGATTTTGTAGTACCTTTATGCATTTATAGTTGGACTTTGCAGCTATTTCCCAAATCTGCACTCCGTTTAGCCAGATCGGGGCTACACAATGCACATAAACTGCTCTTTTGGCTCTGAGGGGGACATGGTGCTTCTTCTGTTGATCAGCCAGCGTAGTTGTTATAAGGAGTGAGTACTGTAACACTTAGGCAATGCCTCCATCCACAGCATCTCCGACAAGTATTTAATTCAAATTCTCTTTGGCTGCTCGTTATCGAATTGGCAACCGTTTTACCTTACCAAAGTTTATTATTTTTTACTTGTTTTAACTTATTCCAATCATTTCTCAGCATTCACAACTTTCAACAATATCAGTTGCGCATAAGTTGATCGGAACTGGTAATGGGAACATTTCCTTTTTATTTTCACTTTTCAAATACTTTATGCAATTATATTTAATGGCCTGCCTGTGCTTCAAATTGTAGTCCTGTTTAGCTGCCAGGCTTGCCTTGAAGTGCCTGCTTCTTAAACATTAAATCTATGCAAAGCTTTAAAGTGTGCATAGCATTACCTACCCTTGCCACCCCCCCTACACGAGGTGTGCGTCTCCTTCCGCTGCATCGAACGAATCGCAAATTGAGTTGTTTGCGTTTTATTTATGGGCCATGGGCAGCGAAACTTGCACAAACAGCCGAAAAGTCAAACAACGGCATGCAATTTAAATGCAATTGTTTTATGCACATCGGCACACACACACACACACCAGTGCACACCACTACACACACACCAAACACACACACAACAAACAACAAACATTGCATTTCACGCTGCGCTGACATGCCAAAGGGCTGTATTGGCCAATGCGGCGTATGCGCAACGTTCAACCAGCAAGAAGTTGCTGCCACAGCAACAACAACAACAACAACAACAAGCAGCATATTATGCCTGCACACCTCGCCCTAATAAATTATTAAATGCATGCAATAAATTTCAAATTAATCGCTGATATTTATCTCTCATTGCAAACGTCGACGTTGGCAGAGCGCTCTGGCATTATAATTATGTTGGTCAGAGCAAACGTGCCACTTCCCCCACACTCAGCACCCCTCACGCTCCCTTACTAACGAGCAGCATTTTAAGTGCAATTTTGTGATGCACATTTAACAATTTTTTCTTATTTTTTTTTTTGAATTTTTAAATCATTTTTTGACTGCGCTCGTTTCAATTTCAATTGTTGCTGTTCAAAGTTAATTTCAGTTTTATTGTGCACTGGTTTTTGTTGTTGTTTTTGTCGTTGTTGTTGTTGCAGCGTCCAGAACACACATTTATTATTATGACGCCATTTGGACAGCCATATTTTGGCTCATTGTTTCAACATTTTTTTTTACAATTTGTTTTTGTCGTAATTCTTTCTGTTAGCTTTTGGTATATTGTTAATTAAATTATATCGCAATGAATTTTTATTTATTTTTATTATTGCCATTGGCGCTGCACGTGTGCGTACTTCGCATTATTTATTTAATCATCATCTTAATTGTTGCTGCAAATATGAAATAATCATTTTAAGTTGCCGCTCATTTCGCATCGTCTCATATTTTCTTGATTTTATTTGTATTTTAATCTCCTTTTATTGATGGTTTTTATAGCCAAAGGTGTTCGGGTGGAAAAGGTATAAATTGTTGTGTATTTTGGCTGGAAATTAAGTATTAAATTACTTATTACAGCGCAAAATATAATTTATTTAAGGATTAAAGAAGTATTCAACTTTTAGAGCTGAAAAGTCTAGTTTTCCAACTAGTGAATTTGCAGACAAATATCAAATTTCAAGATTCTTTGCCTCAAATTCCAATCAAACAATTTATAACAATTTTGGTCAAAAAGAATCAAAAAAATGAATCTTTTTAATATTTATTCTAAGAGATATTGGATTTATTTTTGGTAATTCATACATTGTATTATAAATGTGTTTTTAATTACTCGAATAATTGTGGGTAATTAAAGTCGTTTTATAGCCGCAAGTAATGTTGAAATTCTGTGATTTCATTCCCATTCTGCACACTTGTTCATTACCAGACCCACGCCAGTATAATTTCTGTGCTCCTACCCCCACACCCACCCCCCATCCCCTGCAGTTGTCAGCCAAAGAGCACGACCAACAAGCGACAAATATTTTACATTGTTTTTGAATTATAGCGCGCAAAATGGCAACAATAAAAACTTTTTGCCAGTTGTCATATGCTCAACAAATTTTATAGACACACACAGAGAGAGATACACACATACACATACATATATGGACAGCAGCAGCCCCTACCCCTTTGGTTCAATCCCTTGCCACAGACTGGCAACATCAACCTGCAAATTAACACAATAATAGCCAACAAAAGTCGCACAAAGGGAATGAGTTGTAACAGCAACAACAAGGACAACAACAATATTGCCACAGATATGCAAATGGCATAGAAATTGTGGTTTGGATACTGGACAGCGCAACGAGCCTGGGCAAGGATATGCTTGCATATAAATTATAACACCGGCGTGTCTATTAAAATGATTGTATCCGCTCGATTATGCACACACAGTAAGAGAGAAAGCTAGCTAGAGTGAGCGAGAAATAGAACGAGCTTGTGGCAAAAATGTTCACATTCGAAAACTTTTTGACTTTGCCGCTCACATAGCTATAGATACAGATACAGCCTGGCACTGGCATGGATACAGATACAGATACAGATACACATACAGATAGAGATAGAGATACAGTTTCTATGGCTGTGTGTATGTTGTGTTGACTTTTCTTCTGCTCTGTCAAATGTGTGCTTGTGTGTGTGTATGTGTGTGTGTATGTGTGTGTGTCTGGCTTATTTTGCAGGCATTTTTGCTCTGCTTGCTCCGCCTGTCCCCCCCGCTGTGATTAAACAAATTGTACATAATACAGTTGCTGGTTTATTTGCCATTCCAATTCTGTGTCTGCCTGCTTTTAAAATCCAGTTGATATTATGCTATTTTGACAGCTAATTAGTTATAGACACATGTGTTTGCTGTCTTTATTGTATGCGTGTGTGTGTCTCTACCCATTCTCCTTACCCACCCCTCTTAGAGTCCTGTCAGTAGGTCTAATCAGTATTGCCGTTTTGAATTATATACATGTTTTGTTGCTGAACAGATTATAAGCAAATAAGAGCGCTCTAGTCGAGTATACCCTACTAAGAGAGATATAATATATACTTGATAACCATCCAAAGTCAAGTGAACAAGACGATCCTTTGGAATATATAGTTGGCTCTATATGCAGAGTATCTTCTAGTCGAGTGATTGCTGGCGCTAATTAACGAAGCCCTGCTTAAGTTTTGTATGCAATTCTAGCATTTATTAAGACAGTTTCAACTTAATGGGCTAAAGTTGCTATAAATCGTTTGTCTAACTGCCATTCTGCAGTTTCACAGTTAAAGTCAGAGCGGTTTTAGGCTTGGCCACCCGAAGCGTTGCCAATTAATCTGCAGCACGCAGGCAACCGCAGCTATGAGATACAGATACATAGATACACGACTCTAGATACGCAGTGATACGCAATTGGCAATGCTGCAGGTGGTGCAGCAATTGAAACCCGCAACGTTGGGTGACTGTGTCTGGTTGGGTGCTTGGCCAAGTGGGTGGCTCGTCAATTGTGGGGCAATTTAAATGGCAGCTAATAAATTTGCAGCAGGCAACCGCAAAGTGCGAGAGGCACTCGAAGGATACACAGGCGTGCGATAAGATACGCACTGAGCTGTGCCAGTTAAAGATAAAGTGCAGACTATCAACGCCTTAAAGTGTGCTATATTGTAAGGATGTGTGTGTGTGTGCGTGTGTGTGTTGAAGCGTATTTTAAGCCATTTATAGCCAGAAATTAATGCAGCAAGCAGACAAACTCCTCCTAGCCTGGCCGCAAGTGCATCCACTTGCCAAAGCTGCCATTCAAAATAAATGAGCTAAATAAGCAGCCTGACATGTCAGACAACAGACAACAACAACTGACAACAACTGACAACAACAACAAAAGACATTAATAAACAAGCAAAGAGCAAAGTTTTCAGTACTGTTGTTGTGTTGTGTTGTGTGTGTGTGTGTGTCTGTGTGTTTGCCCGTTTATTTTAACTATCAATTAAAGCGCCCGATGCTAATTATGTTTCATGTCTCTGTCTTGCTTACACCCACACACACACATACACACTCACACTCCACCCAACCCCTTTCTTGTGTCCTTGTCTGCAACAGAGGCCATAACTTTTGTATGCGGTTTGTCTGTTGTCAAAAACGTTTCTGGCCTTTTCGTTTAAGATTGCACAATGTGCTCCATCTCTTTCTTTGGCTCTCTATCCATCTCTGTCTATAACTTTAGATGCGTGTATATCTCTTTGATAATCTCCATTGTCTGCTGCACTTTGTTGTTACCCAAATACAACAAATATTTGTATTTGTATTTGTATTTATATTTGCTTGTCTTCTGTGTGCGTGTCGCTGCGTAATTTATGTGTGTTTGTTGTTCTCGCTGTGTTATTGTTAAGCATAAATCAGAGCCATACACACACACACACACACACACACACTCTCTGTAGAGAGGTGGCAGAGAAAACAGAGAGCAAGCGGGATAGCTGCCTGGCTCATGTCATTTGTGTAATGAGTTTAAGTCAATAATGAGCACAGCATGTGTATTAGTTCAAGTCATTACAGCATATATAAGGTTAATTTTGTTATCGATGACAATCTAATTGACATTGCTATCGATATGCTCTGAATTTAACGATATTTTATTTAACATTAATTGAGATATTGGGAAATAGAATAGAAAATTGTGAATAATAAACAAATATAATTATCAACTAAGGTGTATGCCGCCACACTTCGCTGTGGCACATTGTTGATGCAGGGATGAGAAAGTAGGAAATAAAAGAAAATAACAACAGTATTTTCTCTTCCGTGCCTTATGAGTTTTTGTATAGGATATGAAGAACTTAGGCCGATCTAAAGCCCTTATTTCCCGTTCCTGGTGACGGATAGTTGTAGATTTTTCAAGTTGCCTACAACAGTTTTCCGCCCGTAAGCAAAAATTAATTATCTATTATCCATTAGCCCAACTATCAATGCTTACAGCTGACAGTCGCAACTGGAAACTGTTTAGTTAAATATCGATATCGATATACAGCTTAATTTGTTGGTAAACTATCGATAATTTAGCTAACATTTACAGCAAACAATAGTTTTCCAGATTTTTTTTTTCAGATATAAGAGACTTTATAATAAACACCTCTTAATAATTGATAGTTGACCGATTTGTATCGATTACACACAAACAATTGGTATGCAAAAACATTTATTATTTACAATAAATTGCCTGCCATAAAACTTTAATCGATTTTGACTTTAATAAAAAGTGTTCAATTCTATAATCCATATCAAAACATTTGATAGCCACCACACCGCCCTCTGTGTGTGTGTGTTACCCCCTTGAACACTTAACGAGCAATGGACAACAACAGCAACGCGTCGAAACAATAACAATAGTAATAAAAATAACAACAACAATGAAAGCTATACAAATTATGTGCAAAAGGCAACAAAGTTTTTGCGGACAACATGCGTAAATTTATGCAAAAGCAAATTGTTATTTAAAACACTAAAACTAAAACCAGTCGAGGATATTCAGTCGAACACAGGCAGTGACAGAGACAGACAGAGATAGAAAGAGAGAGAGATAGGGATAGATATAGACAAAGTGCGTACGATGTGTGTGTGAAATATTAATGCACAACATTTAAATGATTGCAGCAGCAGCAAAGGCTGGGAAGAAGTGCGGCGTATTGGTTGTGGGGTGTGTGGTGTGTGGAGAGTGGTGTGTGGGGTGTGGGGTGTGGACATTGGCAGACTGATGAACTGACCTCTGCAGCAGATGACGCCGCAGTTGCTGCTGTCGTTGCCACACGCAATGATCTGATTAAACATGGTAATGAAGTAGTCAAAATGTGGTGCAACGTGGCGTATGCGTAATTTCATATACACACACACCGACTGGCCATATATGTACGTTGTGTGTGTGTGTGTGTAAAACTCTGGTGTTGCTGCTAATTTAAATTTACGCGCATCGGCTGTCCACATTCACGTACAGGACCAACAGCAACAGCAACTTCAGCTGCAGCCGCAGCAACAGGACCTCTGATGAGGACGAAAAAGTAAATCCCAGTTGCACAGACGAATCGCTGGGGGGGACAAGGTATGGGCAGCGGTAGGGATACTTGGTGACTGTAAATACTGTAAAACCACACACATAAATATATGGAGCCCTCTGTATTGCGTTTAAATTTTCAACTTGCGTAAGGTTCTTAAAAATATTCAGCAAAGTAAAACAATTCGAACAATTGACAATTTGATATTGGTATTAAATTACAGATCTAATTTATGCAGTAATTGGAAAAGTAATTGTGTCAATAATACAATCAATTTGAGTTTAAGCAGGCTCTAACTTGAGTTATTATTTATTTTTGGGCATTATTTAAAAGTCATTAAACAGCTCATTTCAAATAACTTCGGCAATTGTTGTTATAATTCAACTTCAATTACAAATATCTCAAACTTAAATACTTTAACTTTTGCTTAAAATTTCAATGGCATTTCGTATAATCCATTTTTAATATACTTCCCAGTTATCTGAGTGGCAAATATGTGACATTGGTTATTATTTTATGCATTGTGGTTTCAAGGGATTTCTCCTATTTCCCTTATTGATTTTCACAATTGCATATTTTATGGACAACTACAAATTTTTTCATATCTTTATTCGTTCATTATTTTCCTATTAGGTTTAAAGCGCGCTGTTTGTTTCTATATTTAAACCGCTTTCAATATTTATTAGCTGGACTGCATTTAATGCACTTGTCTATGTCCATGTAAATGTGTGTGTGTGGGTGCGTGTGTGTGTGTGTATTGATGTTTGCATTTATGGAGTCGGAGGGCTTCTATTTGCATTTAACATCCACACACGTACCACTCTCAGTGTTTGGGAATACGGCACGTTATGCCATTATTTGTTTTCGCTGATTGCATTTGATTTTTGGCAAACGACTGCCGTTTGCTCTTTGGCTAACAATTCACAGTGCTCGCCAGCGAGCTGAAGACCAACAATAATACAAAAAATGAGAGAGAGAGTAGAAAAAATTATATAAAGTTGGCTGCCCTCCGGACAGCTGCAGCAGCCCCCTCGACAGCCTCTCAGCCTCTCAGCTGACTGGTTTGTTAGCTAAACAAATACCACACAGCGAATAGTTGCAATAGTTGCGAGTGAGCTCACAGAATGAGCGAAAAAATTCCATGCAATTGCAATAGAATTACGTAAAATATGTATTTTAAATAAGAAACTTTCCATACTTACAGTCCACAGGGTGGAAAAGTCCTTAACTCGTCTAACTTTATTTAATTCGCGAACTTACAGTCAATATGATCACTATTCAGACCAGAAAACTATAAGTTAATGTTTCAAAGCGTAAAGCAGGTTAATATACCTAAATCTTGTCTATTACATCCTTAAATGTTTTTCTCCAACAGTCCAGTCTAGTAATTAACTTTCACATGCTACTTTAGACCTAATTTTCAATCCATATGTGCAATCCAGTCTTCAGACATATGTATATACCTTCAGATAATGGTTTGTCATACATTAAATATACCTTTTTTAATTTTCAATCCACCCATTACTTTGATAGCTCTCAATAAACATATTCCACACTTGGATACCATCAGAACTACCGCTCCATACAACACCATCTATGCACAAACAATTCTAAGTTAGCCCATAAACCAGCTAATTAGAGCAATCTGCTGGCCTAAGGCTTGATGTTGACCTGGCAGCTGTTGCCACCCCCACACACGAATTGCATATGGCCATAAGGTCAATAAGTTATGTGGCAAAGTTCAGCACGTAGCACGTAGCAGCCAGCTGACCCAACCTCACCCAACCCTGCTGTCTCCTACCTGGTCCTACTAAATTAGCAATTATTTAGTCATGTTATTAACTCGGCTTCAGTTTACCTGCAATTTGATAAAGTTGGCTTAATACACATTTCATTCGGCTTTAAGTTAATAAACCAGACAGCTGTTGCTTATGTTGATCTTCAACTAATTTGATTTGCCTGCCCAGGTCCTGTGAAGTGGTCAATGTGGTGTTGGCTGCTTTGCTGCCTTGCAATTTCAAAATTTGCATATCAAATGCCACTGGCAACAGCACAAACTGAATAGAATGTGTTTCAGGTCAAGATATGGGCAAATATTTAACACAGCAAGCCATTGTGGGAGCTAAAAGGATTTCAAAATAATAAAACTCTTTAATACTGAAAGTCTATATGAAATTTCGGCAAATTAAACCACCAGAGATAAATTACACACATAATCTGTATTTTATTTATTTTTGACTGCAGTTCCCAAAGTTTCTATAGCCCCTGCAGACTTAAGCAGTACACAAATTATAATGCTTTACTTTTACTTATTTATTCGCACTCCACAAACTGAAAGTCTCAAGAAAGATTATAAAATATCTTTTTCTCCCCTCTTAGATAAACAAGTTATTTTTAAGCATATTATCCACTTGAATTCCACAACATAAATCTCCAAATTTGACGCTTTGACTTATTTACAATTCTCCCCTTTTAATTTTCTCTTTCTAGGTAAGTTCAACTGCAATTGCTGGTCACACATCTTCCCCATCCCCACTCCCCTATCAACTCTGCTAATGCCATTTGACCCACGTAAGTGCCAGGAAAATATTTTTTAATATTCTTCAAAACTATTTAGCGCATTATTCTCTTGACAAGTCCCCTTCATACCCTTGCTCAATGCAATTGCTTTGCCACTGGCATGAGCCGAAGGGGCAACATTTTTCAAAACCAGTCAAGTTACAACGACTTCACGAAAATCGCTTAAAGCAGCAAAACGACAAGAATAATGATATTTGGCCCAAAATGCAAGCCACAGAAGAACAAGTCGGAAAAAAAGTGCTGTAAGAAAAGAGTAGACATTCCACGGGGAGAAGAACGCGAGGTAGCACAGAAAAAGGACATGCACCCCAAGGAAAACTTTGACTGCCTTTATGCACGCACACACACACCCATACACACTCACACACACACATACGTATTGGTTTCGGTTATGTACTTGGGTTATGGAGGGGTGCAGCAAACTTTGCGCTGATTTTCTAGGGGTAAAAAATATTCTGTTTTTTTTTTTTGTGTCTTGCGTGCAAAAGTCACGAAAAAAAGGACATTTTTTGTTCGTGTGCTGTAGAAAAATGGCAAAACTTTAAAGAACAAGCTGAAATAAAAGTGGCAGACATTAAGTTCCACATGGAGCCAAAAAGCATTAGCGAAAAGTTCATAAGCAAAAGTTCGCCTCTAGGCAAGCAAGGAGAGTGTGGGGAGGACTCTTAAAAAAATGACAGTTGAACTTTTTGCCACATTTCGACTAACTGCACATTGCGCTCCTTTCTATTCTTATGTTTCTTAAGGATTATTATTTCTTTTAATAAAATCAAAGTCTGGCCACATTTGTATAATGTCTTACAAGCACATAACTCATCTCAGGCACGGCAACATTTTAATACATTAAGTAAATGCATTTGAATGTGAAAAGTTTTCCAAATATTTTCTGCTTGATTTTACAGCACACACACACACACTCACACACTTCCATACACATATTTTTAGCCATATTTGCCTTTTATAAAGAACTTGCAGCATACTTCCTGGCGCATTATTGCCAAACTAGTTTTCTGCCGATTCATGCTCGCAACTGGAGGCAGTTTTTTGTTGCCTCCTTTCAGTGGAACCCCGCACGGTGTGTGGCAAAAGTTTATTCATTTAAAAAATGCACTTGTTGATTTATTGAAATTAATATTGAAGTCCAAGTTGAAAGTTCAGAGTTGAGAGCCAGTCTGGAAATATATTTACAACAGGTGCTGCTAAGAATGTAATCACGTTAAGTGCTTAGTTTCCTTTTGGTCTTCAAAAAGAAACCCTTTTAGAAATATTTTCACAAAAAACTAATTTACTTACTATAAGAAAGTTATACAGTTATGCCCAACTTAAACAAAATACGGGCCTGTTCTGGACTTCACTTTCGAAATAACTCTTGCTTTTTGAAACGTTTACGAATTTGAATTCTATTTTAATTTTCTATCGCAATTTCATATCAAATATAAATCCATTAAATCTAACACTTAAACCTAATCCAAATTGTTTAATTTGTGACTTAATAAAGTCGTTTGCTTTTTAAATCCATAAAAAATGGACTCTCAAACTAAGCTCAAATTAAATAGGTTCCACAAGCGCTTGGTCTGTAAAGTTGTCACTCTAATAGACAGCTAAACCATTTAAAATTCCACTTGTGGTGGCGCTTGCCACTAAATCCATCGCATTACAAAGGCCAACAGCAAATCTCAACAGAATGACAATCCAATAAAAAAAAAAAGAAAAGACAAGGAAGGAAACACAACACAGGAGATCCCAAAAGAGATTCATTTTTGAGTAGCGTATAAAAAAGGAATTATTGTAAATTTTGATTAATTGCGCTGTCAGGCACGCGTCGGCCACGCCTACGTGCAACCTGCCTGCTCACCCGCCTCTTGCGTCCCCCCTCAACAAGGACGGAAGTAAATTTCTAGCGGTTCGCAGTTCAAACGAGTTGACAGTTGAAGTTTTCCCTCGTCTTGAGGACAACAATTTGAAAATATTAAAAAAGTTTTCACTTGACATGTTATTGACTTGTTAAAATGTTTTCCTCGCTTGCTTAATATAATTTCTATTTATTTTTTTTTTCTGTTCCTGCGACTCTGTCCAAAGCTCTATCGAGAGGGTAGTTTCTCTTCTTTTATTTTTTTTGGCCTTTTCTCTGCTGCCGGCTGTCGAGCTGCTTATTTATTTATAATGTGGGACTTACTTGGGTATTCAAGCCACGTTTTTGCGTCATGCACGAAAATTGCATTGCCTCATGTCCCGGGCCCAGTTACAGCGAGAGTCTCGTACTGGGGTCGCAAAAACGGATCAAACTGTGTATAATTCGCGGAGGGTTGCAAAATAATGTCGACTAGACTTTTATTAGACAAGCTTCTCTGTGTTTTGTCCTCGTGCTCAGCATCTTGTGCATATACGACGCATTTTTTCGCTTCTGGTGTCTTCGAAATTGGCAAAACTTTGTCCCCAACAAACACACACACAAAAAAAAAAAATATAAATATAAGAAATTTAACCCAGGCACGATTTTCTATCGTCTAGCCACTGAAAAAAATGGTTCCTTTGTGTGTGAAGAGTGTGTGTTATATATGTAGTTGCTGTTTATTTGACAAAGCATGAAAAATGCATGTGGATTTTGTGTGATCAGCGGCTGCGGCTTAAAAGGACAGCCCCATAAATGCGGCCTTTGCGGGTGGCTTATTCTGAGGACAGGGTGTAACAAGTGCTTTCGAGAGCTAATGATATGTATATTCAACGGTGTTAAAGGTTTTGTTTTTGGTTGAGTAGCAAATGGAATTCAAGATGGAAAGTGTACTTGAACTTCACTCAATTCAACCTATAAAATTAAATGTATGAAGTAGTGTGTAATTACTTTCAGTCCTACCATAAAACTGCTACTTTAATTAATTGGAATATGTGTTTATTTAAAACTATCCATGATTCGAATTATCGACAGTTAATACTACCATTTTTAGCTAGTTATGAACGTTTTTCATTACGATCACTTACGATCCACATAGGTTCCACATAGGTTCCACATGGTTAATATAACCAGACAAGTAGTATAAAGCTATTAATAACATTTGCAATAACTTTTGCATATATCTTTTTCAATCCACATAGAATCCACATTCGTTCCACATTGTAAAAATGATCATTCCATGATAAAAACCCAAGCAACTAACAACCATTATTCACTAAATGCTACGCTGCGCAATGCATATTTTCCGGTTTCTTAAGCAAACCCAACCATATCCTTGGCAACAATTCAGCTTTATGCTTGTCAACATATTTTCTAAGCCACAGCAGATCCAAAAGCTGCCAACATAATGGCGCCCCATAGTAACCGACAACAGCTAAAGACGATACCATAACTGTTATCTAAAGCTTTTTGTTTTGTTGCTCCTGCTGCTGCTGCTTCTGTTGCCACAAAAGAGAGCAGGAAAAACAAAATACAAATGTGTTGGAAAAATGTGCAAAAAAGTAGTAAATTTAACGCGCATTATTTAAATTTACTTGCGTCTAATGTAAATTTACATTTTTACTCCAAGCTGTGGAAAAGACGAAAAATCCCTCGAGCAGCAAAGCTTCTCACACTGTGACATGTGTAGAGCCGCAAGGGGGGTACAGCAAGCAGCAGTAGCTGCTGCATTGTTGTTACTGCTATTTTCTATTTTGTACAAAGACGCAGTAAACAAGTGCACAAAAACAAAACTAAACAAAACAAATCTCCAGAGAGAGAGAGAGAGAGAGCGAGAGCCGAGCGAAAGGAATTGTATTCAAGTGGAAGTATTTGCAGGCAAGAAACAACAAGGAAAACTCAACCACTGTTGTGGTGCAGACAGGCCATTTTGTATATACTATAACAATATGTATATCTCTATATATATATAGATACGAGTATTTGCCTGTGTGCATTTGGGTATTCTACGAGTTTTTGGCTTAGTTATGCATATACTACTATTGGAAATTTGATCAAAAGTTGTTGTTTGCCGCTGCGGCTGCTTATCAGCTCGTCTCAGCTTTATTGGGAAAACCACCCACCCAGCATATATTAAATACCACACACACACACATAACACACACACACACACATTGACAGTCATTTAGTCAGTTACTCCAGTTGGCATTCTGCTCAGTCTGGACTGTCAACGATGGCGTCATCATCATCCCCACATTGTCGCCCCATCATTGTCTGACTGAAGAGTCAGTCTTTCTGCTCTGAAGACCCTTTGGATGGGCTTTTTACACATTTGTCGTTTGTCAGTTTTTGGCGCGTTGATTTCTCGCTGTCATTGTTTGGCATACCATTGCCCATTGTCAGGGTCTTTCACTCTCAAGTCCTTGCTATACCCTAGCTAAAAGTCTAAGTGATTTATTCTTTAAGTTGTCATATCTATACTCCGTTTGTAAAACCATCTAAATTGCATGTATACATACTAATTCAGAAAAATAATTCCTGATATAAACAACAACTTTTTGAACTTTTCTAGTTCCTGCGTTTTTCGAGGAGAAGAATTGGGAATTTTAATAAATATAATTTACAATTATATTCTTTTAGAAAAATTTTATAAATGAGCTAAAAATAAAGGTATCAATAAAATTTTGTTGAACTAGTAAAAGGGTTTATGAGAAACTTATTCAAATTTGTAGAAAATAAAGGATTCGGATTATCGAAACAAAAACTAATTAATAGATATGTTTCTATAGCCATTTTAGACTTTTTAAGTTTTCTAGATTCACAATTTTCTTAAATTTTGAATAATAAGATATAGTATCTGTAACATTTTTTAAAAACTATTCGATTATTTCAAAAGTGCTCTGCTTTTTTTGATAAAACCACTCCATACTCTACCCAAAGCAGTTCATTAGCTATGCAAGAGCATTTAGGCTGCATCTCTTTATTGAAAGCATTTCTAGCTTACTTTTATTTATCTTTGTTGTCCTTTTTTTATTTTATTTTTTTTGTTTTTCACTCAAACAATATTGTAAACGTTGGTTTTCTATTACGCCCCTCTGCCAGGGAGAACAGTTGATTGCTTTTCCGTGTATTTATTTGGCATATTGTACAACAATGCAACTGAACTGTGCAAATACATCTACATTTTGGATACCATAAGCTGGCATTTTAAAGCCTTAATGCAGCATTTTGGCCATTAGCAATTCATGGGCCGTTTGGCTTTGGCGCACTCTGCCAGCAGCTGGCCATAAATTCTAATAACTCACAGTTTAAAATAAATTACCAGCCAGCCGCATAATTAAAATAGCAAGCAGGGCAGCCTCCTGCCTGCTCTCAGTCGCTCAGTCGCTAATAATTGAGCTTCGCAAACCATAGGGCGAAAATATTTACTCGTAATTGAAATTAAATGACATAAACATCAACATAAACTTTAAACAGCGGATGGAAAGAAAGACAGAGCAAAAAAAAAACGACAACATCCCGAAAACCAACATTTCAGTTGGAATGCAATCCACACAAAAATAAAAGTAAATTAAACTGTCATATGTTGAAAACAGACAACAGGACAACAGGACAACAGGAGAGCCCCAGCCAGCCCCAGACATGGACAGTCTGCAGTCTGTGCTGGCCAGGAGAGTAGGGGTCTGGGCCAGGGAAGGGCAGGACAACTGCAGTCTGTCTGGATGTTGGCTCATCTGTCAGTGCGGAAGATATGTTGAAATACGCCGCGTGTCATGATAAAGTATGTCGAGTGTGTGGGCTGTCTGAAAAGCGCCAGTTGCGGTTCGCGGGTGAAATGGGGCCAAACTGGGGCTACTGTTGCTGCGGCTTGGTAATGAAAGCGTCGGCAGCTAGATTTATAGAGGAGCAATAGGAATAAGCAAACACAAGAAAATACGCTCTTGATAATTAAGAATAAATGCGAAAATGTTTTGAAGCAAACAAACAAAATAAAGGCGACAAAAAGCGAGAGTGTTGAATCAGCAAAAGTTGTGGCCTGGCCCCAAGCAACAGCAACAACAACAACAACTTGAAATGTTGATCATCATCATCTTCATAGCCATCCTCATCAGGAGCTTCAGCTTTCATCTTACCCCTCAAATTTATCTGGTGCTGTGTGCGGTTCCAACCATCAGCACTTTTTAAATGTTATTACGTGTTTGGCCGCAAAAGTTTATTTCCCTCTTTTACTTTCTTGTTTTTTGCTGCGGTTTTCGCAGATTTTTGTTTATAATTTGTGTCTTTGTTTTGCCAAAGTCTCATTTAAACATTTTAAATTTGGATTGTGCCAAACAAATTTAAAGCATTGTAAAATATATACTTAAGGCCGAATGAGCCAACAGAGGGTTTTGGTTTTTGGGGTTTGGGTTTGGGTTTGGGCTTGGGCTTGGACATGTCGTCGCCGGGGCACTCAAAACAAATTTGTGCTTGGCCAGCTGCCAGCAGCGAAGCAGCAGCTGCAACAACAAATAACAACAATAAAGAAAAAAAAAAATATAAAAACAGCAACAGCAACAAAATAAACAAGCAGTAGTAGTAGTTGAAGCAGCAGAAAAAATCAATCTTTTGTGGCATTTGCCTGGAACTAGATTTTATACAACGGCGACGACAACATCTACGAGTATTTCATGCGGCAAACAAAATAGACAACAAAATACAAGAAAAGAATAAAAAAAATACTCACACAACAAAAAAGAAAGAGGAATAAATTGAGGCCTTAGCAAATATCAGGGGCAATGGTAGGTATTGCAGCAGGAGTTGGAGAGACAGTTCTTCAAGAGGGGGAATATTAGAAATTTTGAGAGAAAAGCAGGCGAATTGCGGACAGTTTATGCAAATGCGAAATGATGATGTTTTTGTATATAGAAGACAATAATATGGACGATAGAACAGTTGTTTTGATGTCCCAAAATTGAGAATCGTCTTTTTCAATGCTTTTTAATTATAATTTTCCCCACTTTCAATACAAACATGTGTTCAAACGGTCAAAAAACTAAAGTAACAAAAGATTAGAAAAGGTTTTTCTACTTGTAATATATTAAATAATTATCATAAATTAAATCAATCATTTCATTTGAACAAATACTTTATAAATTAGATTTTATTCAGGGAACAGTTCATTTTTGAGCACTGTGCCTTGTTGTATTCCACTTGTAAACTTCTTTTTCTTAGAAAAATTGTAAGAAATACTGAAGAATTTGCAAAGTCCTTTTAATTGGCTTGACTGACAGTTTCGCATAATTTGCCATCCCAAAACCTCAATAACAGCATCTATGGTTTCTGTGTAAGAGTGAAGAACTCTTACTCTATTCCTTTCGCTTCGATTTAAAAAATCTTGCTTGTTGCTTTTGCTGTTTCAAAGCCATCGAATTTGTAAAGTGTTTTGCCCCAGTCCTCCTCACACGCCCGCAATCCGCATACTTTTGTAAGCCAAAAAGTATACTTGACATTTTTGCGCGAAAATATTTGAAATAGAAGGAGATCCCTGACCCGAAAGCCCCGACCGCAAACCACTCGAGAGCTGAAGAACTTGGACTGAACTTCCCTGTGCCTTCGTTGGCTGTGTGGGTTTTATAATAACAGCCATTGCAATACATAATAATAAAGCAAAGCGTTTGTGCAAATAAATATGCAGCACTCGAAAATTACTTGGGATGAACCGCCGACGATGACGAGAACGAGGACGATTGGGGATGACGATGGTGATGACAATGTGAATCAGTGGGCATTGGAATCGTGGTCGGGGCAGATGTAGAAGTGGAACATCTAAATAACGCGCTGCTGACCCAAACTCAATTTCCAGCAGCCCGCAACTCAATTGTCAATGAATAAATTTACTCACTTTCATCGCAAGCGTCGTCGTCCTTGTTGTCGTTCGTCGTCATCAGCGTTGTCCAGGAGTCCAAATCCATTATCCTTATCAGTGCACGACCATCGGAGCTCGTTCGCGAAACTTTTTGCTGCTCCATTATTTCTACTTGCGTTTCGTATTCGATTTCTCTGCCTCTTGTTCTTGCTCTTCCGTGTATGCCATTCGATTTGGTTTGAGGATACCACTTCCACTTTGAGTTCCTTTTTTCCTTTCTCGGATTTTTTTCTTTTCTCTCTCCTTTTTGGAAATTAATGACGCAAACGGCCGGAAAATTTAGTAACTTTTAGTCATGGCGTGTGGATGATTCGCACACGATATACTATACTGTTGGTTCCCCAGTTGCTTCAGTTGCTTCTCATCAGCTTTGGGTGCCCGTCCGATAACCATGAAATGTATGTGTTGGTAATGAAATCGATATTTATGAGTTTTCGCCTCGTTGTGCGTTGAGTGCGTTTCGAATCTCGGTATATCGAATCTCGAGAGGTTAATAAATTAAGCTAACGAAAACTTTTGCTTCTATTAAAAAGTTTATTTCTCTGGTGTTGTTTTTTTTCTTCTTCTTTATTTTCTTTATCCTGAGACATTGGAAAGCTGTTGTGCTGAACTGGACTATGCAAATGAATTCAACAAATCATTAGATTGTCACAATTGTGGAAAATAGCTGGGGAATATAATAAATTTGAAATTGGAATAAAATGAATTAATTGGCTCTACAATTGCGTAATACAATCCACTTGCGTGCCACACATGTTTTAAGGTTGATTCAATTTAAGATGCATCTGCAAGGCATTGATACCGATTTTAAGGCATTTTAACAGAAATATTAGTTACGATCCACATATGATCCATTCG
This sequence comes from Hirtodrosophila histrioides, assembly GCA_037075165.1. Classification (NCBI taxonomy): domain Eukaryota; kingdom Metazoa; phylum Arthropoda; class Insecta; order Diptera; family Drosophilidae; genus Hirtodrosophila; species Hirtodrosophila histrioides. The sequence goes on from JBAMCL010000239.1 coordinate 70,050, forward strand.
ATCCACATATGATCCATTCGATCCACATGTGATCCACATATTTTTTAGGATTTTCTAGATTGGCACTTTGAAAATGTTTATTCATTGAAAACATTTTTGTAAATTATTCACGTTCCACTTGGCATCCACTTGCCTTTAAGCAGCAAACAATCCCTAATATCTGACCACTAAAACACTCAGCATTGCCAACCACTAACACGCCACTCAACAGAAGAGCCACTGGGGCCACAAAAACCACACAATGATATCCACCCAGCTCCTGTTTTAAACTCATTACGCCCAGCACTCAGATGATGATGACGATGAGGATGAGGATGAGGATGACGCTGACGTTGACTTTGACCCACCCACACTCGGCACAATATCAAAAGCCAATTAGCATACATTTTCATGCAGACACATATACATACACTTGACAAAATCAAACAAGTCCAAAAATGTTCAGAGCACTTTAAGCGTATTCATAGCATCCAAAACCCAGTTCCACAACCATGCCCAATAGTCAGTAGCCAAATTGAGACGAACGACATCCATGGCATGTCAACAAGAACGTTTTCATTTTGTTTGCTCAGTCACATTTATGCATTCCACAATGTTTATATGGTACGAGTGTAAGTGGACAAGTCAACGCAACTATTTTTACCCATCTCGGCAGCTGTGGAGCTCTTCGGCTCTGCGGCAGAACTATGTCCTATCAAATTAACAAAACAAACCCAAGTTGTGCAGAAACTTAGAAACTACTTCGAGCAGCAAAATAAACTAATAGGCAACAGCAAAAAAGCTCAGTGCTTGAGCGGCATGTCCTTGGCAAGTTCCCTAGCCGAGCCGAAACTATGCAAAGGCAAACAGACAATGCCACGCCCACAACTCAGACGGGACTTTTGGCACCCAAAACAAGCTGCTCGGCATCGTCTTAATAAGATAAATAGGCACTTGAGTGCAACATCTCTGCTGGTCTCCTATCTTCCCTGCTCTCCTGTCCTCTTGTCCTGTTGTCCTGTTTTTCCAGCAGGCATCCAAAAACTTGAAATGTAAGCCCCGCTCTTTGAGTACTTCTGCGCTTGGGTTTTGAGTATTCCTTGCTGCGATTGCCACTGAGGCATGTTCAATATTTTGTTTTGTTAATGATGAGCAAAGTTTGCCTTTGTTGGGCGCTCCTTACTCTGCCCCTCAATGTGCAGGTCTAAGCAAATTTTTGCTCTCCAAGTTTGTGCTGCTTGAAAATTTGCTGGACATTTGGGCTTTAATGTGGTCAGGACACTTGCTCTCTCTGCTCTGCTCTACTCGTTGAATGTAATATGCTCGGCTTTGACTTTGATTTATGGCGCATTATAAGTTACAGAATGCGTGCCTGTCTGCCTTTAAACTGAGCAGGAGACCGGCTTAAATCATCCACATCAACATTAATATTTGAGGTTTTTGTTCTCTGTGTGTGTGTGTGTGTGTGGGCTACGGGTTCAATTTGAAATATAACACAAAAATCATTAAGGCCAAAATCTGCACTTGAATAATGGCTTAAAGTTCCCTGCAGCAAACATTAAAATGTGTTAAGGTTTATAAAGTTGTTTAAGACTCTGCTGAAATTTAATGCTTATCAAGTTGTTTGCAATTGAAATTAAATTGAATTATTTGATTCGAGTTGAAATAAAACGAGAACATTATACTTCATTTGGTATTGGACTAAATAGGTTTGTGAAAGAACATAGATTTAAGGGTTGAGTAGTTTCTAGAGAATCTAATATGCCGTTTTAATTGGAGAATATATTCTCATATTAGATGTAACTGAATACTTCTAACTGATAACTGCCAGTATTACCCTATCGAGATTTGTTATTTTTTTTATCTATGAACATGAAGAGAATAACATAATATATTCCGAAGCATTATTGCCATTCAGTGTTCTTATCTCCAGCTATTTTAATACTTTATTCTTTTATCAACCATTGCCATTTGTGATTCTCGTTGAGTTCCTTAAATGATTTTCCTCATTTTTCCTCTTGTAGAGCGCATTTAATGCCGCTTATTTTGCTTCCTTTGCTTGTGCATGAAAAACCCCAACGGTAAATAGCAATTTCCCCCCTTTGACACTGCCAGTGTGTACCTACTCCGGCCACGCTGTGTGTATTCCAATTACACTTGACTAAGCTGCAGAAATTGTCATTACTTTGCGCTGTGATTTACACTTCAAAAGCCGCCGCGAATCCTTTGAGAGCATTTCTTACACTTTGCGCCATTTTCTTTCGCCTTCGTCAATTGCAATTTTTCAATTGATATGCCAAGGGACCAAACGGAGCTGATAATAAAAAAGCGTAGAAAATTTTCAGGCTGGCCAATAAAAGCGGCAACAGCAGCAGCAGCAGCAGCAGCCGCAGTTGCCGCAGCGCAGCTTTTGATTTGTCTTGATGTGGGGAATGTGGGGCGCAGTTGCAAAAATATTGGCATAAATTATGAGCAGCATTTTGTGCGGGGTTCGCACGAAGCCAAAAGGCGAAATGTTTCCGCTTAATAAGGCTTTCCGTTTCCGCTTGCGTTGCGCTTCCGGCAGCGCCCTCCACTCACGCCCCATGCCCTGCTGGCCGCTTCCTTCCGCCTCGTACACCAACGCCATTGCCATCAGCATCTTCTTCACTTCCACTTCACTTCTGCCTACTTGCTATGCATCGCGGGCTTTGTGGTTCGTGGTTGAGTCTCTCTGTGGCTCTGGCTGTGGCTCTGACTGTGGTTGCCAGTCCCCTCCTCTCCTCTGCACTCCACTCCCCTGCAGTGTCCCTCTGTGTGGCCATTGTTAAGCTCGTTGTCAGCGCTCGGCAATTGATAATGATTATAATGGTCTTCGCTTGTCGCTCTAGCTAAACCCCTCTCCAATCCAAAAACTACTTACATTACAATGCATAGGACAGCTACACCACCTACCTCATACCCACACCTCCCCGCTGCACTCCCTCCACTCCACCCCACTCCACTCCACCCGAAGGCAAGGCAATTTCTTTGCTCTGCCATTCAAAGCGCATGCAAATGACTTTGGATTTTAATTAAAAAGCAAGTGGCTCAGTGGCTATGGCAGTGCATTTGATGAACCGGCGCGGCTAAGAGACTCCCTAGGATGTCCTGCTGCTCCTGCTCTTGCTCCTGCTGCTGCTGCTGATGATGCTTCTGTTCCTGTTTCTATTTCAGCTCCACTTTGCTGCCACTTTGTTAGCGCTGCGTGTGTCAAAGATGAAAAAACGAAAGAAATAAAACTGAAAGCTTGTTTCTTTTGTGCTCGTTTCGAGCCTAAATGCTCGCAAAATAAAGTCAATGATTTTTTATGTTTTCTGTCCCACTCTACCACTCTACCACTCGGCCCAACTCTTTCATTTTATGAATTATGCTGGCAATTATGCAGCAACAATGGCTAAAAAGGGTTTTCTTTTTCGGACCGCTTACTTCCTTCCTTCCTTTCTTTCCGCAGCACAGACACAAACAACACTGAAATTGTGCTCGACTCTCGGTTTATTGAACTTGTTTAATTAAGCGGAAAATGTGTCGTTATTTGTCATCTACTACGATGCAGTCTCTTGAGCAATCTTTTCTCGCATTTAATGGCCAACAAGGAGCTGGCAGTTAAAGAGACTGAAGAGCTTGTATAACTTAATTGAAAGCAAGTCAACAAATTATTGGAAATATGCAGTGATTTGGTAATCCATTGATAACTTCGAAAATTGTATTCATTTTTGCAGATTAGGTACAAAAGTCAATAGAGTAGCTAAATATTATAAACTTTTTCATGTTTATAAAGTATCTTTATCGATAACTTTTCATTATTCATAAGATAATTGTTAAATAGGTTGTGTTTATTCACATTTCATGTTAACGGAATGTATTTCACAATGTCTTGCAACACTTTCGATAGATGTAATCGATATCCATCAAATAATATTTACTGAAATATTTGGAAGCATCTATGGCATATTATACATATATTTCTATTCAATTAACTTATTCACTTCAATCTCAACACTAAACTTCAACTTCTTTTCTTTTCTCATTGCAGGTATGTTTTCAAATTCACAATTTCCAAAGCTTACAACTCTCAATCAAGCCGCGTAAGTCAAAGAAAAAGTACAGCCACAAGATTTAAACGAAATCCTTTAACAAAAGTTTTACACACAATAACACACACACACCTTAACTAAAAGTGTTGCAGCAGCAAATACCCGTGTTGCCAGCAAAAAACAAAACAGCTAAGACGGCTGCAGTTGAAAGTTATAGACAGTTGGAATACCCTGTAGCACGAGCTAGACAGCAATCTCAATGGTACTAACAAAAGTATCGATAATTATTAATAATAAAATTTGGTCGATCTATATCTATCGAAACTATCAAGTAGCGCCATTATCGATGGTAAACCAACTCTATTCTGTAGTAAATTGTAAACTGTTTATTTAAACTAGGAAAACCTTTGTAGTTATAACTTAAAATTAATAAGATACATGTTGCAAGGCAACATATTTCCTTTCAATGGAACTGTTAATCTAATAGAAGCTTAGCAAATGTTGCTACAGGATATGAGTAACAAACAAACAGGAAACAGAGTCAGGGCAACGTGTTGGCGGTGGCTGCTGTCGATCTTTGTGTTGTTGTTCTTGTTGTTGCACTTTATAGCAATGTGACACGCGAGGCTGCGACAACAGCAACACCAGCACACACACACACACATACACACACATTGGCACACACACCTCTAGTCAGCAATTTTGCGCAATAAATAAAATTAAAGGCGCACGCGACTCCTGTGTGAAGTAAGGTCTGCAAGGGGGCCAACATCTGCAGGAGCTGGATACGTGGGCAGGCTCTGGCAAAATGTAATTAGAATTGTACAGTGCGGTTAATATTTCCGCCTACTTGAATGTGATGGTGTGTGTGTGTGTGTGTACGGTGTGTGTGGTTCATAAAACAATGCCCACAATGCGGCTGCTGCTGTTGTTGCGCCTGCTGCGTGTAAAATGCAAACGCGTCGCGTGTCAAGCGCTCGTTTTAATGCCCACGACACACACACACACACACACATACACAGTCATACACACACCTGCTCAGCCCACACACCCACACACACAACCCACTTGAGCCCAGACATTTCTTTGGCTGCTTTATTTTACTTCATTTATATTTTTGTGCTGACTCCAAGACTTTGGCTTTGGCTTTGGTTCTCGTCCTAGTCCTAGTCCCTGTTGGTGTATAAAATTAATTTTATTTACATTTTTTTTTTTGCCATGCTCTACCTTGCCCCAGGACCACCATGGCAAGGACCACGATTCGCCCTTCAAGTGGCTACTTTTATTGTTGTTGTTGTTTTTTGTAACGTGCGCATGTAATTAGTGCCATTTCTCTCAGTCTAATTGGAAAATTAACATATGAAGTGTTTGTTTTTCTTGCTTGTAAAAATATAAAAAGAAAAATATATATATATATATTGCCAGTGAGAATATATTGTGTATAATGAAAAGGAAGTGAAACAGACTTGAACTTGACATAGACCAGCGCTTTTGAATGTCTTTCCAAATTTCAAATTCATTTATAAGACTTTAATAATTTCATTTCATTTAATTTATATTTACAGTAAAGTAATTATGTGTATTTGTGTGTGTCCTAATATTAATTACAATAAGGAGTTCAGACTTCATAGCCTTTTCTGCCTAAGTATATACATAGAACTTTTAATCAAAAAATTAAAGCTATTAAAAATATTAAAGTGTTGGGAGAAAATTTTTTTTACAAAAACCCATGAAATGTGGTGCTTAAAACTAAGGTGTGGTGCTTTAAAATTTAAAGAGTGTTTGCTATAACATTAATGTGTGAATATGTTGAATATATACATCTATTTCTAAAGTTAAGGTGCAAACGAGCGAGTCTATCCACAACTAACTCAATATTAGCTTGTTGATGAAGATCGATAGTAGAGTGGTGCCAGGGTAGATTATGAATCATTTTTAAAACTATATTTTGCCTGATTTGCAATTTTTTCAGGTGACATTTTGCGATATCTGCCCAAATAGGAGCCCCATAAAATAAAATGTATAATTTTCAGAAATTCAATTCAGTTAGGTCTTGAAGCAATCGTCGGAGATTACTCACGATTGTTATTTTATAAACTGTATTCATTTTCGTTTAAGTTTTCGAAGCACTTCTAAAATATAAAATGTGCTTTAGTTTTCTAAAACTCAGTCTAAAGTTACAGGTACTTAAATGCTGTAATCTTTTCTTGGGCTGTCTTCTCTATTAATATACTCATTTATTTAAGCTCGCTTTTTACCAGTACTTTAATCTAAAGCTTTTCAACTACACAACTTTAAAGCCGGGCTAAAAACTATTGCTCCCAGGACTCTTACCGCAAAAAATAAAAAATAAAAGAGAAACACAAACTTAAGAACAGCGCAGACAAGTTGTAAAATATATAAAAAATTTCATAATACGCTTAGTACAAAAATGTGGCAGCACATCTTTCTGGCTTGCCATCCTTTTGTCCTTCTGTCTGCAGATTGTATCTCTCTTACTCTCACCCTGTACCCCCCTCTCAAGTGTGTGTCCTGTTGTGTTGGTGTTGTTGTTGTTGTTGCTGTTGCGGTTATCATACTTGTTGGCATTTTGGGTTATTGTTGTCAGTCGTCGACGTTGTGGCCTGCGTATATATATGTGTGTGTGTGTATGTGTATGTCCTGTCCCGCCCACACGACTAACTGCAGCTCCTCGTGTGTGACAGCATATAAAACAAATTTTTATGAAGAGCAACGCAGTCAACAAAATAGAAGCCGAGTTCAAAGAGAGAGAGAGAGATCCTGCAACATATTCAGGCATTTTTTTATGCTTCGTCACACAAAATTTAATAAGAGCACAAAATGCTGCGGCTTGGTCATAAAACAACGGCTACAAATGCTAGGCTGCTGGTGGGGGAGTGCGAGGGAGGGAGGGATGGTGTTGGAATGGTGTTGGAGTGAAGTGGAGTGGAGCTTCATTCATCCACGCCTAGGTATTCGAGTTGGAGGTATTTATTGGTCTACTAAGTGGGCTCTTAAATTTGACTTATGCGCCGGCCTCGTTTTATTTCGCTGGTTCGCTCAGTGAGACATGCATAAATTATGCCACGCAGGTCATTTGGAGCCACATAAAAGTGGGTTGACTGGGCACAGCCGCCCACTCATAAGGAGCGCCCAAGGATGCTACCAGGATGCTTTTCAAGTTTCGGCTTCCGCTTCTGCTGCCCAACAGGGCGCAATAAAATCAAATCAACGTGACGACATTACAGTTGGACTGGACTTTAGTCTAACGGCCCTCAAAAAAAGGAGCTGGCCATAAAACTCACGCATTTAAATTAAAAATCAATTGTATTGCGAGCACTGTGGGTGGCACAGTGCAAATGGTTGATAAGAAATGTGCCAGAGATGTAGATAATATACATTGTATCCTTAGATTTCTGTTCAATTCCCAACAGCATTTTTCCTCCCTCAAACTCGGATGTCCCGGGGTTTTCCAATTCAATTATTTACCTCACAGCTTATGGCATTTTTAATTAAGTTTAGTTTCTGAAATAAATCAAGCTAAGTTCTGGAATTTAGATATCTTTCATTAAAAAAACTAAGAGCCTTAAAAATTTCCTTGCATTTTTTGGTACATTCGTTTCCAAATGTATCGATAACTAATACTCATTTAAACGCTACTTTGTTGTCTGCAAGACTATCGATAGTTTCGATTGGAGAGCTTAGTCGTAAATTCCTTTTCCCATTTTCTAAATGTATCGATAACTAATACTCATTTGAACGCTACTTTGTTGTCTGCAAGACTATCGATAGTTTCGATTGGAGAGCTTAGTCGTAAATTCCTTTTCCCATTTTCTAAATGTATCGATAACTAATACTTATTTAAACGCTACTTTGTTGTCTGCAAGACTATCGATAGTTTCGATTGGAGAGCTTAGTCGTAAATTCCTTTTCCCATTTTCTAAGCAAAGTTTGGGAAGTTCTTCCCATTGACCAGACCCAAGTTAATGCCTGTCTCGCACCCCGTGTCCCCCCACGTGTCACATAAAATGCCAAATTAGATTGTTTTTGACCAATTCACGCAGACAAATCCAAAGTTGTGCCCTTTGCCATTTATTGTCTCCATTTGGATCTTGAACATTCGCAGCGATTGCCAGTTGTTAACCGTTATTTAATGCACATTTAATTTAGTCGTAAACACAGGAAAACTCGCTGCTCGGAAAACTTTGACAGTGGCAACGTTACCGCCCCCCCGTCCTGTCTTGTCCCTGACCAACCCACGCTACACGTTGCGAGCAAATGATACGCCGGGGAGTTAATTTTGGTGCGCAAGACATAAAATTTGAAAAGTCGCCAGTGGGCGAAGCCCGCATTGGCGCTGCTCTCCAGTAATTAACTAAATACAGCTTGTAAATGGGCGGCAGCTCTGTGGACTGTGGTGGGCGTGGCAGGATTTAACGCACATGTGCAGCATAAATCAAAGCTGCGGGCATTTGTTGATTTTTGCAATTAAAGCGGAAAAAACAAGATACGCAAACGGGGGGAGAGAATTATATTGAAAGTTCATTAGTCGTATACTGAAATCGATGCGTGCACTCAAATTGCTGGCTTAGCAGAAGGGAACAGCAAATAAATAAGTATAGCCCTTGGTGGAAAGAACCCCAGCTTGGCTAATTGCTAATTGACGGTTTGTGCACTTTAAGGATTTGGCCAAGTTGTAACCTTTAAGCTCTGCAGCTATGCAGCAGACAAAGTCGCACACAGAAAATCGCGAGGCAGCGAGCAGCAGCAGCAGCTTATCAACGTCTCCGTCGACATCCTTGTCGCTGTGCTTGTTGTCAGGCTGCTGGTCCTTTGCCACATTGCTGGCGGCAAATTGAAGTAGCTGCCGCGACAGGAACATGGCCAGGACACGGGCCAGGACAACGCGCCAGCTGGCAACTGTTGCCGGAAGCACCGGCGGATGTCCTCGCTAAACCGAATGGCATCGTCGCCTGGCAGGAAATATGCCCCAGCATGAAATTAAAATGCTGAACAGCAGCCAGCAACAAAAAATATAAGATAAAATGAAATAAATAAAGCCAAAGCCAAAAATAAAAACCGCACAAATCTATAAACTGATCAAATTATAGAGGAAAGTTTAAATGAAATCTACAAAATTGTTATTTAAACAAAAAAAAAATCAAAATTCAAAATTAGTATAGCATATATTTTTTGCAGTGTAGTGTCTGCTGCTCTGGCTGTTGCATAATAATAGGCGTCTGTGCTTCAGGTAAGCCGCAGCTTACAGCAACAGCAACAACAACAGCAGCAGCAGCAACAAGAGCCTTTGTTAATTTTTCCTGAGCTCTCAAATCAAAAAAGGATTATTAGCACTCGCGCTCAGTTGGCTCATTCAAATTTTATATTAGCTGATTATGTTCGTTTTATTGCCAGAGGGTGTGTACTGTATAACGTAGAGTGTGTGTGTGTGTGTGTGTGTGTGGGTGTGGGTGTGTGGGAACTCACACAAGTGACGGAAATTGCTGCATAAAGCGCGCTTGATTGAGTTGACAAGTTGTAATTTCGTTGCCGGCGCGCGTTTCATGTGCCTGAGTGCGTATGCGGTTTTTGGGAAGAAACGGAGAGGGTCCCTGGGTCAGGGGTAGGTGCAGTATGGTAGGTAGTGTATGTAGCAGCTACGGATAGTCCATGAAATGGAGGCAACATCTGGGCCCCAAAAGCCACAAGGCAAAGCAAGGCGGATCATTTGGTCTGTAATTTGATTGGGCACTCAACTAATGGAGACTATGAAGCGTACAGGGTGTTGCGATGATGAAATCTAAGCCGTGATTATGGTTATTTAAGTAATTCAACTTGTAGGGGGTCTTTTTTTTATATAGTCATAATAAAATTAGATCCAACCAACTAGAATTAGCTGAAGAAAGCAAGAATTTATGTAGTGAAATTATATTAAAGCTTGCCTACCTTTCAGATAGTTTTCTGTATCAACTTTCTTTAAAAACCACAATTAACATATCAGCTGTGGAAATGTCCGGCTGTCCAAGTACATTATTAGATAGGATTCTTTCTTAAAAGCATCTTTAAATATTTCTTAGTAAATAACTTGATTTATTAATGCACTTTCAAGTTAAGTTTTTTATAATCAAATTGTAACTCAAAGCTTTTTATCTGCTTTAACTTTGAGAATGAAAGAAATAATGTGAAGACTCTTATACAAAAAATACCTGCTTCACAAATACTACTTCAAATTCTCTTTGGCCAACTTTTCCCACGTTTTTTTCTTATGCCAACGCATTGAAAAATAATAAATTAAGAATAGATATCCAGCCAAGGTCACGCATTATTTCAATGCTTGTGCGTTTTTCTTTAGATTTCGCTTTCAAGGCTCTTCAGCATTTAGCTCGGCTTCGGCTCTTCCTTTTGCTTGCTGTCTATTCAGTGAATAAGGTTGTCTGGAACAGGATGCACCTGTTTTGCCTCAAGTTACGCAGAAATCAACACTTTCGCTTTTAGCAAAGTATTACCGAACAGAATCTAAACCCGAAAGCATAACAAAGAGCTGGGTCCCAAAAAAGGGTACACGGACTGTCAATGAATGCGAGACGCTTAAAGGTTTTCTTGACGCAGTCCTTTGTTGGGCCCCGGACAAAGGACGACGCACACAAGGTCCTGCAATTAGCGGAACAGACGCACAGATTTAAATACGAATAGTATGTATAAAGCTCTATTATTTGATTGCTTCAAATTGATTCACTTTGCTGGGGCCACTTGTCAGCCACACGCAGGAAACTGCGGCAACTGTCTAATGTCCTTTCTGTAGCCCTTTCCCTCACGTTTCCGGCTGCAGGACTATTGTCAGCAGCTCACAGACGAACGGAAGTTGCCGTCTTGGCCGCTTTGTATTTGCCTAACGAACTTAAAGGCTGAAACCAAGACACAAGCTTCGGCTTATTAATGAGACCTGCCAATCCTTCCAACGCTCCGCTCCTCCTTAGCCCCTTCGACTGCCAGACAAAAAGCCATTTAATTAGGCAAATCTCTTTCGCTTACAATTTGCCAAAAAAGGGAAAAACCTTGGCATGCTTTCAGGCGTCTGCCATTAAAATTTTTAGCCCATATAACAAAAATGTTCAAATTATGCAACACATGTGGCTGCCGCCCCCCGGTTGCTGCCTCTCCGCCCCCAGCTAAGCAAGTCAAAGTTTATGTTAACTTTACGCATGATTTATGTAACCTCCCCCTAACCGAACCGAACAGAAGCGGGTGTTTTTTCAAAAATACAACCAAAAAGTCTCGCACCCCCCCAAAAAAAAAAAAACTTTACAACAAACAAAATTAGCAACATGTACGAGGGCAACAAAATAAAATATATAAAAAAAAAACACTAACTTGTAGATATTTTTTGGTCTGGTTTTCTTTTGTGTTGTGTCCTTTTTTGTGCGGAAGGTGGCGGGGGCTGGCCTGCGGGCCTGCGGAGCACAATATCGGCATGTTTAACATATCCTATAACCGAAAAACTTATTAAATTAAACTTCTACACATGTTTTGCCGGCGCGCTTTCATTTCAACGTTTCATGTCCTAAGTTTCCTCACACTCAGACCGGAAATGCTCAATCTATTGTGCAAAATGTTATGCGTCCATTCGCTACACTTCCCCAAACCGGGGCCGAGTGGCGCTTGATAGAGAGAGAGACAGAAAGGGAGAGAGTGGGGGTGGGAGCAGGATTTAAGGAGTTGAGGCAGCGTTTCAAGTTTCGCTTTCTTTCGTTTATCGACATGGAAAATAAATCATTTTTTGTGTGCGTGTTTGTGCATGTTTGTGCGTGTCTGTGCGTGTGTGTGTGTGTGTGTGGCAGCAGCAGCTTTCATTGAAATCTCAAATGTGCTAGCAGATTATTATGGCACAAAGCCTTTGATTTGGGCCGCTTCTCATATATGCCCTGCCCAGCCCTCTTTCCCTCCCGCTCCTGCTGTCTACCATTTCCTTTTCTTTTTCCTGGTTTTATTTTTTGCTTTGGGGTGCTGTAAATCTTGTCATTGTCAGAGGGTTTTCGAGCTGGCAACGCGATGTTTATCGAGCATGTAGCGAAAAATAAATAAATAAACAGACGAGCGTTGCGACAAGGACCTGAATTGTGGCCAGCAAAAATATTAGAAATTATGTGCTCGAAATAAGGATAAAATTCTCTCTCAAAAAAAATGAAAATAAATGAAAAAAGAAATGTAATTTGTAGCTATCACAAGAGTTATGCTGCCATAACTTTATTTGTTTAGGCAAACTCAGCATACGCTCTATTAACAGCAAATAAACACAGGGACACGGCAAGAACAACGCTAAACACTATTATTTGCAACAAACAACAAATACACACGCACACACACACACAGACATATTACACAACACAAAGCTGAAGGACAATAAAAAGCGCGTTGGCTTAGGTATAAGGGATTGTACATATGGTAAAAGTGGTTTGGGTGGTTGGGGGGTTGGCTGCTTGGGCGACTCGGTGACTGGTGTTGAAAAAGGATACAAGCGCCACATTGTGCGGCAGTAGACAACACACCGTGCCACACTAATACCAACACAAAGCGAACGGGCGAGCCGAGGCGACATTATGGCGCCAGTCAGTCACTTTAGTGCCGGGGGAGCTACAAATGGGCGGAGTTTGGCTTGGGTGTGGAGCAGAGACACGGCACTAGAGCTCAGCACCGTTTGCCCTTTCTTGCAGCAAGGCAAAAACATTTCAAGTCGAACACACACACACACACACACACACAGACACATATACACACATGAAATTCGCTTTGTTCTGTTGTGGTCACAGGAGGTCAATGGCGTCGTTTGACTTCGTTGAGAAACTTGAGAGGGGGGCTCAGTTTCTGGGGAAATTATCATCTAATGCAATCATTCGATTGCTGAGAAATTAAAACCGTTTGATTTTATTTTGAGACCTTTTGTTTTGTGCCATTTCAGAAAGTTTGTTTCCCAAAGCAGCCTGTAGGTTATTGCGAGCTATCGATAACGATTGTGCGCCTCAAGCGATAAATCAATGCAGTCAGCAGCACATGTCGCTGACTGATTTCCGCTGCTTTTTGTGTATTGTGACTTCGAACGGGGAAATTTCACTACCAAATTTAGTGAGAGTTATCGCTGTATTCCCTTGAGTTTTCAGCTTTTAGATGAATGTGTGTTTGTTAAGAATACTTATGTTAAATACTCAATAGAATTTCTATGTGTTCTGTATATTTGAAATTGTTCATATAGCATATTGATAACTATTGATTTTTACTTCTATAGTCAACTAGGAAATTTATTTATTTATATTCTCAAGTTGCAAACATTTATTTATAATATATAAATATGTTTTCTGGCAATCGATAACTATCGATAAATAGCTATTTTTTTACTAACACTAAGAATTTCTTTCGTCTTGAAAGGTACTGCTTTTTGACTCAGGTAAACTTTACTTGGGCCTTAGTCTTTTGATTGATTTTTACTTCTATAGTCAACTAGGAAATTTAATTATTTATATTCTCAAGTTGCAAACATTTATTTATAATATATAAATATGTTTTCTGGCAATCGATAACTATCGATAAATAGCTATTTTGTTATTAACACTAAGAATTCCTTTCGTCTTAAAGGAAACTGCTTATTATGACCCTGGTAAACTTTACTTGGGCCTTAGTCTTTTCATAAGTTATCGTGTACAATTAAAAATCCTCCGTCCCTAATTTTGAAAAACGCTCCCCTCCCCTCAAGTCCGCTGTCGATGTTTTTGTTGTGGCTTTTGTTAGTGTTGTTTGTTTCTTATACATATAATTTTAGTTTAGCCAGCTAACCTATAATTTGGCGTAGTTTTAGCGCCGCGTTTCAACTTGTTTATTGCTGTTTGCCTCAGTTGCTATCAGGATATACGAGTATAGGCTATATACTAAAATATACAGCGCATATGCATATGTATAGTTTATAGTGCATATGGCTAGGTCTATGGCTTTGGTTCGGTCTGGTTCTGTTCTCTGCGCTGTGCCTGTCGCGGAAATGTACCGCAGACATGCAAACAAAACTTTTTCGCTACTTGGACGGGACACGCGAGCCTGAGAAACAACAACAACAACAACAGCAACAGGGGCAATAACAACAACTGTCAGGATACAGGATCCGGCTGAGTTCGGTAGAAGTATTTGCTATTTGCCTGCCAGGCTGCATTTCTTGTTGTTGCTGCTCTATACAGTGGCTGCCAGCAGTACTCGTATACCATATTGTTTGGTTATGTTTTATTATTACTTTGCTGCTCGTTGTTGGTGTCGCCTCGCACCACGTAATGCACACTTGTTTATGTACGTGGCGTCCTGTCGTCCTGTCGCCTTCTGCATTGTCCTTTTTCTGTTGCTGTTGTTGTTGTTGTTGCGACGCGACTTGGCCACTTTTTTGCACATACTTTCGTCGTAGCCGTCGCCGTCGCCGTCGCCGTCTCCTGTTCCTTTGGGGCCTGTTAGGTGTGAGCTCCAAAGTGCTTTTTCCGTTTTTCCAGCTGAATTATAGTTTAATAAATTTATATATTTATTTTCTTGTGTATGTTTTTTTCTTGTTTTGTTTGTTTGTTTGTGTGTCTGGCAGCTAAATAAGCAAATGAATAAATTGCATTTTGTCGCTGGCTTTTAGCTTATAATTGAAGTTATGGCTCTTTGTGTATATTTGTGGCTTTAAGCTTGCCCCAAAATGTATGCAGCAAGCCAAATGCTTTAAACCGGCAAAATGTAGCAAACCCTTCCGCATTACCGTTAATTGCATTTTCGCCACACTTATCTGGCTATAAATAAAATTATATAATTACCTTGTATTGTGTGGAACAATGCCGGCAAATACACACGAGCTGTTTTGTTGGGTGGTCTGCCGCCTGTACCCAATCCATTTAACGGTTTTCTGGGCCCCGTTTGTTGGCATTATTTAACGCGTTGCCATGGCAGAGTTGGCCAAAACAAAACCAAGTCGAAAGCCGGAACAAAAGAGGCTCACAAAAAGCGCACAGCCAACTAAAATGCGCAAAGGTAAAGGGAGGAATAGACACACCGACAGACAGACACAGACAACGGTGAGGGATATGGGGGGGTGGCAGGGCGGCAGGGCGGCTCATTTCCCATTTGCATGTAGCAAAGCGCCTTTGTAGATGTTTATCCTTGTAGGCCAACAACAATAATGGTAACAAATCCTGCTGAACACATAACAAAAAAAAAAAAAAAAATGTGCCTGGCAAAGCGTCAAAAGGCGCCGCCACAAAGCAAAATCTACGCTTGTTTTTTCAGCTTGTTTTTTATCAGCCTTCTTTTTTTATTTTTGTATTTGCATTATGCTTTTGATTTTAAGTTAGGCATAGACTGTGCTAATCACTCTGCCTAGGGATAAAATGTGTTACCAACAGCAACGCAAATTAGCTGAAAGTTAAGCAGCATAATGTGCTCAAGCGTTGGCCATAAAGAATTGTTAATTGGCAGTAGATATTCGAGGCGATATTCAGAGTTAAATTAGGTGCTTGGATGTATAATTGTTGGCCTGTTTAAACTAGTATATTCGTTTCTATTTCATGTCTGACTTGCATGCGAATATATATATATATATAAATTATAGCAAATTTTTGAAGTACAATAAAACTCTCACTTAGATTAGATGAAATTTTAAACAATTAAACATAAGCAAAAAGTTTGATATAGTGAAATAGTGGTTAGATTTTGACCATATCAGGTCAGATTGCATTTTTCACCCGATCGTTCCTATGGCAGCTATATGATATAGTGACCCGATCTTGATCAAATTTGATCAGATTCTATAAACTCTGTAGAGACTCGGTTTGGATGAGTTTGGTGAGGATATCTTTATAAACAAGAAAGTTTTTCATACAAAACATAGTTTTATAATTTTGATCGCCCTTCTCTGCGATTCTCAAGAATTCAAGGGACCCCACTACAATTTATCATTTTGGAGGTATACTTTGTGAATAGCAATAGCTTATTTTGGAGGTCCACTTTAGTGTGTGTGTGTGAGAGAGAGAGTGAAAGTGAGAGAGAGATAGAGAGTGAGAGAGTGAGAGAGAGAGAGAGTGAGAGAGAGAGTGAGAGAGAGAGTGAGAGAGAGAGTAAGAGCGAGAGAGAGAGCGAGAGAGGGAGAGAGAGAGAGGGAGAGACAGTGAGAGAGAGAGAGAGAGTGAAAGAGAGAGTGAGAGAGAGAGATTGAGAGAGAGAGTAAGAGAGAGTAAGAGAGAGAGAGAGTGAGAGAGCAAGAGAGAGAGAGAGAGAGAGAGGGAGAGAGAGAGAGAGATAGAGAGAGAGATATAGAGAGAGTGAGAGAGAGAGTGAGATAGAGAGAGAGTGAGAGAGAGAGAGAGAGAGAGAGAGAGAGAGAGAGAGAGAGAGAGAGAGAAAGAGGCAGATCGCCCCTCTGCGAATCTCAAGAATTAAATGGAGTCCACTTAAAGTAACCATTTTGGGGGTCTCCAGTTGATGGGCCGTTTCTGCGATTGTCAGGACTAAAACGTTAAGAAAGAACGGCTACCTTAGGAGTGCCGAAGCTATAGCAAGAATTAATTTAGTTTGGATGAAATATTTGTATAAAGAACAAGTTTGATATAGCGATATAGTGGTCCGATTTTGACCAAATTCTTAGCTTCCATATTTTAAGAATTTTATGCCTGCTGCTTGGCTCGACAATTTACACTGCTTGTTTGGCGATGCTCCAGTGTCTGCGCCTAGAAGTGTGCTACAATTTGGAGTGTTGTCTCGCAATCCAGTTGCTAAATTTTACACGAAACTCGCATTAGCCAAAAGACATGAAGTTGCATTACACAACTTTGCGTGTCAATAACAAGCCACGTGTCCCGCCCTCGCCCTCGTCCTCGTCGCTGCCGTCGCCCCTCCTGCGCCTGCACTGCTTGTTAGCCATAAAGCAACCACCAAATGCAGTTGCACACTTTGAGCCATATCCAGCTAAGTGATGTGCTTGGGCTATTCTGATATTATGCTGATTTCCAGGGGGAATACGATACATGTGCAGGACTTCACATGAGTACATATGTATATGTATGTATGTGTATGTGAGCAGTGTATGCCACGTTGCTCTACTCAATTATTTATGCAACATTTTGTATTTTGTTTCATTTAGCAAGCTGCACGTTTTTATAGCACAATTTTCTATTTGATATTTTAGTGCTGCTCTATTTTTATGACGATTTCGTGTTTAGCACATTTCAATGAACTTTAAGTAATTGCAAATTGATTGAAGGGCCAACAGGAGGAATGTATGCAGCCCCCAAAAGAGCGAGCTTCCTAAACTGTTTACGTTTAATGCTTTCAATTAATTTAATGCATTTGCCCAACCCCCTAGCACACAGTACCTCCCCACGCTCCGCTCTAGCCACAATCCCCGCCCAATGGTCAATGCAATGCACTCGTTTCTCTTTTGTACAACGCGTCGTTGCGATAGCAAGCAGCTTTTGTCCGTGTGTCCGCGTGTCCGTGTGTCCGTGTGTGTGTGTGCGTGTTCGCACTTAATTGCTTGTAATTTACGCTAATGACACCCTCAATTACAACAACAAGAGCCACCTTTGGACCGTCGTGCATGTCATTAAATACGAATTATTATGGATTTTTCATATGTGCGATTACATTTGCTGGCATTGTATCATTGTATCGCACAAACTAATGCCAAAATCAATGGACTGCAAGTTGCTTAATTTAATTTCCTGCTCCTGTCTGTTGTGCCCCTTTCCCCTCACGCATCCTGCTCTATTCCTGGCGCTGCAACTCAATTAAAGTTGTAAGCCAACAAGAAGAACTAAAAAAGGAATAAAATAAAATAAAATAAGCGAAAAACCACTTAAAATAGCGGCAAAAATAAAACTCCACTTTTGGCAACTCTGCGGGCAAGTCCGGCACAGTGTTTATCTCTATATCCATCTCTGTCTAAAACTTTGGCCTTCTCCCTCTCGTCGTCCTCTCACTTTCTCCGTCTATTGCTCTGCTATTTACGCCATTTTTAATTGCTGCATGAAAAAGTAATTACAAATTTGCTGTGTGCCAGAGTCGCGTAGTTTTTTTGTGGGCGGTGGGTGGCGGGTGGTGAGTAGTGGGCAAGGCAAAGGCGAAGGCGTAGGGGCGTGCCAGTGCAACTCAAACAAAATTATAAGCAAACACGCAAAACTGCCACAAAACTTGAAAACTGAACGGCCGCACACACAAAAAATTACAAAAAAATAAAAAATAAAAACAAAATAATAAAAAAAAATTTAAAAGGGTGAAAATGTATAAACAAAAAATGCGAGAAACACGCAAAATGTTAGGAACCACGAGGGGCTGTGTTGTAGTGAGGGGGGAGGGGGGGGGGTCTACTCGTATTTGGTTGGTTAGCTGTTTTGCCAGCCTGAAGGGGCGCGCGTCTATCCAGACAGACGACGCATTGACTCCCACACGGGATGGGACGGGACGGAACGAGGGGGAAGTGGACTCGCCGCTTGTGCAATCTGACCACAGGACGAGGAGTCCTTCCGGCCAAATGAAAGGGCTGTGTTCTTGTGTTGGAACAAATTAAAAAGCAAAGGCAAACGATTTGCCCTTAGTTGTTCTTGTTATTTATTGCTAGTCCAAAAAATTTAAGGCACTGCCGCAGTCCTGACCCTTTCACATGTTTTGTTCAATTTCATTTGGCAAATTGTGTTTAAAAAAAAAGGTTAAAATTAAAGCAGGGTAAATCGTTGCGAAATTATGTTAAAATACAGCCCACAATGAATAAATTGGTATAAATAAGAAAAACTGATTTATTCAGTTAGAGTTTTACCCGCAAACACACAAACTCAGTTATCGATCAATTATTTAGAAGTCCAAGTTATTGTTTAATCTATTAATATTGTTAGAAAATGGGCTAATGCATTAAATTCTTTAAGCTTCTAAATAAATTTCATATTTTTACTCCCTGTACCCATAAAATGGGTAAAAAGGGGGTATTGGATTTGTGCAAAAGTATGTAACAGGCAGAAGGAGACATCTCCGACCCTATAAAGTATATAATATTCTTGATCAGTATCAAAAGAGATTTCGAGTTGGCCATGTCCTCTGTTGTCGTCTGAATGAATTGAAGTCTCAGCACTATAAGAGCTAGAGACACCAAATTTGGAATGTAGGTTCCTGTATACCATACGCAGATCAAGTTTGTTTCCGATCTCAGATATCTCCCCCCGTTCCCCCATAATTCGATAAAAACGTTTTACAGCCACACTTTTAAAGATATAGCTTTGGGATTTGGCATGTACAAGTCAAGCATGTTAAGTCACTCTTAATCTACTATCCAAATTTCAAGTCGATCGGATAATAGACACGGAAGTTATTGACGAAAGAAGATTCAGTGCTGCAGCAAGGGTGTTTCTTCACAGCCGCCACTTAAAATTCCTCGCTTACGCAGTGGCTCGTGTATGCGCGGCTTTGTGTATGTGTAAGTGTACGAAGATATGTGAGGAAGTTGTAGACCTGTACAGGGAGTTTCGTAGTCGGGTATACTCGACTATAGCATTCTTACTTGTTTTAAAATCATTTTCTAATCATTGCGAACTTTTCATCACACTTTCACCATGTCAGTTAATCTTGATATGTGTGCTATAACTGATGGGTATGATATGTATATTATATATTCAACTTATTCACAACACTCACACTATTCACATCACATTCATATTGAACTCCAATGCGGCCCCAACTTGTTATGTTGATTTGCCTCGGTTTCCCCCACTGTCGACTACTTAACCACATATGTAGAAATATTTTACCCTGATATATTTACTCCCCGATAGAGCAACGTTTACCTCCACATATGCGGTTTATTTCTCTTTTTATTCTTTTTTTATCTTTTTCCAACCCTCAAGTTTAATTTTGCTAATTGAAAAATGTAATACAAGCGCCGGTTGAGCCGAGCCCCAACTTGGTGGACACATGATGGTTCTGATATTGCTTTTTTCTCCACTTTTTCTTTGAATTTTGTTTTGCGTTTTAGTGCATTGCGTTGCTTAGTGCAAGTTGATGTCCTGCAGGATCTGTTTTAGCAGCGAGCGCTTCAGCTGCTGCCTGCCTGCCTGTCATTGCAATTTGCTCTTTGATCTTTACATCAAGGAATTGTTGTCAGTTTTGCTAAAAGCTTTAGACAGTTTGTTGGTCCATTCTGACAATCGACTCAATTAGCTGATTATGGCCAGCAATGTTAGTTAAAACAAAAAAATATGAATGGAAATGGATAATGTTTAAGCGTCATATCAAATTATGTTTTAATTATCTCGAGTGTTTTTACATTTACTCCATACTCCATAGCTAATG
The DNA here is from genome assembly GCA_037075165.1 of Hirtodrosophila histrioides. NCBI lineage: Eukaryota > Metazoa > Arthropoda > Insecta > Diptera > Drosophilidae > Hirtodrosophila > Hirtodrosophila histrioides. Next base: position 90,416 of record JBAMCL010000239.1, read on the forward strand.
CTGTCAAATAATTTAAGCAGCTGACTTCTATGTGCCACATTTTGTAGCATAAATAACTGCAAAAAGTGCAGCAACTGCAAATGCATTCGGTTGAAATTAGCTTTCTATTCCGCTTGGCAACACACATAATTTGCACATCAAATCAATTACTCAACACTCTCAGCTCAAACAGTCGCAGCACTTTACAACACACACAACCAGCCTCAAAGCTGCAGCGTGTGTGAGTGTGTGTGTGTGTGTGAGTGTGTAGTGCATGTCACTAAAACTAAATTAAATTAGAATAAAATGAACTCGCAAAAAACGAGATAGAGAGTTGAGAGTAAAAATAGGTAAACTAAACTACGCTTAATGGAGAAACTGGCAACTGAATCCTTGAATCCTTGACTGTCTGTCCACCATTTGGTATTTATGCGCTGCCCCCCGCCCCTCCAGCATACCCACCGTTTGACCTACACTTGCCATTTTAGTTAATTACGAAAATCGTGCAAAGGGTTTTTCCCGTTCGCCAGAGCCCAAAATTAAAAACAAAAATGTGCAAAAATACTTGGCCAAAAGGGAATTGCCAAAAAAAGGAAAGATCCTGCAATCGACGGGGCGGTTGTCGGGGTGTAGTACGAATGGCTGGTACAAATTTTGGTTGCATTTCGTTGATTGTGTCTCTGGCTAATGAAGATTGCAGGTGAATGACAGCTGTCACATAAGCAGCACACATATAAAGTATATATATATATTTATATATGGCCACATATGTGCGCCTTAAAGCCAACAGCTTAAAGGCAATTCGGGTTAATGCACATTTAGCGTATCCTTTGACTGCGCGCTGATTACTTAGCCCAGCCAGCAGCAGGATCAGAAGCAGCAGCAGCAGCAACAGGACATTTAATCTGTGGCATATTGTTAACTGAAGCTGCTGCAGTTGCAGCTGCACTTTGTGAGTTTTATCCGCAGCCACAAAGCCCCACTAATAACTTGCATAATGCCCAGCCCCAACGCTTGGGATGAGTGCATAAAACCAAAAAAAAAAAAGTAGAAGGAAAGCTGGTAAAACTTGTACTTGTGATATAATGAGTGTGCGCCTGCAAGTATGCTTTGACTTTTAAACAAAATGAGCCCTGTGTGCTGTCCTTTGTCGCTGCTAATTAACTTGTTGCGTCGTTTAATTAAACAGCCACTGGACATTTAAAAAGGAAATCCATAAAAAAAGGAACTTTGCGCTTAACTGCTTTCAGTATTTTTTTATTTGTATTGTTTTTCTATCCCCTGTTTTATCATTTTATTTTTATCTGGCGGCACGGTGCATGTAAATTATGAGAAATTATACAAATAGCAAAAAGTTTTTTAATTAACCGCCAGTTAGTGAGTCACTGGCGCTACCCCGTTCCCCTCCACATCTATCTCTCTCCTCTAGCTTGCCCTGACACTAATTGCGCACAAACGGCCAGCGGACAAAAAATAACCAAAACTGTCGAAAAGCTAAAAGCAAATGCAAATAAATTTGGCATAAATATTTATTACGCCGAAACGAATAAAAAAAAGATAAGAAATAATCGGCTAGGAGATACCCTATATATAGATTCTTAAATAACTTTTGTGTTTATCTTCCGATTGTTATGAAATTTACAACTTACAGACTTATAATACTTAAATGTCTGATGTGCTGAATATGCAGGCTGTATTTTTGATATTTTAGTCTTCAATTTCTATATATATCCACAAACAATTCAAAGTAAACAATTTATCGTAATTTCTTTCAATCACCCTTGCTGTTATACCCTTTATTACCGCTGCTATGGCTACAGGGTATGCAAATGCAATTTTCAATTTGCACATCGCAATGACAGCTGGCACTTGGCACATAAATCGAAACAGAAACCGAAATTATGAGCGAGGCTACCATAAAAATAACTCTGTAGAATTTCATAATTAAATTGCCCAAAAAGTAGAGCACTTGCTGAGGAAATGCTGCTGGCGGCTGGGATTGAAGAAGGGAGGGAGGGAGGCAGTGCGGGAGGCTGGGCACATGACCTGACGTCGGTTTCATCGCATCATTCACCAAGGCATTCATTCATTCATTCATTCACTCATACATGCATTCATTCATCTGCCACGGCAGTTGCAGTTGCAGTCAAGTAGTCAAGACATCTCTTCTCCGGCCTGGCACTTCTATAAATAATTGCAGGCGAATTTGTCAGGCGTGTCAGGCAACTGCAGAGATGCCAGTGCGAATGGGAATGGCAATGCGAATGTAAATGCTTATGCGAATGCAAGTATCTTAAAGATACGCCGCGCGCTGGCTGCGACAAATTTGCGATGTCTTCGGCTTCGCCTGATGCTGTGGCATGCAAAGTGCGGCAACTTGAGTGCAAATGTCGCGCCATTATGCTTTATGCTGAATACAAGTATCCATAGCTCCATATGCACACTATATAGCCAGTTGGCAAGTGAGCAAATGTGTGTGTGTGTGTGTGCAGGAGTCGAGCACGTTGCCAATATGGCCAGGAACTGAGCTCCAACTTCGAGGTGGCAATTACGCTGCGATTTTTCTCTTTCTGGAAGTGTTTAATTTGTGTGTGTGTGTGTGTGTGTGGGGACAGGTAAAACAAATTCAATTGAAATGGGAAATGCGAACATATAAATATAAAGCTGAAAATCAAATAGGAATACACCTCGCATGCTCGAGTTGCCAGAATGATATGAATGAATCAAAATTGGAGTACAATCAAATGAAATGAAAAGGGATTTAAATTGAAAAAGCTGACAAAACTCAGTTGATTGAACATACAATAGACTATTCACACTATCTAATATTTGCGTCTAATATTTTGATATCAAGCTTTAAACGCTGTGAGACTTTAAGACACAGACTGAGTTCATTGGGAATGCTTTACAGCACTGATCAAAAATCACATGCAAACCTGGCACAGAATAGAAGCAAAGCTATCCCCTCACATTGCAATATTGCACATGAATATGAGATGGTGTGAACAGGCTTAAATATATAGAAACAAATATTGTTAAATTGGGTTATGAGTAATGAAATACGCATTATAATTTATAGATATTGTAAAAATTGTTAATCAACAGTAGATTCTTAAATTGTATAGACACTAAAATGAAAAATGAAACATCATACAATGAAAATCTATAAATTATTTAAAGGCATTTCGCTTATTTCAGTTGTTTTCCGAGCCGTCTATCATGAGTATATCTTTGCAAACAAACTGTAATTCACTTAAGCTCAATTTCTTGAACTTTGTGGCAGAAGTTGTTGTCATTCCAGGCATTCTTACCATACAGATCAAAATCAATTTTGGGCATAGTTTTAATTTAGTTAAGCCTGCTACTCAGGTTCTCTCATAAGGCATCAAACTTTTCCCCAAATGACAGCACACACACGCTGCCAAAACAAAAAGGTTGATTCAGACTTTTGGCTCACACGCATCTGTCGCAGATTTTGACATGTGGTAGCATTCGGTAAGAGGGGAGAAAGGAAGCAAGGGAGCCAAACAATTTTGGCTTTGGCATTTCCCACGCAGCTGCACCAGGTAAAAACTCTTCAACTTGGTCTAAAAAGTTGAAAAGCGGTAAACAAGCAGAAAATGTCGCGGCTGTCAAAACTCTGGCGGAATAAGGACGTTTTTCTCGCTAGCTACAATTTTGAATCTCAAATCTCATCCTCACATCCTCACATCTCTCCCTTAGCTCTACACAACCTGCTGCTGAATCCTTTTGCACTGTCTGTCAAGTTTTTTGGCATGGAAAGTGTTGCTGCCAATTTATTGCTGCAGTTAATTTGCATGAAATATAAATAAATGGCAAACAACTTGAGACAGTTTCGTACACTTTAAGGGAGACTCAACTAAAAATCCTCCACACACACACACACACACAACATGCCCACGTTTCAGCTCTGGCATGCCAAATTTAAATTAAATTAGAATTTCTCTAGCTCCTTAGGTCTCGGCTCGGTGTGTAATTTAAAACTATTTTACATGCTACTAAAGTGCGTTGTACTCTGTGCTTGTATGTGTGTCTCTCTCTCTGTGTGTGTGTGTGTGTGTATGTGTTAGATAAAAAAGGCATTTCTGCAAGCTTTTTGAGTTGCAGCCAACTTAAACTTGTTAAGCTTCAGGGAATTTCAGCTTCGCAAAACAGCAAAAAGTGCTACAAAAAAAATGTTAAAAAATATATATATAAAAAAAAAAAAATGTTAGAATATTTAAACTCAACTTGATATGCGCCTGGGAGAAGCTTACTATGTCTTCTGACTGTCTGTCTGTGTGTGTATCTGTGTGTGAGTGTGTGTGAGTGTGTGTGTGCGTGTGCATCTGTGTGATTTATAGTGAGCTGGGATTAAGCTGTCTTTGTGCTGCGCAAGAATGTTGTAGGAAATTTTTAGTATAATGCACATGGAAAAAGGCAGCAGCTCAGCTCCAATACCGCTTGGCCTAACAGAACTCAAATTCCCTGAGGCGGAAGTCACAGACATTTGGGATCGGCATATGGCCTGGGACTGCAAATAGAAAGGGCAACTGAAAATGCGAATAAAGATTTCTTTTGCTGCTGCTGAGCTCAATAAACGCATTATGCATATGCCACTTCGTACTGTTGGGCAAATTGATGACAGGTTTAGCGCCAGCAGACTCCAATGGCGATTATGTTACAGAAATAATATTAATGTACTTATCATAAGAGTATTTGTTACCCGTACCACCCAAACTTTATATTGTGCATACCATAAAATGCTTTTGTTCCTCTATTCACTCTATTTCGAACTTTACTATGCACTCCCGATCCTTAGTGGTTTTTGTTGCCATTCGAACTCTCCTTAGTTTTCCTTTTCCATCTCCAGGTACTTTTGGGAACACTCTACCCAAGTCACAATGTTATTATCTTTATTATAATAACTCTTCAGTTTCATAACTTACTCTGAATATCTTTTAACTTATTTTCACATTAGAATGACATTAAATATATCCTATTATATTCACTGTAGGAATTTAAAGCACTTAATAATGTTTTCAGACCGATTGAAATCAACCGTACAAAATTCTAAAATGAAATTGTTTTAGTGATTTTAGTGAACTTTGCTTTTTTAATTATTCGCGACCCTATACCCCTCCGACGCCTGAAGAGAATTCATCCCACTGATCTCCCCACCCGCACGATCTCTTAACCTGTAAATTCATTAATTTTTGTAAATATAGTAAGTAAGGCATCCCTCTGTAACCATATTACCCTTCCCTTCATACGTTAGGTTAAGTTCAGAAGGCACTGAACGCTTCCAGCGACAATAAATAAGAATTTTGAAAAAAAAAGCTTTTTTAATATAATTGTTGTTCATTCGGCCTAAAGGTCCTTGTTTTAAAAAAGAAAATAATTCGATTTATTTAAAATGTCTTCGAAATTAGATCTCACCTGTTAATAATACAGAAATTAAATTGTTTTAAATAAAGCAAAATGTAAATACAGCAAAATAAATAGAAAGACAAAGAATACTTTTAGTAGCACTTGCCAAGAGTTTGAATACCTTTATTCCCTGCTACTTTCCAATTCATGAGCTCAGTTCAACGCACTTTAAATCTAATTAGGCAAAGAACCAAATGCCAGAAAGAAATCAATAAAACCAACAAAATCAAGAAAGGACGGCTATCTTCGGAGTGCCGAAGCTATATACCCTAGCAGGAATTAATTTTTATACAAAACTTAATTTTTGTCTGCCATGTGGTCCGATTTTGATGAATATATATATATATTTATATATAAAAATTATAGGAATTTTTTGAAGTATAATAAAAACTCACTTAGATTGGATGAGGTTAGATTTTAACCAAATTTGGTCAGATTGTATAAACTCTGTAGAGACTCGGTTTGGATGAGTTTGGTGAGGATATCTTCATAAACAAGAAAGTTTATCATACAAAAACATAGTTGTCGACGGATCATTCTTATGGCAGCTATATGTTATAGTGGTCCGATCCGGCCGGTTCCTGCATATGTACTGCCTGCAGCAAAAAGAAGGATCTGTGCCAAGTTTCATTACGATAGCTTTAAAACTGAGAGACTAGTTTGCATAGAAACAGATGAACGGAAGGACAGACGGACATCGCTATATCGACTCGGCTATTCATGCTGATTCAGAATATATATACTTTGTTGGGTCGGAAACGTCTCCTTCAGCCCGTTACACATTTGGAGACAAAATTACAATACCCTCTGCTAGGGTATAAAAAGAACACTGAAATAAACATACCATATGAAAAATGGCGTCGTTTGAAAAAGAGAAAAAAGAAAAGAAAAAAAACACGCGCACTATAGAATGTGAGGTTAGGTGAAGCAAGAGCGATGACGACGCTGCCGCCATTGTTAATAGGATTAGGAAGCACAACAGCCAACAACAACTGGCACAACAACAACAACAACAATTGGAACGACAACAACAGCAACTAGCAGACATTGGCAAAGCAAAGCTAACGGCATTAGCAACGGCCAAAGCCCACAGCAACAACAACAACAATTAAAAGCTAGCGAATCACACACTCACACACACACACACACACAACAATAAAAAAAAAGCCAGCAAAAAAATACAAAAAATCATTTATAGTAAAGGCAGCCAAACAGAATTAGAAAGAGATAACCAATTTGGCATAGGAAAGAGACAACAAGCTCAGCGCAAAGCAAACAAAAGTAAATTAGATTGTGTGGCCCATTAAGGCATTAAGATTTCATTGCTGCTGTTGTTGTTGTTGTTGTTGTTGTTCTAATACTGTGTCTAAGGGTCTAACAGTGGGGGATGAAGGTGGAGATGTGCACAGTGCCATATGGGACATAAGTTGGCCATAGACAGCGCGCTATGTATACACAGAGAGAAATAACTTTAAGAAAATGGTATCTAAGAATATTTCAACTCACTAAGATACAAAAGCTTCAAGTTTCAGATAAAGAATTGACAATTAGCAAATAATAATGATAACAATAATTTCCGTATTAAATCAAAAAAGAATATACTCAATAAATTTTAAACCACATTCTGGTACAATTTATCAGGTTTTAAGAATATATTTAATTTAACAGACCTACGAAAATCTTAGCTGACAATCTAAAGGGCTCATCTTAATAACACAGAAGATCTCAGACATAACACGAGTATTCCAAAAAGAGATGAGATTAGCAGCAACACACAATACTGGTGGTTGAATCAACAAAATTGACTCATGTCAAACCCTTTCATTCCTTTCATTTCCTATCCTTTCCTCTGCTTTCCTTTTTTTTCCTTTCAATGATACCAATATAATGTTTTTGTAAATAATTTTTCATTATAACTAAACAATAATTATTTTTAACAAACATTGCAACATATCAACTACTAAATAAAGCCGAAAAAATTACATAATATACTCGAGAGCTCAAACCCGGGACACTGTATACGCAATTTCAATCTTATTATTTTGTTTATTGAATACTATAATAATATATAAATACCCAAATAAACACCACAAAAAAAAGGGCTCCAAATATTAGATGGTATTAGCCTAATGATACTTTTACATATATAAATTTCAATTCACATATATAATTTTCTAACATATAACATAAATTGTTATATATATAAATTTGGGAATAGTTCTAAAACATGCGCTGTCTTAATTAAGTTTTGGATATTAGTAATTCCTCTCAGTGCATTTGCAGCTACCCTCGACACATTCTCACATTGGGCACTTAAAGCGTCGCCGTTGCCAACGCCAAACACTTTAAGGGTTTCACTTAAGACCCCGCCAGTGTTGGTTAGGTTAAGGGAAGGGGAAGGCGAAGGGGATGAGTGATAGTACAAGGTATAGGCTGTGCAACTATACTAGACTACGCACGCAACATATACGATACACGCTTCGGTTTCATTTTGGAGCACTTGAGCATTTTGTTGACTTGTTAGTCCGGGTAGCTCAAAACGCACCACACCGCACCATAGCGCACCACGTTGCGCCACAACGGATCGCATAGCATCTCATCTGACATCTCATCTTGTGGCACGAGTCGCTGGGATACGTGACTTTTTGCGGTTTGCTTGGATTTGGCTGCTAAAAGTGCTAAAAATTGCCCGAGCTGCTGCTTCAACGGCTCAAAGCCACCTATTTTGTTATTTTGCTATTTTGTTATTTTTCTGTTTTTCTATTTGGCTGTTTATTTGTGCGCGCGCTTAATGGCCTTGAAGTGAGCCAGCCAGCTAGCTAGCGTCCGAGTTCGAAATGTATCTTGTATCTGGCGGATGTCGTTGCGCGGCCAGCTAAATTTAATGGCCCATTGAGGTGTGTCTGTGTATGTGTGTGTGTGACTGAGTGTCTTCCGCTGGCATTCGCCATTGTTTGCCTACTTTTAGGCGCTTGCATTGTTGGGCATTTGACTTAATTTCAAGTGTGACGTCCACTCAAGTGCAATTGTCTGTGTATGTAAGAATGGACAGACAAAAACGGGAACAATGTACATTGTACATTTGTAAACTATTTACCAAACGTGTTGAATGCACAATTGACGAGCTAATAGCGCTGAAACTCACCCCTAATATGATTTTTCATGCGCTGCTAAATAGTTTGTGATGTGTATAACATTAAAGGACCATAGCGACATTAAATTACTACGAACTTTGATGTTATTCAATAGTTCGCTGTCTTTCGAATTAAATGAGACTAAATACTTTGAGTTGAGCATTGGTTACACTGAGTTATTAAAGTTTCCCTTTTGTTATGGTTAGTTAAAGTGGCAGATTTTTCTTTGACTGTACCTTGTGACACATTTAATCTATAAATATTACTTTTTGGAAACTTCTATACAACCCCAACTAACCCATTTATTTTTCAACTCTTTCTCTTTGCAGGTAATTTACCATTTTCACACTATTCTTAATGTACAAAATGCAGGCGTCTGTAAGTAATTTAATCAGCATTTAAGACATTTTCGAGCGGCAAAGCCAAATTTCAATTACACTGAAATTCTCACACCCTCAGAGAAAATGATGGTCTATGTCAGCAACAGCATTACCCGTAAACATTAAATGTTGTTTTCAAACCGGAATTTCATATTAAATGGTCACATAAAAATTCCAAAACAAATCATCCCAGGCTGCCCACAAGTTTTTCAAGGCATATTTATGCTGATCATCATTAACGAACCCAAACCGAACGAACCCTTGAAGAAAATCAAACTCAGCGAACAAGAAAATTAATTTATGTATGTGCATATGCAGCAGTCGAAAGGGTTGCCAAAACTGAATGGTGTGGGGGAAAACTAAACTCAACTCAAGTTGAACTCCTGTGACTCCTCTGGACAACACATGAAATCATTAATATGCTGAGCTGTGCATGTGACAAAGGACACTCGGCCAGGAGCCAGTAGCCAGTAGCCGGTAGCCAGCAGCCAGCAGCTAGGACTCGGCAGCCAGGGGCAACAACAATGCATTATAATGTGCTTATAAATATATTGTTGTGCGAGTGCTTAGGATGCTCAGCATCTTTGAGTTTCAGCTGTGAACTCCAAGGGTTGCGTTGTCTTTCCCAGGGCCAGAATCATTAGAACCCCGAAAAATTTCATGAAAAACTTGTTTAGAACTTCAGCTTTTTGGCTGTGTTTTCACTATTTTTGTATGTTTTGTGTTTGATTTTGCGTTGATAACAAGTTCAGTTTTTTTTCCATTCAATATTTTGGGTATGAGCTTGAAGGTCAGACGAAAGTCGTTCACACGTTTCACAATTAGCAGCTGGCGTTGAATGTTGGTCAAGAGCTAAACTAAGGTCGAATTATTATAGAAATATTATAAAATAGTCTCCCAAACTACACATATTCCTAGCCAGAAACACACACATGTGTTTGCATAAATTGACCCAATGCAACCCCAAAGTTTCAGTTTTCCTTCTCGTTTTTTTTTATGCCTCAAACCTTATTTGATGTCAAAGGGCAAGCCATTCCGCAATGGGACACGCGCCGGTCACAAATTGCCCTCCTCATCGTAGTTGGTATCTTTGGTAGTTGTTTATGCAGTGCTTCGATCTGGAACTGAAGCCTACATATATTTTATAGTTGGCGGATTTGTTGTGTGTGGATTTTTCGCATTTTATTGAGATGAATTACATGAAATATACGTATAAATGAGGGTCAACAGTTCCAAATAGCAATACCAATCCGGATCCGAGTCGGAAACCACCCAGTCCATGCTCAGTTCTCATATGTATTAATGATTTTGGATTTAAGTTGATGTACTGACCATGTTCATCAATGTGGCTTAAGTGGGCGGCCAGCGGGCCCAAAATCAATAGAAAACCGAGACACATTCCGAGTGATAGGCAGGATACTAAGGACATTGGCTGCCACTGCTGTTAGCTAGTAGCGCAAAATTTTAATGTCCTTTTGCTGCGTTCATAAATTTTTATTATGTAATTGAGTTTGTTCGGGGTTTTATGGTATGGGTTTTGTTGCTCTTTCTACTTCTACTTCTACGGGGGTGTCTCCAAATAAAACAATAAAAGCAAATGGTAAAATGGTAAAATGGTGAAATGGTAAAATGCTGAAATACCAAAAGGGGGCATATTAATAAATAAAATGGGGTAACTGACAACGATTCCAACTGAAGGATAAGAGCACTCCTATTTTGGGGGTTAGCACAATGTCTTTATGATATGCATGTTGTACAAATTCGGGGAAAATGCGGCAGGACGATCAATAAATGGAAATAGTGCTGGCAATGTGCAAGGGCGAACAATGTTAAAGTGTAGCGTATTATAATGAAGATGAAAGTAAAAGAAAGTTGAGATAAAGACCATGTCAAATGAAACGCGTGCCAATTGAATATAGCGTCTCTATAACTAAAGCTAAAATCTGAAATAACATTTAACTGAGAGCACATCTATAGTATGCCAAAATCAGACTCTAATCTTCTGACTAGTGCTTTAACAACTAATAATAACTCTCGCTTTTAAACATCTATTGTCTTCAATGCCTTACTATCATATTTACAGTCTCGCAACACACTTAATTGATCCCATGTTCAATAAATCTCTGTTACCTTATAAGAATCATGGCGAGTGCTCTCAAGTGTGTTGATTTGATATTCATAACGCTGCGATTAAAGACATCTGCAGTCATTCAATGCACAATATTCACAGTCTCATTATTAATTGATTAAGCCGGGGCAATGGGCCACAAGAACGTAATATTTTGACAGCAAACACGCGCCCAAGGAACGCCATCCCAGATACAGATAAAGGCACAATAAATTTACATAAATTACCCGCATGAATGCAAAGAATGCCTCGAGATGGCAAAAAAAATATATATATAAAATACCAAGTGTCCCAAATGCGCAGCAATTCAATAAGAGCAAAGCGAGTGAAAGGCAAACCTGAAATACGCGGCACGTTCCACACGTAACTTGAGTTTGGGGTTTGGTTTCAACGGATCTGTCGGTTTCTTTTTGGTGTTGTCGGGTTCCGGAGGGAGATATGTCCCGTAAACAGACGCCGTTTGCAATTAGCATGCAAAAGACCAGCGAGTGGAGAGGAAAAAAAGGAGTAGTAAATGATATATAATAATAAGACATCGAGTCGGGCACACGCTCATAAATCTTGGGCGCACTTCGACGAGTTCTCGATCTTGTACCGGTTTGGTGTCCCATATCCGGAACCCTTCTCATCATTTTCTGTTCTTGTTGTTGTTGTTGTTGGTGTTATTGTGTGCTCGCCCCCGGGGCAGACAGCACAATAGGCGTTGATCCGGTGAAAGGTTAAGGTGTCATCCTCTTTTATCTCCTGCTTCTCCTCTTTTTTTATGGTCCTTGGCATCAACAATCAACAAATTTGTTTTACATTCTCAGTTACAAACTCGGTGCTTTCTTTATTGTGTCACAACCCTTAGGTTGCCGGCAGTCTGGGGGGCTGTGCGGGGGCTGGATGTTGTTTACTGGAATTTCTTTTCTCCAACGCCTTTTTTTTTATTATTATTATTATTTTATTTGGCTGTGTAAATGTTTTTGTTGCTCAGTGGCTGTCAAATTGCTGTCAACAACGCAGCTCAGTTCAAGTTTAATAATGTAGGTTGGTTCGTTCAATTGTTGTTGTTGGCTAAAAGTTTTCTATTGTTCATGTTGTTGCTGTTGTCCTTAGTGACATCCTTGGCATAGAAAGCAAACTCTTATAAAGTTTTTTCATTTTAATTAAACTTGAATGTGAGAACCCGCGACTCGACAACTAGAAAATTAGTGAACTGCGATTTCTATTGGTTTTTCTTTTTTGTCTTTATTTTGTTGACTTTTAAACTTCTTCTAGCATTGTGATTACCCAGCAAGTTTAGTACATTTTGTGGCCTACTGTTTTGGTCTTCAGTTACGATCTAATTTCTTAACTTAACAGCCACAGTTTCTGATGGGATTGCGTAGCTCGCTAATTGGATCACTTCAGGAACTCCACCCTTAAGCTCTTTACTCACTCTTTGACACCCCTCGCACTTCACTCAACCCAGCCACGCTCTTCGGCTCAACAAATCACTCAAGTCGCAGTCGCAGGCTGCTCACATGTAAACTACTCTTAAGCAACCCTCAATTGCCTGCGCCCTCTCTCAATCTCTCACTCTCTCTCTCTTTGGCTCATCCAATTGTCTGAAATATCTTTTGGGACCTTCGGTAGCGCCTTCCTTCAGTGCCTTCTCCAATGCAAACTCGCTTGACTTTGATTTGTGCTTAACTTTTGGCCCGTACCCCCACACATCTCCAGTTCATACAGTTCAGGCGCTAAGCTTACGTCATCAACACCCGAACAAATGTCTGCTCAATGGGCGTATGTGTGCGTGTGTGTGTGTGTGTGTGTGTGGGTAAATTGCATGAGTCACTCGCACCCTTCATTCGAAATCCGTCGCTAAATTTCAACCACTATCCGATTTCAGACCCTTTTCAGACCACCGCCCACGTAATTGCTTCCTGCAGATCTCGGACATTGGGCAATCGTTGGGCGCTTTGAGCCGCAAGCCTTGTGCCCTGCATAATTAAGCAGTCGACTGTATTTTAAACCACTTAAAATTGGCAAACGGAAGTCTCTCGCCCCGTCACGCCCCGCAGCAAACACCTGTCAAGTTTAGCTGCCAAATGCTGACAAAATAAAACCAACAACAACCATATTAAACACACACACACACATGATCTGACTCGTTCAAGCAGGCATACTCGTAGTCCTTATTAGCAGCGCCCTCTGGCGTTCAGATTGCAATGTTTCATGGCGACAATAAAACCCAAACACCCGCTGTTCCAATGCCAATCAAACGTTAGGGACTCTGCCAGTGACAGCTACAAGAGGGTGGAGGAGGTGGCAGAGGAGCTGCCAACTGTTTGGCAGACTGTCCACCAGGTGGCAGTCCCCAGCCTCAAATAGGCGCAGGTCAATCGATATAATTTTGCCGTTCCATATATTTATTGGCATTACTTTGATATGTGGAATTGCCTAAATGTTTGGAGAGGGTGAAGGGTGAAGGTGGACTATCAGGTTTCAGGGGTGTAGTAGGCGGCAGAGGACTGTCGCTTTTTCGGTTTTCCCCCAAGTACCGACAATAATAGCTGAGAAGCTCATGACAAATTCATTTCACTTGCCCATGACTGACTAAAGCTAAATCCAAAGGAACAGTAAATGGCAGTGGGATTTTTGTATTAGGTCTTGATGACCTTGCGCCTCAGCTGGCGGGCGGGGTGGAATAAGCACAGCGGGAGACGCAAATAGCAATATTTTGGGGAAAATCAAATAAACCAGAATAGAAGGTGAACCGCTCTCTAATGCCTTGGAAATGTGGATAACTGTCAGTTAACATAGCAGTGAATATTCGGAAAGAAATGTGTATCGTTAAGATCGATTATTTGATTGGCAGGTCCTTTTTTTTGGATTAAATACAATCCAAGATACAATCCTGTATGCAGGTCTGTTCTCGGTAGTTCAAAAGTTAAACGTTTGCCATTCCGTATTGTAAATCAATCGATAATAATCGATAGATCAATCGATCTTAGTAAAAAGTCCATATTTAACGATTCTTAACATTTTCTTTGTCGCAATTAAATATTTCATAGCTCTTATGAAATTCATTACCAAACCTTGCCCAAATCAATAAACAGTCTATGAAAAGCAATAGAAATGAAATGCACTCAAGTAAAAGTAATACTTTCTTCATGCCGTAGTAAACTCTTGCACTTGTAATCATTTTGCTGTCCCTGTTAGCCACATTCATTTGTCATATTTGGTCATTTATTAATAAATTGTGGACACTTGAGTCATAAATTCAATTAAGTGGAAATAGTAAATGGTGGGTGAGTCCAACAAATTGATTAAACAATAAAATGTCATTTGTGGTGTACTTCACCCACCAGCTGTTGGTTGAACGACCTCTTCTTGACTTTACCAAACATAAACCAACGTTTGGGCCACATAATCGTTGGTCATGTCAAGTTTGAATGAGTGTCCATAACTTGAGCTCACTTTGCCCTGGCCCTGTAGTTTTTAATCAAGTTTTTAGGTCTATCATTAACATAAGTAACTCGGTGGTCGTCATCATTAGGCTGAACTTTTGCCTTTTTTTAAGCGCCAAAAAGTCGACCCTCAACAGATGTTGCCCAGTACTCTTTGAGTTCTAATCGAACAAAAGTCCCAACAGCTTCTTCACTAACTTCAAACTACCCTTCCGAGTAACAACCAATGACCAAACAATGCTATGCCAACTTCCTCCCTGAGCTCAAGTCTCATTACAAATAAATATCTTGGACTATTTATAATGCCTGGGCGGTCTGAACTGAACTGGACTTGGCCTTCTACTTTGCCTGCTCTCTCTCTCTCTCTCTCTGCACAAATTATGCAGATTAAGGGGTCAGTCGGAAGTCTCGGGTCCACAGCTGGCGGCCGTTAAGATCCTTGCAGCCTCTGTCTATAGCACCTGGTTGGGTAGTTTGTGCTGCTTACCAACAACTTTTAGTTTTTGCCGTCTTTGGCTATTCGCTTTTTGTGGCTGTGCAGGTAAAGGAGAAAAAAAATAGCGTTGCATAAAATTTGAATAAAAATCAAATCATCATATTATCCTGCATAATTTGCTAGCATTGTATCTGCTGCCATTAAACTGGGGCCATTTAATATACATACTCTCCTATATGAGCACTTCTAGCCCCCATGCTCGTATATAATTTAATTGTGTTTCTGTGCCAGGCCTCAGAAAACTATTGCATAGCAAAGGAAAGGGGGATTGGGGTAGGCATATATCTTGCCAAACGAAATGAGTTCATAATAAGCTCAGCAAAATGGCTATTTACAGATGGCGTCCCGATGAGTTTTCTGGGTCACATGTGTTAAACACAAATGCTTAACTTTTGCCCAACAAACGAACAAAAGTTTTGTGCAGCGCCCAAAACTATGCCACACTCAAATTGCAATTTGCCAGCTGTGTGTGGCCTGTGTTTGTTTTAGCCATATATTTTATCGTATTTTTTTTTTGGCCCGCTGTTTTCCACGCCACTTTCAATGCCAAATTTGCGCGTTAATTTGTCTGCATTTGTTTTGTGTAGTCGACTTTTGGGCTTATCAGCAATATGCAAAGTGTTTCAGGCCAAGTTTTTGTTTATTCACCGTTTTTTTCTCGTATTTTTTTTGTAATTCTAATTAACGTATTGCTAAGCAAAATAAAAATAAGACCGTTTATTCCACAAATGTTTTGTTTAAAATGCATTAAATTATAGTTGAGAATATACACTTTTAATTTGGTTATTTATTGAAATCTTTCCTAGTTCCTGTTACCTTAAAGGCAACTTAATTTAATCGAAATTATACCACCCTGTTTGATGTTAAGTATGCCTTAAGGACCTTAATCTAACAATTAAATGAACACACAATAAATCTAGTTTATTAGCTGCTATAGTGCTCCAAGCTTAAGGTTTAGGCTTTTCCCTTAGTAAAATTTACATATTTCTGTGTAATTATTTCGCTTGTGGATTTCGGAACAAAATAAATATATTTTTTTTTTTTTTTTTTTTTTTTTTTCTAATTATTAAAGGTTTATTTATATATATAGCCTACTGTTACTATTATTAATAACAATATATTTTTAGTGATTTTTAGCGCTCTTCGCTTTCAAGCAATATGTTTTCCCAAGTTATTTTCACATCTTTAAAGTCAAATTCATCTGTTTCAGGCAATATATTTCATGTTTCTTTTCTGAATGAAAGTGAATATTTGCAGTGCTCACATTTGATAACCCCCAACGCGAGTTGGCTTTGTTTTATTCCCACCAGCATCGAGCTCCTTTCACAAAGACTCTTATCCACGTGCAATATGTCAACTGTGTGGACCAAAACAAAAGCAACCAATGCATTTTCCAGGCACACATATTTTCCATTTCCCAAATGTCACTGCAATGCAACCAACTAAAATTCAAGCCAATTTCAAATGCGCGTTAGAATTTTTTGACATATCTGTAGTTCCTGTTGTTGTTGTTGTTGCTGCTGTTGTTGTTGTTGTTGTTAGTGCTGGCTTTTGTTTTGTTTCTGGCACATTTTTTGCAGCCTGCTTTTTGGCGCGCCATAGCGCAAAAATGCGTCAATGTCAGCGTTGGGTAGAACAACTTTACAGTTTTTTCTCTCTTATTTTTTGTTGCGTGATTGTTGATAAATATGACAATAAAATGGACACATATCGACCAATAACAACAATAGCAACAAGCACAACAAACTGACAACATCATTGCCAGCTTCAAATAAACGAAATATTTTTTGCTGCACTCGCGGTACAGTTAAGCTCGGCACATTACGGTGCCGTTATGTGTGTGTGACGTGTGAAATGCTGACAAGAACCGCAACAACAACACTAACAACAACAACAGCAATGTCAAAGCCCCCCCCCCCCTCAGCACAGTTTTGACGCCAAGTTTTTAGCATTGAGCGGCAAGTACAGTCTGCAGAAACAACAATAATACTTTACTTTACTTACATTTTTTGCTGTGGCGCCATCTGTCGGTGCAGCTGGGTAAAAGAGTGAGGGGGAGAGGGAGCGGGAGCGGGAAGAGGTGTGTGTGTGTGTGTTGCCAAAAACGCACGTGATAAGCATATGAAATTTTATGGCAACTCTATTTGTAACTTTCACTGTATCTCTGTATGTATGCCTGTGTGTGCGTGTGTGTGTATGTGCGTGTGTGTGTACAAGAGCTGCAACAACTTTTGCTTTGAAGCTGGCTGCCATCTCCCTACCTCCCTACGCCCACACACTCTGTCTGCTACTTTTGTGTGTGCACTGACTTGGAAAATACTTTTTGTGATAACATTTTATGGCTTGACAAGCAGCAGCACTAGAGAAAAATTATACTAAAAAAAAAAATAAGAAAAAAAAGTGTTGCGTGCTACAAGTTGGGGTATTATGGGGCAAAACGGAAACGAGCAGATACAAGGAGTAGTTTGAGTTCTAGGCATCAATTTGCAATTTGACAGCTGCCTATAAATGACAGCAGAAGTGACAACGCCAAGTTGCAATCACTTTGACATTGATGGAACTTGCTAAACTGTTCGAACTTACAAGCCAAAAAGCAGTAAAACAAATGGAACCAAAAGCGTCAAGTTCTAAGTAACCACATCCACAAATCCAGCATTATTTGAAGTTTCCAAGCTTAAGTTTGGCTCTGTTTTCAAGATACAGAATATCGTAATTTTATCAGACGAAATTACAATTGAATTTTTGATATAGAACAGCTTATATACCAAACTTTCTGGCTCTAGCTGTGGAGTTTGAAAGCCTGTTCACGCTGTCTGATATTCACGTGCAATATTGCACTACTTTTCTCTTCAAGAAGTGTGATTTTCGATTAGTGTTGTAAACGCAACTAATTATAGCTGTTGTAGATAGGAATATATAGCAGAAAGGTATATATAGACACTATAAGATATCCCTAAACTTGGCCAGCTACATGCCTAGAATCTAACCGAAGTATCTTTGAATTTCAAACTGTCATGATCATTTAACATATTGATGTTCTTTAATATCAAGTGGTTGAAGTTGCCAGCGCATTCCAAACAACAATGTTATTAGATGTGTGTCTTTCTGTGTGTGTGCGTGTATGTGTGTGTGTAAATCGCTGGCAAATCAACGCACTGCTTGAAAGTACAACTAAACCACAACTAATACAAATTTAGAATCATTATTTTGGGCTAGTCCAGGGGGAAGCGGTAGCATCGCTTGGTGGACGAGGCGTATAGAGATTTTGGTGTCATCATGACCTTGCTATTCATGGGTGTACTATGTTTGCTACTGCTGGGAGTCAAAGCTGGTGGCGGCAACATGGCCGACTTGTGCAACTTGAAGCCATAAATGCTACAGATAGAGAGAGCGAGTGGCAAGTTAAACATGGAGCTTAGGACTGTGGGCAACAACGTACCGTGGCGTATACTTCTCGACTGGTGGATTCGGCAGCAAATGTGGCAGCTGCATGAAGAACATGTGCGGAAATGTAGCGCCAAACATTGCACCATCGAGACGCGCGAAACGAGAGTGTGGCTGGTAGACATCCTGGCAGCAAGGACAGTAGATCTTCACAACCGACTCGTTCAAGCGATCAGTGAGACCCACGGGCAGCACGGCCTGACCATTGCAGTAGATGCGGGGACAGGTGCCAAAGTCGCCGCGGTGATATTTCACGGACATGTCCGAAATGCCCTGCTGGGTAATTATATAGCGTGCATGGATCAGTCCATACAGCTGTTCGGCCGTCTCGTGATCCGTGTCTGTATCGTCAAATATGTCCATATCGAAGTCTGGGTCAAGTATGACATCCAGAGTCTCGTGAAAGTTCGGCACCATGCCATCCAGGCCCGTCAAATTGAACCTGTCCCGCACATAATCATTGGGCACGCGGCACAGAAATTCATAGGCCTCCAGGTTAACAAACCAACTGATCCAAGAACCGTCCGATCGGGACATGTCTCAGCCGCTATATATGTTTTGAATACTATATTACAGATTATACAAATGCTTTTTGCAGTTAAAAGACTCACTTGTAGAACAAATATATTCACAATCTGCAGTTTGCAAGTTATGTGTGAACTAAATAAAATTATCTATCTGACAGAGTGAACTTTGTTTAAAAAAGCTACACAAATTCAAATTTATTGCATTTTGAAAGGGATTTCAAATAATCTTTTTGAAATTTACATAATTTCTTTAAGGTATTTCTGCATTTCTAGGCAAGGAAAGTTGAGTCGCAAATCCTTCTGCCCGCAGCTAAAAATGTTTAAAAATAACGAATAAATTTCTACAAATGATTGGCCAAAGTTGAGATTAGATCTGTTAAAGTGAATTTCGTAGTTTCGTAAATGAAATTGTAAAATGCGAGTATATCAGGTTTGAAAATCTTTTAAATTATATTTATTGTAACAGTATACTGCATTATGACGGCCAAATTGGCGAAATTGTGTGGCATTGCAAATGCGGAATGACTGTAAAAGGACTTTGCACACGCGACAACAAAGGAAATAAACACGCATGCTTATGAGGTCATCAACAGTCATGAAATTTCTGTTTACTAAGGGGTGAATGGGGAACTAACATTTTGTTGCAAAGCGAACCGAAGCGAGCGTAAAACGCGCTGCGAAGGACACGACATTTGAGTGGGCGGACGGGGTGCTGGTGGGGGTTGCGCTGTTACTCGGAGTGGGGGGTGTGTGTGTGCCTGCATTTGTGTTTGTCATTGCCACTTAGCCTTATTAGTATGTGCAACGGGCAACAGTCGTCCCAAACGATGCTGTCCTTACCCAGCCCAACCCCCAAGACCCCCAACTCACCCTACCCTCTCTCCCTGCTGTAAAGTGGCGATGAAGCTTACCCAAAAAAAATGTGCGCAGAGTGAATGCCATGCATGCAATTCGCCGCTGAAAAGTATGCTACGTTTATGTTGCTTGACTCTGCTGCTGTGCACTGCGCGTTCAGTAAGCAACGCCAAAAAGTATGCAATATTAAAAATATACTCATACACACATATATATTGTTATAGCCACACACACACACACACATACACATACACATACGCAGCAGTGAGCGAAATAAAGGAATGGAGCACATCAGACAGCTGCGCAATAACTGTACATTAAAAGTCATTGCATTCATGATATTATTTTTTATATATTTCTGCCGGCTTTACTCGTTTGTGTGTGTGTGTGTATGTGTGTGTGTATGCTCTCCATATATTTTAAAGTGTTGCCTTTATTTTGGTTAGATTTTTTGTTTCTCTGTGTGTCCTTTTGTCTGCATAAAATCAGGAATTTAAAAAAGACTGCTTTTTAATACCCTGTAGCCAAAAGTGTGACTGAAAGGGGTATTATTAAGTTGCAATTTGTGTGCAACAAAACTTTCTTCTGCTCCAAATTTGTGATGAACTGAACCAATGCCATTTTTGGTCTGCATTTCTCTTCAATTATTTGTGGAAATAAATTGGAATTTGAAACATTACACAATTTTTTTTGAAGTAAATAAATATTTAGCAAGCTCGACGTCAACAATTCAGGTTAAATATAGAAACATTGATATGAAAAGTATATCGGATGAGCCTGCTAAATACATATTGTATATCATTTACAAACTATCCGTTGCTAAACCCACATTCGAATAAAAATAATATTATTAAATATAAAGTCTCTTAAGCACATCAATATATATTTGTGGCATTATGTAGCTGCGAACAGGGTATATCTTAGTCTGGCATTACCCAGTAATGCCTTTTCACTTGTCGTTGTTTCGTTTTTCTTTTCAAATGCCCATCATTTGCCGCTGTTTGTTGCAGTGTTGCCCTTTGGGCTTTCACATGAGTGCTTTGGCCCTGCCCTCCGGAAAAGTTCCAGAACTAAAATGTGCATTGTGCAACTTTCACAAAAAACAACAAAAATTGCGCTAATGCTTTTATGATGAGTTCGCTGGGCAGAAGAAAAAATATTTCAAATAGAAATAAAATTGAGTTTTTTTGTTTTCATAAACTCAACAGTTTGTTGCTTTGCAGCATTTTTGATACACAATATCTGATATGCAGGTAATTTAAGATAGAGACAGCGATGTAATGGAATGCAACGAAGTGAAGTTTCAATCTACTATTATTGCCTACGCATTTGTTGCAATTGACGTTCAAACTATGACAGCCAACAAACAAAAGTTTCACCTTGATTGAATTAATTAAATATGTCGGTTGCAAATTTGGCTTGTTGCTGTTGCATATTGCAATTGCCAAAGGCAGACAAGCTGCCAAAAATTCTTAAAATTGTCTGTGCGGTTTGGTTGTGTAATTAAATACATTTATATATATATAGAGTTTGCCTTTCATTTTCATTTAAATTAAGATTGATGCGTGAGAGCATTAAATGCAGTCAAAAGGCGGCAATTAAAACATTTAAGATACAATCATAATACTATAATACTAATGTCACTTTTCTTTTGCTTTGCAGGTAAGTGTTTGAAAATATCAAAGTCATTTTATACTTGTGCAACGATGATCATGAATGGATAACCATTGGCATTTATTGCAAATAAATATTGCAGCTTTATGCAAAAGGAATTTTCTCACCTCAAAAAGTATACAAAAACAACGCAAAACAAGTAAGAATGTTCTAGTCGAGCCTGCTCGACTGGGAGATACCATGTACCCAGTACAATAGGACTCACAAATTCATTACATAGATCTGAATTCTATTAGTATCGATATCTTGTTTGACCATCACTATCGATTAATTATCGTTACTATCGACGCGGCATGGATAAGCCAATAATTTAATGAATATTCTTATTAATTTCATTCAAGAATAGGAAATATTTGACATTATTTATGTTTAAATTGAATGTGCACAGAAAATAGCGTCTTATGCATTACTTTTCATAAGTTCTGCATTATTTTGCATGACTATTCAATGCATTTGTAACGATTGTTTTTATTATTATTATTATTAGTGATGGGGGGGGGCGTTGCACTGCGACCTATGAGATCTATTGTGCCCCCTTCTAAGCCTAAAGCTCACTCATCAACCCTATCTCCTGCATGAAGGCAAGGATCTTGGTCGGATCTAGAGTACCTATATCGTTTGTCTGAAGGAAAAATCCACCCAAATATCTGTTTCTTCTTCTAGCAAGGACAGTGCAGTCTGTTAGTATGTGTGATGAGGTTTCAGCCTCCATTTCACAGAATCTGCATGTCCCGCTTCTTACAATTCCTAGCTTACTTAGGTGGTTTCTCAGTCTACAGTGCCCCGTCAGAAGGCCGGTGACTATTCTAAGTGAATTCTGCCCTAATGGTATTAATTGCTTGAATCTTTTGAGATTATAGTTTCCTAAGAGTGCCTTGGCCTGTCGTAGACCTGGTGTATTTCTCCAGCTTGACTGCCTTCTGTTGTTTTTAAAAAGCAATACATTTTCAACTGCACATATTGTCGAATTTGCATTCTTTTATTTAAAACTTTCGATTGGCTTTTATTCTTAATCAATTTTCATAGACACAGGGTATAGTAATGTGTGTCTAAATAATATATATTTATTCGATATATAATAATTTGGCTTCTGTGTGGAGCTGTCAAGCAAATTGTATTATTTATTTTCAATTTGTGGAGCAAAAGCAATGCAGAAAATTAAATGCAATTCAATTTGCTCAAAATAAAATATGTGTGAGCATGTGTGTGTGTGTGTGTGTGTGTCTGTGTGTGTGGGCATGCTGTGAAATATAGTAACGAACAACAGCAACAACAACAATGGCAACTCATGGACATAAACACATAACACATGTTTGCCAATATAGCATAAACAACAACAACAACAACAATATGGAAACAGGAACAGACAATAAAAACGAAGCTGATATAAGTTAACCACAAAAGATCTGCAAACGGTTCACAGACAAGCACTAGGATGATGATGGAAAAGGGGATGGGGTTTGGTATGGGGATAAGAATGAGGATGAGCACGGGAAGTTCGGTTGTAGGTCTCGTCCTGGTGGACAATTTTCCACTGACTGCCGCCGCCTGGCGTGGAGTTGCTTCATTTTGCGCAAACACGGCAAAGATGTTATCCTTTATCCTTGCAGCTTGTGGCGCAAACAAACGGCACAACAGGACAAAAATTCAATATTTTTCAAACAAATAACAACAACAACAACAAGATCTAGATGCTAGCAACATCAGCAGCCGTACGCACTTCGAAGGATAACATATTAAATTTGCCAAGAACGTCGGCTGGCAAAAGGACATTGCTATAAAGACAAGAAATCAATTTTTTTTTTTGCCGAGCAGAGAAAACAATTTTCTAACAATAAAAAATGGCCCAAGCGTTGACTTGTCATGGGCTGGAGTTGGGGAGTTTCACACACACGTACACACACACACACACACACACACATGCATGGGCAATCCTTTAAAATCGAAAGCAATGGGGAAACGAAACCAAGCGAAACAAATCATAAAAACCGTGCGGTAGCCAGGGGCCAGGGGTGTTAGATCTAAGTGTAGGGGAGTGGGGGCCTAGATGTGGGTGTTGGGGATTTAAGGTTTTGCTGTGGCAAGCCATAAAAAAAATAAGGCAAAGTGGCGTGTAAGAAAGCCAATAAAAAATGCTCGAGAAATGTGAGACAAGTGAACAGCAGGAAGCCATAGGCAGCTTAGAAGGGGGTGGGAATAGTAGGGGAGGAGTGCTGTATAAGGGTGTGGTGTGGCTGGTATTGGCAGTTAGGATTAGTCAGCGGACAGCACTTTGTGCTATATGACTTTAATTGAGCAAGGAGATTGAAATACAATTTTTAGAATTGAAACGATTTAGTTCTATAGAAGTTTCTTGATTTCTAATGACCAGAAAAGTCGAAAGTTACAAACTATATTGCATTTATTTATAACTCAACTAAGAAATCTTAAAGTCTAGAAAATACCTCAAAGGACTTATGGATTTTAGGAATTCTAAGTAGTTGCGAAAAGGCTTCGATGTATAAAAGTTTTCTTTGTGACTCAAATAAGAGATTCAGCTTAAAATACTTAAAACGTTAAAGAAAGGATTATAATTATTTAGTTTATTTCAAATTGAAGTTAAGTGAA
This sequence comes from Hirtodrosophila histrioides, assembly GCA_037075165.1. Classification (NCBI taxonomy): domain Eukaryota; kingdom Metazoa; phylum Arthropoda; class Insecta; order Diptera; family Drosophilidae; genus Hirtodrosophila; species Hirtodrosophila histrioides. The sequence continues at coordinate 114,504 of JBAMCL010000239.1, forward strand.
TTATAACTTTACATTTAAACTGTCAGACGTCTTGTACGATTCCCAAATCGCAATAAATTCTTAAAATGCTGTCTGTAAAGTGCTGTTTCTGACAATTCACCCCACAGTTTGCGTACATCAATCCTTTTGCCAGCTGCCAGCTGCTGTCCTGAGTATCCTGATTGTCCTGAGTGTCCTGCTCACCAGCTGCTAACTAATAACGAGCCTCATTTTGTGTAAATCGATAAAGTTGTTACTTTTGTATTATGCACGTAGTTCCAGCGACCCGCCCAATAAAGTTTCGTATGGAAAAAGTTTGCGCCTTGGCAGCTGCCTCGTCCTTCGAGTGGGTGCTAAAAAAGAGCGCTGATTGGCGGACTGAGGAGTGGCACGGCAAAGGGTAGGGGGGAGTGTTAACATTGTTAGAGACTAGATATAGAAACGGCAGCAAAATATTATCGCATGCTGCATCATTCAGCGTGTTGACAATTGAATTATTTATGTGCCTTGTTGGATGATCTTGTCTGCCCTGTTGGCCAGTCTCTGTTTGCCTTTTTGTTTGTGCATTGATTGAATCCTTTCGATGTCCTGGTTCTGACTTGGCTCTGGCACTGGCTCCTTGCTGCTGGCTCTAGCTATTGTCATATGCGCTTTATGCACTTTATTGGCGATTACATTCACTCAAAAGCTGATGGCGGAGCACACAGCAAAACCTCAATCATCTCGTTTCGTCAGCAACACTCGTATGAAGGATGCATTGAAGGATGCTGCCTCCAGCCCCAGGCCCCCTCCCAACCCCAGCCCCAGCCCCCACAGGACTCGTGACTGCGGACTGTGTACTTTAGTTTGTGTTTGATTGTCATCGTTTGTGGAAATTTGATAAGCGCTTTTTGTTCATGTCTGTGTCTGAGTTTGTGTCCTGTCTCTGTTCCTGTTTGTTATGCGCCGCCCACCCACTCGCTTCCCCCTTTCCTCTCCCGTTGTCTATGAGCTTGTTTGCCAGCGAAACTTTGCTGGTTCGTGCCAGGACTCAGTGTCTTGGGTCTTTTTAATAATGCGGGCTATGTGATGGATTTATTAAATGCGTGTCTCTTATGTTGCTCATGTGTGTCCTGTATGTGTCTGTGCACACTGTACAGTCAACAAAAGCGGCAGCAGCAGCAGCAACAACAATAACTTGTCATAAACTTTGTCCTTGCGCTTTGTGCACTTCCGATTTCAATTAGTTTGCTATGTGCACATATGAAAAATGCTTCAACATGCGCCTCAAGTTATGCAACCGTTCCTTTTCTATTTATATCATTTTTATTGTAGCTATTGAACCTCAAGTGACATTTAATCGGAGAACAAAAAACGACAAGCTATCGAACAATTGAAGCAAGCTATTTTCAAACATTTAGCAAGCAATTCTCAAATTAAATGGACACACATGAGATTTCTTAACGGACTAGCAAGACCATTATGTGAGAGTTTCATTGAGATTCCAAGGAATTTTAGAATTGTATAAATAAGTTCCTAGAAATTGAGGCTCAGATTTCGCAAGCGATTTTCAGCTATTTCCAGCATGGTTGGTTCTTTGAATTCTTAAACACAAGCAAGTTAACAGAGCTGCATTGCAGTCGCTATATAGCGAACTGGATGAATCCGCTTGGGCTACAGCTGGTGAAAGGTGGCGAAACACTACCAGCTGCAGAATCGCTAAAATTATGTGCAAGAAGCGAAATCAGAAACTCACTAACTTTCTGCTACATCTTCCAAGGAAAGATTGCAGACTAATGATAGGAGTATTAACTGGACATTGCCTAGCAGCAGCTCATGCTAAAAAGCTGGGGATATTAACAGAAGACGGCTGCCGGAAATGCAAGGAACCAGGAGTTGTGGAAACCTTGGAACATCTTATATGCAGCTGCCCAGCACTCGCAACACTAAGACATCGATACTTCAACAAACACTGGCTCGCATCACTAGAAGAAGCGGCCGGACACACTCCCAAAGCGCACACGAATCCTATCAGGCTAAACAAACCTCCTAATGACCTTCAGTATCCGGCGACACTAAGGATCTACACGGTCTATGTGTGACCACCATGTGGTGGTCAACCGGTTCTACCTAACTAACCTAACAGAGCTGTTAAAGTGACGTTAACATAACTTTTAGTGTAACGTTAACAGAGCTGTTAATGTGACGTTAACAGAGCTGCAGAATAGTTGCCTTGCTGGTTTTTTATTAGGACTCACTCTCGAATAACAAAGCTTCATAAGCAGAACCTGCTGGAGTGTTAAAATTACAAGTTATAGTCGAGTAGAGTTTATTAAGTTCTCAGCACGCAAAAGAATAACTTGACCAAGCACAAATATATATTTATTGACTTAATATCAACAAATTTAGTGGAACATAAACCACACAACAGACTTCCATGCTCTTAAATTCTACCAAAATTGCCTACAACAGCATGCAAGCCCATAAGTATGCTATAATAATTGCAAACGATGAGACAAACATATTTGGCCACGCCTCGGGAAGAGTTAAATGCCCCAAAATATGCAACACACACACACAGCTACAAGACAATAAAAATGTTTATGGCAGCTCAAAGGCTGCATAACCCAAAAAGCGACAGAAATTTAATGTTGCCTACTTTATGGGGCGGGCGGTTGGCGGTTGGGGTTGGGGTTGGTTTGAGGGGGCGGCGTACCCAATTATTTGACCGCAGTAGCAAATGCCCCAGTAGAACACGACCCGCACTTTTATTTCTTATTTTATGGCCATGCAAATGTCGCAGAGGCCGGAGGAAGCGCGATACACACACACTCACACACAAGCACACACGTACACACATATGCCTAACAGGCGTCAAAAAGTCGGCAACATATGCCAAGGGCAAGCGGAATGAAATCAATTTGCTTGTAGCCCACAAAATGCTGACGACCTTGGCGAGCTAAAAAGTATGCTATGTTATGCAGTGTTGGGTTGTGTGTGTGTTGTGTGTGTGTGTGTGTGTGTTATATTGGGTATATGTGTTTGCGTTGGGGCAAGTGACTAAATAATTATGGAGCCTCATTAATTTGTGGGCGCTTGTGTTCGGGTCCGGCAAAGAAATTGCAAAATAATCGCATTACAAGCAAACTGTTATTACAAAAAAAAGGAGCACACAGCTTGCGTGCTCGACTAACAGATATCCTGTACATAGAACTGAATTAGCCCAACACAGGATTATTCTTAACTTTCGATTTGAGGCAAGCTGTAAGGCAACTGATGCTGTTATCGATAGTTTCTTCAGCCATTATCGAGGCTTTTCAACTGGGAATACTCTCGAAACAGATAACTTATATTGATCTATGAATTGTTTTCATGAAAATTTGCTTATGCATACACTTTATGTGCTGTCGTATACATTTGCACAACTTTCATATACCCTTTACACCCGTTTAATGGCTGTAGGGTATATAAAGAAAGCAAGAAAATGTTAGAATGGCGAAAATCGATTAGTGGCGAGTGTCGGGACACATTTTGCTGGCTGGCTTCACTTTGAGGTTCACTTTACTCACTTGGCCCTATTCATATTACATTATGATGATGATTATTTTTATCGTCGCGTCACGCGATGTTGTCGCCGCAATGCCGCACTGCAAAATGGCTTACCGGAGGTGTGTGTTGGGGGGAGGCTGGCGAAATGGCAAAAGGCAGCGGCAGCGGCAACGGAAACGGAAACGCCACTAAATGTGTGAGCGTGTGTGTGTGTGTGTGTGTGTGTGTGGCTAGGCAAACATTTAGCGTGTATATATGTCAGTATTTGTGTGTGTGCTTTGTTAACGATGCCCGCCTTGCAAATGACTGCAGTTAAAAAGTCATCAATGTCTGCCAAAAACGAAACTCGCCATTAAATTTTTGCCGCAATTTACTTCTATGTGTGTGTATCTGTATCTGCATGTGAGTGTGTGTGTGTGTGTGTGTGTTGATATGGCACAACGATAAGAGCAGCTGTCAAGTTGCTTGGAAGTCAACTCAAAGTCGCCTTTTTTCCCCAACATTCTCCTCAATTATATGACGCGTCGTCTGTGGCCATATCAAAAGTTCCGAAATGACAGTCGTCAGTTTTTAAATTTATCAGCGCCGTAAAAGGATCGGTAAATACCGCAACCTGCTTTTAGGCTAACAAAAAATGCTTTTAAAATAAATGCAGAAAAATTGAGAATGAATAATGGCAATAAAAACAAAAATTGTCGAACACAACTCCCTAAAACTCTGAACTCTCTGAAACTCTGTGAATTTTGTTGCCAAAACAGCAAATAACGCAGAAGTGTTCATTGATATTCATTTGCAATTGGAAATTGTTAACAAAAAGTCCATATACAAGTTGGTATATATACCAGCCATGTGGTAGAGAGGTAGGCAGTTGAGGGCCAGGCGAAGAGTCAACAGCAAACCAATTGACCAAAGGCGCACGGTGGGGCAAGTGTTAAGAATGACAACGAAAATGGGAAAGTTATTTATTAGAATATAGTTGGGCTATAGTAAAAATAAACGAACAGAGTAAGAGACAGGTTGGATAGTGTAGATGCACTTGAGGAAAAATAAACTTAAATTTTAAAAAATATCAAAAATATAACATAATAATAATATGATATAATATAATATAATATAACTTTGCACTTACAATTGATACTCGTATCTCTATTAACTATGCCTCGAATATATCGATTATCTGTAAAGTAAAGCAAAGATACAATTAATTAACTCCCACTGTTTAATGCTTAAGTAATTTAGAAGACTCCTCTCTTCATTTTATTTATACTATTCGTAACCTATTTGCCACAGTGCAAGGCATGTAATTTGCAAAGCGGCAAAAAATGGTGTAGCATGTGGTCAAAACGTATTGCAGCGGAGCTAGACTCTGGACTGGGACACTGCAACTCGTCCTGCTCCCAATCCGTGCTCAGCAGCTCTACTGCAGTTGGTGCTGGCCATAGAAAAAATCAATGTGCCACATAAACACACACAGGCACACAACCGCACGCGTGGCCGTTGCCGCGCTGCCACAGCCCTGGGGCAAGCTTGAGCCTGTGACTGTGCCCCCCAGAGCCTGAGCCGGTACTGGGGGCCTGTCGCACAGGCGCCATGGCGTGCATTATGTGGCCATATGGGCGCCTCTTGGCCGGCGCATGAGTTTGTATACAAATAAACACGGCAATGCAAACAAGGACGCGTCCAGCTCGAGCAGTGCGACCACAGGACGAGAGGCCGTCCGCTTGCCTGCAGTCGGTTTGCGTTTAATGCCCATATATTGTTGCCTACTTTTAGGCCAAATGCCCACTGGCCTGCACTATGGGGAATTTGCCCATTTTTTTGGAATAAAGTCGTTTTTTAAAGTTGTTAAAATTAAAGAAATATTGATGACAATACATTAGAAATACATGAAACATTAATGTTACATACTCAGAATGTTAACATTGCCGCGCACTGTTAAGTTAACAGCTCTTAAACAGGGCTGTTTGAAACAAAGCAAACGGGCTAATGCTGTACAGTTTTTTTTAGGTTAAGTTCAAGGGCCTCACAACAAGAATCGGAAAGACTATATATATTGATTTGTGGTGGATAATATTTAGTGTGGCTTCTACTTTGTGTTTATATATATGTTTTGATGATATTATATGTTTTGTGTGTTGTTTTCCGTATTTTAAAAACTTGCCTCAAACGTAAATTTTTTGAAAAAAAAACTTAACTTTGAAAGGAGATAACTAATGTTTTTAACATTTTTTAGCAGTGTGACTATATACATTTTTTAGAGTAATCAATTCTGAATCCGTGCTATTAAGCCTAACATGCACTTTTGTGCACTTTTCCCAAAAATTGAATTCTTAGCCGGTAACATTTTGAGCAATGAACGGCTTTTTCAAGTCTGACGCTAACAAAAACGGCAAGAGAATGGAGAAAATGGCGGTTTGACTTATTTCAATTCATTTTTATAATAATTTATGTTTTTTTATAAAGGAATATATATTAATTTGGAACAATAAATAATTTTTTAATTAAACTATTTTTTCATACGAATGTCTCTTTTTGACCGAAAGTTCCTATGGGATCTATATGATATAGTAGTCCGAATTGGATAATTTTTTGGAGTAATGTTAAAAGCATAATAATACGCCAAGCCTGCCAGTTTGGTCCGGATAGCTTGGAAAAAAAAAATTAGCATATGGCGGTATTAAGGAGAAAGGCGTTGCCACGCCCAACTTTCTCGGCCCTACTTCCTATTGATATTACAAGCCTAATGCAAAAAACTAGACCAAAAAATCTTGCTTCGTTCTCGAGTTATTAATTAATTCCAAAAAAATGGGCAAATTCCCCATAGTGGCCTGGCCGGTGTCCCGGCTTGGCCATTTTTAAAGCCCTTTTAAATGTAAGCAAACTTTTGCACGTGTGCAGCGTTTGGAATAAAAAGCCTCCTGCCAACCAGCGCCCCCTTCCTGTAGCTCCTATCCCACGTTAGTTAAACGTATGCCCGAGTGAATGAGTCACATACTCGTATATACTATACATATACGGTCGAGAGGGGGGCGCAGGGGTAGGGAAGGAGAACGAGGTATATATAGGTATACGTTATACGGTTTGTGTATTGAAAATTGGATTTTCAATTGGTTTGCAAAACGGAAATTAATTCGGGGGCGCTGGTTGGCAGACAGAGACAAGAGGGAGACCCAAACCAAGGGTATGCTGGAAGGGGAACGGGAACGGGAAAGGGAACGAGTACTGCGAGCTGCGAACTGGACAGGAGCGAAAATGAAGCAATGACGTTTCGTTGGTTGCTGATGGCGACGCCGATGATGACCAGCCAGGACTGGCCAGGAATGGGATGTCGCCGTTGATAATCGGCGAGTCCTGGCGGGAATTGAACATTCAATGGTCAGCGCTACGGGCATTGCATACTTTTTTTTGGCTGTGTGGCGTACAAAATAATGTTCCAACTTTCCTTTCATTTCTACTTTTTTTTTTGTGTTTGTATTTCACTTTTGGCGTCCATTTCATTTCGCGTGCTCCGTGCACTTTAATTAAATTAAGTGAATTTCGGCTGATAAGCGTCAAATGAACAGATGACTGGGTGGCCAACCAAAGTGTCAGTAGGGGGTGGGTAGAGGGATGGGAGCAGTTGAAGTAAGGTAGAGTAACTGGCGGTTTATTGCCTTTAAATAGTATAATAGCTTGCTTACATGTAATTGCTATAAAAGTTAAGAGAAAATCTGTTTACAATTTCTAACACAGCCAAAAGTCAAATTAAATTCTATGCTACTTACTACCATTCTCAAGACCTCTTGAACCGGGTCTTGACATGATGATCTCTTACCAAAATTTAGACGATCTCCCCAGTATCACCCCTTAACTTCCCCTTTAAAAGTTATATTTAATTCATTTTTATGTTCTAAAATAAATAATTTTGTAATTTTTAGTTTAATTTCTGATTAGTTTAAGTTGCCTGTAAGGTAGCAGAACACTCATCCTTTGTAAAATAAATTTCTCTTTTTTTAATAAAAAAAAAAAAATAACAATGCTACTCCCTTGGTGGCTGCCATAAATTGTATAATAAATTTGATGCTGTTACAAAATGTATAGCAACATCACAAAATTTCCTTATTTATAAATGTTATCATGCCCAGGATCTGCCTTCCCGTATTCCCATCTAACTCATATTCTTCTTCGCCTCCTTTTAATGTTAAATGTAATGTAATGTTCTTATAAATGATGTAATTATGTAAATAATTTGTGAATTCCCTATATACAGATGCAAAAAGAACAAAAAATGTTATCCTTCTGAGTAGAATTTTAAGTATGGACATTTAGACTGACTATAAATGTATAGTAATATCGCAAAAAAAATGTTCAACTGTATAATATGATCAATTTATTCTCTCAACGTATAGAATTCCAAAAGAGCTATTATTGTGCTATTGCTATAATATTTATAGCATGTACTTAAGCTCTTTTGTTTTTAAATAGCATTCTTTCCATTTAATCAACTATATTATGAGCACAAATAGCATTCGTGGGCGCTGGCTTACTTTACCTGGCTATAAATACCCATAAAGCGTGCTCAACTCTGATTAAACTGCCCACAGTACGGGTAAAACTATTCATACACCTGGTCAAAGTTACAAAAATAAACACTGACTGCAGTTGCAAACATTTTCAATTAACACAAAAGTCTCCGCTGATTAGCTTTTTCTCTCTGCTCGTTGGAGATAACTAATCCAAAATCCCATGGAAATTGTCGTCCGAGTAACGTGAAAATTAAAACAACAATGTGACATTGTTGCCGCACTGGGCCAGCAGCAACAGCAGGCGGCATAGAATGCAAATTCTACTGAGACCAGTATGGTGCAAAGGGGTGACATATATACACACACACACAAACACACACAGACATATGTATATATGTATTATGCGCGAGAATCTGTTGCAAATCCCAAAAGTATGCAATGCAATGGCAGCCATTGAATGAATGAACGCATGATTGAAAAAAAACATTTACACACACACATTCGCAGAGCGCAGCAGGCGCTGCATTGTTTTGCCCACACACACACACACACGCACACACCCATACACTAACATATCTGCCTGGCTATTTGGCGCTGAACGCTTTTAGGCATCGAGTTCAGTGACTGTAGAGACAGCCTCGCACTGTGGGCAATATTTGTACTTTTTTATGCATAAATGCAATTTTTGAAAGCATTTCAATGAACCAGTTTTCATTATTGTTACACTTGATATACACAAAACTGTAGTATTGCATTCCGGAAAGGTTAACATAGGCAAAAGCTGTTAAGTTAACAGCTGTTAAGTGCAATATGCAAATGCCTAACAGCTTAATGGAAAACCGTTTGTTTAAAACATTGATTAACTCTTTTAACTGCTCTTTAAAAAGTAGAACTTAACGTTCTGCCCTAATACATTTATTTGATCAAAAATTAACCATATAAGCTCTTTATCCTTGTATTATGAATTCATGTTGCAAAGTAGTGTACATTTTGCACATAGTGCACAGTACAGCAAGTCAGCCAGAGAGACAGGCTGAAGGAGGACAGGCGGGCAGAAAAGTAGTACCAAATGCTGGCTGTTGCTTTTCCTGGCGCATTCCATTTTGGCATTGTCTGAGGCAAATCGCTTAACATGCGCCGCTGGTCAGCGTCCTATAACGATAAACCCTACTCCCCATCCCCAACCCCGTACCCGTTCCCGTTCCTCCACACACACACACACACACACACATATACACAGCTCCATTCATTTGTTTTGTTCGTTGCAAACACTTTGCCTTGCCTCCGTTTCTATGCATAAACAAATATTGACCATTCGCCTTTACCAATTTGTTTGCATTTTACGAAAATATTTTCATTTTCATTTTCATTGGCTCGCCATATTGAAAATTAAACCAAAAGTAGCGCAATTCCAATTGCGATACCTATAAAATTCTTTTCTTTATTTCCTTGAATGGAAAATTGGCAATCATTTCTTTTTTTTTAAATGTATTTTTTCAGCCAATTATGAACTATAAACATTTTTGTGTCTCTGTGTGTTTAATTGTTGTTATACCCTAGCACAGGCTACTATAATTTTGACTCGAAATGTGTAATGATCAGTCCATTACCGGAGAGAGAAAGTATATATATTCTGAATCAGCAGGAATAGCCGCGTCGATATAGCCGATATGTCAGTCTGTCCGTCTGTTTCTATGCGAACTAGTCTCTCAGTTTGGAAGCTATCTTTATAAAACTTGGTACAGATCCGTCGGAACCGGCCGAATCGGACCACTTTAACATATAGCTCCCATAGGAATGATCGGTCAAAGACTATGTTTTTGTATGAAAAACCATTTCTTTATAAACGTATACTCACCAAACTCACGCAAATCAAGTCTTTGAAGAGTTTCTACAATCTGAATCCGAATTTGGTCAAAATCAGACTACTATATCACATAGCTTCTTTAGGTTTGGGGGGAAAAATGAGTTTCTGTATGAGATTTTTATTATACTTTAAATAGTTTCCAATTGAAACAATCATATTTAAATTGAGCTGTGTATAAAAACATTGCTGCTAGGGTATTTTGTTTCGGTACTCCGAAGATAGCCGTTCTCTCCTGCTTTTGTATTAAGTATATTTGGTTGACATTCATAAAGTTTCTTTTTATTTATATGTTTTTTTATTTGCAATTGAAATTGCTCTTTGATTTTGTCTATTTTGCTTGTCTGCTGTATGGGCAAATGAAATAAATTGAGTTGCTTTCGTGACGCGTTCAACAAATAGTTTTCAACTGCAAGTGTCACAAGCTGTGTATGTGTGTGTACGTGTGTGTGTGTGTGTGTGTGAGCATATCAGCGTGTTGGCCGGTTAAGTGCCAAAGCTTGTAGTGTCGTTAGTTTGCATTAAATTTGGCAACTGGATGGCTTAAAAATGTAACTGCAAAGTGAAAATCGAAAATCGAAAAAAATTCAACTTGTACAGATATCAAATTTGCTCTTAGGGTTTTCTATAAATATATAAATTCTAAAAATATATATAGCTAGTTAGCATACTTTAATATTACATAATGCCTCGTCTTGGCCATCAATTTCAGCTGAGAAAATACCATTTGCATTTTATGGCAAACTCATTGTCTAGGTCTAACCCTCTGGCATTTGTAATGCATACCAAACCAACCGCCAAACAGTTTTAAATTTGCATAAAAATCCATTTTATTAACATTCAAAGGCGATTTCTATCGTCGCCAAATTGAAGAAAAGTAGCTAAAGTTGGGTAAGGGACTCAACACAGAAAAAAATATAAAAAAATACACTGTAAAGGACACCCTGAGCAAACTAAGCAAAAAAAAAAAAAAATGCCATGTAAATGCTCCGGCCAGCAAAGTGCAAGAAAAATTCCTTTGCACTCAACAAAGAAGAAATAAATAACTTTCGAGTCAGATTAGCCAACTTGTCACGAAATGCAAAATGACATTTAATACCCAACGTTGTCGTCGGGCAAACGCTGAGTGCCTTTGGCCAGCTACATCCTTTCGCTAGTCCATGCTCGGGCGCCATCTTCTCACTGGTCCCTGCTCGGGCGCCAAGTCAAGACGCATGTCGGCAATGCGATACGTTGCGACGATATACATGACTGGACTTGACTTGCACTTGGCATGAAAACATGAAAAATTCCTTAGCCTTCATTGCGACGGACAATCCACGGACCCACTACGCATTGGAGCACAGTTCAGGGACCGTCTGCGGAGGATGCCAGACGACGGTGACAGGCAGCAACATTGTTTCGAGCGTAGCGAAGAAGAAAAATGGCTCTGAAATGCCGGGCCAATCCTAGCTATCAGCCAAAAAAAAAAAAAAAAGGAAAAAGTAATCATTGCAATTTAAAGCGGATAATCTGCACAAGGCTATGGTGACAAAAAAAAAGAAGAAGAAAGTTGCTCTAAAAAAGGGTTCGAGGTTCGGTGGATGCTATAAAAATGCAGTGAGAATGACAGCGGGACCGTCGAGCACAATGCAAATATGCTGTCTGTCTGTGTATGTCTCTTTTCTCTCCACCTCTCACTCCTCCACGCGTACTGTGTGTGCGTGAGTGGACACCATTTGCAATTTTCACACTCGCTTTTTTCATTCTTTTCTATTTTTTTTTTTGCGTTTCCCAGCCGCGTGTTGCGTCCGTGGAGGGAGCCAGTCATGCAGATTACAATCGAAATGACATGAAAATGTTTAGTGTGGCAGCAGCAAGGGGGCACAAAAAAAGAAAAAAAAAATAAAGAAATCGGCAAGCTAAAAGTGTTGCACATTCAACCAACAGAAATTGGCCAGCGGGCCCACCCGAGACACAGACGGGCTCCTCTTGGCATTTGAGATAATGTCTGCCACGGCGCCATTAAATGCAAAGACGTGCAAAAGAGCCCCGTGCTCGAATGTTGCCTTCGGGCTAGAGCCTGGCAGCTCTACACTCTGAGCAAGAATAATATCTTATTTGATTGCAGTGCCAAATGCAATTTAAATGCGAATATTTTTCAAATGACATTGAAAAAAGCCCCCAAAAGATTTTCTTGCAAACTGTAGATTTTTTGGATCAGTCGCTGTAAATTGTGTAGACTTCTACGGGTATTTTAAGGTGAGTCTTGTGGGATTATTTGGTATTTTAATTAGACGCTGTCTTATACACAAAGTTAAGATCAATATACGATAGTATCTACAGTGCAGTCACTATCGATAGTTTGGCCCATAATAGCATTGAAAAATGAGTTCAAAGTTGGTATAGGAAGTGCAGCAGCTGCTGTTAACCTCTTTAGGCCAATACAAATGCACTGAATCGATTAGCCATCACATAAAACGTTAAACAAACCCCATTTTAGCCCGCCAGCTGTGTCATTTGGACGGCTGTTCGATTCGCACATGCCGTAAATGGTCTACACTTCATGGCAACGGTTGCCTGCCAATCAAGTGCAATTAACCTAGATACGAAACTGGCTGCCACGATGGGGATGCGATGGCAACAAGTAAGTGTGGCAAGTAACCGTGCCACTGACAGTAGCATGATGAAAAAAAATCACATTTGTATTTAATTATTGGAAATTACTTAGTACAAGTGACTGCAGAGTGTACATAATGACAACGACGAGCGACAAGCCCCTAGCTGAAGTAGACACTGAGTGTGTAGTGGGACATAAAGTTAACTAGACAATTTGCAAAACAACAACAACAGCAGGCAGCAACAGTCAGAGATACAACACAGCATACAGATACAAATACAAACACAAATGCAGTTGTTGTTGCATCCATGAAATCGGCAGCTAGTTGTTATTGTTGTTGAATAAACTCAATCGAAGCATTAAATTACAGCCAATGGCGCCAATAAGCAAAAACAAATAAGCCAAAAGTGCCATCGGAGCAGTCGAACGAACGAACGGGTTTTCCCCCAAACTGGGTTTTTGGGCACTTTCTGTTGCCTGCTTTTAGGCGCCCCGCGCAGTTCGCAGCTCTGATTGAAATTTATGTGCAAAGAAAATTGTTTGGCTGCTGTCAACAAATATTTTGTGAATTGATCAAAATTTGCAAATCAACAACAATTCAAATTGTTGCAAATTGTGTTTGCTCAACAAACACACAGTTAAGTGTTGTTTTTTTTTTCATTTATATTGAGCTAATTAATGAGCAATATAATTTTAATATTCCTTCATTTATGTAATGCATACAAAATAATTGACTATCAAATTGTTGTATTTTATTTACTGCACACAAATTGAATTTTGTATTTTTACTCCCTGTACCCATGAAATGGTTAAAAAGGGGGTATTGGATTTGTGCAAAAGTATGTAACAGGCAGAAGGAGACATCTGCGACCCTTTAAAGTATATATATTCTTGATCAGTATCAAAAGAGATTTTGATTTGGCCATGCACGTCCGTCTGTCTGTCCGTATGTATGAACGCGTCGATCTCAGCAACTATAAGAGCTAGAGACACCAAATTTGGAATGTAGGTTCGTGTATAGCGGGAGCAGGTCAAGTTTGTTTCTGATCTCAGATATCTTACCCCGTTCCCCCGCAAATCAAACAAAACATTTTACAGACACAGTTTTAAAGATATAGCTTTGGGATTTGGCATGTACACTACTTCGATCACTCTTAATCTACTGTCCAAATTTCAAGTCGATCGAATAATAAACACGAAAGTTATTGACAAAAGAAGATTCAGTGCTGCAGCAAGGGGGAAGAAGAAGCACAGCCACGACTTAAAATGCCTCGCGTGTGTGCAGCTTTGTGTATGTGTGCGTGCATGTGTAAGTGAACGAACATATGATTGGAAGTTTTAGACCTGGGTACAGGGAGTTTCGTAGTCGGGTATACTCGACTAGAGCATTCTTACTTGTTTATTTTGTATTTTTACTCCCTGTACCCATAAAATGGGTAAAAAGGGGGTATTGGATTTGTGCAAAAGTATGTAACAGGCAGAAGGAGACATCTCCGACCCTATAAAGTATATATATTCTTGATCAGTATCAAAAGAGATTTCGATTTGGCCATGTCCGTCTGTCTGTCCGTCCGTCCGTCTGTCCGTCTGTCCGGATGAACGCGTCGATCTCAGCAACTATAAGAGCTAGAGACACCAAATTTGGAATGTAGGTTCCTGTATACCATACGCAGATCAAGTTTGTTTCCAATCTCCGATATCTTACCCCGTTCCCCCGCAAATCGATCAAAACGTTTTACAGCCACAGTTTTGTTTTTTTTGCTGTTGCATTTGTTCAACATTTGTCATTTCGAATTGGCATTGAAAAATATGCAAGCAAATATTTGCGCAAATACTTTTGCAGTTCCTGTTATTTGGCAAATACCATCAACAGTGTATACAATTTTATGGCAAACTGAAACTGAAAATTTCAACAACAATTATTTGTAAGTTAGCGGCCGGACGGGCGCATAATGTTTTCGTTTATTTTGTTCACGCTATAAATCTTGCAGAGCTTTCATTGCGTCATAAATTGTGAATGCTGCCAGGACGAAAAAAAAAGCAACAACAATGCAAATGAAAATTGCCAGCTACAGTGCCACGTGTTCGTGCCGAGGGCCGTCCAAGCAAACAATCAATTTATGCATACATATAAATATTTTCAGGTTTTTCATTTTCCTTTTTTTGTTGCTTTCTTTTGATTATTATTTTTTAATATTTACGCTGCCGCGTAAGGCACGGACAAAGGACAACAGGCTGGCGTACTGGCGTCCCATTGTCCTGTTGTCCGCCCGGGCATATGTAAATATTTGTTAACTTCATTTGCTCTGAATTAAATATAATTTACATGCATATTTGTTTGACAGTCTGCACACACACACACACACACAGTAGAGTGTGTGCTGGTCTCTGAAATATTTTTTGCACATGCAATGTTGCCTCACTCCCCCCACCCAAACGGCAACACCTGCCTCGCCCAGTGGCATTAGCCCGCACTCATTATAATTGCTGTTGACATTTAGGCCTGGACTTAAAAAAAGGAAAGGTCCTAGAGCTTTAATCATGCTAATAAAGTGAAATTATTTTTTATCGATTTGATTTCCATGTTTGGCCTTTTTTCGCATGCTCCAAAAACTGTGCTGGAATGTGTGTGTTTTGTGTGTGGCATGCAGCTGTAATGCATGTTTATAGCTTCAAATATTTTCATATTACGTGCAGTTAATTGTTTTCTTTATTAGAAATTGCAACAATTGCGCTCATTTCAATATACGTATATTACTTGACAGCACGACAACAATGAGTCACATTGTGCATAACTATTTGAAAGGAATTGTTTTATAGTTTAAATATACTGCTAATAATCATGCTCACTTGTCAGCGAACTTGCAAAGCGATTCTTATAGAGCAATGGGTATTTTTATTGAAGACTTTGCAGAGAAAAAGTTATTTCTATTATTTTCTCATTTGTATCCTACAACTATGGATATAAACTAGTTATAAACTAGTCAGACATTGATTGTGTATTAATAAATATTTGGAAATACAGCAGAGAAGTATGCTATAAGTAACATACTTAAGACTATTATTAAATTGTTGGTAAATAAATAGAGCATAGAAAAAATTATTTCGATTATTTTCTCATTTGTGTCCTACAACTATGGATATAAACTAGTTATAAACTAGTCCATAGACATTGATTATGTATATTTTTTATTGTTAAAAATGTGAATATTATATTTATCAAATATTTTAACCAGCGTACTATTACCAATGTGGCAACTTAAGATGGTTATACAAAGGAACAATAACAACAAGTAAGAACGTTGCAGTCGGCGGCGGCGTCCGACGGCGGACGCACCCGACTGCAGAATACTATGTTCCCAGTCCTATATAATCTGGTTATTTGTGAGTTCTTAAAGAAACGCGATTTTGCTCCTTTGGGGGCGTGGGGGTAAGGGGTGTCCAAAAATTTTTGATGCAGTTTTATCCAGGGGGTCCCAAATTTGGTGACTCTAGTTTTAAAAATGTGGAAGATACAGGTTTTCCCCAAATTTTGGGGGAGGGGGTGGGGGTGGGGGGCTAATCTTGACACTTTATAAACTGACGATATACCCCAACAAGTGTACCAAATTTGGTTGCTCTAGCTCAATGATAAAGCAAAAAAATTGCGTTCATACGGACAGACGGACGGACGGACAGACGGACATTTCGCAAATCCAATATACTATTTTTCCCTTCGGGAACATAGTATAAAAAGTAAAGTAAACCATTCGCTTGAATCGTAAACTTTAAACATATTTTACATATTTCACATATTTACAAGTTTAAACAAAAACAAAAATTAATTAAATTGAAATTAAAATTCAGATGAGTACCCTATTTTTAAGGTCTTTGGGGTGGATCTTTTTGAGCCTTTTGCGTATTGATAAATATATAGAAATACAGCATAGAAGTATGCTATAAGTAACATATTTAATACTTATAATAGTATTTGTTGTTAAATAAATAGAGCAACTGAATTATTTAGCATTTTAGCCAATTCAAGTAGGATTCATTTGTAAATTGACCTGCAAAGCGCACCTATGGCTTAATGTATTAAATTAACACAAATGATTTGGCATTAAGGTTAAATTCGGCAATTTGTGTTGGCGTTAACCAACACTGACCCACATAAATTATACAGCTGGCACACACACAAACACACACACACACACACTCATACACGGCAAACACACATTAACATAAATTTGTACAGTAATTTATGGAGCGTCGCTGTCGCAACAATAAGATTTCTACTGGGCTGTCCTGTCCTCTCCTGTTCTGTCCTGTTCTGTCCTGTCCAGTGGCATTTACAGTTACAGTTACAGCTCAGTAAATTACGACCGTTGTGCAAATTGATTCGGAAACGAGCCTCAATGAAATACAAATACAAATACAAATAAATGTCCTTGTTTTCCTTGTTGGTTTTTATAGAGCACTCGCCAAGGCAACTGTCAATCGTGAGCAATTTATTAAGCTTGCTGCATAAACAAATAATTTTAGCCAAATAATGAAATTTTTGAGATTTGCTGCGCGTATTAAAGATTTTGCACAATTTTGCTTAACTATTTTGCAGGGACGTTGTAATCGTGATAAACCGCCGTGCAAATACTTTCATCCACCACAGCATCTGAAGGATCAGCTGTTGATAAACGGACGCAATCATCTGGCCCTCAAGAATGCACTGATGCAACAAATGGGCATCGCCCCCGGCCAGCCGGTCATATCGGGCCAAGTGCCAGCTGTGGTAAGTACTTACTACCACTACACAAAAACCACATAATACTTTAATTGAATCTCCTAAGCGCTGCTGCCAACTGGCAACTCTATGACCTCCACAGTTCGCACAATATGAATATTTATAAGCGGATATCGCACTCGCACTCCCATTTCCATTTCCGTTTCCGTTTACCCTTTGCCGAGCCAACGACCATGACTATGAATATCACAGAGCTACCCAAAAATGTTAAATGTTATTCAAAATGCGCGAAAATGAGTAGCACAAGAACTAGAGGAATGTATAAGAAGTTTTTGTCCGGTTTGCCTGATGCATTATTCATGTCCTGAGCTTAAGAAGGCGGAGCACGCAGATGAGGCAGGCGGAGCCCATTTTCTAACAAATCGAAAATTAATTCCCAAATCATTTTGGGTACATGGTTTTTTTAGAACCGCCTGTTAAACGGCAAAGACCATTAGACAAGTTAGTCAATGGGCTGTTCACATTGATTGTGTGTTTAAAAAATGCATGAAGCTTCGTTAGCGCGTTTTAAGGGTGATTTACAGGGTGCTGTGTATGGCGCATACTTAAAATTTAAGTGGAAAATATACTTAGCTTTGACGAACGATACTTGGCAGGAGAGCTCATTGACAATTTATGAATTAAATGGGGTAACTACTTTGCTTTCTTCATAATAATTGGCCCAAATGACACCAGCTTAAAATGTTAGTTGAAAATTTGTTAAATTTTAAAGAAAAGTGCCGCTTTGGGATAGAAAAACTGTGGAGTTGTATCAATTAGATGAGCTTTGAGCTTTAAGTGAGCTTAGTTGTTTAAGAGCAGTTCATTTTTATATCGCTTAAAGCTTTTTTTGATGCAGCTTTGAAAGCTGCTTTAAGCTGATGAACTGTTGCATAAATACTTCATACAAATTGAGCTCGTTTAAAGCTCTAGTGTGCTTTTAAGCACAATCAATAAACCACTCTATATACCCGATTGACTGCTGATTGATTGATGGATTGCCCGGACTGATGAATTCAATAGAATTATGTTCCCTTTCCGTTGCAGGCCACAAGTCCTTACTTGACTGGCATACCAGCCAACACATACAGTCCTTACTATACTGGACACTTAGTGCCTACTTTGCTGGGACCCGACCCGACGGCCGTCGCCTCACAACTGGGCCCGGTTCAGGTGCCACAGGTACAGGTGGCACAACAGAAAATTCCACGCTCCGACAGATTAGAGGTGAGTGACAGCTTTTGAAATTTGTATTCATTGATTGACTCTGCAAGAGCAGCCAATAAAATGATACATATATATATTCATATACTATATATATATTATATATGTATATCTATATATATATTTATGTGATTATGCTATAATTTATGCTTACGTTTAATTTGATCATCGTTTATCGTTATTTTCGTTTAAAATGACAAACAAAATGCCAAGAGAAACGCTTTTATTTTGACTATGTTTTTTGTTGAGTTTTTGTTTTGTGGCATGTATTACTTCTTATAAGACTTACTATTTTAACTATGTATAAACTATTGCAACTAAAACCATGTACAGAGTTTTAAGTTCTCTTCAGTTTGCCAAAAAATAAATGAAAGTGACAAATTATATGAAAATTATAATTATAATAATAATAATATTAACAATTCGCTGATAATAAAAAATAAAAAAAAATTGATTTGAAAACGTTGACACACATTCGTATTTGAACTTTTGTCTAACATCGCAAAATTGTCTTTATAAATCGTTCGTTCGTTCTTCTTCTTCTTCTGACCGTTAGTTGATATAATCTTTTTCAATTCATTTCAGTTTATATATACATATCGTTTTTGGTTTCTATATATGATACAATATTTCCGTACACCTTATCGATCTATAAAATGTGTCAAACTCTGACACAAAATTGCGCTTGACCGAAGCGGCTGCTACCCTGCAAAAAAGCTTAAGAAAAGCGCTTTCAGAATTTCTCCATTTGTATATAAAGTAAACAAAAATTTGAAAAATTCCTTGCACACATAAGTTTTTATTATACGATCTTAGGATTATGTATTTTATTGTTTTTAATAGTTATTTTTTGAAATAAAAATAGATTGGAATATTATGATAATCTACAATATTTCAAGAGAATACCTAAACCAACATTCTTCTAGCTCTGTTTCAAATCATTTTCAAGGTATGATTTTGAATCATAGAAAACCTTTTCTCATTTGTTACTACCAGCTAGGAATCTCTGATCTTTTTGATCCCCCGTCAAGTTTTCCAGGTCCAGCTTTAATATTTTGATCTAATCCATGCATATGTGTTTTACCTAACTCATTTCTTTGCCTTGTTTTATATATTTTGTGTTTTGTTACGTGTGTTTTTTGTTTCTGTTGTTCTCAAGTGCAAAACTCTAAAAAACTAATCGGCACCCACAGATGTAACAAAAATTTACAAAAATAAGGCTTATACTACAAGGGAGTATATTAGTTAAGCCACAAACAAAAAATATATACATATATCTAAATCCTGCTGGCTACTGCTAACACAGATTGCAAATTGGCAGCTGCTATATAAATCCATGCATATATGTATTTATCTATGTACTTACAATATATACTATATATATATATGGAAGCATGCTCTGTAAGCAAGCAACTACAACAACTGCAAATCGGCTCTAACCTAAAAACTACCAAAACCAAAACAAAAAAAGTTGTTGCGTTTCAAATACTTAATCTTACTTTGATGAATACAAATACAACAAATACAACAACAAAAATGAACTGTTACTGAATATCCTTCCATTATTTCCAATACACACAACACACACACACACACACTCAAATCTGCAACTTTTACCACCAAAAAAAATACCAAAAATATACAACAAAAACAAACCACTTCGCCTACACACCACACACACTGAACCACAACTGCTGCCACTTTTGCTATTGCTGCCCGCCAACAACCAACCAACAACCAACCAACAACAACAACAACAACTACTTCAAACAACTGCAATCTGCAATCAACTGTGCAACCAACACAACAACAACAACAACAACCACCACCTCAACAACTACAACAACCAAACAACGCCGTCTCAAACCAAACCCAAATCCAATAACCAAAAATCCAAAAAAAAAATACCAAAAAAATACCAAAAAAAAAAAAACACCAAAAAAAACCAAAAAAACCTAAAAATGTGTTTCCAGGTCTGTCGCGAATTCTTGCGCGGCGCCTGCAAACGGGCCGAGTCGGAATGCCGGTTCGCGCATCCGCAGGAGAGCGTCGCGAGGCACGACGATGGTTCCATAACGGTTTGCATGGACGCCGTGAAGGGCAGATGCGCACGTGACCCCTGCCGCTACTTTCATCCCCCCCTGCACCTACAGGCACAATTAAAAGCGGCCCAAACACGCGCCACCGCTGTCGCTGCTGCAGCTGCGGTATGGCTATTTCTATATTTAATTTATACTTTCTCTTACTTTAACCCTAACGCCACCCCCCACCCCCAAATCTATCTCCCTTTTACAACCTACCCGCCCACGCCCCTCCCTCAATTGCTGTCTCTCCCATGCTGAGACAGCAACATGTTTGTTATATATTTATTTATATTTAAGCCGCCTAACATTTTTGTGTTTCCTTGTTTTCTTTATGTGCGCGCCGCAAACTGTTCAAGATTTCTATTTTTTTATATTTTTTTTTTAATTTTTTCATAATATAATAATTTTGTATTTTTTTTTTTTTTAAATGCAGTTTTTTGCTTAAGTGCAACTCACATTTTTGAGTTTGATTTCTTTTATGGTTTATAACTCACTTGAACAAAGATATACCAAAAGAAACACTTTTACTCCTAGCACTACTTACAACTCACACAAGCCACAAAATAGTATTTGCAACAACTTTTGCTCCTAGAGTTTATAACTATAACTTAGATATT
Source organism: Hirtodrosophila histrioides (assembly GCA_037075165.1). Classification (NCBI taxonomy): domain Eukaryota; kingdom Metazoa; phylum Arthropoda; class Insecta; order Diptera; family Drosophilidae; genus Hirtodrosophila; species Hirtodrosophila histrioides. The sequence continues at coordinate 135,660 of JBAMCL010000239.1, forward strand.
CCATAGATGATTCAAGTTTTCAATGAAAGTTTGTTTTAAATAGCGCTAACAGAATAGTCTTTCATTCCTGTTAACTCAATGTTAACGCACTGTTAAGCTTAAATTTCAATTTAACATAGAGCGCCTATTTAAAGCAAATTCATTGAAAACTTATTGCTGCATGCAAACAATTTAATTAACTCCATACAAATGATACCACAAATATAATAAATAACTGCAATTTACTCAACCTAAGCCCTACAAAAACCAAAAAAAAAATGCAAAAACTACAAATTAAAAACACAAATTATGCTATATTTATGTTGCATTTTAAATGACTACCTTGCTAGAGCCATGCCACGCTTAATTGCATTCAAATTATGCCAAACAAAACCATTATCCGATATATAAACATGGAAAAAAATTCCTAAAAAATAAATAAAACTGTAGTTGTAATTGAAAATAGGCGAGCTATGAGTAAAATTTTATGCTTAATTAGAAAGCGCATTTAGGCGGCGTTAATTCTATTTTTCTAAGCCCAACATTTGAATGGAATGCAGCTCAAAATCATTGTTATAAGTTTTATAATAGTTATGAAAATAGCGTGAAATATTATTTTATATAATTATAAATTGATCATTTGGCAAGAAAAGTTCTTAAAGATTTCTATTGATGCTCATTCAAGGAGTTAATTTTCAATCAAATCAAACATTTAGCTGATAATCCAATTTTAATATCAGCTTAAATACACACTTGAGCTTTTATGGGCATTTAAGTGTAGTACATTTTCTTAAGCTTAATGAAATTTTAGCTGCAAAGATGTTCAATAAATAAATAAATAAATACAACAACAACAGCAGCAATGAAAGTCAAAATTACATTTTAAACAATTTGGTGGCATGAAAGGAACAACAACAAAAACAAAAACAAAAAAAATAACAACACGCACACCAATAAACAAGGTGTACATATACATATATATTTGTGTGTGTGGCAAGCTCATAATCCCGACACACACACAAACACAGAGACAGACTGACAGGCATTGGAGTTGCTGGCATTCAACAACATGGAAAATATGTTGAAGCTGCACATAAAACACGCCATAAATGTTGATTTTCGTTGGGGAAAATTAACATTTATTACAACGCGTTAAAACTTTGAGCACGCAGCAGTCAGGCAGGCAAACACACCGGATATACTACACACACACACACACACTCACACACACACAGAGTAGACACACGTGGGCGCACGTTCGTGATTACCCAACACTCATATGTGTGCGTGTGTGTGTGAGTGTGTTCTGGTCCTCGTCCTGCCGGTCCATGGGGTCCATGCCTATGCTCCGCACTTAATTCGCGACTTAATTGCTTTCGGCTGAAAATTTATTTGACGCTGCAAACAACGTTGTCGTTGTATCCTTGTTGCCCTGCTTCTGCTGGCTGCCTGGCTGCCTGGCACCCCTCCAATTTCCTCTGCCCGCTCCCAAACATGACACACATAATTGCAGCATAATATCGCATAAAGTGAAAAATTGTTGCAGCATTTTAGGCGTAATTCAATCGAGCCCCAGACCAGGCACGACAAACGTGATTATTGTATCAAATTGTCCTTTGAAATTGCACCAACACACACACACACACACATACAGTACCTCCCTCTCTCTTCTCTCTTTTATATGTCTGTCTCTTTCACACACATGCACATAGCCATGGCAGCGCATAATTTTATTTATGGGCCCAGGTTTAATGTGATTATGAGCTCAAGAAAGAAATAATGTTCTAGTATATGTGTGTGTGTGTGTGTTTTATATTGTTGCACCTGCCCTAAAAACGTTTAAACGCATATAAAAAATACCAATTTTGTTATTATTCAATGCCTCGTTAAGTGTTGCCCTGGTTGTGCTTTTAACTTGTAGCTAATTACTGAATTATTATTATATTCCGTACCACATAGAACTATAATCTTAGCCTCTTAACTATTTTTCTTTTTATGATTTTGTAAATGCAACAAAATCCATTATAAGAAAACTCCATTCACTCTAAAGTACAAACTAAACAGGCCAGTTCCGAACTCCACTTTCGAATCAATTCCACGAAAGTATTTGAAGCATACTTTCAAGATCAGCTTGGAATTCGAACTCGTGGACTTCGGAACGGATCTAATTGTATCAATCTTTAGTTGAAAATGTTCAATGTAAGATAGAAAAGTATACAAAAACTGAAATTTGAATTTGGTTTCTATACAATCACTTTCTCAATCTTTCAACGCTACAAAATCTACACACAAATGTAACAAAAATGTTCAAAATTCTCTTAATTTATTCGAAATATTTGGCAAATCAAATACTTAGCGATATTCAATTCACTCTTGTGAACATTGTAATTGAAAATTCCTAGAGATATAAATTCTTTTGCCTCTACCCTTAGCTTACGCCCGATGCAGCGCTGCTACAATTATTCTTAACTTTTATTTATTCATTATCCAACTATAATAATATCATGATAAAGCAGAATATCAGAATATTATACCTTGACTAGCTGTAACTTCTAATGTTTATTGTTACCATGCCTCGCTATAGCTGGTCCACAAACCATTATTTTTTTTATACTTTTGATACTTTTGTGAACCCGAAACCCCGTTTATAAACTGTCCCTAGAACAAAACTATATGTATGTTTATCTCCATTATATGCTATCTGTAATTATGTGTATATATATACCAATTGTATTATCATTAGGGGATTTTCATGCATGTTCTCAGTGCCAGTGTGGAAAGAAATACAAAAACTACAATTTTTGATAATATATGTAGTTATATTATACAATATTTCCACCCTGGTCTGTCCAGCCCTGAACTTAAATGTGCAGCCCCAACCCAAGAAACCCAAGTTTATAACATGTACTCGTACTTATATCTAAATCTTTTATTAAATGTTGTTAGTTTACTTATTATACTACAATATACATATAAAGTTCTTACGTCGTATACAGAAATACAACAATACCAACAACAACAACATGAACAAGAATAACACGGCTACAGCTTGCTATAAGAACACACATTACGCATACGCCCAGTGAACCACACAACCGAAAAACCCCAAAAAACAACACAACTTTAAGTTAATTTCCTCTCATCATTTGTGTTGATAAATATTTATTTATTTATTTTTTTGTTAGATCTTGAGTATTTTAGTTTTGTGGCCCCCCTGAATGTGCAGCAATTCCCGTTGCATAAATAAAATATATATAGCAGCTCAGCAATAAAACCAAAAAAAGGAAAAAATTAGCAATATAATTCAAGGGCGGTCATTCCAAAAATATGTCAGCTGTCGAATCAAAGCGGCAGTTCGAATTGTGCCTCGTATCCTGCCTCCTGCCGTGGCACAAACAACTTCGAACCAACCCCAAACTATAATCCCCATGTAAGCGTGACACGAGGACACCAGGAACACAAACAACAAAAAATGCAGCCAGGCTAGAGGACAGACAACCCGCTGTGAGATTTTTTCTGGCCAAAAATGTAAATGTCAACCTGTGCAGGAGGCAGACAGGCAGGACGTACTGAACGACGACACGGATTAGTCGGCAGGATAACGTTTGAACCGGAAAATTAACTAAAAGCAGAGATTTCCATGCCAATGAATTGTCCAACGGCAACAGCTCTGCCAATCTTTACGACTATAGTGCCGTGATCTGGGGTATTCGGACTATCGTAGAAGCTTTGATAAAGCTTAATCGTGTATTCGGATTATACAGTTTATCATTCGAATTCTGTTTTTTAATGAAATTTATATAAGATCTCTAGTTTCAGTTGGAAAAAAATGGGAAGACTTTGAATTTGATAAGAGAACTGAAGCTAAAGCTTCAAACTAATCCACATAGCCGATAGTATCGATCGATCGATATATCGATAGTATCGATATGCTCTTCCTACTCTACTATCTTTGTGTTTTCCACAATCGATACTATCGAATCGGCAATATAAGGTTTACTTTTAATGCCTTATATCATAGTTTTGTATCGATATTTAACTCTTGGACGTCTTCAAGCTCCAACTGGTAAATTTTTACTACAAGCATCGAAACTGTCTAGGTCGCATTTCCCTTGTTGTTTATTCAATATTTAAGTAGCATTTCATAGGATGTTTTAAAAGGTGTACAGCATTAGAAGAACTGTTGAGCTGAATAGGACTTTTGGATAAATTTTGAGTGTATTTCGTCTTCGACTAACCCAAAACCGCAATCCTGTCTCCATTTTTTTTTTGAGGTCTCCACACAGTTGCTGTTGACCCCAAAAAACGGCAGTGCACACAAACACAGCTCACACACAAATGTACACACACTCGTACACACACACACATACACACCCTATGTCCATATATCGCCTTGCCCAAGCGAATTAATCCATTTATAGCATTCATTGGCGGTGACATGAAACAGTTCCCTGGAATGGTCCCTGAAATAGCAACTGGACCAACCTGGGCTGGGCCACGTGTGCATTGCAAAGACCACAATAATAACAACAAGAGCCAAAAACAAAAAAAAAAATAGAGGAACAAAAAACATAAAACAAGAAGAAGTACACAGAAACCAACTCCCTCTGTGTCTCCATTTAAATGCAAATTTTTTGCACTCTTTCGAGTGTCCCCGGCGTGCCAGCCTAAATGTATGTTAAGTTATGTTTTTTTGGCTTTATTTTGTTTTTTAGTTATTAGCACAAGCCAAACAGATAACCATAGAGCCAAATCCGGCCAAAGACCAGACTCAGTCCCAAAATTTTGTGGACTTTTTGTGTAAATTGCGGTGTTAAACGTATTAACGTTGAGCTCTCTGCTAAAAATTTACGGGTGTATCGCGTGAGTTTGCAACGAATACACTCGAAATTTCGGGGGCAGTTGATACTTTATTTATATATTTTATTTATGGTTTTTAGTTGGCAATTATTAGTCTTATTCGTACTGTGAAGCAGCAGCAACGATGCATCGGTAGGTATCGGTATTAGGTATCGAATTGGAGTCATGAGTATGCGTATGAGTACTTTTTGCGGTGTTACTCAAATGCGAAATGCGAAATGCGAATGTGTGTGTTTACTCAAATCAATTTTTGTTACATTTATTATGATACAAAATACATATATATATATATATATAAAAGCAAAATGAATATTATAATTCTATTGGCAGCAAACTGATTGATAGACAAAAAAAAAAAAAAAGCGATTTTGTTGCGTTTCTCAGCAATTTGTTTGTATCTTTTGAAAACTCAATTGATTTCTAAGTTAGTTTTTAAGCACTTACTATACGTAGCTTAACTATAATGTATATTTATATAAACGGGTTTATTGTTAATAAAAGGCTTTTGCTGCTGGCTTTTTTGCAAGCTTCTACAACTAGTCTTAAATATTTAATATATATTTATATATATTTAAACTTCGCTTCTGAGCTTCTTCACACACTAAATTTTGTCTGAAAAATATGCTTTTTAACCAAAAAAAAAAAAATAAATAAATATAATATTTATATTTAATTATATTTTTAACAATTAGTTGGTTTTAATATTTTGTTTAGGTATTTCAAATAATAAATCTTTTTATGGAGAAAACAAATCATTTTTTAGCAGAGCATAAAAATTCTTTGAAAAACTATTCAAATATTTGTTGAAATATGTATCTATCTACTTTCTCATAAAATTGAAATTAAATTCTATTTGATTTATGTTTTGATTTGACTATAATTTTTACTTATCATTAAAAAAAAACACTCGTACTCTTCTACTATTATGTATTTCATCTGTTCGCCTGTGCCACACTGTAATTGCTTCTACGATGGATGGTATCTACACACACACACACACACACACACACACACACACATACTGAAACATACACTCATAAAAATGCACAAACTATGCACACAAATACCAACAAAACTCTTGATTGTTTAATATGCAAAAATGCGGAAATTATTAAATATGCCAACACCAACGCTGCTTGAATAATTCAAATGGAATTTATCAATATTTAATGGACGCATAATTTATGTGCTTGATTAAAACAATTTCTATGCGTTTGTTTTGGGAATCATTTCGATTTCGAATTCGAATTCTATTTTCATTTTTGCAATGGGACAATATTTTTGCACAAAACTGACTAAAACTCAAACACACACACACACACACAATACACACACAACAGACTTCACCTCTTACGGCACACCAACAACATCAGCATCAGCAACAACAACTGCAGAACCACAACAACAACAACACCATCCCAACGGCCGGCGGCGTCGCTGCTGGCACAACAACAACACCAACAACAACAAACAACGCTGCCGCTGCCGCTGCTGCTGCCGCCGCCGCCGCCGCCGCCGCTGCCGCTGCTGTCATGGGTCATCCTACACTGGAAGTGGGCAAGAAGCGGGCAGCGGATCCTGAAATGTTTCCACTGGTATTTTGTTTAATTTCTTTCTTTCACCTTTTGTTTATCGTTTCGTTTCGTTTCGTTTTGTTGCGTTTCGTTTCCGTTTTAATTTGATTTTTTTCTTTTTAATTTACGATTATTATTTAATTTCCTGCGCATTCGATTTTGATTGACTTAAAAGTTTTATACTCTATTCTTTGCTAGAATATACTTTAAGTGCATGCTTCCAAGCTGTGTACAAAAAACAATGCCACAAATTGCATAGTAAATTTCCATTTCGAACTCAAAACGCTTTTGTTACAAACGTGACATACAAAATAAAAATATTATAATATAATAATATAAATAAAAACGATTATTTCAGACCTGTTCCGAATTCCACTTTCGCATCAATTCCGCAAAAATACGTGTAGCCTACTTTTTGAAACAGAACAGAAAAAAATACATATATTAATTTTCTTTCATTGTTCTGTGAAAGTTTAATTTTGAAACTTGCTTAAAAAGTAGTTACCTATTTGCGTGAATTCAATTCGAAATTGGAATTCGGAACAGCTTTGATTCAAACATGAACCAAAAAACATGCCAAAAAGTATGCTACATAAAAAATCGCGAATTGTAGTTGAAAGCGTTTTGAGCACATAAAAACAAACAGCTGCAAGTTGGTAACCCTTGCAACTAACCCCAGCAAACACTCATCCACTTACTCACACACTCATACACTTATTCATCCATTCACTTGGCGAATTCACAAGGACGCAACAAAGTGCCATCAATTAACGTTTATTATCAACGCTGGCAGCAAGTCAGACATGTCTGTCATTCATTCGGTTCGTTAGTCATTCAGCGGCATTTAATTTATAAAATGAAGACATTATCAGACATCAAAAGCATAAACACGAACATCACACACACAGCACATACACAACACACCAATACTAATCAATGTATCAATAGTATGCCCATTTGACTGTGCTGACTTGCGCCTTGTGAAACCAATTAAGTATGGCATATGATAAATCACATTCACACACAAACACACACACACACACATTTACCTGGGCAAGTGTTAATTAAAATGATTTAACTGATAATTGGCAATGCCCAGAACAAATACACTCGCATATGCATGACGAACTGTTTGATTTGTTCGACTGTTCTTCCGGCATCGCTTCACGGTCTTCTTCTATATATATTGACGGTCGCTTGTAGTACATACTATGTATGTTGCAGCTACTGCATTCACTATTGCCGGCTTAATTGCTTAAGTGCTTTTCCAGATTAATTAGCTGAACATGCATCCTGCGGCCTGCCCCTAAGTGGCAGACTCGTACCTTCGCTTGGCTTGGCTTGGCTTTTGCGCATTTTGTTTAATCTTAAGTCATTATGTCTGTACCATAGTATCCTATGTATGTATGTATGTATGTATGTCTAGGTTTAACACATCCAACATTCACATCACGTTAGTTTAAGTATTCTTCTATCTAACTTATTGCTAATATTACCTAAAATACAGTTTTTGTATTTTGTACATTTATGCCGAATATATCCACTAATTTTATTTGTGTTCTCTCTCTTCTTCGTTTGTTTTTCGATTCCAACTTTCGTTTGTTTTCTGTGTCTCTATGTTACTTGTTGCCAACACTTCAAAATATAATTACCGAATATATCTCGAATATACCAACAACAACAACAACTACAACAACAACAACAAATGTCTGCTAACCCAATTCCGAAAAAAAAATTGAAAAAAAATATATATCCAACAACAACTACAACAAATTCATCAATCAACTATGCAAATCATTTGAATTAATCATGAATAAATCATTTAAAATCATAATAAATAATTACTAATACCGAATTGCGATCCATAAATGAATATATAATCATAACAACAACAACAAAAATAACTATAAATGTGCACAATTACCAAAAAGATGGATGTTAAAACGGTTGGTTCATTTTACTATGAAAATTTCGTAAGTACCTCCAAAAGAAAATCAAGTAACATAATAAACAACAAATGAACAACTATCCATCAAGTATTACAATATATATATATACTTACGTATATGAAAACACAATTGCAAAACAGAAATACTTATGCATTGAAAAACACACTATCTGTCAATCTGTCAAATTACTTACCATTTCTAAATGTTAGCTGTGTTTCTTAAACTCAAACTCTTGCACCAAAATAACAATCTGAAAAAACAAGAAAACAAAACAAATTTCAAACTTAAATAGATAATGTTTTCTTGTTAAGTAGATTAGGAAAAGTGAATTTAAACCGAAATTCTCATAGGCAGGCCTGTTTTCAAATACGAGAACTTTTTCTAATTCCGAAAATTGTTTTCATAATATAACAATGAGTTTTGCTTACTTTTAGTTATGTTCGAATAGTTGGAAACTCTTTAAAACCGAATTTTTAATCGTTTTTCGGTAATCAGAACAGCTAATAATTTCGATACAAAATTGTTTGAGCGGAATCGGAAATGGGAACAGGCCTTAAATATTTCCTGACGCATTCACATCCTTTTTGTTATTTTTCTTACCAGAAATTCTCAAATAAAATATTTACAATTAAAAATAAAAGTAAACTATTAAAATTAAATTAAGAAACACAGCTTTTTAATATAATTTGAAAACATAGTATTGCAAATTTGATTAATAAATAACAATGCATGTGAATATGAATCAAAATTTTCTGAAATATCTATAAAATAACAAAATTCAATATAAACCAAATGCAAAATTAATACATAAACATAAACCAAAATTAACGCATTAAAATCTGCACAAAATTCGGTTATATGAAACATTAATTGATTCAGCATTGGTCAGCTTAAGATAATGAACTTAAACAACAAACTAACGGAATAAATCAAACCGGTTCTTAAATCAACAAAATTTCAATTGGCGTATTCCAATAATTTAGCTGTCCTTTGCTGCAACAATTCCTCACACATAAGATAACCTCATCAGTATCCTTAGGACAACACAAGCTTTAATCGCTGGCTGAGCAAAGCTTTTGTAGCTTTCCCAAAAGCACATTAAAAGCTCTCGCTCTCAAAAGTGCACGCTAAATGTTTCTGTTTACTTTGCAAAACCGTTTTCCCCTCAGTTAAATGTTAGTTGTTTTTGTTTTACCATCTTTTTTTTTGGTCGATTTGAATATTTTTTTGGATTTTTATTGGATACATCTGTTCATTATTTTCACAAATTGGCAAAAGTCTGAATCAAGCGACAAAAATTTGAAATTCCAAATCGAAAAACAAAAGCAATTTTTCCACTTGAGCTCGTTTGTAAGCTAATTAGTATTATATACTTGTATCAAGATGCTATATATGGTTAAAGTGAAACTAGGCTAGACACATATACCTATGCCATATAAATATATTCGTATTAATCCAATTGTATTTTGTATTCTCTTCTCTTCTCTCTCACCCCCCAAAAATGTTACTTTTTTTGGGAATTTTCGCAGCAATTCTCTGGCATGGTACCGTTTAAACGTCCAGCTGCCGAAAAGTCTGGCATTCCAGTGTATCAACCCGGTGCGACAACCTATCAACAACTAATGCAGCCCTACGTGCCAGTGTCATGTGAGTATCCCCCACAACAACAACCACAACAACCACAAGTTGCAATAAGTAGCGCCATAACAACAACAACAACAACAGCAGCAACAACAGCCAGTAATGATAATAATAATGCTGTAACTGTAACTGCTATGACTACCAATACAAATACAAATACCAATACAAATACAAATACATATACAAATACAAATACAGCAACAACAACAACAACAACAGCTACTAATCATAACAATAATCATGATAATCAAGTGCTAGCTAATGATTATGATGACGATCATCATAGTCAAGAGAATAATGACACAACAACAACAATAACATCAACAACAACAACAAACACTGCTAACGATTGTAATACAACACAAACAATTACAACAACAGCAAACACAGCAACAGCTAATGATACAACAGCAACAGCACATGACACAGCCCCACACACACACACACCCACACATACACCCCCACACACTAACAATGGTAACAGCAGCCCCCCAACAGCCCCCTCGCCCACAGAGACACCAGTTGCCCTTTTGGGCGACCCCGCTAGCCTCCCAAATGGCGACAACAACAACTATTTGTCATACATTAACAACAATCTAAAGGCCATAAATGGCGACGAGCTGCCCAGCGATGCTGAAAACAACAGCAGCAGCAACAGCAACAGCAATAACACAGCAGCAACTGCAACTGCAGCAGCAACAGTTGATGCCGATTCCGTTTCCGTTGCGCCCTCCTACATGCCACTACAGGCCACGCCCCCGCGCAGCTATGCGCCCAAACAAAATGGCGGCGATAGCTATCAGCGCTACAATCACAATGGCCATAGCAGCGGCATTCTGCCCACGCCCACCAGCAACAGCGGCGGTGGCGGCAGCAACAGTTGCTCCTCGGTCGCCGTCTCGGTGCCCTCGTCGGTGCAGCAGTTCCAACGGCTGAGCTATGCCATGCCCGCCTACAGCTATGCCAACCTATACGGCGGCTACTCCAATGCCACGCCCATTGTTAGCATGGCCAACAGCAGCGTCCAGAACAGCTATGTCCAGGCACAACAGCAGCAGCAGCAGCAGCAACAGGTTGCTCAGGCCCAGGCTCAAGCTCAAGCTCAGGCTCAGGCCCAGGCCCAGGCTCATGCCCAGGCTGCCTATGCCCAACAGGCTTATGCTGCCTACGCTGCAGCCGCGGGTCTGACTCCGGCGGGCAGCTACTATGCCGATCCCGCGGCACTGGCCAAGGAGGTGGCCCAAAAGAACTATGCCCTGAAGGTGGCCAGTGCTGCCGCCAAGCCTGTCTCGGCTGCCGCCGCCTACACGGGCATGACACTTAATAAGAGCTTTGTCGGCGCCGCGGCGCCACCGCAGCCCGTGCCCCAACCACAGGGGCAGCAGCCACAGCCCATGTCCATGGCAACGCTGCTTCAAATGCAGGCTCAGGCTCAAGCTCAAGCTCAGGCGCAAGCTCAGGCCCAAGCTCAGGCTCAAGCACAGGCTCAAGCTCAGGCGCAGCTGCGTCAATATGGCAGCTTGCCCAGCTCGGGCCTGTCCACTCCAGGCGCACCCGGCACACCCGCACGTGCCCCCAGCGCCGCTGGCTATTTGCAGAGCGCCTCTGCTGCGCTGCTGCGTGCCCCAAGCGCCGCGGCATCCATGCAAATGGCCGCCAGTCCGCAGCAGTACGCCGCTGCCGCTCAGAGCTACTTCTATCCGGGCGTTATGACTGCTGCGCCGACAGCTGGCGCCGGCGGCTATGCCTACGCCATGCCCAGCAGCCAGGCAGCGGCAGCCGCACAACAGTATGCCGCAGCTGCGGCCGCGGCAGCTGCAGCGGCTGCCCAGGGCGGTGCTCAGGGCAGCGCCATGGTGCTGAATCCCTACAAGAAAATGAAGACCTCCTAAACAGCTGGCGGTCCCGTACACAGAGACTCGAACGCAACTGTACTTAATTATCGTGTTGGTCCAGTTATTTTTAGTATGTAGTACACATTGAAGACGTAAAATGTGCCTCAGTTTTGTCTTGGAACGTTAGATTTTAGTTACATATATACCATAGGCCTCGTATAGATAGCATTACATTTAGAGTGTGAAAACGCGTCACAAATTGAAAACTGCACCATGACAAATCCCGAAAGACAAGTTTAACTTATACCTAATCACATTTACACTATAATCAGGGAGCTTTCAAGGCTTTCCTCACACTGCAATGTCTGTAAAAAATGCTTAAAGTTGCTTAAAGCTTAGTCAACTGCAACTCTGCCTTAAACAAGTCAACACACAAGATCCTTTTAACAGCTTTTAACCCACTTGAAAGCTTTCAAACAGCTTTTGTTTAAGTGCAATATGTTTGAAAGCTGCTTGCCGAAGCAATACCCTTGCCGCCTACTAATAATAACCACAAATGCTCGAATGCAGCGGTTTTTTTTAAGTTGTGGCTTGCAGTCAGTATACAAAATGTCCTTAGGTTTTACATAAAATTTTGTTTTATTATATTAGACGCAACAAAAAGTATACACAAGAATATAACCTCACTGTGACTTGGAGCTGTTGCCATTTTCATAGCATAGGCTAAACAAAAACGAAGCTTTCAAAGCTCACAACTTTTTTTATTATATAGTTTTTTAAGTTAAGTTCCTCTTATATAAAAACATAGTATAGTATACACAAGATCACACACAAGAATAGAAATTAATACAAACGAAACGGAAACGGAAACGGAATTGGTTACACAACTGCAACTTGGTATAACGAAGTACTGTGATAGCCTTGCACAATACAAAAACAAAAAAAGGATACAAATACAACCACATGGAAAGCTTCTTTCCCGCCCCTCTCATACAAAGTCAGTCAAAATATCGAAACTCATTTCGTTCCTTCAAAATATGCCATATATGCCATAAAACAACGAATGAAGGATATTCAATTGCTGCCCAGGTACAGTTGTGTGCGCTCGTTGTTGGGCTGCAAAAGCTTTGGCCATAGAAAGCTACTGTTGCTATCTCTTTCACGTTCTGTCTACCACTCTGTACGTCTCTCTCTCTCTCTCTGTCTGTCTCGCTCTCACTCTCTACACATAGTTAGCTAGTTAGTTAGCTATCGTGAATGCTGTTGTAATTTTAATTGTTTAAAATTGTTGAGCAACGAACATGCGTAACGAATATTGCCTAGTTATAGAATACACCTATTATATACATTACTATATATACATATATATACATAAATACTATACATGCTGTATGCTGCTAATACTATATACATATATATAAATATATATATACAACATCAACACTATGTACTCTAGCTGTTTGCACACACTCACTAAACAAATACCAAGATCAGTCCACATAATTAGAACATGACGAAATCGATTTGTAAATCGTTTAGCAATCATATTACACATACTCGTACACCTAGCTATAAAGCGCTCTTACTAACCAATAAACCGAATCAAAATCAATATCTTAAATCACAATCATAATCACGTCTCTCTCTATCACACACACACACACACTCACACTGACAAACCCACACACACATTCACATTCAAATTGTTAAGCCATCAAAATTATGTTATGTTATGTTAATGTTATGTTCTAAATTTGAATCCTATGTTGACAATTTCAAATATAAAAACTATGTACAATTTTCGTTTTTCCTATCTCTCTCTCTCTCTCTCGATGTATTATACATGTTTCTTTGATATATACTTACATACACAAGTGATGTATACAAAATGTATGTTTAAAAACAACAAAAAAATAAAATCGATGACAACAGAACTATGTTTTTAATATTAGATCTCGTGTGATTTTCTTTATGTTTTCTATGTAATTTTTACTTTATATAATTTATGTACTTACAATTATACAAGTTTCATTAATGTAGCTTATAATTTTATGTGTTTTTCTCCCCCCATATAAAGAGGGATATTCATATTTAAAAAACAACAAAAAAAATAATAATAATAAACAATTTGCCACTGACTTGCGCACTTTAAGTCTTAGCCACATCTTTTTAACGCTCTTGGCGCTCGAAGTTGATAAATTCAAAGATTTATGATTATTATATATATACTTACTTATACATAATACATACATATACGAGTACTTATAATCTCTGTAAAATTTGTTTAATATTTAATTTACGTTACATCAACAACAATATTTCTAATGTTTACAACGATTTAATGTTTGCCACTAATTCATAATTTAGTTGTCGATAGTTTCTTTATTAATGTTTATTTGAAATATCGTGTGTGTTTTTTTTAAAAAATATAGTTTGAACCTTACGAAACAGAAACAAAACTACTTTATTGAGTGTTGGTATTTATTTTGGTATTCACTTATATTGTTTTCTGTTGTGCCGCTTTCTACACATTTTACTTATTATACTATTATTATCTTCAATTTCTATGCCGAACACGTCCCTCAAATGCAAAAGAAACCAAAAATCTCACATCTCTCGCGACACATATGCCACTTGCCACATATGCCACCTGCCACCTGCCACTTGCATTCCACATGCCGCGCTTTTGGTCAGAGCAGCACTTTAAAGCCTCATTTTCTAGCTTCTCCTGAGTTTTGTGTTGCATTCGCGCTTCGTTAAGCAATGCCTAACTATAATACCTATACCTATCACCCCTAACTATCCACAAAACACTTTTGATTCTATCATCTGTCTGCCTTGACTGTCTGTAAGCCGCTTCAAATCCTTTTGCTTATTTCATTGTCCTTCCAAAAACAATCAACAACAACAAAAAAAAAACATACAATTCTCTCTCTATGTTTAGCTCTTAGAATAATGGCAAGCAAACTGAGTACGCTAACCATATACTAATTCGTTCTAATGGTAGAAACTAGCTGTAAAATCTGAAAACAATATGCATACATATACATAAACATATATATATACATATATATATATATATAACATAACTATTATTGCTTGACTTGTGGGCAGGCTTACTACTTACTTTACCTTAATTTAATACATATACTAAATGATAAGAAAGATGCTTACTAAACATGCAGCAAATGCGAAAACCAAGGAAACTGATAATTAGCTGCTATACAAAGCAAATACTACTTACTATACCAACTATCGATATGTCTTGCTAAAAGTATGATAATAACATTATATAATAATATATGTATGTCCAGTTCTCTAGCTGTCGTATGTTTTTCGTTGACATTGTAGAATTGTTGCTGTTTAGCAATTTGGTCAAAACAAAATCTTAGAGATCTCTGTGCAAAACGTGTTTAGAAACCGATTATAATAATAATAAAAAATTACATTTAACACTCACTTCACTACTGCATGTTAAAACGCGCGACGCAGCCTGAAAAAAGAAAAAAAACCTAATAGTAAATGGAATTATGTATTGAAAATAAATATTTCTTATTATTTTGACACTTGAAGAAATGTTTTTTTTTTTGCTTTTTCAACTTCATTACTTACAAGTTTGCAATGCACAATTTATAAAATTTCAAATGAAAAGCATTTTCTATTCAGCTTCAAATAATGTAGTTCTTAATCTCCAGAGAAACCACTGCACACAACAGTACTAATAAGAATAATAACATCGAGTTAACAGCGAATGAACAGTGCAAGATACAATAACATTACAACGAAATGTTAGCATTATCAGGATATTTTCATTATTATAGGCTGGTTTCGAGCCAGTTCAATGAACCTAAAATAAAACTGATTTACAGTTTAGAATTTGTATGAACATTTTAGAGCCCTTGCAGCTCCGTACAGCCTTCACACCCTTAGATATGGCCATAGAGCCGTACCATAGTTCAATATTCAATATTAGCAAGCCACTAAACTACAGTACCGTCCATATTAAAAAGATTTGAAATAAATGTAGCTTAGTATCGCACGGCCACAATTGAAAAAAAATAGACTTAAAATTTATATTTTGTAGACGAGAACTAAGAAATTAATGAAGAAAAAACCAAATATGTGCACAGTTTTTGTAAAGTACACCACAATGAAAGGAAACACATGCGATACATACAACATCACACTGAGAGAAATTACTACTACTTAGCTACATTAACAAACATTTTGACTTAATGTATGGCTACAAAGGATGCCAACTTTCATTTTGCATTCATTTTCTTTTAGTTTACTAAACTTAGTGCTACTACTCTATACTTAATAACAAATAAAAAGGTGAAGAACCAAGAAATTTCAGTGTATCTAAGTAAACTATTGCATGTATGTCGAGCAAAGAGAAATCTAAGTTGGTAACATTTCAAAAATAATGAAAAAAAATAACAAAAATGTTTGAAAAAAAAAAATACAAATCTATATACTTAAAAATAACTTATACACAACTATACACAAAGCAACCAATACAAGCAAACACTTTGATGAAAATGTTCTATGTGCTATACAAAAAAAAAAAAAAAAAAAAAATGAAATTAGTCTTATTAACTATGCGTTATTATAAAATAATAAATCATGAAAAAACTAATACAAACAATTACAAAAATTAACAAACAACAAAAAAAATATATATATATTGAAAATTATATAGACGTTTTATTGTAAAAACCGTAAAAACTTGTTGCTTCTTTTATTTACTCGTATCAATCAACCTGGAAAGTGCTAAATGGCAAACTTAACACTAATATTCTGCGTACATTTTCTCTCTCACTACTAAAACCAAAAAAGTTTTGCTGTGCGTTGTCCTATATTCTACTAAGTTTCCTCCAAACTCTCTTATGCTACTTAATATGCGTTTATCATTTGTCTAATAACCTACTTATTTTGCCATTGATCTTAAGAGTCTGAATAAATTTTGAACCTTTTGTGTTTGCTACTACATTTGAAACAACAGCTTTTTAATACTGTTTTGATTTTCATGTGCTTTTCCAATTCACTGGTATATGTTAGGCGCATATTAATGTGCTCTCTGCTCGACTATATTGTTTTGTATTCGACACACACACAAACAAACACACACACACACACACACAACAGCCAAGAACTCTCGGTAGTACTCGTATACCACACATGGCTTGCTCGAGCTCGAACTCAAACTCAAACTCAAACAGTATTTCATGGTTTCTTTCTGTTTGTACCTGAAAATATGACTGTATTGCTTATTGAAACTAAATACTTAGTTTATGTGTATGGAACCATAATATATATTATAATAAATATATATATATATATATGCCTATATATATTCTCTAGAGTTAAGCGCTTTTGTAATGTTTCAAAGAAACGCTTTACGAATATCGAACTTTTGATTTTGCTAACATTTTGCTCTCTTTTACTCTCTCTCTCTCTGTCTTAAGTTCCTTTTAACGTTCGCAAGTAATTTTAACTAATCCTTTTACTCTCTCTCTCTCCCTCTCTTTCTCTCTGTACACACTCTAGTAACTCACGTCCCACCAACTAAAAGTCTCTTGCATGTTTTCCGTCTAACAAAGTCTTACTAAAGAGCATCCATATGAGCTGAATAATAATACTGAGAATACTTCAATAAGAAGTTACAACTGTTAGCCTTTCTTTGAATGCATTACAAAAGTTGCCGTCGAGTTTCCACACAATGCAGTAATCTTTTCAATAACCCTGCTCTCACTCTATTGTGTCTATCTTTGTCCTCCCTCTCTCTCTGTCTCTCTGTCTCTCTCTACCTACTTCGCTGTTTCCTTTGGCAACTTGTACACGCAACACTCGTACAGGTTCCATTATATAGTATACCGATTCTCTAGTGGGAAGTACGTTTCTCTGCTACATGTTGCGTATATCATCTTTGTTGACTTTTTATCTGTTATATCTTATAATTTCTTTTCCTTTGGAGCGTATCGTATTGTAATTTTTCAGCATGTGCTCAATGAAACAAGAACTTTTCGTAGCAAGTAAAAATCGAAAAAAACAAAACAAAACCAAACAAATCAAAAGCGTACGCCAACATTTGAAGTTGCAAGCAAGTCCTGTTGCAAGTGGCTGTCACTCTCATGCTAACTGTGATTGAATTGCGAGTACCCGCTAAAATACATTACCGTTTGTTTACTATACTCGTATTCGGCTTCTGAGGCATGTGGTATGATGGTAAATGAGCTACTACAATACTCGTATAAGCTAAACGCACTTCTAAGGTAAGCTGGTGCACTGCCCAATGAGCTTTTGTTATATCCGTACGTATATTTATTAAACATACCTACATATAGTTAGTAACTATGTTAACTAGTCGCTAAGTATGTATCATATTTATTTTTTTACTGGTTTGTAGCTATTTTTTAGTTCGTTTGCTAAAGAAATCAGACTGCTACAAAGACTCAAATTCGATATGGTTGATAAACTTGTCCTTGACTATTCCTACAACATGAATTCCTTTATAAATACTATTCTAAACGCGTATGTTATTCGCACAATAACATTTGTTTTATAAAATTTAATAAAATATAGCTCTCTGATCTCTTTAGCTGCCATATCACGTAAAAGAAAACTTTCTGGTACACCTGTTGCAAACAATGTTATTAACATGAATCCCTTTCTTTTTCCACACACAATTTGGTTCTTTCATTTGATGTATCTGCAGGATTGCAAAATAAATATGTATGACTGTTCTGCTCATCAAAAAAACAACACAATTTAGCCAAAATATAAAACAAATACACACACACAACACACACACACAACCACAACACACGAGCTATCAATCTGGCATTTCAAAATGTAGCTGATTTGACAGGCAACGCGAAGCGCTTAAAGAACTATATATAATATTGATACACACACACACACATAAGTATTACACACATACATGCACACACACACACACACACACAGAGCTGCCATCAGATGCGTTTTAACAGTTGCTTCACTTTTTACTTGTGCTGGATGAAGTCAAATATCGTAGCCTACTTTTAAGCGCACACACACTGACACGCACACATGGCAGGCAGCGTGGTAATGTCGCTGCCTGCACTATATATATATATTATATATACCTCTATATTACATACTATATATATATATTTGATCAACCTTTGCAGGCTTGTTTGTATGTACTTAATGTAGTAAGTATTCGCATTTGTTTCCTTTTTGTTGTGTTTTGTCCGAGATTGCCTGAGCTTACGAAACTAACTGCATAACTGAAATATATAGTTTTTAAAAATCAAAAATATATATATAAATAAGTATTGAAATTATCCGTTTGTTTTTTAATTACAGCTGCTGCGACAGTAACTATTTAAAATGCGCTTCAAATACATTTTGCTGCCGTGCTGCATTTTTTAATTTTATTTATTTTTATTTTATTTCATATAAGTTTTTGATGCCATCTCTTTCTTTTTTTCAGTTGCAGTCGCCCTTATGCTTTTGCGCGCGCTTTTTTGTTCATATTTCAATGATATATATTTAACATTTTAATTTACAGCCCTGCTTACAGTTAACATGGCATTAACATAGACGCCAACACTCCTACTAATTCGCTTACAGCTTACCCGGCTCATATAATTATGCTTCAAAATGTCCTTTCTCTAATTTATTCTAGTGTTAAGTGCGTTTCGCCATTTGCATGTGCGATACAACAAAATTGTGATGCAACAAAAACTTGCGCTACAACTTTTTGTGGCAGCAACAAGTTAAATGCCCGGAAAAACAAAAAATAAACCGTAATTACAGCAATTTTTTGGGGGCAACCAGTGGGGGGGGCCTTTCATTAATTTACATTTATTAAGTCGTGTTTTTCTGTGGCGTCAGTTGAATTTGCATAAAGTGAAATTTACAAGTAATTACGGCACAGTAGAGTGCCAAATTGAGGATAGTTGTCTGACGAGGGGGGTGAATACATTCCGGGAATTAGTTAAAAGTTACGCGACAATGTTAAGCATTTGGTTTAATTTGCAATTAATTTACTGCCAGCCAACTGATTAAACTATAAGATTTAATTTAATCGAAAGAAAAAAAATGACAATCAATAAATAAACATCAGCATTAATAATTGGAGCTTTGAATGTTGTCACACAATTCTGTTGGACCGCAAATGCATTGGGAGCTTAATTTAAGCCTCTGTTCATTAATATTTAATGCAAACTAATTAATTTTTATCCACAATCTATCGATAACGATATATATACATACATATAACTACTTATATTTTTTATCAACTAATTTTGTTTTTTCCTTTTACATGCTAACACACATACGCGTCAAAACCAAATAATAATCAAATATTATTACACAATTTGCATGCAACAAAATTGTATATTTTCAATATGAAACCAAATCAAAAACAACTCGCACGGATTGGGATTCAAAATGGCAAAATGCAACCAAATAACAAACCAAATACACACACACATACAAAATGCTGCATGGATTGCGACCTTCAACAAAACTGCAAAAATATCTAAAATGTCCAACCACAACAACAACAAACTATCGACATTTGTTTCTTCCACATTTTCTAATTCTATCCTGCAACGGCTTTTCACCCCCACACACACACACACAAATGCTGCATACTTTCTCAATATATTTTAACTGTCATTTGATTTTCATTGGAAACACACACATTTTGCGTTTATTTTATGCGCCAAATGCAAATTGCATGTTTTGCCGGCTTTGTGACAATCGATAAATATAGCAACCACTAAAGTACCACCTCTAAACGCTTCCTGTGTTATCTACACCGATGCAAGTGGACAGGTACAGTCTCTGCCATGGTGAACGCTTGCAATGCTAACATAGCGCTGTTAGCAGCATGCTGCGGCGCTGTTAATGTGACAGCTTTGCATGTTAGCGAGCAGTGCTTACATTTAATATCTTATTATTTAGTTATAAGTTCTGTTTATCTGTTTCTAAAGGCAATTGAAAAACAAAAAAACAAAACAAACACTCAACCATTTAAGACAATTAGTAATAAATTGTATTTTATGTTTATAATCTATAATGTATAGAAATGAAACACAATTAGAGCAGCAAGTATTTAACATTCTAGTATCGAGTGTCAAGTGTCACTGTAAACTGTCTATTCTATGCATAGTATAAGAAAATTTTAAAACTCTTTTCGGTTTACCGAAAGTCTGATACCCTTGCTGAAACAGCTGATGTCATGGCTCATTTATTTATAGTCTGTGAATATTAAATAAGCTGGAAAAGAGAATTCAAAAATAATTCAAAATTTTTCCCTACTTTCACTAAGAATAATAACTATCAGAAATCGACAATATTAGGTGTTCTGATTTCGTTAAACCGATCATTGCAAAGCTGGAAAATAGAATTCAAATACAATTCAAAGTTTTTCCCTACTTTCACTAAGAATAATAACTATCAAAAATCGAAAATATTAGGTGTTCTGATTTCGTTAAACCGATCATTGCAAAGCTGGAAAACTGGAAAATAGAATTCAAATATAATTCAAAATTTTTCCCTACTTTCACTAAGAATAAAAACTAAAAGGAATCGAAAATATTAGGTGTTCTGATTTCGTTAAACCGATCATTGCATGAATGAAAACTTTTCGAAAAATTACTTTAAAAAGGAAAACACAATCGAACTTGATTCGAAAATATGAAAGTCCTGTGTGTTCTGCATTTTCTTTGAACATCATTGAGTCGTTCAACTAAAATAAAGGCTTGAGTTCTTGAGCAGATACACTCCTTTGTTTGTTATAGGACCCACTGCACAAGGGTATACAGATTCAGTGTGCGACACATTTCAACACTCCCTGCGTGAATTAGGTTAATCAAATTAAATGCGCTGCCGCGCCCCAAGGGACAACGACAACGACAGCAACAACAGCAACAACAACAACAACAACCAGAATGAGAACGATTACACCAACACCAACGACAACAACGAGAATGAGAACGAGAACGGTGAACAAGTGTCGACGGCCATTTTGAAGGCGTTGCCAACATTGTCAGCGATGATGTCAGCGCCCTGACATGGACACACCTTTGAGTGTTGGAGCTGTTAGCAGCTGTTTG
This sequence comes from Hirtodrosophila histrioides, assembly GCA_037075165.1. NCBI lineage: Eukaryota > Metazoa > Arthropoda > Insecta > Diptera > Drosophilidae > Hirtodrosophila > Hirtodrosophila histrioides. The sequence goes on from JBAMCL010000239.1 coordinate 157,613, forward strand.
CTTAATTGTCTGACCCAGTACGCATACAGTGGCACGCCCACACACACGCCCACACACACGCACACCACACACACACACACACACACGCGCACACCAACTGGCGTCAATATTTGCAAAAACAAATAAACAAGAGACGCATTAAGCTGAGAAACGAAAAAAAAGTAGAAATAATAAAAACAACATAGATATATAACTGAACTCTTGTACCTTATAGTCAACGTACATTTAGCTAATCCACAATCAATATTCTCTCTATTTGATACAATAACAGCCCAGCCGGAACGGGGCGTTTTATACACTCAGTGTCCTGTGCTAATGAATGGCACATTTTACATAATTAGGTAAAGAGCGGCCAGCAATTTTAAATTTATTTACATTGTATACGATTACGATACTCCAACCCCACCCCCCTCTCTCTCTCTCTCTCTCTCTCTATCTCTATCTCTCACTTTCTATTTCTCCGTGTCTCGCATTCCAATTATAAATGTTCCACCCCGTTTTGTGTGCTTAGCGAGCGATTTTAAAAGACACTTTTGATATACTTACTTATGCAATAGTATCGCTTAGCTTAGCTATTAAAGAGCTTTGAGCTTTCATGTGCTTTCGTTGTCGCAGGAGTGGCGATCGCTGTATTTGAGCTTTAAAGCTTTTTTCAATTTCAGTTAGCTTAGCAGCTTTTGCGCGCTACCCAAGGCCAAGTTTATGATTTGGTTTCGTTTTAGTTTTGGTTATCCTTACAAAATTTGTTGACTGTTTTCCTCGAGAACATAAAAACACAGGCGTCATTTTTTATGGTATACGAATTAACATTGCGTACATATTACGTTCTCTCTCTCTCTCTCTTTTTCTCTTTTTTCTTATATTTCTAGTGCCGCCTATTAGGATATGTAACTGTTACTGCATAATACAGCCCACTAGAACTTAAGCAAACAATCAAAATGAAATCTTTTCTTGTATTATACATATATACATAACTATATCGTAACTAAGGCGCGTTCTGAACCTTATCAAAAAGTGAGTGTTACAGACCAAAAGCTCTTTCTCGCTCTCCTCCTACTCTCTCTGTCTCTCTCTACGCTGTGCTTGAAAGCTTCTTGGCTTATCCATATACCGTTGGCTCTTTCAAAAGCTAAGTTTTAGTTATCCAATACTTGCTGCTTTGAAGGTGTTTTATTTCCACATTTAATTATAGATTTCCTAAGTTCTACTTAAAAGCTTTTATGGCAAACTTTATTTTTAAGCTTAGCGTTTAAGTTTTTAGTGTCAAAAAACAACAAAGTTTATGTTTGCCAACACTTTTCGTTATCATAAATTCAATGATGCCGATCAACACACAGAAAACTCTAGAACACATTCTTATAGACGCGATCCATTTTCAGGACTCATCCACAAACAATAATCAAGAGAATTATAATTTCATTTGCGCCGCCATTTTATAATTTATTCTCCTTGCCTTTAAGATTATTTAAGTGAACCAACTAGCTTAACATACGATTATTAATGTATCATTATTAAAAGCAATATAGCAAACATCGCATAATACTGAAAGACTAGTTACCTATTATATTATAAACAGCGACTAACATTGAAGAAAATTGTACACCGAGCGTATTAAATCTAACAAACATTAACAATTCTAGTGTATCATATAATTATTATAAGAATATAACTAATTTTTGCTCTTTTTCTTTTCTTTTTCTGCTCTTCTCTTTTTTTCAACCGAAATCCAAAAAAAATAAAAATAAAAATACCTCCCAAAAATACCCTAAAAAAAACTATTCAACAAAAAAAAAAAAAAACATACTTATTGTTTTATCAATTGGTTTATTTACTACGTTTGCATCCTGCCATACCCAAAAAAAAAATAAAAAAACAATCTCATGTTGTTTATGCGAATAAACAAAACAATTCTATATAGTTACTGGACACCCTCCCGGTGTGCCAAGATTTTAATAGATCTATGTGCAGTCGGTTAAATTGTAGATTCGTTCATTTAACTGAAGGTAAGTGCATGTGCTTAAGTTTTTTAGTTATTAGTTATTAGTTTTTAGTATTTAGTTCTGTTGCTTTTAGTGCTTTTCTCATAGAGATCGTTAAGCGAAATTTTTTGAAATTTTTATTATGTTTTGTAGTTGAGAGAACACAAAAAATTGTTTGCATTTCCTTTTGCTCAATTGGCTACATTTTAATTTGATGTTTCTTTTTTTATAGGTTCAACTTAAATTCTATCAAGTTCTATCAAGAAATTACACACACAAAAATACACGAAAGATATAATTGTATTATCTCTAAACAAGAAAATTGGAAATATTTTCGTTTGTTTTTTTATTTTTGATATTTCGAGCAGAAGTTTTCTAGGTTTCAAGTCCGTTTTCATTTACACAAAACGAATGACTATTCAATTCACATTCAAAATGCTCCAAAAATTCGTAAAAACTGGTTGCTCAATACCACACTTTCATAAAGTTTATATACCCAGAAGCAAAACTCCGATTACATTTAGACAGCTGCTTTGCTCACAGGCATAAAAAATAAAAAAATTAAAAAAAACAATTATTTTTATAATTGCTTTCACTGTTTTCCTAATACCCCCATTAAATAAATACGTTTGAGTGCCTGCCACATACTAAATTACCATCTTTGTTCTATCTTTACGCCACATTCTCCAAACAGATGACAAGGTCGAGGTGATTGATCAACGTGTTGCTGTCTGTCGGGATCATGCCAATAGCCAGTGCCGTCGCAAGCAGTGTAAATACTATCATATACCAATTGTCCTGCCGCCGGCCAACATAATGGCCGCCATGATCACCAATCCGAGTGAGCAGCAGGTGGCAGCGGCTGGTGGCAATATGGTGGCAACAACAACAGCAGCAGCAGCCGCTGCTGTGGCCGCCGGCTACAACAGCAGCAATAACAACTTGATCATCATTGAGCCGCATCAGCAGCAACAGCAGCCGCAACAACAACAACAACAACAGCAGCAGCAGTTCAGTTACCACACCAACAACAACAACACCAACTACTATCACAGCAACACAAACAAGTCAGCAGTAGCAGCAGCAGCAGCACACGCCAGCAACATGTATCAGCAACATCAGCAGCAGCAGCAGCAACAACAACAGCAGCAGCACATTTCCTATCACTGCAGCTCACCGTACTCCCCCTCGTCGGCCTCCTCATCATCGTCCTGTTCCATAGCCACATCACCCACACTATCCTCGGCCACAACGCTGTCGACCACCTCGACAGCAACAATGCCGACACCACAGCAACAATATGCTGCCGCTGCGGCACCAGCCACAGCATTTCTGAAGGCGCCCGCCTACTATACTGATGCCACGCCCACTCTGGTGCTGAGCAGCGACTACAACTCCAACTGTATTCCCATTCAGGCAGCGCCCTTCATCTCGCTGCCACAGCAACATGTGCTGAAGTACACAACTCAGCCGCCGCAGCAGCAGCAGCAGCAACAACAACACACCACCACAATCTGCTGCACCACCAGCAACATGCGTTTGTGGGTCATCACTATCCGGTGGTGGCCACCACAGTGGCTGCTATGCCTGCCACCACAATCACCGTTACGCCGGCCACAATAGCCGCCCCCTCATCCTGCATCTAAGTAGCAAATTAGAAAGCAGTTTGGCATACACACACTCACACACACACACACCCACAAACAAATATATATACGATAAACAAATTCGAAAATTTTTGATGCAAATTAAAGGTTGATATGAACTATTTACAAGAGCAACAAATATTATGGGGAAAAATAAATAAAATAAAATACAAAACTAAATAACAACAAAAACAAATATATTATATTGAGAACTCTACAGAACTTTTTCGTACGTATAGCAAGACTTTAATGTAAGTGTGTTGTAAGCATCAAATTTACACATAATTGACATCAATAAATTGAATATATTGAGTGACGGCTCTACAATACTAGAAAACAACAAAAAACAAACAAAAAACAAACACAAAAAAAATAAAATATTGAAGAAAAAAATGATGTTTAGTGTTGTTACATGAGAAACATAAAAATTAGCAATTAAAAATTGAACTTAATAAACAAAGGAAAAAAAGAAAAAAAGCAGTTGCATTAAAATTAGTTAAAAACTATTTTAAACTCTAGTGTTCCATATTTCAATGCAAATAAAAATAAATAAAAAAATAACAAACATAATAATAACAATAATAATAATAAACATTTAGTAAGGAGTGTTAATATTAGTAAGCCTAAAAAAAAAAAAACGAAATCCGCAACAATTTACATGAAAAAAATAGTCAAAATTAATCAAAAACGAGAGAATTCATAGGCCATAGTTAAGCAGCAACAACAAATAACAAATAACAAATTACAAATAACAAATACGATTACGAGTATGTTAAAACAAAATTATATAAGTACAGTCACGTCCTATTTTTGCAACAACGATTTACTACTAAACAAAAAACAAAAGAAAACAGATGCAAATACAAGCAAAAGGGAAACGATTTCAAAGGATTTTTTTAAAAATACAAAAGCCATATTCCTTTTTTTACATTTTATAAACGAAGAAGTGAATCAAGCAACTACAGCAAAAACAAATAAAATCAATTAAATTAATAATGAAAAATGTAATGAACATATTTTTTTATATACAAATTATAACACAATATGAAATGAAATGGCATCAGCATAAGAACAAGCATCAAAAACGAACACTAAAATAATCAAATCTAAACTGTAAGCATTTTTTGCAAAAAAATAAAATTAAAATAAAATAAATAAATAAAAATAAAAATATAAACAGATAGCAAGATGGAAAAAACCTAAAATTAAAAGTTTAAAAAAAAAACACTGAAACCTAAATTTTTTAAAAGTGTATTATTAATTTAGCTGAAATCTCTAGAAAAATGAAATATTATTAAAAGAAACATTTCATAATTCACACACACAACACATACACAGACAAATATATATTATAAAAATTCAAAAATACAATTCTAGCATGAAAATGAAAGAGAAAGAAAATAATAACAACCAAAATAAATAAAACAAAAATAAAAATAAAAATAACGTACTGTATCTTCCTATGCAAAATTTGTAAGCGTAAAACCATTAATTAAAAAAATAATTAAAAATAAAAATAAAAAATAAATAAAATGGTCTTACAAGTTTCATACTGATTTAATTTACAGTTTGTGCTGTTGTAAGTAAATTTAATTTTTGATATATATAATTAAAGCGTAGCACACTACACTACACAACATTACAATTACAATAATTACAAAATGGAAAACTACTTATTATATACAAAATATATGCATATATTTATGTATATACACGTATAATACAAGAATATATAAATATATAAATATATACTTATATATACATATATATATATATATTTACTAATGGCAACTAAAACATGAAATGTGATCTTTTAAAGAAACAAAATAATAAGAGAAATCAATAAAAACAAAAATGAAAACGAAATGGAATAAAAAAAATCATTATTAAATGAGCAGTGAACGTAAATTTACAGAATTGTCATCAATTTATTTGTAAAGATGAAAACAGGATAAAGGTAAAACGTTTAATATAAATATATATATATATTAAATAGTAGCAATCAATATTAGAAAAGTTTTTGAAATAAAACCAAGCAAACAGCAAGAATAAACGTAATTTTAAATTGGTTCCATTAATCAACACATATAAAAAATAAAACATTTAAAATAAAAATACAAAAAAAAAACAAACACTGAAATAACTTAGCGATGAGAGTATCTCAAATATACATAAATAATATAATCAACATTAGCTAAGATCGTTCGAAGAGTTTTAAGCATAATACTTATGCTTTATATAGTATACATATACATTTAAGGGCTGATTATAATATACGGAAATTTGTTCTTTGATTTCAACACAACAGTTCCATACAATATCCATTTACTTTGAAGTTGGTTTAGTCCCTTCCTTTTCTGATTTCATAGCTATACAACTTTCTCAAATACACTAACTTATCCAATACTTAATCATAAATTAAGCACTCTATGCTTCAAACTCATTATCCTATACACAACTCTATCCAAAGTCTAACCAAGTGTTTTTATAGAAATAAACCCATAGATACACAGACACCAAAATGGAAAAAAACAAAAACTAACTCCAACAAAAATGCCTAATAAGTTTCCGTCCATTATAAGCAGACCTTAAATCTATGTGTAACCACAACAACCACAACAACAACAACAGCTAGTGGAGCGATAAAGCCAAGTTGTAACTATACAAAAGAAAATATAATAAAATAATACACACATATTAAAAGAATAAATTGAAAATCTTTATAAAACTAAATGCATATTAGTAGGTACTTAAAAAACTACAAACACTAAACTCGAAAACATTTTAAACAGTTACTAACACTTATGTAATAAACAATTGGAGGAAAAACAATAAGCTGCAAAATGGCAAAAAAAAAAAACAAGTTTTGTGTAAAGAAAAAAAGAAAAACGTAAATGTTCTACAAATAAACAAAAATACAAAAAATAAGATTAGTAAGATTTAAAGAAAAGCATAAAAACCTTCTACAATATGAGCATAGATTCTGTGTATCATAAGATGTTTACTTGAGCAATTCTCAATATTGTTTACAACTGAACCTGCGTCACGTGTAGAATGTCGAGAGTCGCAGGATACAAAGAATCTCGAGATGTGTAAACTAGAAACGAAACTTTTATTTGCCTTAAAGTTTGATTCGAGGAAATGGTATGATCATATGTCAGATATACTTTATTATGAATATATATATATTGAATAATTTTAATTATTACATACACACATGATAGTTTGATAGATTATTATTTGTTTAACTATACATATACACACACACTTAACACACACACTTATGTAATGCATGACGCTTGTACATGGCATTCGCATTCGAAGTTATAATTATCAACATAATTATAATAGCAGAACCATAATAACTAAATGTAATAATAAACGTACTATGTGTAGTCCTTTCTCAGCATAAGTCATAGTTATTATTGTTAATTTTAGTTTATATTTACACATATACATACATAATATACATATATTAGATTATTATGATTATTAATTGTGAATATGATGTGATGTGTTTATTGAAAAGTAAAGAACAAAAAAAAAACAAAAATCAATGTTGCAACGTAAAGAAACAAACATTTATTGTACTACAAGAAACCCGAGAAACCCGAAAAACCCGATAAATAAAGGAAGAAAATTAAAGAAAACCGGGCAAATCGAACAAAAAACATGAAAACTACAGTAACTAGGTGTGAACAATTTAAGCGTGCGAATATAAATAATTTTTAGTTTATTTTAATGCAAAATTGAATGTAATTGTGCATCATTATATACATACTTACATGATGCATACACGTATGTATGTATACGTATATATGTAAGCTGTAAGTAGTCCTTCATTTTTGTCAGGTGATATCAACGAATTTTTCAATATATATGTTTTTATGGGTTCTTCAAACGTGTTCTTCAAACGGAGCCCATCTATTTTGTTTTATCTCAATATAAGTTGTACAACTTCTGTTCAGTTTATTATTATTATGATTATTATTATTTTATGTTTTTGTGATATTCATAGAAAGTTGTTTGTTGTTTGTTTTATTTTTTGTGTTCATATTGTATATTTTTGTAGTTTGTTTTTACATACATACAAGAAAGTACTGCGTGTGTATTATTTTGTATTTAACATATATATATATATATACTTATTATATATTATTAATAATCTAGTATATACAATTACCTATACATATATACAAAACAATGATGAATTGAAATAATAGTTCTTAAGGTGCAGTCATGCAATGAGCGATGAAATGAGAATGAAATAAAACTGAGAATACGAGAAACATGAACTAAAAGCATACTCGTAAAGGATATGTAATACGTTTACAGAACGTTTGGCAACGATTATGACGATTATGATAATTGATAACATTATGATGATGATGATAATTATACTCCTAAAACGAACATTTTTTAAAAATATTTAATAAACAAATCATTATTAACTATTATTATATTTATTATTATAAAGCAAACTTAGTTATTATATACATGTAAAGAACAAGATGAGCAAAGAAGATAAATAAAGAGATGCACAGCAAAGAGAATTATTGTTGCAATTGCAAGACACGAACAACTGGCTAAAAAAAAAATGGCAACCACTACAACAACAACAAGAAAATGAAGATGAAAATGAAAATGTATGAATGAATGAATATGGTAAAGAAAATACAACATTTAAAGTTATTTAGCAGTAAAGTAAAACATGAAAAACAAACATCAACAAACAAAAAACAATGAAATACAATAAAAACACAAGAAATAAATTCCAAAAAAAAAGAACGTCTTTTTATTTCACCTTGGTATGGTAAAAATACAAATAAAAATAAAAAGTTATACACTAAGCAACTAGCAGAGCAAGGTTTCGATCCTCGGACCTCTGGGTTATGGGCCCAGCACGCTTCCACTGCGCCACTCTGCTTGCTGTGTCAGCAGCATCTAAAGGTATTTCAAAGGCATGAAGTGAAATCAACCCTTAAATAACATTTCAAATGTGACAGTAGAAATAAACAAAATCAAAGCAAATGTTTTGAGTTTGAGTATGGGATGTTCAATTTAATAAAAATTATTTTTTTTTGAGTATTTTACAAGAGTTGGAATAGAGTAATAATAACTTCAAAATTAATGCTGTCAAAGGTTTTTTTTCGATTTCTTCAAAATTGTAATAGTTCATGACATCGAGACATTTATACCAGATCAACTCGAGCCCGCCGGTATCATCAAGCATGACATCAAATCAAGCTTATTTTTGCTTGTGATGCGCCTTCTGTATGAATTTATATTCATTGACACAACCAAATTATGGGGTACAGTGTGTAAAAATGCCTTAACATGAAGTAGTATGGCTATGGAAGGGAAGCAGCCCAAATGCACGAAGAAACCGCAGCAAAACTCACGTAATACTTACTATATAAGTAGGCAAGCGTCGCATGCATGCACAGGTAAATTCCCTAGCTGCCAGTGTTGGAAAAGGAACGACATCTACCTGGCACATGGCAGTGAAAAATGTGCTAGCGAACAGTAAACTTGCCACTGCCAGCAAATTTGCTCCTTTCTTTTTGGCTCACAATTTTTCTTTATAAAGAAGTTGGAGGTGCGTACACACACACACACACACACATACATATACACACAATGGAATGCAAGTTGTCTATTTCACACACCAACGCGCTGCAATGGCGACAGTGGCAGTCCCTGGGGGGTGCGGAGGCCAGGAAGCTGCCGTTTCTTTAGCCACCCCCTGCTGCTGCGCTGACAGCGAAGATGGAGATGGCGTTGGTTTCGCTGTCATTGTCGTTGCGATATGGCGCCGAGCTGGTAACAGTTGCAATTAGTTGCATGGGGCACAAAATATTGTGCCCCCGTTGTCACTTTGGACAAGCCCATGCACCCCAGCTCCAAACTGTAATTAATGTGTGTGTATTACGGCATTAAAGGTAGAAAGGATCTTGAAGCCAAGAGGTAGGTGGCACAATAAATGCAAATTGCAAACTATTTGTAACCTTCATGGTGGAAGAGGCTCATAAGATCGGCTTAAATAAATATAGTTTTAGTGAGAATTTAAAAGAATTTAAGTATACGGGCCTGTTCCGAAAAGTAATTCCACTTCCGAAACTTTTCAGTGGATGTGGAATTGGGAGCAGGCCCGATAATATAACTTTGTACAAATTGGATTCAAGAAAATCCATCGAAATTGTCATCAATCGAAACATTTGATAGTGATAATAGCAAACTTACAGCACAATTCAATTTTAATTAATAATAATAATTGATTACTTTCAACACTAATTTACTTGTAGAGCTAGAGCTGTAAAACTACCGATAACGATCTGAAATATATCAAATTTTACAAGGTCTGTAAGCCTATTCGATATACATTCCTTAATGGGAGTATTTAAGACCTATTTGCTTTTGACGATAGTTAGCTCTATTGAGAGTTTCCCACCTAGTATTCACTTTCGGTCTCTACTATCTATAAAACTTTACTCATATCCTTTGACGAGATGATACCCGCATATCCTTCGTTTAATTGCCCGCACTATAAACATAGACAACATCAATTAAGGCAAGTGAGGTTATGGTCATAGCATAAAAATTAACACAGAAATTGCTTTATTATCCATCCGACACGCCCCTCAATACCCTTGCCACACACATGCGACCGTTGCCCATGAGGACTTGAACCCGAAATCCCCCAAGCCACTTGCCCATCTGCAACATGCCCCAACTCCCATCACGCACCAATTGACAATGTACGTAGCCGGGAGCGTGGTGCTTGGGGCTTGGGGCGTGGCTGGTTGTTGGGAGAGAGGCGGGGGGCACTTTCATATGATGTTGTTAATGATAATGCCGCTCGACTCTGACGAACGCTTGACTATCCGAGGGATCCAAGGGAGCTGGGGAGCTGCTAGCTGAAAGTTGCGGCCTGACGTTGATGAGACATGTGGTGCGGTCGTCGGGCGTCGTAAAAATCATTTCACGTTATACATTACACGTAACGTTGCATTTATGTTTACGTCATTGTCGTTGTCGTTGTCCTTGTCGCTGTCAGTGTCGCCGTTGTCCTCGCGCGACAAACGCATCAAAATTTAATTGTCGCTTTAAGTGAGTTTAACCTGGCAAGCATGCTCAAGACAAGACTGCTCGATAATGAGACACCCTGTACGCTGTATAGTTTAGTATATCTGATTTACATTCCTATAGATACCAATGATTAAATACCATAAAAGAAATATTCACTACCGATATTTTCTCTAGTTTTTGCAATCAGGAAGATATATGTATATACCATTTATGAATGCGGATGAAAAGCAATCCTATGTCATATATACACATATATATACCAAATGTATAAATACATGTATGTACGTACCATAAGATGTATTATATATTTCTATGATTTGTAATACAATATAAAATCAATAATATGAAATAGTAGAAGCAGTTAAATACATCCTATAACCTTTTTTACAGGGCATAAAGACTCAAGCGACTGCAATTGAGGCGGATAAAGGCAGCGCCAGAAAACGAGCTCATTAAATTAATTTAATCACGTTAATTAAAAATAGCTGTAGCACGCACATACACAAACACACTACGCTCACACATACATACATACGTACACACACATTAACATAAGCCATTTGTTTTTAGTAAATTTTAATAGTGTGTTAGTCAAAATATTTACACAACACGTCGCACACCTGAAGGCATCAACAACATCAGCACCTGCAGCACTCCCTTTCCCATTGCCAGTACTCGGGACATCTCTTACACCTTCTACCTGTGCCAGGTAAGAGACGATGAAGGCTGCCCCTCAAAGGGTTGGCCATGTCCGTTTCTGTTTTTGCTGTTTTTGAGCAGTTTATGTGTCAATAAATACCCTTGGGGTGCCCAATGTTTAGTCTTTGTGATGATGGTTAAAATTTAAACTTTTTATTCTCCTAAGTGCAAAATGATTGGCTTCGGGGTTACGAGTTCACTTTGTAGGCTCACTCTGCCAAACATGTTTTGTTGTCTTGAATATATATTTTATAATACAAATCGAATTAATATAGAAGTCTAAAACAGAATAATAATACCGATTATCATAACTGTATAATATCTAACACACGAACTACCAAAGAATATTTTCATATCAAATCTCCAACATATTGAGACCTTCCGATTAGCAAATGGTCATAAGATTTTTAGTATGACTATATAATTCTTTGTAATTACTTATAATACTATTTCAAATTGATTAATTAAAAAGTTGGTACACCACTCAGAATTCGTTCTATTCGTGTTACCGAGCGATCATCGAAGCGCCACGCCCACAACACGGATGACAAAGTCACCCGCAAAAGTGCATCACGCAAAACCTCACGCTGCCGAATAAAACGATTCACCTCATCAACGCGGGTGTATAAGGCTTTCAGTTTGTGTGAAAGTAAGTGAAGACTGACTACAGAAATGATCCTGTGAAGTATAGTCTTAAATTTTCAGTGCCCATCCAACCGCTCTTTACGTAAAACGAACGAAAACCATTTGGGAATTATAAGCAAGCGCACGTAAAAATGAAACAACACGAGGGAGGTTGACGTCATCGTTGAGTTTATTTGCTTATGCGGCCGCTGCTTAGTAACAATACGCTGGGTCTTTGTTATTATGTGAAGATTTAATTGATGACTGGGCATTTCTGGTAATGGATTAAGTTCGTTGCTTTTAGATAATTTTGAAAATATAAAAAAAGCCCAAAATAATTTTTCACTTGGCAGCGGTGGGATTCGAACCCACGCCTCCGAGGAGACTGGTGCCTTAAACCAGCGCCTTAGACCGCTCGGCCACGCTACCACTTCTGCTGACGGCGCCACAAACCACAAGTCCGACAAGATGTTTCCGTATCTTTCCGGCCACGGCCTATCAAGCTGATTGACCCGACTACCAATTTGACTTTATTGCAGTACATGGAACTGCAGAGCAACTGTATTGGATGGTTAATAACATCTTGGAGGCAATTTTGAGTACGGCAATGCGGCCTTTTGACCAAATTTAGTGTACTGGCTGCTAGTCGTTATTAGGGACTGGTTCGTATTTCTTTCTCCTCCTCAGAATGGGAGTGCGCGCTAGTACCACAAAACATGAAACTCATATAAGGGCCAATTAAGTTGTCCATACTGGCAACTGGCATCCCTTTGTGACCTGTTGCACCTTTAATAATGCTGGTTGCATCAAGTAAGTAAGTCGACGCTGCTGATGGATTGCCGGAATATATGCAACCGGGGCAACAAAGTGAATGTTCAACAGAACAGCAACAAAAGCGTGACCCTATACAATACTTGTTTTCAATAGACGGGTTACTTTCAAAGACTTCATTACAAAACAAAATCAATAAACTCCCCTGGCTCTTAACAGCTTCCTATCCGCAAATTATTGTTTAAGCATTGTACTAATTGATATTTTAGTGCAAGTCTCTTAATATAAACCTATTAAGAACTGTTAGTATGTTTTTAGATAAATAATATTTAGATACTGTGACTGAAATACTACAATTTAAACAAACACTAAACAGCTTTATTGTCAATCATGGGACTCAGAAAATGTTTTGTGAAGTGTACAAAGATGCAGCTTTTATTATCTCCCGTATCTTACTGATTTCCACCTTATCAGAAGAAAAGTTTCACTGCCATAATCTTGTCTTATACAAAAACGGCAGACTTCGCATTCAGGAACTTTATAAAAATTACCTAGTAATTATGTTTCAGCGCCAGGGAAAATGAGAAGAGTTTCTGAAACAGACCACAAACTTAATTTTCCACTAACCAAACGCTTGAATTAACAAGAACAACAACTTTGGGCAGCAGGGAGGGCAGAGGCAGAGGCAGCCAGAGGAACTGGGCAGCCGTGTAACCAAAATACACACCCTTTCCCCTGACCAAATGCCGCAGTTCAGTTTTCTACTAAATTCTGTTAAGTTTTGTCCAAAGTTTTATGTGAGGGCGCGGGGGTACGAAACTTATTGGGTAGTGCTCATGAAAAATTTAACAAGCGGCAGAGGCAGCTAAGAAACTTAAATTTTATTGCCTATAAAGACGCATTAACTTATCCGAGGGCGGCGAAGGGCAGTGCTTCCCCGACTTAAGCGGATGCGGAAGTGGCAGTAGGCAATGCGTGCGAGCGAGATAGCAGGCGACAAATGTGCGTGCGTAAATTATGTGCAAGTTAGGCAAAGGAGTGCGGGGAAAGCCCGGGGAAGTCCGGAAATTCAGAGACTCCTCCACTGAGCCAAAGGTGAAATGAATGGCTTGCCTTGCATAACGAGGACAAATTAGTGCAGGGATTGGTTGGGGTTTGGGTGCCAGGATTGAGTTTGAGGACTAAGGCAGGCTGAGGCTGGGGCTTGGGTTAAGCAAGATAAACTCAAGTCGGTTTGGGGCATAAATTGAAGTTTGGTTTCAGTCCATGACTGCAGTTTTCCGGCTGCGGCTCTTTCATTGTTTAGCTCGCTAAAACTTTTCCCAATTGATCAGCGCAAAAAATACAACAAAAAAATGTGCTGGCCTTCTAATTGAAATGTTAGGCCAAAGTAAATGCGCCTCCAGGTGCGGAATACAAAGCATCAACTTTGGCACAAAGCGGCTTTACAACTTTTTGATTGCGCAAATACCCGGAAAAGAAACTCAACAAAAAACCACTTAGACTAATAAGTTGACTAAGGCCAAGTTAGCAAATCGATTAAGGGGTTAAGAATATTGCTTAAGGTAAAAGCTATTACCTTTTAATAAAAAACAAAACACAATACTATTCTTCTATGCGACACAATTGAGTTGAAGTAAAACAATATAATAGTATATGAATATAATACAAATACTCCCAAAAATAAAATGTTAACTTACAACAAGAAAGCAGCAATATTTGTTATACAAAATCGATTGTTCCTATGGCAGCTATATGTATTTTCCCCACCGAAGCTCATAGAGAGCATGATCTCCCAGACATTAAACCAGTTCTTATTAAATTCCAACTTAACCATATCTAGCAACATTAATAACATCGAGAGGCTGACTCGTAGCCTACACTAGCACTCTCTATCCATTGAGGGTTACAGGGGGCGGAATCCTCTTGTACCCTAGCTCTTTCGGGATGGGGTTTTGCTATGTCTCAACAGTGCCTACACAAACTTTAAATTTGTAGGATCCCTACTGTCTCTAACATTGGGAGCTATACTCCACGAACACAATAATCCTTCCAAAACAGGATCACTGAAAAGGTACCAACAAAGAAACATAACCAAACTATTGAGAGCTTTCCTCAGGTTAGCAGAGCAAAGAGAAAAGGGCGAGTGCCTACAATGGCATTCGATACCCACGTTTCTCCCAAACCTAACCATGATCTTCTATCCAACCGATTTCTGAAGATCCCCAAAACAAAGAATTTTCCCTACTATCATTATATTACCATGTCTTTCAGGAACTTTAACACTCTAGCAATTCATTTTAAAATTTATAAACAATATTTATTAAAATATATTTATGATTCAAATACATAATGAGTCTATGGGTTAAAAATAACATATCCAAATATTCAAAATTTTAAATGGATAATAAAGCCTTCATTTACTTTAGTAATGCAACTTTAAACAAGTTGTTTCGCTTCCGAACATTAATATAAAATATAAACTAAATTGCTGAATACTAGTAGAATAAAGTGTGCGCATACTGACTGACGACACTGTACGCGGGTGTATATACTTCAATAACTTCAATAAACTCAATAGGGTATGCCTAGGTAAGGCAACAACGGTGCATGGCGAACTAAACTAAATTGTTATATGACGATATTCAATGTGTCTACCTACAGTTGGCAGACACTGTACTTTAGTATTATTACAAGTACTTTAGTATTATTACAATTGTATGGTAGGCATTGTGCATGAGTGTAAGAGAAATAACTGAAAGAAACTGCAAAGTTAAAAGCTTTGATTTTGGCACAACCAGCTGCAATTACATACATATTTACATGCATACATACAAATGTATGCCTGTACATATGCATGTGCAGAGCTTTCACACGCGCATGTCACTCCAGCTTATCTTACAGCGAAAAAGAAAAAGAAGAATAGATAAAAAGAGGGATGCACTTACATATATATATCCAGCGGTGGAAAGCTTTCCATCGTTGTTGTTCTTGTTAATGCATGTTTTTGTTTTATGTATGTATGTTGTAAATTGTGGTGGTTTTTAAATATAGGCTCAATTATATGTTTTTCTTTGTCCTTCTTCGCACGTTTGTTAGTTTTATGCACTTGAGCTTTAATTATTGTATTTAAAGCGTAGACTTTGACCACTTTATTAACGGGGCAATGCGAGAGCTTTTGATATCACAACAACAACACACACACTCAACTTATACTGCTTTAGGCGGCAGTAAAAGAAGTTAGATTTATACACAATGTTCACTTTCACTACCTTTTGCGGGGTTTTCTATTTCACTATTTTTCACTATTACTAATTTTCACTTAACACTTTCACTTTCACTCGAACAATTTTTCGCGATCAAGTGCGAGCGTGGCTCGAGCACGACGGCGGAACACGGGCAACTGGACCATCAGCTGCAGAAAAGCTCTTCGGGCTGTGCTTTATGCTAAAGCATGCACAGCATGGGCAGATGCGAGTGAGAGGAGGAGAAAGAGGAGGAGAAAGAGGAGGAGGAGGAGGAGGAGGAGCAGGAGGAGTGGAGTGAGAGATAGAGCCTGCGTTCTCACGAGCTTTGCAACATTGTTGCTGGTTTTATCTCATGCGACAACTTCTGTCGCAATAAAATGCTAATATTGCATGCGTTACAAATATCAAACGGCGATCATTACACATGCTACAGTTACCATGTCATTGCCGTAATAAATTGTTTATTAAGTTTCTTGTAGTTTCCTATAAGAATATTCTATTTCTGAATCTTTTGGAAACCATCTGAGATGAAAGTTTTGTAAGGCAAGCTCTTTCAGGGATGGTTGAATATCCCTGAAGTAGTCTTATGCCTTAGTTAATTGTATAACAAGGGTCTGTTCCTAAACAGAACTATATCTAAACCTATACCACTTTATTTAGCCTGAGGCTCCAGGTAGCCCCTAATCATTCACTCTATAATTGCTGCCAGGTTTTTCTTTATTTTCTCGATGTCTGCACAAGTTTGCCTAACCATAAATTTGCATATTTTGCTCCTGGTGTGCTCGGAGAACTTAAAATATGGCCATTTGCTGCAATGGCGGAACATAAAGTTTGCTTAGGAGCGAGTGGAAATACCCCGAAAAATGCATTGCAAATAAACAAAACGAGAAATCTGTGAATAATGTTTTGCGATATGAAAATTGCACTGATTTAGTGGCTGAAATTTGTTGGACCATTTATTTTGTGCGTTTGCCGCCCTTCCCAAAGGACCCCCGACATGGTAAGGATATTGCACGAGCCACACAAAAGTAGGCAACAGTTTATTTTTAAGCTTAATTGCTCAGACGACACGTAAATAACGGAAAGTAACCAAGTAACTTTAACGAGTCAGCAAAAAGCAAGCTTACGGATATGCTGAGTCATGCAATGGGATGTTCTCAAATAATTTTCATGTTAAGGCTCATTAAAAAAGCCAACTTTACTGTCGAAGGATAATTACCAGGATTTCGATATGCAGACAGTGTAGATTCGATACAGCAAACAAGATAAAGCCAAGGATGCTTACCATCCGAAACCATCCGAAACAGGTAAATTATCCCAATGTAACAAGCGAATGCTTCAGCCTTAAAAGTTTGCCATATATAACTCCGGTTCTACTGTATTTTAACTGCATTAACCTGTATTTTAACTGAATACTAGTCTTATGATATTTTAATCACAGCTCGACGTAGTTGAAAGTTAAGTAATAAGTAAATTCTTTGTTGATTTTGTTGAATTTTTGCACGCCAAATGCGAAAATCTCATCAAAATTTCAGCAGCAACTTTCCGCTGCATACTTTGCGGCGTTCGCGCTGCGCAGCGCGCAATCAAATGAAACGTAATGCTCCCGGAATGCAGTGCGGCATAGAATATACATATATACATATATATTTTTGCCTTTACCTCACTGCAATTCATTCGGGAGCAAGCAGCGCAGGTGTGGTGGGAAACGGTAGAGGAATTGAGCTAGTGCTGAATTGACTAAATTAACCGGAGCTGGTGAAAAAGTTTGTTTGCCCTTAGACGTTTGCTTGACTGCGTTGAAAAAAAGAAGAAGAAGAAGAATGGAAAATGGAAAATAAAACTGGTGAAACTAAAAACTTGGCAAATGGAGGAGCAAGTGCGCACGAAGCTGCTAAAACTGTTTGATTGTGCACAAAAGATTTACGTTAAATATTTGATGCTGAAATTATGCAACGCTGCGCTGGGTAATCGTCGAAATGCACAAAACCGTTTTAGTTTTGACTTTGCGATTGCACAGCCAGAGGTCAAATAAGAAATAAATGCTAAAATAAAAAACGAAGTTCCTTTCCCAGCGAGCGGGGGCGTGGGGCAATTATGTCAATTGGTGACTGGCTAAAATATGCAGTGGGTGAGCGCAGGTGGGCTAAGGTTAAGTTCATTCAAAGTTATTACTTATTTAAAGCTGACTGCGCTTATAAACACACACACACACACACACACACGCTCCAAAGAACAAACTCCCACTTTAATGAACATCTCGAAAGGGTGAAGAACAGCCAAGGAAAACTGTTTTCCTTTTTGACAATCGTGTAAAAGTTTTGGTGAAGTTTTAATTTCTTCAGTTGATCGAGCGTTCACTTCAAATCAGGAACTGTAACGATTATAATTTTTATATTAGCATAATAAACTATATCAAAACTTGTTCTGAGTAAGTTCATTTACAACTCATGCTACAAATGCAAAATATTTCGACTTGTTCATTTTCAAATACCAAACTGAGCTCTACCTCTTTACAAACTCTCATAACTTGGTGAAAAATGAATCGATTTCCATACGGAATGTCTGGTCAATCATGTTTTGTGCTCTATATTGACTTGGCATTTCAATTTTATTGATTAAAAGATAAATTTTTTGATATATTACTCGAAAATTGACAAGGGTACGGATCCTTTTGAATCAATAGACCTCATGCCAAAAATGATGTTGGTATTGGTTTAGCTCCTATTTCTTGGTTATGCTTAGGTTAGGTTAGGTTAAGACGGCAGGTCACCATAACGGGTGGCCTCTCATAGACCATCTGGTCCTTAGTCCTTTGACCCTTGCGACGTTTAAGATTCATTGAAGATCACTTTCTCGAGTGGGTTCAGTGGTGTCCTCGATACACTCTCCAAGGAAGTGAAGGTGTGAGATCCCAGATGGTTGAGTCTGCATCTCATGAGCGCTGGACAGCTACAGAAGCAGGTGTTCCAGGGTTTCGTGTACCCCCGGCTCTCTGCACTTCCTGCAGTTGTTGTCGTTTGTGATGCCAACTTGGTTAACTTTATTAATTTTGCTAAGTAGTTTTTTGAAGTAAGTAAATACCAAATATCTCTATTGGCGCTATCTTGTTTTGTATTTGGTTGATAATTGGGGGAGTTAATTGCTTGACTCGCAGCTCCGATTACTCGATTACTCGATTACTCGATAGCGCCTGGTCAAAGTGAAAACCGATTGACAGCTGGCAAGTGTAACCTTCCTCCAGTGTCAGCTGTTGCCAATTCGAAGCACTTTCCCGGGGCAAAATCAACAGCACTTGAAATTCAGATTGAGGTCCTGCACGAGATTCTCCGACTGAGAGCGAGACTAAGCCCGGCGCCAACAACAAAGCCACGCACAAAATTCGATGTAAATGATATGTAGGAGTTGTGTGTGGGGTAAGGACAGCGCGGGGTTGACAAAATCTGGTTGACTGTCAATTTAACCAGACAGGGAGACAGAGAAAGAGAGAGGGAGAGGAGAGAGAGAGATTTGAATGGTATTCTGATTCTCAGGCCGAGCTCACAGACGGCGGAGTTATTGATACCTTGCAGTTGCAAACAGACAGACAGCAGCAACAACAACAATAACGAAGTTGCAACTTTGCCACTTTTGCATAAAATATTGAGATTCCATGTTAAGTGGCACTTAATGCAAATGCGGTCGAAGGTCGTCGTCGTGGGGGGGCGGCCCAGGGGGCGCCTCGACAGGTTGCCCGCAGCGCACCAAAAGTTAAGTTGAGCTTTGAGCGAGCTTTACTATTAGTGTGTGGGTGTGTGTGTGTTTTTTTGGCAACTTCTACTGAATTCTAATGTGGAATGCACAATTCAAGAGTGTGGGCGTGGCTAGACAGCACTAAATCTAACGTTTACATCTAACCAAAAACAAAAAAGGATTTTTGTAGGCGTTTATGCTCGAAAGAGCTTTAATGTGCTTTTCTTTTTAGTTTGTGAACTGGTTCAAAGGCGTTTCGTAGCTATATTTCAGAAAGTATTTACGTTACAATGCGGCAACTTGGCATATAGCCTGGAAGATTCCTATAGAAAGGTCAGTGTGAATTTAAGCAAAGGTAAACATAATTAAAAATGAATGTTAAAAATACAAAAATGCAGCTAAAACAAACCATTGTGGCTGTGAGTGGGTCAACAGAACGACCTCCAGTCAAGAAGGTTAGGCGATACAACTTTCTCATTTAGGAGTAAGGAAAGCAGACTTTGGAGCTATTCAACTTTGCCATGTGGATTGTTTCATGTGCTGAAACTGTAGGCTGTCAACTGCATACAGACACTCAAAACACACATTCCAGGCACACACACACACACACACATACACTCTACATACTCACACACACACACAAGCAACCTTAACACATGCACAGAGCAGCTGCTGCATCCACAAGCTGAATCAGAAACTGAATCCCGTTTGCTGTGCGGCGGCTGTGGCAAATGTGTTTGCATTTCAGGTGTCAACAGCAAAAACACATTCAGCTTTGTTGCAATAACAATAACAATAACAGAAAACAAAAAGCGAAATCCTCTGCCAGCATTTTCTACACAATGAAAACATTTTACTTAGAAGCAAAAATTCAACAAACTGAAAAAACGACACAATTTTTGGACATGAAACAGAATGCTATGGGTTAGCTGACAGAGGGTCTTGGGAGGGGAGGAGAAAGTTGTGAGGTTAAAGTTTATGCCAAAGAAATGTACTCGAATGCATGAAAATTTAGATATATGTATTGTAGAAATGTTGCTGCAACGGAAACAGGTAAGACAAAACCAGTTAAGCTGAAAAGGTGGAGGGAAGAATGCGTCTATGAGTTATATTGTAGTTATAGCCAGATATCTGAAAAGTCTACAATAACATATGTTCCTTATAGATATTGATAGCTTTGATAGCAACAATAGCTTTGATAGTTTCTAAAAGCATTTTTAGATGCAAAACGTCATTATTAAAATATGAAACACAATCTATTTTCGTATAGAGAACTATCATGGCTGTTGCCATTTCACCTTCCAATCGATGAATGCCCAAAATCGATTGTAAATCGGATTGAAAACTATTATCCACAGGTTCACTATCCCATGAGAACATTCCAAAAGGATAATATATCCATATTCGGAATAAAAAGTGCTTGGTAATGAAAGCAGGCCTGAATATCTTGACGTTTTAAAGTAAATATATTAAAATTCAAAACAAATTAACTACTTTGAGATACATACGTTGCCAATTTGTGTGCAAATTCAATATAACTGAGATCGCAAATAAAAACCCAACTCATTGCGATTAGCATTCAACCTGAGATATTTTTTGTTTTTGTTTTTTAAAGTATTTTTTTTTTTGCTATCTCGACTACCTCAAGTGACTTTTGCACAAACACAGACGACACTTCTTCAGCTTCAGCTGCGTTTTATCTACGACTCGATTTTCCGAGCGTTTAAGCAACAATAACAACAAGTACAACAACAACAAGCGTATTAAGTGAGAGACAGCAAGTAAACAAAAGTCAGAGTCCAGGCAAGGACGAGGCGAGGCGCTTTCGTCCTTGGCGCTTGGTCCGCTGGCAGAGACAGGACCAGAACCAGAACCAGAACCAGCTCCATCTTCACACACTAAATGGCGCTCGAGGGCAACGACTAGGAATTCTTGTCGACGTCGCTGCCGGCGTTGGCGTCGGCGTTGGCGTTGGCGTTAGCATCAGCTTTGGCGTCACTGGCCTGTTCTGTTCAAAAGTCAAAAGGATACGCCTGGCAGCGACTAACTGACTTTGGCTTTCAGGTATAATTAATCTTGTTTAGCCGTTGCTTCTTGTTGTTATAGTTGTTTTTGCTGTTGTTGTTGTTGTTGTTGTTGTCTGTCACCCAACGCTTCTGTTTGTTTGTCTTTTTAGGGGGCAGCAGCTCCTTGAAAGCGACAGGATGCGCTATGGCCAGCGCTATCGTAATGTATTTAGAACGAGTTTAATTTGCTCGGCAACACATTTTTCTTTCGACCCAGCCAACCTGAGCGGAGCCAAACTCTCGGACCCGCTTGCTGGCCAGGTTAACTATTAATTTTGGGCCCTGAGCAAGATTAACGAGTCCATGATTGCCTCAAATTGTCTGGACAAGGGGGCGGTTCGAGAACGACACCTCCACTCCCACTCCCACACCACGCCCAACCCCACTGCGTACTACCTCTACAGAGTTAATAGTAAAACTTCGTAGCATACTTCAAGGCGTCGCTCAGCTCAGCAGCGAAATTTATTTTCGACCATTGCAATTTTGTCGCCATTTTTTTAAGCTGCTTTTTTATTTCACTTAGTTTCTCCTTTATTGCCCTTTTCTCACCCCTTTCCTCTACAGTTTGCGTCTGGGCCAGGCCTAAAATGGTAATTAATTTGACTGCATGTCACAGCTGTTCGCTGAATTTATTTTGTTTTGCATTTTGCGTAAGTTGAATCAGTTTAATCCTTTTAATTTTGACTAGTGCTTGTAAAAACATTGTTCTCCTTAAATTTAAGTGACTTTTCAGTTATTTGGGTTAAATAAGATTCAATAAACGTGCAGAATTTAGAACTTTGGAAGCGTTTTAATTAGAGCTGGGGTCGGTATAGAAAATTCCCTTTCCCATATAATTCTCTCTATATCCCGTCCGTTCGGGGCTTTTTTCCAACTAATCCCGCGGTTTCACAATCCCGTATAATGTCCTTATGGTATATATACGTCAAATCAATTTAGAAAACCATTCAGTTTGAGTTCTGACAAATATAGAGCATTAACTGAGGAGTTACAAACTTTAACTGCATTAGAAGTTTGACCAAAAATGCAATAAGTTGCAAAATCCATTGATACTTTCGTTTGTTTGTTAGGTTTCATATGGTAGATATTTATATAAAGCAATTTCGTAATTTTGTTTGCGCACAGATTTCAGCAGCATTGCAAACAATCAATTTGTGAACTCAATCGAAAAGTGAAATCAAATAAATATTGCTGAAAGTGGGTAGCTTGCTCGAATGGACTGCTGCTGCAGGCGCTACCCATCTCCGAGTGCCCTCAGGTACATGGAACTCCATTACAATTGCCACACACATCACTTTGCGTGTGCATACCAATGCCCCAACGGCAATGGGGCATACTCATCAACGGTAACAGCTGGATACTGGTAACTGGTAGCTGGTAGCTGGTACCAGGACCAACGTGCGTCAAAACTAATGGGCACTGACAACAAAGTAAATGAAGCATAGCTACAGGCGCACAGAGCAGCTACCTGGGGGTAATAGGGGGAGAGAGAGGACACAGTGCAGCAAGCAGGACGAATAGCTCGATACAACAGAGCAAATAGTAGGGGGTGGGTGGGGGCAGCTACGTAATAGGCAAAATGAAAAATCTATGGAGTTAAATGAGTGAAAATCAGGAAAATGCATTAATGAATGAATGACAGCAGGCGCTGTCAGCAGCACTGGCACGATAAGGACATTGACGAGAACGTGCAACTGCGTGCCGCATGCCTAGCCCCCCCCCCCCCCCCTGAACTCCATTCTCCCCCCCGCCCGCTGCTGACCAGCGCCCAGTTCCGTTCGCCAACCCAATCCTGGAGCACCCCGTTGGGAGCCTTTGTGTGCGTACGTGAGTGAATGATCGAATGTGTGTGCTAGGTCTGGTTAGCTTGATGGGCAGATGGTCAGCTCGGGATTTGTGCAGCTTGTGGCACGTTTCTCCATGTTGTAGTTGTTGCTGCTGAATGTTGCCTCGTTGAATGTCTTATTTATGAATGCACAAGCGCTCACGAGGCAGGGAGCCTAGGTAATGCTGTTGGATTTTAGCATGTTGTACACCTGATATGATAACCGACGTTCAACACGTACGCCCCGAGCACGCAGCCAGAGCACACGTCTATTTTGGCATCCTTAATAGCCAAATGTCCAAACAGTCGCAATTTCTCCAGCTGGATGTTTGATGTGGGCTCTAGGGCGCAAAACTGGAAACCTAGAACCAGGTACAGTCCCCACCAACGGTTTGGGGTCGATGCATTTTGATTAGAAAGGAATTTTTCGGGAGAGAAAGGAGAAGCAAACTGAGATAGAAATTTGGAAGAAACCAACATTCCTTGGTATGTTATAGGACCTAACCATAGGAACTAACTAGGAATCTGATCATTTTACATATCATTAAAAACGAGATATGGTATATGCAAGGATATATGGTATATATATATATATATATTTTCAAACAGTAAGGCGTCTTGCAAATCTTTTACAGCTTACATTCAGCACACAAGCAATGCTAATTACAAATTACACAAGCACCGAATATAAAGCTATTACATAAGCATGTTGAATCAATTCAAGTTACATCCCAGATTATTAATATCGTATCGAATTCAGTTAAGAATACTGCACTCTACAATTGTAGGTAAAAGGCACATTGATTCGAAAGTCAATCAATCAAATTAACACTGAATTAGACCTTATACCATAAAGGATTACTAAGGCTCTTTCTGACTATCAAATTTTATATTAAATATTTTTAGGTGAGACTCTAAAATCACTTTGCATGGAGGTAAGAAAAGAGCTTTGTGAATTGATGTAGGGCATTTCAAAGCCATGATAACCAAAACAAAGAAATTTAAAAGAACTCTATATAAGAGACAAGAACGACGTTATTCTTTAATAATCTTGTAATATTCCAGATGCAAATCATCAAAGCAACCGTAGTTCTCTGCACTCTGCTGGTAAGCATCAACTTCTCCTCTTTTACCAATAAACTGAGCTCAGGCTTATGATTTTATTTTCACCCCGACAGCTCGTGGTTCCCGTTACACGGGTCTATGGAGCTGGACTTGATATTTCTAAGGCAGCAGTGTGCCTGCAAATTATATTAGAGGGTACCGGAAATGGAGTCGGAAAAATAATACCTTTGATAAAGGATACGGCAAAATGCGTGGATTTCGTACCGCAAAAGACTAAGGATCTGGATCCACAATTCCTGCTACTGATTTCCTTTCAGTTTCTTCAGAGAGTCACTACGAATCAAAAGTGCATGTTAGATGCCATTGATTCAATTCAGAATTGGGTCACACCTTTCGTGTCAAAGTTTACTGCTAAAAAATGCATGCCCAGTTTCTAAGACGGGAAAATTTCATTTCAAAATAATAAAATACAATCAATAAATTATCCAAGTGCTTAGAAATAAATTAACTTTTATTGCTTCAATGTTTCTGTGCATTCCTCCCTAGCTCTCCTTTAGTGGAACCCCCGTCGAATGTTGATATTCGTTCAATTCGGTTTAGGGATGCTCAGCTACTTCAAAACAGATCGTCATGGCTCAGATCAATATAACCATTTTTAATCAATTCATCATAAAAATATAAAACTATTTGATAGCAGATTTTTCACGTCTGATAAATATACCATACAAAATTGGATAGTTTTAAATGTCAATCGTTACAAATTTGAATATGCTTTAATTGTATATTATAACTGACTGATTTGTTGTGTAATAGGAAATATTACTTCAAGGTTATTTAATGCCAGCTAATTATAATCATTATTAGTAACTAATAACAAAAAATCGTCTGTTTAGTTTTGGAATATCTAAACTATATGCTTGTGATATTTTAGGCTGGGGACTCTTGGGAATATAGGAAAGATCAGGCGGGTTTTACCTACATTTTGATCGTCTGTTTAGTTTTGGAATATCTAAACTATAAGCTTGTAATATTTTAGGCTGGGGATTCTAGGGGATATAGGAAAGATCAGGCGGGTTTACCTACATTTTGATCGTCTGTTTAGTTTTGGAATATCTAAACTATAAGCTTGTGATATTTTAGGCTGGGGATTCTTGGGAATATAGGAAAGATCAGGCGGGTTTTACCTACATTTTGATCGTCTGTTTAGTTTTGGAATATCTAAACTTTATGCTTGTGATATTTTAGGCTGGGGACTCTTGGGAATATAGGAAAGATCAGGCGGGTTTTACCTACATTTTGATCGTCTGTTTAGTTTTGGAATATCTAAACTATAAACGTGTGATATTTTAGGCTGGGGACTCTTGGGAATATAGGAAAGATCAGGCGGGTTTTACCTTAATTTTGAGTACTATCTTAATAAGCACAGGCTTAGGTAGATTTTTGGGGTATTAAGTGCTGCTCAGGATGCAATCCTGATTTAACATGACCCACAAACCATAACCCACTGTGTCGAACAACTCATTTGCACCACTGTTGGTTTTCCAATTGCACTGAACCTAACCACACTTTACTCTGCGTGCACTGCCCCCTCATCGTGCCGCTCCATGGACATCCCGCAGTGCAGCAAACATTTTTCGCCTATGAAAACGTTGTCGCATATTAACGTAATTAGTTCATGCGCCCCATAGAACTCGACTAACTGCAGCAGCGCGTTGAGGGGGTAACGGGTTAAGGGGGTGTGCCTGCAAACTTCCTCCGAACTTCAAACTGGGCGAGGGCATTCCAGCTCTTTGGATTTCGCAACATGGCCAGACAGAGTTTGGCTTGTGCCCTGCTGTTGTTTTTGCGGTGTTTGGGAATTGTGGCCGGAATTATGATGTCCAGGACCAGCCGGCGCTCAGCCCATTAAGCCAACTGAATGAGGCGGGGGGGGAGACGGCTGTGGGGTTGGGAGTGAGCGTTGTGCGTGCGTGTTTTACATATGAATATGACCAGGACGACGAGATGGAGCTACTGCAGTGGAGAGTGAATACGGGAGTTAGGGGGATCTCGACCATGTGTGTTAATTGAAACGTGATTGTGTTGAAGGCGGGGCTGCGTTTGGGGAATGGGATATGGTAACTGCTTTTTGGGGTCTGGTCTCAACCGCATCTCCTTCTATTTCACACTTGCAATCGCAATTGTCGGCGATAAATGGATGGGTTAGCTTTAAGTGCACTCAAACAAATCCCCAAAAAATAGTTGAGCATTTAAATTTGTGCGTAATGTAATTTACTTGATGCTTGTGGGCATTGGGGAATTCAATTTGCACGCACGCACAATTGAATTTGAATGCAGAATGGCAACGATATCGAATGCATTATTAATTTCCAACACTCACACACAGATGTCCTTATGTATCCCATCCCTATGTAGTTGGGTATATCCTTCCACACACGTTGCCTGAAAACGGAAATATGGTTTTTCACTTTCGCATTACGACATTGATATTGATATTGATGATGATGCTGCCGGTGATGATGATTATGCTGTTTCTCTAGAAACAGAATTTTAAATGTGCATTTAATGTGATTAAGTTGGGTCTTAAGGTGGCATTAGTGCCCCGACTTACCCCACTTACCAAAAGGACACAACTGCAAATGGCCTGAAACCAATTTGAGTCTCTAATGTCTTATCTCAACTGCAATTGTTCAAATTTGTGGTTAAGTAATGAGCGCAATGGACTTACAACATAAGCCATAGGGGTAGTTGAGTGTTTATTAAGGTAGAGTCTCAATTGAAGGTAAATGAAAGTAATTGTCTTCAAGAAATACAATAAACTTTCACAGAATATCTAGTAAAAATAAGCAAACGACCATTTGGGAATCTAAATAATGGAGCCTAATATTGGTAATATTTGTTAACTCTATATCCAGAAATATAAATGCCATATAATAGGTTTCACCCTAAAAGCCACAAAAAATGTCTAAAATAATTTCTAAATTTGAGAAATATATTTCTTAAATACAGAAAAAAGTAAGGTTAACTGCCTTTGGCTACAAAAGTATGGCAACTTTCTACATTTAATGGCATTTATTTTTCTGAGTGTACTTAAGAGCAAATACAGATTCGTATAATCGAATATTTAAACTTGATTCAATGAGTATCTAATCAATTAATAAACTTGACTGCAATTAAACTATAAAATATACATATAAAGTTTTCAAACTGACATCTAGTTTTTGAAATATTAAAGGAAATATATATAATAAATTATATTGAACTAAATGTTAGCAAAGAACTGATAGATTTCATGATCTGAATGAAACAGATATTCATTTAATAATAAAATTAGCATCAATACTAAAAATACCATTGTTAATA
Source organism: Hirtodrosophila histrioides (assembly GCA_037075165.1). NCBI lineage: Eukaryota > Metazoa > Arthropoda > Insecta > Diptera > Drosophilidae > Hirtodrosophila > Hirtodrosophila histrioides. The sequence continues at coordinate 185,720 of JBAMCL010000239.1, forward strand.
TATAAATATAAGGATGCTTTGTTTATTATTGCAACTTAATTTAATTAATTTTAATCCTTGTAATGTTACGAATATGTAGTTCATTTAAGGACCATTGGGGGCAATCGTGCAGTAGACCTAAAAGCAAATCCACTTATCAAACCAAATGACCCTCCCGCCTCCACCCTCCCGCCCCTGGCAAAGTGCGTTGCACACTTTCAGTTTGACACGCCTGTCACAAAATTGAGGTTATGTCATTTGTTTAGTTTGTAACCTCAATTATTTAGTAACCAAAAAGGCAGGACCATAAACAATTTTCTCTGTGTGCGTGTGTGTGTGTGTGTCTACTTATGGGTCCTTGTGGTGTTTATGCAATTACATAAATTTTGTGTGACAATTTCGATATGTATTTTCTTTTATTTAAATTATGCCTTCGAGTCCTTCGAAATAGGAAGACAAGCTGCAAATGTACTTATAGTATGTGTGTGTGCCAGCCAATTGTTATATAATATTTATTACACTCTTAGACACACACACACACACACACACACAGTAACTGAAGTGACACTAACAGACGTCGTTGTGGTAATTAATTTCAATAGCTTGAGCATATTTATTTGAAACTGGGCATAATTATATTTATGGGATGTGTATCAGCTGTTGTTGGATTTCCAGATTTTTGCTACTGCTAATTGATGGGCAACATGTTCTCATATGTAAAATCAAATGAAATTTGATGCGTGTCGAGTTGCTTGGCAATTAAAAGAGCTAAGGACGTCAAGCAACTATGATTGCCATGTGAACTGGCCAGGACCACAACAAAATCAATTGCCTGTCTGAGCTAACCAATATTGGCCAAATACGAATATGCATATGTGTGTGTGAAGAGGTGGGTGGTGATGGGTGGCGGGTGGGGTAGCGGCGTTAGCTCATGCAAAATTTAATTTTAATTTCAGCTAAGCAAATGTTCCGAAAGTGAGAACAGGCAATTTCCTAGCCTTTCAAAAGTCAAAACAAAAAGCATTTGCCACGCCCCCCAATTCCCCGCCCCAGTTGTTCGACTGTTTCTATATCCTGTGCAGCAGTAACAACAACAACAACAACAAAAACACACATATTTTAACCACTTGACTGCATTGTGGCTAAAATGGCAGCCAGAAGTCAAAGTCACCGGTCGGAGTCAGCTCGCTCAGCTGTGCTCCGCCTCATCACCTACCCCCCTCCCTCGGTTGCCACCGGGTCTGGCAACGCTAGTGCTTTTGCCAATTGACATGCAGACCTGCCTGCCAGCCGTAAATCGGCATAAATAATTCATTATTGCCGCCTCGTTGCGCATAAATCAAGTCAGCCTGGCCATAGCCAGAAACACGGAGAGGAGAGAGCACACAGAGAAGTTTGCATGCTTGGCAAACTTGAACTTTAGCCAGACAGCCAGCTTGAATCATTCTATGGCTAAACCAAAGCACCAAAATACAACAAAACTATATTTACAAAATGTCAAAAAAATAAAAATAATATGCAAAAAATGTGATTGGAGATGCCGGGGATTGAACCCGGGGCCTCTCACATGCAAAGCGAGCGCTCTACCACTGAGCTACATCCCCGTTGAATACCGGGCAGCACAAACTGCTATTTGAGCCAAGCTGGTTTTTGGTTGATATACAATAGAATTGAAATTTTCAATTTGAAAACATTTTAAAATTAAGATAAATAATTAATATAATGCATATGGAACCTGTATTATATAGGGATATAGGTATGAGTATGTGTGTCATTTGGTGTTAATTGATAGTAGTTAAACTCGAACATTGTTCGCAAATTCACATAACTCCATGCATAGGTGTCTCCTTCATTTTGTTTGCTTTAATTATTTATATTCCTATATTTTTCCAGTATTTATTATATTACTGTAGTCAAGTTGCCAGTATTATAACCAAACAAAATTAAAATGTCACAATTACAGTAATAAATTTGCAACCACTGCATTTCACACTGCTTGTTGGCATTGGTTACTTGTTAGCATTTGGCGCAACAATTTTCACATGGGGATGTAGCTCAGTGGTAGAGCGCTCGCTTTGCATGTGAGAGGCCCCGGGTTCAATCCCCGGCATCTCCAATTCAATTTTTTGTTTTTTCGCTTTTTTTTAAATACAAAAATAATCATTTGAAAGTGCTCTTTCAACAATGCTTAGTGCCTGCGCGTTTAGTTGTTGCTGGGTTAAGCGATCGGCTCATAAACTGGATGCCGCTTGCTCGCTTGGTAGTTGTGTTGTGCACAGTTTGAGTCTCTGAGACTGTGCACGATCATTATTTCGAGTACAATATTCCGATTTAAGATCACAATCGATCGCATTTTTGCTTCTTCATTCGTAAAATCGATAAAGTGATCCATGTGGTTAACAGGTGCGCAGCAATTACAGCAAGCAAATGAGTCAATCCGTCTCTTAGTTTTCAGTAGCATTGTTGTTTTCAAACGCCCGCATGATCGTTTCAAAATACAACAACTGTAAAATACCCGCGCAATGTATCGAAGAGAGATAGAAAGAGAGCCACACAAGCAAGTCAAAGCGAGACGAAGCGACGCAAAGAACCGCAGCCAACGAACCAACAAAAACAGTATGTGTGTGTATGTGCGTGTGTGTGAGGGTTGTCGGCGCTCTCTTATGACGGCGCATGTTTTTCTACGTACTTACGAGTTTTGTTGCTGCCCATTGAATTGAATGCGTCAGTTTCGCTGGCTGCGATTGCTGGGCGCCTGGCATTTTACTTAAATGATTGAACGATTTTTGCACGGTTTTTGAAATCAAGTTCATTTCGGTTCCATTCTCGTTCCCTTTTCCACCAGCCTAGGCCAGGGCAAGACCATCCACGGATGTAGAAAATTTGAATCTCTTATGACTGACGGCTATTGGTCAGTATTTTGAACTTTGGAGCAATATTCATTCTCTTTATTGGATACGTTGAGAACTTTTTGTGTTCTTTGAGGAAATCTTTAATAGCATTTGAGTTGGTTGGGGTTGAGCTCACCGTTTTTCATTTAAAGTTACTTTAAAGTGACTTCAGTTTATTATCCGCTAAACTAAACGATTAAAAAAGTTATTTTTTCGCAACTGCAGAACTTTTATCAGGCATTACGTTTCTGGGCAAATCTCAAGATAGCCACTCCCCCCCCCCGCACAGTTGCATTCGTTGTTGTTGCTGGCTGCATATAAATTTCAAAGAAAATGCTAAGGTATTTTGCTTAATCTCAAGCATTTTCACTGTCTTCACACCCCCGCGCGCAAGTTGCATTTAATTTTGCGCAATTTCTTATAAATATGCATGCAAATAAAATGGCTGCAAAAGCGGCTAAAGAAATTTCGGCGCCAGCTGTCCTATAGTTTAAGATAAATAAAGGCTACGAGCCAGGTGTGTCCGCCGACCATGTTCGCCGCCCCGTAAAATGTATTTTAAGTTTAATTAAATGCAAAATATATAAACTTTAAATGCAATTGCAGAGCAATTTGAGTTGGAAGTATGTAAGTAAACTGAACTGGAATTTTGCTGGCTTGCTAATTATACGCAATTTCATAAGTTAATTGGCACACACACACAGCCACACACAGACTCTCATATGTGTCGTCCTGCAACAAATTTTTGCGAAATTTCATTACGCTGTAAGCAAATACGCTGCCCAGCTTCCCCTTCTGTCTCTATGGTTGGTTGGTTTGTTTGTTTGTTTGCCAACTTTTACAAAACTAATTAAAACGATAAGGGAGCAGGAGCGCGACCAACTCGCTGAGATGTAGCGCCCAAGAACCCGCAAACTTTCAAGTACTTATTTCGTTTTTGATGATTATCTGTTTCTGCATCAGGCAACAAACATTCTGCATTGCAGGCTTTGTCTTCTTTATACCCATAACCTACAAAACAGACAATTTTAGGGATATATCAGGTTTGTATGCGGGTGTCCTGGCGCATGCTGCTTCAATGCCCATGCGGAAATTAAATAAATTCCATGAGCTTCTCGGTACCCCGATCAATCATTGCCAATGGCACACGTCAGCAACCACTCAAAATGCCACCTGTCAACTGTCAACATACAAAAGTACAGTTGCCAACAAAAGGAGTGTGTGACTGACTGACCAGGGGAGAGCACTTCGTTTCAGTTAATATTGTTGCAGATAGTTTTAAGCAACAAAACAGGTATGCACAGCAAAAACTTTGATTGTTTTTAATATACATACATAATAATTTGTCAAATTAGATTCAGGTAGGATATTCGTAACAAAAGAAAACAAAGTAAGGAAAAGCTGCAAAACTTTATTTTATAATGTTCCTAAAATAATCAATGTACAAGTGTCATACTACATTTTATGTTTTTTTATTTTTATTAAAGGTTTATTTGATATATAGCCTACTGTTACTATTCTTGATAACTTTTACTACATTGAATTTCAATTTTAACAAAATATATACATACTTAAACCTGGATAATAGGATGAATTAGTAAGGTAGAAACAGGATATATGAAAATTTATTAAATTGTTCGGTTTGGTAGGTCATTTGGATGAATCCTCTGGAGTCTCCTTCTCGCCCTCACTCCGTGAATACGTCTCCTTCTCAGCAGCCTTTGCGCCAGCTGGTTCGGATGGTTTGCGAGCTTGTACATTTTATCCTGAATCGTATTTTGTTTTATTTATGTACAATACATACATATATCACATCATATAACATGCTAATATTTATATTTTATCGCCTGTCCATCTTTCATTCCAAGTAGTATGTTTATGGGCATTGTTTTCTGGACTCACATTGGCTTGGACAAAAAATTGTCAGCAAATGCATCAAGCATGCCTACAACACAATTCACAGGCATTCATCCTTCGTAAATCCTTAAAGCAAATTGATATTCCATACAGATGGTGCAGTCGGTTGGAAACAACAGTGGCTACTACTGATAAGCGGGCCTCAGTTATGAACGGACAATGGAATTAACGCTTGAGAGTGAAAGCCCATGGTTGAATTATCAAATTAACTGGCTCAGTTTGTAAATTTCATTCAGGAGTGGTACATTGTGAGATATGTACATATGTACATGGCATTTATGTGCGCGCCTAAAGCTATGCTACATAAAGTTGGTTTGTCAAAACAGCTGATCCCAGGTATCTCTTCCTCTCACATGCTGGTTCGCTCCTTTCTCAGTCTCTCATTTCAAGTTTTAAGCTAGAGATGAGCGCTCATGTTATTCGTTAGAAATTCATATGTTTACGAAACTTGAGACTCGGAAACTTATACAGATGAGAAACTAATGTTGAAATTAAATTCAGTTTGTTTAAATATCTTATAAACTAATACGTGTCGAATTGTGGAGCTGGAACTTTGATAAGTGTGATTGTAAGAGTTGTGATAAACATGTTAACAGAACTGTTGATTACAATAGAACTTTTTATTGGTTCTCAGATTGCAAAACATTATTGTTTACTGTAGCAATAGAGTGTTACCTGGCATCCATTATATGTTTTATAACATTCGATACTTACTCACGCTACATGGCGATAGCATTTGCCCATCTCTAACAAGTTTTGAGCTCACCTGTGGCTTTTGTGACTGGCCCTCTTGAAGTTGCGCCGTTGGCCTGGTCACAATCAGTAACAATTTGCCCGCGAAAACGGTTAAAACGTTGAAGCGCGAGAATTTCGATAGCGTACGTAAACGCGAGCGTACTTACGTGTATGAAAAATAGAAGTGGAAGGCAAAAACAGCAACAACAACAAATCATTTTACGTGCGCATGCGCCTCACACTTTATCTTCGCAATTCGCCTTCGCCTTCGCTGTTGCCGTTGCCGTTGCCTTCGCCGTCGCATTCGCCATCGTCGTCTCTCGCGTCACCACTCCCCAGTTAACTTTGTTGCTGATTGATTTTGCCTGCTAACATCAGTTGCCTGTGTGTTTGTATGTGTGTGCATGCAAAATACGAAAAGAAAACAGAAATTAAATGAAATAAAGCTGAATAAAATTAAATACAATTTATAAAGCAATTGAGAGAGTGCTCCTCAGCAACAACAACTGTAACAACAACAACAAGCGGAGCAATAACAAGGGCATTAAAGCTTCTGCCAACAACGAAACAACAACAACAAACCATTAAAAAACAAACACACATCAGCGGATTGTTTATTTAAGCGGTAAGTTGAGGAGCCGCCAAACGCACAATTTGCATGCACAACTGCAGGGAAATTAATAAGTTTATGTAATTCGCATGCGTGTCAAACTGTGCGGTGACTGTCGCTGGCTCGCAGCCTTGGCACAGTTTGAGAGTCCTGGAGTGTGGCTATCAATATTAACAGCTGCTAATATCGGAACTGTGACTGTTAATATTAGACATAACATCAAACTGTTAACGGGGCTGCGACAGTTAATATTTTAACCATGACTGGTAATACCGGGATTGTTACTGTTACTGTTAATTCAGGGAGTAACTGTTAACAGCAGGACTGTGCTTGCGAAACTGTAACTCTCAGACATTGACTGTTAATAACAGGAATGTAGGTGTTATCGGGACTGTGACTGTTAATATTTTGAATTTGAGTGTATCTGGACTATGTTACTGTTACTGTTACTCTCGATATTCAGTCAGCGTTAAAAAATAAACATTTAATTTACCATAAATTGATTTAAAAACAGCTAAAATATAAATATATATATTAAACTAAATACCTTAAAAAAAACCAAATTATACACAATAAATAAAATTTTGTGTGCACACAAAGCGCAAATACATGCAGTAAATTAAATAAAATGCCGTGAAAACTCAATTTACAATAACAGCAAAAAAAGCTAAGTAATAATAATTATTATTTTTGTATTACTTATAAAATTGGCACACGCAAAGCGGCTCGGAGTTTGTGAGCAATCAACCTTTAAAACAACCACACGCCAAATTAACTAAATATTAAACATTAAAAACTTTAGCCAAAGCAAAATGTGTTGGCCTGTTAACTGTTTTTAATGGCCAGCAAACAGCAGCAGCGGCAATAACTTGCATAATAATTGTTTTGATTTATATTTGTTTTTGTTGCGCCTCCTTGTCTTGCCACGTCTGTGCATACGCCGCTGCCCAACACTATGCCAACACCCCCCCTCCCCCCACCACACTTCCCTTCGCCAACCCCCCCCCCCGCTCAGTTAACAACTCAACTCATTGCATAAGGCCATTTTCAGCGCGTATTTTTTTCAAATGCGACATGCATGCGATTTTTATACCCTGTAACCATCAAGAGTTGGGTATGAGAGGGTATGATAAACTTCTGCACATGTATGTAACAGACGGAAGTGAGCATCTAAGACACTATAAAGTACATAAGGTCTGTTCCCATTTTCGTTTCCTAGCAAATCGTTCGAAATCGTAATTTTCAGCTGCTCTGAATTCCGAAAAACTATAGAATTCTTCGGATTATAAACTTATGCCTTTAAAAATAGTGGAATCCTAAAAGTTTCCAATTATAAACCTATTTCTTATCTGCCAAGTATACAGTACTGCTTGTTTGTTTGTATGCAGATGTGATCTTAGATCTGCATACAGGGTATTTCTCCGTCGCGCCCACTCGTCCGTAGTATTGTTACTAGTTTTTACTTATTTTTTACTATTTTAAAACCTTTTTTTACACTATTCGCAATTCGCTTTTAACTTGCTTGGGGTTTTTTTTCATGGCGCAGGCGTGCCAGTAGTACCCCTCTCCTGCGCGTCAGCCAACCACCACCCCGTGTCCCTTGCCGCACCAAGCCCCTCGACAGTTGGCTGGAATTTCAGCTATGTCTTAGAGCAGGTTTCGTCAACGCTTTTATTTTTGTACAGGCATTTTTATTAATTCACCGGTTTACTTCACCTGATTTCTTGTTGTGCATTTTAGTCGCGTGTATTTCTGGTTTTCAGCTCTTTTGGCCGTTTTCCATGCCGTTGGTAGGCTTATAAGTTATCAAAAGCGTCTCCGAGTCGTCGAGCTGACAGTGTTCTGTGCGATCTATCTATGCTAATTCAATTTATGATCTTGGCTTTGGCCATTTGATCAAGTTTAGCGTTTAACACGTTACCGTTAGCCGAGTGAGCCGTCTCTTTTTTGGCACATTCCACTGTCAGCTTAGTATTATGCTAATAAAACCATCTTCAAAGATTAAGTTAACAAATTCTATTTGCAGTAAGTTCCGGCCAAGATCGTGTGGATTGTAGTCTACAAATTTGTCAGAGATCAATAAGTTGTACGATATATAGAATATATAGTACAGGAATACAATTGATCGTGAAGTTTTCTATTCATTTCGTCATATAATGATCGATTTAATTGAACACAGCACTCTATCTATATAAATTGTAGTCAAATGTTTGCTTATCACGATCCACGTTCTTCTACCAAATAACCCAACTAATCACATGACGGTGAACATTACTTTAATCATTGATCAATCTACTTAAGTACTTATTTAACTGATACTCAGTTTCCTGTAATTGCTTTAATGCTTCCCTAACATTAAGTCCAGAAGCTTCTATAGAATGTCTATAAAACTTAACTGATCGTGACAATTCATTCATTTCGTGTGTTGAAATACTCGTAATACCATTTTTTTTATAGTTTGTAGATATCTAGCTGTATTTTAAGCTATTGCAAGTTTTCTTACGACATTTGGAAGCTTAAATATTGTTGATATTACTATATTCTTAGGTTTTGTTTTCATAAAAGTAAAAGTTCCAATTGATATTCGAACAAGCCATTCTGTGGGCTTTAAGAACTCGATTTAGGGAATGATAAATGATTTTTAGATCTATGAGCAATGATTTCTGATAACTGTTAACATTTAACTCCACATTAACGATTCCAAGATTATATTGTGATTTTTTCTCAAATTCTTTCATACAAATGCTGTTGCAAAGTTTTTGAAAACAGGTAGAAAGAGTTAAAGTTAATGTGCTGTCAAAGTTTCCTAATTTTTGTATATATTTCAAGTATTATAACAGTGCAAGGCAATGACTCATAAAATTCCCATATTTATTCAGTAAAATGTTGCATTGCATGTAATTCATTTTGAGTGGCATGTGAAATGTGAACAATTGCATGGAGCCTCTAGACAATATGCAGCTTTGGGCATAACTCCCACATAAAATGGATGCCAGGTCCATAAATCTTACAGCCACATTCAATTTCACAAAAGTTTTTGCATTGTTAGCAAATTTATGAAGCTTTTTCTCGCTAAGTAATTCATCTTTTTTGATTATTTTTGATTATTTAAGGTTATTATTAATTATAAATCTTTGATATTCTCAAGGTCTTTAGATAGCGTTATTTTGTGCGGAAATACACAGCGTAGCGATATTTGAAATTATATAAATACATTTCCAGCCCAAAATTCGATTTATCAATGACGCTTAGAAACTTGACTTCTCCCTTTTGATAAACACGCTTTGCTGGGGGGAACTTTCCAATTTGATATGTTTTTTTTTCTTTCTTCTTCTCTAAAATATGCATAAATTATACGAAATATCTACTTAATTAAATGGATGGACCATTTCGTCGGCTGCAACGCCCCAAAACAAACGAAAACGAAAGCTGCGAACAACCAAAAAGCATCTCTTCAAATATCTTTTTATAGACAAGACAAAAATAAAGATCTAAAAGCCAAACGCGATCCCAACAAGAGCCAAAGAAGAGACGAGAAATGCCTAAAAAAAAGCAGATCCAAAGAGCCAAACAAGCACAAAGGCAAAAATACTTATATTGAATAAGAAAAGAAAAAACACACACAACAATAACTCGAAGCTAAAAACTGGTTCTAGAATCAATTTTTATTTTCTCAAGCTCAACCAAAAAAAGAAAACAAAAAAAAAAAAAATACACTAAAAAGAATTCCCGGCAAACTGAATGCACGAAAAATATTTGAGGCAGCCTCAAAATGAATTTGGTTAACCGACCTCACTGGCCAAGCCAGGCCAGCCCAGGCCAGCAGGCTGTCAGGCAAGCAGGCAGGCAGCCAGGCAGGCCAGCCAGTTTGAGGCATCCAAGCTGCAGATACAGATACAGATACTCGCACTCAAACTCATACTCATACTCGTACTGCCAGCACTCGCACAGCTTCTAAGCGACTCTCTGGGCGCTGGCAGACGAGATCTTTATACTCTTTTATTATTATTTTGCTAAAGTTGTTGCCTGTTTGCCTGTTTGTTTGCTTGTATGTGCTAAAAGTATCTGTACACTGACAATGTCGTCAGCTTGCCATTCTCCATTTGTATCTGTGAGCTTGTACGTACTGACAGATACGCGCCTGACTGGCTATTGCGCCTAGAAATATGTATACATATCTATTTTTTTTTTGGGCAAGTTTTATGAGCTTTTTTGACCAAAAAACTGACCACAAATACACGACAGCTACACGAGTTACATAAATTGCTATTGTTTTTATATTTTCTTCTTTACTTCCATGTTTTTTTATAGTACAATTATTTGAACAAATTTTAGTGCTGTCGCTGCATTCAATTTTTAATGCGGTTTTTCTTTGCCCATATAAATTAATACTAATTTTTCACATTTCTATACGCTGAAATACATAAACTGCTTCTTAGTTTTGATTGACTATCTCAAGCACGCCCCATTCTCATTCGTTATGCGAAATAAAAACTTGAGTTTCAGCAAATTATATATCATTGGATTGCAGCTGTGCAAAAAAGGTTTCTGTAGAAAATGTTCTCTTGGCTGAGATGTAATAATGAAAATGATGCTGATTATAAGTTGTAATGGCAGTCAAGCATGTACTTAAAGATAGTTTGGCTAAAAAGATACGATAGAGTTAATAGAATAATAATATTCATATATAAGTAGACTTTAAAAGTGTTGAGTCTTTGCTTTTGCTGAATGTTTATTGTTTTTGCAATAGGTTTTGTCTAAGACAAATGAAAACCAATTTAAATAAGCAGAAAAGACGACAGCAACGCGATCTGCAGTATTATGAATATTATTATTACCTTTAATTAATAGAAAAGTATTTAAATATCATTTGCATTACTTGTCTGGCAGCTCACTCGAATTAAAGCGTATTTGATGCATTATTGAAAATATACTTATAGCTTTAATTGACCATCAAATTGACAACTATTTACATAGTGTCTGCTTTACAGCTTGTGAATTTAATGAACAATTTGATTTATTCTTACGTCTTCTCACAATGATCTCATCCAATGATCATCCCACACAACTTACATACTTGAATAAATGTGATTTTATTATAACTAATTACGCATCAAAATATTCGGTATATAAGTAATTCTTCTTGACGTACGCTCCCAACTTTGTTTACCATTAAATTAATAAGTATCTTAAGCAAATATTTACTTTGCTCGCTTGTCGTTTTCGCAGTTTGATTAACGTGCTAAATGCTAATGACGTTATCCGGCTGCCCAGCATCATCGTCTTCTCGATTTGAGCAGGTGGAGCCGTGGGGGACAGATACAAGCCCGAGACGATCTTGAGTCTAACTCGAATCGTTTGCAAATTATGCGCTGCAGGTGGCAGCTGCCGATGCTGGTGGGGCTGGTATGGGCTGGTGGGGCCAACGGGTCACATTCGCATTCACATTTTTTGCCATTGTCATTGAATATTAACGTAGAATTAAAGGGGCCTAAGAAACATGCTGTAAGATGGACTAGCAGATGCCCTATAATATAGTTTGGAAATCGAGTAAGAAGATAGAAAGATTGTTTGATTCCATAAAAGGAATTCTAAATTTTATTTGTGTCAATAATCTAATGCTAATGATAATATTCTATTTAATGTCTGTCTATACACATTTCATTAAGGTGAGGATAACTTGTATGTGAAAAGATCTAATAGCTGGACGCTCTAGAGTCCATTACTTTGTAGGCTGCAGGAAACTTCAGTTGCAGATTAAATGGCCACTCAACATCCTTCTGAATGATAACATCATTGAAACAGTAGAGTCCGGAAGAGGTCTGAAGTATACTCAATTAAAGTGGTCACCATTATAATTTCAAAGGGTCAAAAGAACAAGTCTGCTCATTAGATGCTCTTTAAAAGTACCTTTAGAAACAACAGCAATCCTCTTAATCTGCATACACCCCTCTTGGGCTAGGCTAGAGGGTATCGAGAACAATCATAACCAGTTTGGCAGAGTTTCCCAGAGTTATAAGAAAATATTGCTAACAATTCTCAATGCCCGCAGCGACAATCACTCAGCCAGAAACGGCGACAGAGACGGAGACAGAGACAATCTCTGAGATTTGAGACTCTCGATTGGGTCTCTTCACTGGGCGCATCTTAAGAGCTGCTAATGAGTTTTTGGTTGCCCCAGGGGCAATGTGTGAAGATCATTGTAAGTGATTCATGAATACGAGTACGAGTAATTACACTTTCCAAGTTAACCCACAAAGAAATAAAGTGAATAAGGTGAAAAAGATACATATGCAGAAACCCCACCAAAAGTGTCATCTGACTAAAGAGCTCCATTAATTTAACTGATGTCATTGTTAACAAATATTAATTGCATACGCACATGATTGTTTAATTAAAATACATATAACCGTGAGCAAATTACTTGTGCTTCAATGAAATTCCAATAACTGATGATAAGATACAGCCAAGACACTGAAAATTGAAAAGAAGAATTTTCGTCTAAACTCAATATATTATAGACAATATTTTTTGGAGTCTACTTAAGTCTTACGACAACAAAATTCAAATGTGCATTAAATTTGTTGTTGATAAGATAATATAAATATACACACTCGTATATCATTACAAAGGTTAGAGAAACGCTATCAGTTGTCGGTTTGTCAGTTTAACATTGAAATTAATGGGTTTTATGCACTTATGTAGTATATACCACATTTGTGTGTAGTATTTGTATTTGTTTAGTCTGACAGTGAAAGTTCTTGTTGCTCGGATTTCACCTTTTAAGTAATTTTCTATTATGGCACATTCATATATGAATGAATCTCGACAAAGCACTTGAAAGCAACTCATTGTCGTAATCAATTGTTTAATTTATTACGTGGTATTTTAGTTGATTTTATGAGCCTGATTATCGACATTCTAACGCTGACGCATTTCTGTTTATGTTTTTATTTGTCTTAGCTGCCAAGCTTGTAAATAGTCATTGTCATAAGCTTTTAAATAGCTATTGATGCATCATTTGAAAGAAATGTGAAGGGCTTATATAATAATATACATATATAAATTGAGTTGCTTTTTTCGAGCTGTGCAGCTGAGTTAATTGCAATATTTCGTAATGCTTTCCAAATTATTATAAAGCATTCAGTATTTGAGCTATTGTCGTTTAGCGAAGGACTTGTGAGGTAATACAATTACTCAGGGGGCAGTAGCTAATTTAACATTGGGTGTAGGCTATATTTTTTAATCATAAAGCTTACTTGATAATCGGTTAGTTCCGTTCATTTTATACGCCTATGCGTCTTGGTAAAAAATAAGTACTTAAGTACGTTAATACCTCTAATCTGTAAGGCCACTCAACAGAAGTGACTGCGTCATTTCTGGCTATAATAATCATTGCTTTCAGCAAGTTTATCAAAGCAAACGTTCATTTACAGACTTTGCAGCCAGTAAAACGTTTAGAGCGCCGCACAAAGAGCAAACGTTCTCTCGAGAGAGCAAGCGCAAGCGTGAGCGAGAATATAAAACTTAAGAGATGTTTGGTCTTTCAATGGAGTGCTCGATAGATAATTCGATCAATAAATACAAACTAGATGCTTATGTAAACTGTTTTCTCACTCTCATGGCCAACAAGGTAAATCCATTCATAAGTTTGTTATCTCCGGTAGCAACAATTGACCAGGCCGTTTATTTGTCCCAGCTGAATGACTCATTCTATTTCAGTTAACGCATGACTGTCAAATTTCTCACATCTCATTCCGGAATTGTAAATCAACTAATCTCAGCTCAAACACAGCCTCTCAGCAGCCTCTCCGAATGTATGTCAACTTAGCTCTGATATATGAACACTAGACGAGCACTACATCCGCTGTTGCTCCTAGTATCTGGGAAGTTCTGAAGCTATTTGGGAATTTTGTTGGCGGCGGTTTCGCTTATCAGTTTCAATTTGCATATTCGTTGCAGAACGTGCTAATATTTGATTTAGGCTAGGCAAGTTAATTAAATTCCGCGGCAACAAGTTTGAAATTTCCTTATAATAAATTAATTATTCTACGCTTGGGAATTAGCCGCGGGTATTTCACGTAGCGCAAATTTCCGTTCAATTGTGCGATACGTTTGTGATTTTTTTTTCATTCTTTCCTTCTAGAAGTACAGTGAAATCTCTAAAAATAGTATTATTATTATTTTGTCATGTGCGCAAAATACGGGTAAGCGTAACAGGGACTGAGAACAGCGGACGGAGCCTAAATGCAGACAGACAGACAGATAGGTAGCTACCTGTACTACCTATCTGGCTAACGGCTAATTTGTTTTAATGATGAGAAACCGCTTAAATAAACAAACAACAATACTATAACAAATACAATGGAGGCTGCTGTAGAATGGCCGTCCAAGCGGCGCTCACCTAGGGGCCAAGGGGGCTCCAGGGGGCTCCCGATGCTCTGGGCAATTCGCCATTGTGACTGATAAAACCTGTGTGTACTTCATGCTTGATTGCAAATTCAATTAAAGTTTGCGCAGTTCCTCAAGCTGCAGCTGGAGTGCGGGGTGTGAAGGAGTGCGGGGAGCACTCGAGCGGTCAGCGGTAAGTTTGATAGACGGTCAGCATGAATGAATGACAACAGAAAATGAGCTGTGTCCAAATGTACGTATAGTAGAAGCCGCAAATTAATAAATAATATGGCCAACAATATAATTAAATACTTTTGACAGGCTTTGTGCGTATTACACAAAAAACTTGTTTCATTTTTGGCCATGTTCAGTGCTTTGTTTATAAACAATTTCGTTGTGCGCGGGTTGAGGCCTGTTCTCGTTTCCACTTTCGTTCGAATTGTGCGGAATTCATTTCACTTGAATGCTCACATAAATGACACTTTTAATTGCAGAATAAATTTGCAATTTATAATGAAAATAAATAATACATATGTATATATTTAATAAATATATTTTTATTATAATATTTATATGTGCTAACATTAAAAATGTTTCCTTTTATTTTCGCCTATCAATTAATTGATTGCAATTACTGTACAAATGCTATTTCTTTGTTTTTACTCCCTGTACCCATAAAGGGGGTACTAAATCTGTAAAAAAGTTTGTAACAGCCAAAAGGAGACATCTCGGACCCTATAAAGTATATATATTCTTAATCAGTGTCAAAAGAGATTTTGATTTGGGCATGTTCGTCTGTCTGTCTGTCCGGATGAACTTGTCGATCTCAGCAACTCTAAGAGCTAGAGACACCAAATTTGGAGTGTAGGTTCCAGTATACCATACGCAGATCAAGTTTGTTCCCCCGCAATTCGATCAAAACGATGTACAGCCACACTTTTAAAGATATAGCTTTGAAATATGGCATGTATAATACTTTAGTCACTCTTGATCTACTGTCAAAATTTCAAGTCGATCGGATAATAAACACGGAAGTTATTCAACAAACAATATCAGTACTGCAGCGCGGGGGGAAGAAGCAGCACAGCCGCCACTTAAAATGCCTTGCTTGCGCTGTCGCTTGTGCTGTGTATGTATGTGTGTGTGAATGTGTAAGTGTATGAAGATGCTATCGGAAATTTTTGACCTTGGGTACAGGGAGTTCTTGTAGTTTACTTGTTTTATTATAACATTCATATGTGCTAACATTAAAAATGTTTCCTTTTATTTCCGAATATCAATTAATTGATTGCAATTACTGTACAAATGCTATTTCTTTGTTTTTGTATTTGATAATTATTTTCTTGTGACGCCTTTTGAAATGTCAGTTCCGGTTCCTAATACAACAAAGTACTAAAAACCTACATGAGCGCCAAATATATATAATATACAATTATTATTATTATTATTTTGATTTCATGTCCAATGATTGTTGCTTATTTTGAGTTATATTTTCGGTTTTTAGCTTTTTGCGCCTCATTGTTTACTTTATTTCATTAAAAAGTGCTTACTATTGAAACTGGGCAGCTTTGAATTGTTGTTGTTGTATTGTCTGGCTCTCAAGGCCGTCTATTGAGCGCATCTTAAAGGTTTTTTTGTTGTTTAATAAACAAACACAGGCAGGTAGGCAGCTGGGCAGCTGGGCAGGCCGAGGGGAGCAGCTTCATTCAACAGAACCGATGATCAAAAGCTAATGTTAATTCGCAGGGCTTCAATTACTGGCTATAAATCTTACGAACATTTGCTTCCCAATGATGATTCAGTCGAAAAATAATAATGTATTAATATGTATATAATTTTGACTCAAACATGCGCAAAAACAAAAAAAAAAACAACAAATATTTTAAAGGAAGTACGGAACAAAAATGCCTTTATAATTTGCAATGCTCGAGACTTTTTTGTTTTCTTTCTGTTTTATATTTTTTCAATGCATGACATTTACTTGAGTTCAGGGTCGTTGGTATTTTAAAATGCTTTGAAGTTACGCGAAATGCGTATCTTCCATATAAGAGGGTATTAATAATGGGAACCCGATCTCGTTTGTTCAAACTGATAAAGCTTTCTCATCTGAATTACATGTGCATGTAATATTGCTCAAGATAAGATACGTCTGTATATTATAAGACTTTAAACGCTACATTTGAATATATATATGCGCTGTTGCCGCATTTCCCTTGATACTTTTAAGAATTTATGTTTCTGAGATTCCTATTACTTTGAAAACATTACAACTCATTCATCCAAAGGCTATAAATAAATTCTCATCTGAATTACATGATGTAATACTCAAGATAAGATACATCTGTATATTATAGGACTTTAAACGCTCCATTTGAATATATATATGCGCTGTTGCCGCACTTCATTTGATTTTTTTAAGAAATTATGTTTCTGACATTCATATTACTTTGAAAACATTACAACTCATTCATCCAAAGGCTATAAAAATAACGACACATTTGAATCTTTAAGCATTGTTGCCAAATTTCAACGCTTTTGATGACTGTACTTTTGTTCAAACTTATGTTAATAAAATACATAAAGGTTAGGTCTTCTTTATAATATTATTTACCTTTTGCTTTTAATAACCCTTCAAATTTGATCAGAAAAACAGTATTTCTAAATTATAGAGTTATTTTCGATTAGGCATTGTTGCCAAACTTCAACAGATCTGTTTAATTTGAGACCTAAACCTTTAGAAAACTAGTCCAAGTGCTTATGTAAGCTTTGTTATTCGTCAAATAGTTGTTGTAGAAGCCAACTTATTTCCTGCAATTCATGGTATTAGCCCTACTTAAGTCAGACGCCTGAAAATGCCAAATAAATCACGTTGCCTTACGTTACGCCCACGATAAGAACGTCAAAAATGGTTTCTGACCCATGAGCAAATGCCTGTGGAATTTCTATTTGGGTTGCCTGCGAATAACGTTAAATACTTCGTAAACAAAAATAATGAGTACTTGGCAGATAAATGCGAGGCACATTCAGTTTTGGCTTTTACTCGTAGACCAATTAAAAATCCCGCTAAAACACGTACGAGCACAGATCGCACCCATCTATAGCTCCGACCATATAATAATGTCTGGTATGTGGGTCAAAATACCCTCACCACAATCTGTTGCCGTGTTTCCGACAAGTAAAGGGCATATGATAAGCCCATTTAGATAAGGGTCCAAGAATACACAGTTGACTGAATAATGTGCTTATCATGGGATCTGATATCAATGCCCAGCTTATGCAATAAAGATATTTCTAGCTACTCCATTGGTTTGTTGACCCACAAAGTGTTTATGGGAATATGTGGTTGGGTTTGGCAATCATTCAACTTTTTATAGGAAGCCGCCAAAGATCTTCTGGCATTTCAATTAGACCAAAACTCGGTCGAACTGTGTTCAATATAAAACAAAAGCTCATTACAAAAATCTTAGAAGTTATCAGCAACTTATTTGCGTCGAAACAAAACAAGAAATCAGGAAAAAGAACAATTTCAATGAGCTCATATCGCTCGTACAGTGGAACAACTTGGCAAAATAAGCTTAAAAAATGATCAAATAATGAAAAAAAAACATATTGTATTCTCAGAAATGATCAAATAATGAAAAAAACATATTGTTTTCGAACTAAGATAATAAACACTAAGCTGAAATCATATATACTTGGATACTATGGTGATATTTAGTGAACTATAGCGTGGTTATATAGTTCTATATACTCTTGGTTGATAATATGCTTAAGAATGGCGCAAATCGGGTACAAAACTGTTAAAAATCGGACTTGCAACTGTTTCTTCTAGACAACAAAAGGGAAATATACTTATTTTGATCCCAGAACTGTCTTTCTACTATAAAGTGGTAGTAGGATTAACAAGATTGTAAAGTTATTTTAAAAGTTAGTTTTCCATTGTTGATTAATTTTCAAGAAATCCTTACAATCCAAATAAAAACACCATTCCTTAAAAAATGCATTAATTTGGATAATATATTGTATTTGAAACGCGTTTGTAAAAACTGAATAACTGCGTGTGATATTCGCAGAAAACTGTTGTATGAAACTTTTTTGTTTACCATCCAATCGGCTTCAAACTATTTTTTAGAGATCTCTATACAAAAAATCAGTTGAAACGTATTTCACAGATTTTGGTAAATTCAAAATGTGCGGAAAATGGGGTGCCTCAAAGTTGCATGGGCGAAAGTCTAATTTTAGTCCAATCAACTTCAAACTTTTTTTCGAAGCTCTCCACAAAGCAATAATTGGACGTGACGCTCATCGAGTTTGGAAAATGCAACTGTTGGGAAATAGGTGAAAAGTTGTAGAAAGCCGCTTTTTTGCGATTTAGGAATATCTACACAGGGGCGGGAAAATAAAGGATAAGGATAATTTGAATTGAAATCTATATACTTTGCTGCGCAATGCTGGGGTATTGCCAGCTAGTATTCTAATATTAAACGAATTTTAATACAATTTAAATCCTTATACTTGCAGCCATGTCCACGCCAACTACACCAAAAACGCCCACGCCGCCCACATTGCCACCGGGCGTGACCAAAACGTGCCACATAGTCAAGCGACCCGATTTCGATGGCTATGGCTTCAATTTGCACTCGGAAAAGGTGAAGCCGGGTCAATTCATTGGCAAAGTGGATGCCAATTCGCCAGCAGAGTCCGCCGGCCTCAAGGAGGGGGATCGCATACTGGAGGTCAACGGCGTGTCCATTGGCAGCGAGACACATAAACAGGTGGTGGCAAGGATCAAGGCCATTGCATGTGAGGTGCGGCTGCTGCTGATCGATGTGGATGGCAAGGCCATTGAGATGCCGCCCAAGACGGAGTCGCCAACGCCCGTTACCAATGGCAATGGCAGCAACAGCCCGCCCAGCTATGAGGGCACCAAGCAGGAGCTGCCCGGCGCCAGTGCCAACATCAGCAGCATCAGCTTGGTCAGCACGAAGCGTGTCTCGAATGCGAGCAGCATTCAAAGCGGCAGCACAATGAACGCCAGCGATATGGATGTGGTGGACAGAGCCACCCCCATGACGCCGCCGCCGCCGCCAGTGGCCAGTGCAGCGCCAATCTCAGCACAGAATGGCAACAAATCATCCCCGCCCCCGATGGCAACGATGAGCAACAACAATAACAATAACAGCAACAATCTGATGAGCACACCGCCGCCGCCGCCTTCAGCCACAGTGGCCAACATGAATAACAATGGCAGTGTCTATAGCAGCAACAACACCAACACCACCACCACAAATGGCAAAACAAATGTCAATGGCAGTGCCACGCCCACAACAGCAGCTACGCCCAATGCGACCATGAACCGAGCGGGAAGTTTGAATTTACCGCTAACAGTTGCCGAAATGCGCGCCAAATTGGCCTCCAAGAAGAAGTACGATCCGAAGAACGAGAGCGTTGATCTAAAAAAGAAATTTGAAATTATACAAAAGCTCTGAGAGCTACACCCTAACACTCACCCTAAACACACACCCACACATACACACACCCACACCCACACATACACCCATATCATGCACACCATACTTAAACACCGTACTTGTTATTATATTACACGAACCGCACAAATGAAAGAAACACCTCTTATGATGTTGGGAATTTCCACAGTTTTCAATAGCATATAGTCTTGCAGAGTTTATTGTTTTCTGGTATTTTTCTTCAGCTACGGCAGGCATATATACTTTATAACTATTGTATTTAGTACGCAAAGTCACTTATGAATTAAGCAAGTTTTTTAATTATTTTAGCCTAAGCTAAAGACATTCTTTGAAACCTAATCGAACCGAACCGAACCGTATCGAAACAGAAAACCATTTGACGTAGTACCTAGTTAAAGAGAAAAGAAACACTAAATAATGGAAATACAACCTGAATATGTACTTAAATTACATTCCATGTAAAAGTGAGCAACAAAAGTCTGCGCACTTGTGTTTTTTCTATTTTTTAAATATATTCGAGTATACCAAGTATTCGCATTGAAAACTTTTGTTAAATTTTCAGCATACGAGCTTGTATGTATATGTATTTAGTTTACATATGTACTTTTTACCGTAAATAAAGCAAAACAATACAAAAACATCGCCTTTATCACGACATCTATTTTATTGAGATAAATAAATGAATTCACAAATACGTTTTCGAAAAAAACAGGAAGTTTATTTCCGATGCGTTTTAGGTTAAGTACACGTTTAGATATATAGTATGTATGTATGATATATGTATGTCCACTTGAAGACAAGAAAAGTATTGCAATTAATCTGCATAGTTAAATTTATCTACTCGACAGATGCCCTGAACTTTGCAGTGACATCAAAAAATTGGCTTTCAATGGCCTTACTATAGCTTAGAATCACACCCAAAATACAAATTTCAAATACATTTAAGGTTGAAACTCAAAAGTCGTCGAAATAGCAACACCCCCAAATAAAATTCATTATAAAATCAATATAATTAAATAAAATTTAAGTGATAAATCAATCAAGAACCAATCTTAGTTGGGTAATTTAGAAAAACTTATAAAAATCAAAATATGCCAACTCAGATAAAGGTTAATAATACTGATTTATATGAACTTTGATATCAATATTCGAAAGTTTTCACAGTGCAAAGGGGGAAGGGTAAATCATAAACAAAAAAACAAGATATTTTGTTTTCAAAAAGAAACATTTAAGATCAGTATTTAATTAAAGAAAGAAACTATAATCAAATATAAATTTCGTAAAAATCACTTGAGCTTAAACAAAATAATTCGAAATTGAGAATTTTCAATGGATTTCAAAATTATACAATGGCAAAGTATAACAAATTGAAAGTTATTACCACTTTCGGTGCTTAAAACAATTATCGCCGTTCAATAACGCACGTCAGACGTCAACAAGAAGCGCTAAACAGCTGCGCAAATAGACTTAAATACAGTTTGAGGGAGGGGGGCGGAGCTATAAAACAAAATAGTACATAAAACGATATAAAAACAAGCCATGGAATGGCATACAAATATAAATATTAACAAAGCTTAGTCGTTAAGGTCAGCAATGTCAAATTGCAGTAGTCACAGCAGCAACACCAGCAGCAACAACCTGTTGCATTGCATACTAAACACAACTCGTTATGAAGTTTATGACAACAACAACAAAAAGCTATTAACGTACACACATAATTGCTATTGCCACAACAAAAACGAGAGCTGTGCCCAACAACAAGGAGCAGTCACGTGAAAGCTACAAGTGGCGCTGCTGTTACTTGGCCTTTAAATTAGAGTTATTAAAAATTGGCAAAAATAAATTGTAGTCAAAATATAATAGCAAGTGGAACAACCTTAAAACAGGTGTGATAACAAATTTAAGCTTAGTAATGTGGCCCTACTGCTGCTGAAGATTGTAGAGCGCTGCGGCCACAATCAGCATCTCATTCAGATAACCCATCAGCGGCATCTCATGCAATGCATAATGGTCTAGCATCTTGAACTCTCTAAGCGTGTCAATAGTTTTGCGCATCTGTGAGTGACAGGCGGGCTCATTGACGCGCAGCGTGGGCAGCTGGATGTTGGGTGCACGTGTGGATGTCAGAGCGCCATCGATTACGGCCAATGATTGAGTGTTAGCCAGATGACCAGCCAAGCGCTGTTCCTCGTATTTGCTCAGCGGGGGTTTGGGCTCCTCATTCTGTGCATTACCCTCCTCGTCCGATAGATTATCATCGTCATTGGGTTTTGGCACACTCTGCGTGCGTTTGACCGCTTTGCCAGGTTCCGCGCACAGCGTAAGATACTTCGGTATGATGTCCTTGAAGTTGCTGGCTTCAAACAGCTGCAGATCATCGCAGTCGCCACGAAAGGCATCCGATATAAAACTGATTATGCCTGTAAGGTAATTCAAGTTGGTAAAAATACTCTATCCAGACGCAACATATACTCACCATTGGTATTGAGGCACAGTATGAACTTGTAAGTGGAGCAGCCAAAGCGGATAGTTTCACTGATCTCCGTCTCCACACACTTAATCAGGGATCGTACATGCAGTAGATTAGACCTGTATGCCAGCGGCATATGCTTCAAGCGCTCCGAGTAATGTTTGGCTTCTGGCCAGCATATGAGCGTGCGCAGGCAGCGAGCCAGCTTGAAAAGTGCCTGTTTGAAGGTCTGCTCCACCTCGGACTCATTTATCTCAAAGGACTCAGCCAGCAGAGCAAAGGGTTCGTTCAGACGTAGCTTTCTGAGCGTCAAGCAACACTCGAGATGAGTTACATTTGCATATTTGCAAATGTGACGCTTGAGCAGCGACAAATGCTGGCTGCTAACGCCCAAATACAGATTGGAGGCCATGTCAATCGATCCCAATGTCATGCTGCGCATGGTGCGTTGTGGCATATCCCGCTTGAGGAATACGGCTTGCCGTACGGCGGAGGCAACCGCGGGTGCTGCTACTGGTGGTTGGGGGGACCCAACTGTGCCCGAGGCATTCAATTGACTCGGCAACGAATTGCTGCCCATAGCCAATGATTGTCTAGTGGTTGCCTTAATAATGGTATTGGGTGGCAGGGAGTTAATTGCTAGACCCAGAGATTCCTTTCTAATGCCAACCAACGGTGTCGATGTTTGCCAGGCCATTTGATTGGATGTACTGGCAGTGGTGCTCGGCTGCACCACATATTTGGGTGTTTTCAGCAAGGGAGCTGCTATGAAAATTTATCCAGGTGAGTGAGTTCTGTTGCAAACTGCTCGCGTACCTACCTGAAGGTGGTGTTGTGTTGTTGGCGTTGCGTTTCATGCTTGGCTTGATGATAACCCCGGCTGGTATCTTACCGACAGCAATGCTAGTGCCAACTACCTTCTGAAATACATAATATTTATATTTATTACAATTAAAACGCAATTTTGTATGTAC
Organism: Hirtodrosophila histrioides; assembly: GCA_037075165.1. Lineage (NCBI taxonomy): Eukaryota > Metazoa > Arthropoda > Insecta > Diptera > Drosophilidae > Hirtodrosophila > Hirtodrosophila histrioides. Next base: position 209,176 of record JBAMCL010000239.1, read on the forward strand.
CACACAGCAGGAGCGTTGCCACATCCAATAAGAACAGCTGTTATTAGCAGCTCTCAGTATGTATGTATGCGTTTATGCGCAGATGTTTGTATACCTTAATAATTTGTTGTGGCTGCACTTGTACTTTGGGCCTGAAGACAACAGTGGGCTCAATGGGCACAATGCCGTCCGATGTTTTGCGATATTTAACTATGGTAAGTGACATGATGCGCACGCCCAGATTTATTGCACGTTTTTTAAGGATATTTAATATTGCATTAATTGTTCAGCGGACGCAAGCCGCAGCGTCTCTCTCTCTCTCTCTTCGAAATAGACCATCGATATATCGATAAGTGCCGCACATACAATCGCTAAGTGCTGCCCAGCGGCTTTTCGCGCCGCGCTATCCAACACTAACGCAACCAGTTGAATCGGCGCGCCTTTTGTTTATTCATTTCAATTCCAACGCTCGCGAATCGAACAACGAACGGAAACCGTTGCGCGCAGCCGTCGAATAACTAATTTTAACTTCCGCTTAAATAAAATCGGTTAGTGGTTTTAGCGGTCTACTGTTATTAATATGATTGGACAGCTCATTAGATTTAATGAAATAAAACTTGTTGGTTTCTTTTATTTTTTTGCGTGCCAATTGATTATTTCAAGCATTTTATATTGCGCTCGTACGTCTGAATAGACCAATAACAATAAAAACCTTCAACCAAAACGGTGACCGTGAATACTCAAGACCCAAAAAACAACGCGCAACGCATAGTTAATTAAGCAATTTTCATGCAACACAGTTTGCGGCTTACAGCTCTCGGTATACTATTTATATTTGTATTTTCTGTTGCTATTTTTGTTATAATATTTATCACAAATATTATCATCCCACACGAAAAGATAAACAATGAGAATGCGCGTATCAACGATTAAATGATATTGTATGCCGATAAGAAAGTTTTTGGCTTGGCTTTATCATTTATTTAGCCAATTATTGCATTATTGTGAAGTAAATAAAGCGACGAGCCAAAGGCCACAAGCTTAATAAAGAAGTTGAACGCACTCTTTACATACCCCTGCTTATAGAGGGAGAAAGAGGTCAACTTGATTTTAATTTCATTAATTTTTCGCTCTTTTGTTGTTGTGTGTGGTGTGTGGTGTGCGTTGTGGTGTTGTGCCAGTGACTGTGTTTGCCTTTGTTGTTGTTGATATTACGGTTTCAATAAAAAGCCGCAGTACACCCACATGACGATTACAATCACAGTGCGTACACTTTATTCACATTGCTATAAATGATTCTATTTTATTATGTGGTTTTTCAAGCGACGTCATTTGGATTACTAAACACACAGTGTTTATTGAGAAAGGCAATACACAAAATATCTACTAACAAATAGATTGACATAGAGGTAAAGTGCTACTTTGTTTATCTGCATAGATATACTATAATCATTGATCGCTGATAATGTCAATATGCACTGCTTAAACTTGTCAATTAGACAACACTATGTAGAATTTGACACATAAACTGTACTTATGTCATGGAAGGTGGCAACTCTAGACCTTAATGATCAGCATCTCATTGCTGAGGATGGCACTCTGCCACATTTATGTAATATCGTTATCGAAATCAACCGTCTAAAATTTCATATGGTAAAAGTAAGAAAATATGTTAAATATTTTAACATATAAACTCATATGGCACGTTTCTACCATAGATACATAATTTATGTGGCAGCCTGCCATACCATACTCACACGCTATGGTAGTTGCCGACTGCCCTAAATGTGGCAGAGTGCCACATCATGGGACCGCACCTGAAGACCTGCCTCATTGAAACATTTTTGGTGATCAAACGTTTCCAAAGTCTGGTCTCTCTATTTGTTATTTTCTCAGTGATCTCATACAAACAGAGTTGCCACATAATATGCCAAATAAACTTTATATTATAATCCACAGTGAGTCAAAAAAGTATTGGCACACCTCAGTTTTTTAAGTCTGTCGTATGATAAGTTTTGGTCCAATTAACCTACTACAAAATTAAAAACGCCATTTGATGTGATATGGAATCATTTTTTCTTCGTCTTATTGTATTTCCATTTCGGTTGGACGCAACACGACATGTTTGGATGCATTTTATTTAAAATTAGCTTATACTACATCAAAATTTTGTTTTAAAATAGCTGTTAATAGGTACTAAAGCACACATTTCTCCAAAAATAGTGAGTGTGCCAATACTTTTTTGACTCACTGTATGTAGTTAATATTTAAGTTTTCGGTTTTTCTTACTGATAAACAATCAATCAATTTTAATGATTGATGTAATATGTTTATTCGCTTTAAAGAAAACTATATTCTACGCAACGTTCGATTCCCCTTTCTCACAGTGTATGATCCTAACTTGAAGTTTTTTTAATTTAATTTATTTTTTATTATATTTGTGGTGGCTATGATAGGCACCTTACGATCTTACCCAACCAAGTATAGAGTTTAATAAGCCAGGATCTAAATATTTACAGATTTGGTAGTTGTTAACTAAAGACTTACTAAACAAAAATGTGGTAGAGAAAATAAAAATATATAAATAAATAATAAGAAATATAGTAGAAGTAGTACATACCTAAATATGTACTTATGTACAATGTGGTAACTTCAAGCACAACTGTGCATATGACTATTGAAACCCGGTTAAGTAACCTCTATAGACAAACCAATAATATTCATGTAGTTCACTGAATCAACATGAATCCGATACCTGCCTTCCACACCCTTCGACACGTCCCGCCCCGCATCGCTTCACATATAAATATTTGCCACATTGCAATTAACAAAACTCATTGCATGTTTCTAGTTACTTTACACGCTCGAATTGAATGACGTAAATTGGCCTGGACATGGCCTGAAATGAAAAGTGCTAAGTCAACAACCAACAGGCAACAATATGAGCAGCTAATGATCCCCGGCACAACCTTAACACCTTTAGCTACCTACCTAGCTGCAGTTGTCTCAGCAAACGGAAGCGATTGTAAATTACAAATTTGCATACCTCTTACAAAGGTTTTTATACCCTGTAGTCATAAAAGTTAATGGGAATACTGTCATCAAGTTGTGGAAAATACGCGCACGTCACAGACATTTCTGACAAAACAACTAAGACCCTATAGGGTATATACGTTCCTTATAAGCATCAGCAGTCAAATCGTTATGAGCCTTTTATCTATCTGTATAAACTTGTTGAGCTCGGATACTCTAAGACTTATAAATAGCAGCCAAATATTGTATATATTTAAACATTTCTTGATCTCCTGCTAACTGGATAATGGTAAAATTATAATGTTGAGAAAATCATAGGTGAAACTATAGAAATTTAAAGACAATACAAAAACTGCAGATCAAGTTTGTTTAATATGTTGGAAATTTCTCCACACACAATACTGTGCGCTGTGCTTAGGGTATCTCCTAGTCGAGCACTGTAGCTAAAACATTCTTACCTATTTGTTTTTACAGACTTTGCTGAGCTGTCAGAAACCGCAATTCGATTTGCGTTTAAATCGCATGTAATTGTTGGCTTAAATGACAATTTTTGGCTTTCAATCTTTACACCCGATCCGTGCCTGGGCTGGTGGCTTTTGTGGTGGGTTTAACCTATCAAAATTGCAATTAACGATATTATGGCATTTTAATGAACTGCGATTTGATTAACCAATCACAATTCGAAAGTCAAATTGCTCGAATCGTTTGTCATGCGCCAAATCAAACCAAAATGCAAAAGTCAGCAAAAAGTAAAGTAAAAATATATTGAAATTCCAAAATAAAGCCGAGCCAAGCTCGGGGCTGGAGCTGGAGCTGTACTTAGAGTTGGAGTTGGGGGAATTGGCGTCCACTGCGCCTGCGTAACTGTCAACTGTTGTAAAAAATCAATAACACAAATGTTAACATGCTCAAAATCCAACAAAAACACAAAAATCGCACAGACTTGTATCGGCTGCGGACTTGCTCTGTGACTGGCAACCACAAAAAACGAGTTGCCAAGCCGGCTAAAACAACAGCCAATAAAAAAGAAAAAAATACAACAAAATAAAGGCCTGCATTGTATTAGCCAAAATGCTTGACGTTAATTTAAGGCGATGCAGTGCTCGATCTAACATTCGAGCCAATGGCAATCGTCAATTTAAGCATTTGAAGTGAATAACAACAAATACGCGACACTTTTGGTTAATAAAAGTTGCTAATGAGTGTGTGAGGCGTTGACTTTCGATGTGATTTGATTTTATCATATTGATTAGCCAATAGGAACACAATTTAGTCGCTGAGGGGAGGAGTGATCAATTATGTAGGCTATCAAATGATCGTAAGTTCGTATAAGTCATCAAACAGTTTGACTAAACTTTGAGTTGATATTTCTTATAACATATTTCAGTAGAATTCTGCAAGCTGCATATTTATTTTTAATTCCGTTTTAAGTATTATATGTTAGCTTAAAATGAAGTTGTCATAATCTGTTCCCGAAGGGAGAAAGAGTATATTGGGTTTGTGAAATGTCCGTCTCTGTCCGTATGAACGTTGCTAGAGCAACCAAACTTGGTACACATATTGGTGTATATCCCCAATTTTTAAAGTGTCAAGATATATATATATATCTTACACCTGTACAGGTAGAGTCATCAAATTTGGCATACAGACTACTGTTTTTTTCGCGTCTCCTTCCGAACCCACAAATAACCAAATTATACAGGACTGGACACAGAGTATTCTGCTGTCGGGTACGTCCGACTGCAACATGCTTACTTGTATTAATGTGGATTTGTATGATTAGGCCTTGCGCACATTCACCATAACTAATCAGTGATTGATTACTGCTGCTTTGGTAAAACTTTGACTGATTATTTTCTGTAGGAGTTGTTAATAAACACAATTTGGATAAAGATTAGCTGCCTTTATTGGCCAGTCGACTGCAGTCCCCTAACTTGAAGCAGCATATCCTTTTTCTGATGAATTTTTGGTCAAAAATAGAACTTACAATACAACAAAAGAAGCAAAAGGCGGTCAGCGATGAGTCCTGCTGAATGAGCCCATTGTTTATGATATTTGCTTTATATTTCAAGTTGCAACAATAATTTGATACTTAGTGTCTAGACTCTAGACCCTTTTTAGCCAACAACTTAACTCAAACTTGCACAGAAATCATCTCATATTTAATAAGCATTAAATAACAAATTCATTGCAATCTCAATCGGAGTCCATTCATAGAATCACAACTTATATCAGTTGCTGTTCATTGAAAACCGCAAACGGACTAAAATGAAGTGCATTCATAAATATTTATCAGAAATTGCTAAATTGGGCACTAAGTAGTCAATAATTTAAGCAGTACAAGACCGAGACACATGAAAATTGTTTAGGCCTGGCCAAGCCATTTGGCCGATGCGGCTGCGGAATGAAAAGTGTAAATTGTTGGCTTAGTAGTTACCAAAACTCGAACCTGAACCAGACTTAAGCGCCAGTTGGGCAGCAGAGACTGATGACAGAGACGGACGGTTGGACAGACGGCCGGGGAGGTTCGACACTTAATTTATGTGCACTAAGTAAACATTTTGCCTGCCATTTGCGACAAAGACAAAGTAGTTGCCATCCAAGTTGTTGTTGTTGCTGTTGTCTGTTGCCTGTTGCCTGGAACACATGCGATTGTGCGGCAAACGTGTCGGTTTTATTAATTAGCTCTGAGGAGGCTTAAGAGGCAGCCATAAGGTGCATGCCACTTGCCAGTTATGTGATCAACAATGTTAACAGCAACTTGCCACAACTGCCTGCTTCTCAGCTGCGCATCTTGTGGGAATTTCATAGTCGGCTAGGCCTCTGAAGATCTACAGCCAACAGTTTTCCGAATGGAACTGAATATGCCGTCTTTATATCTAAGATTTACACACAACATGCTGCTAGTCAGACACTAAAACTCAACCGACACAATACCTGAAGGATTCTTCTTCCTTTTTCTGAATCAACAGGACTTGGTTTACTTTGGCGCCCAAGTGTATCTGCCCAGATATAATCTATGGTTTGTGCATCAACTTAAAACAATATATTAATATACGTGTTTATCGTAGTATCAACATTTTTGCAGAATACTTTAAAAAATGCACGTAATATAAAAACAAGAAAGGACGGATATCTTCGGAGTGCCGAAGCTATATACCCTAGGAGGTCCGATTTTGATGAAATTATAGGAAACTATTTGAACTATAATAAAACTCTCACTTAGTTTGAATTTGCATAAGCAAAAAGATTGATATAGCGAAATAGTGGTCCAATTTTGACAAAATTTGGTCAGATTGCATTTTTCACCCGATCGTTCCTATGGCAGCTATATGATATAGTGACCCGATTTTGATCAAATTTGATCAGATTGTATAAACTCTTTAGAGACTCGGTTTGGATGAGTTTGGTGAGGATATCTTTATAAACAACAAAGTTATTCATACAAAACATAGTTTTCTAATTTGACCGCCCTTCTCTGCGATTCTCAAGAATTCAAGGGACCCCACTACAATTTATCATTTTGGTGGTATTTTTTGTGGAGGTCCACTTTAGTGTGTGTGTGTGTGTGTGTGTGAGAGAGCGAGAGAGAGAGAGAGAGAGAGAGAGGGAGAGAGAGAGAGAGAGAGGGAGAGAGAGAGAGAGAGAGAGAGAGGGAGAGAGAGAGAGAGCGAGAGAGAGAGAGAGAGAGGAGGGAGAGAGAGAGAGAGAGAGAGAGAGAGCGAGGAAGAGAGAGAGAGAGCGAGAGAGAGAGAGCGAGAGAGAGAGAGAGAGAGAGAGAGAGAGAGAGAGAGCGAGAGAGAGAGAAAGAGAGAGAGACAGATCGCCCTTTGTTTACCAACCAATCGGCTTCAAAGCCATTATTCCAGATCTATACAAAAATCATTTGACACATATTTCGCCGATTTTGGATAATAAAGTTGTATGGGGGAAAGTGCAAATTTAGTCTGATGTGGTTCAACCTCCTCTTCAAACTCAACATATTTAATAATTCGATACATGTCTCACCAATTTTGGAAAATTCATCCGTATTGTCGGAAAATTGGTGGTACACCCTGTAATTACGGAAAACCTAACCCCACGGGCGGGAAAATCGTAGCGCGCTATTTTTGTGTATTTTTTACGATTGAGGAAAGTAGTAAAGTTTCATATAATGCATTTCAATCTAAATATTTCGCCGGGCAACGCTGTGGTTTTACCAGCTAGTATAGTATATAGTTAATGATTGTTTAACTGAGTATTTCACCTTCCCTAGATGCCCTTTGCGATTACAGTCGAGTGCATATATCACGTAGTCAGGCAGTAATTAATAAACTAACTGTATGACTATTTGTTAATGCCCCCCATGATGTATTAGGCCATCAATCAGCCGCTAATTGGATGCCATTTCAATCCCCCGCCATGACTGCAACTGGTCTGAGCTCGGTTTGTAGGCTCCAGCGGAGAATTAACATAAGAAATGACTACAAATTGCACCAAATAACAAAGCCAAATATCAAAAGCGAGTTCTTCGCGTATTTGGTTTCATTAAATGTGCTTCAAGCGTGAAAACGTGATAAAATTCAGTTCGAGTCTTGCCATAAAAATCACAGATCGCAATTTTTGAATTGCACGCAGTTTGGTAATCCGCTGGCAAGCCATGTTTTAAGATTTGTTTTAGTTTTAGTTTTATTCTCAGGCCGTCCAATTACAAGCGACATGAACATAAATAACATTTTATTAAGTGCTAATTTCTGTTTTGGTAGCTCCAAATGGGCAAACATTTGCCCGTTTGCTGATCTCGCCAGGGCGATAACTTCAAATTTGTTGGCCTGTTGGCAAATTCAATTTTTGGCCAAGGAGCTGCTGCACTTGGCTGAGATTGGCGCCGTAGATAATGCATTGATGGAGAGCCGAAAGGTATTCTGCTTGGGCTCAGTGCAGCTCTTGCCGTTGTGGTTGGGTGTGGCTAATGGAATTGGCTAAGAAAAAGTGCGGCCAAATGTGAAGGGCGAAATGAGATGGGGCCATGTTAAGATACAGGTTTAGTAAAACGGTCAAGAAAAGGTGTAAAGAGTTCTAGATTATATGCTAGCAGGGGAGTGAAAGTAAAGGATTCGCCAGGGATAGAACTAATAATTGTCTCAGATTTGCACTCCTCTCGATTATAATCCCTTGCTCCTACTTTCTCTCTGTGCATCTTCCTACTTGCCCAACTTATAAAGTACTATTATAGCCACACCCAAGAGCAGCACCACAAAGCCCAAGCTACCGAACAATGCCAATGACCTGGACACATTGGCAACGCTCTCGTTGGCCAACTCACGTACCACTGCTGGCTGCTCCTGCAGCTCCATGTCGGGCATAATCACCCTAAAGGTAATGTGTGATAACTCCGATGCCTCTGTCCCATTGCCAAGTGGGTTCAGCACAGCATCCCGTCGTCGCCGCTGCGCCACTCCGGGCAGACAGTCCTGCGCCGTCAGCTGGCAATCTTCGTGCTCCAGACAGCCCGTAATGCGCATAGACATGACCAGGATATCGCCGCTGTGCATGCCCGGAAACATGATGGCCCTGAAGTGCAGTCGCTGGCCCAATGGCGGCTCAGAGCTGGGAGCATGCGCGCAGATGCTCTGCATCGCCGGATTGAGGCAGCCACGGGAGGTGATCAGCTGAGCGCTGTTCAGGAGCTCTCCGGAGGCTGAGATGCGTTGAAGCTGCACATCGCTGAGCTTCGTATAGTTCCAGCCTGGAAATAGCAGAGCTTATGAGCTAATACGCAAGGACACTAGCTTATAGTGGCACTTAAGCTTTAGATTGATCCTGTATGGTAAGGAAGTTATTTGAAAATTACAACTTTCAGCTGCCAGAGAGGGATAAGAATGCAAAATATAACGCTGAAAGCTTTCATATACTTTGAAAGCTGTTTATAGCCAATGCAAGCCGACTGAAAGCTTTAATGCGCTTTGAAAGCTCTTTTTGACCTACCATCGCCTGCCAGTACATGTGCTCTAAGCAGCAGCTCCTCGCCCAGCTGGACGGCGCCATTGCTCTCCAGATGCCGCGTATAGCCGTTGGCGCCGCGTCTCAATAGCTCCACATGGGTGCGAAAGGGATTCTGATTGCCCCCATGGGCATAGCTGCCAATGCTACGTGCCTGCCTGCACGGATGAGAGAAGAAAGAGAGGATGTGAATCCACTTGTCTAGCAAACTCCTCTCTCAATACCCACACATCATTGGCCACGCCCATCTTCAGGGCATGCGTCTTGACCGCCACACGCTCCTGCGTCTTGCAGTGCAGCGTTAAAATGGAGTCGCCGCCAGTGCGCAGTCCCCGTATGGCCGGAAAGCGCAGTCTCAGACACAAGTCCTGGCCACAGGAGCGCACTCCACAGCGCTCGAAGTCCGCGCCCGCAATATCCAATAGAAGATAACTCCGCGACAACTTCAACTCGCATTGCTTGTCCGGCACATCCTCGTTGTCGTTGTCCAACACTGGAGCGGCGCCCAGGAAGCTGTCCAGCTTCAGGACGGCACGAAAGTAGCCAGCCTGTAGACAGCGCATGTCCTTGAGGCGAAGGCGCAGCTGTTGCTGTTCAGGATTGCCCTCAGCTGGGGGCAGGTAAACGGGCGCTGGTGTTGAGGGACGCTGTGGCGGTGCATGATAGTCATAGCCAGGTGAGGGGGATTGCTCAAAGTCATTATCCTCACCGGGATCCTGCACAATGATGGGACGCAATGTGGTTGTTGTTGGCTTGGGAACTCTTGTGGTAGTGCTGATGCTTGGCTGTGGATAGTAGTAGCCAGAAAAGTCGTCGCTGCAGGAAAGGATTGAAAGGATTAGTGATGACAATGCCTTGAGAGTTTCCACTGATGTTTAGGGCTGTTCCCATATCCGAGTACTTCCATTCTGTTGGACCTTTTCAAGCTATCCAATGTTTCTCTACGAACCTTGGCTTGGGACTCTCGTAGCTGGGCCGCTCCTCATTGCCAGGTGGCAGATAATGTTGACTCAGTGGTATGAAATTGACATGTCCTTGGCTCAAACTCTTGACACTGCGATTCTCAATGATCTCCGGCAGACTGAACTCCGTTGTAGCAGCCGGTACGGGTGCCACAGGTGCCGGGGTTGCAGGGCTGCCAGCGGCAGGAGGTCCATATACGGCGGGCGGCGACAAGGCCAGCTGAAAGGGTCCTTGTCCATGCAAATAGCTGCCAAATTCGGAGGGTGCCGCAAAGAAGTGAGCCACATCCGCGTGAGCCAGCAAAATGGAGCTGGCCAATATCAAATACATCCAAGTGGTTGACATTCTGTCTGTTTACTAACTGATTGAACCATATGTGGGCGTGCTTTTATAAGCTAAAGCGGCGTAATCGTGATTTAGGGTGACCCCAATCCTCATGTAGAATACATTTTGGTATAGCCAAAATTTACTTTCTATGTGATTATAGCACACGATTTCGTTGTATGGGCTGTAACAACTTTCCTTGATCACGTTTCGTGGGGCATTTATTGGGCCAGGTTATGTAAAACTAATTGCTGTTAGTACTCCCTAGACAATTCGACTTCAACACCCGTATCTATGGCCATCCTCAGTCAATTCACTTGTCGCAGTCAGTCCAATCCACAAATCATTTGCCATTTGACATCCCGCTTGCAGACAACTAATGACAACACGCATTCACAACATTTTGGCCATATTGCAGAGGTCCGTTTGAAATGGCCAAAACAAAAAGACCCGAGCGCCAATCAAACTTAACGAGCCGGCGATGCCAACGTCGCGTCGTTAATGTGCCCAAAGATGGTCAGACAAAGTAAAAAGTCATCAATAATAATACAATATTGAAACAAAACTATAGATCAATCTGATTATATACTTTAAGCCAAGGCAAAGGCATTGTCATCTGCCCCATTTAATCGCTCCAAAAGTTAACTCTTCCTGTGTGGGATGTTCTTTACAACTGACATGACTTTAAGTATTGATAAGTATCACTGAAATGGAAGGCTTTTCAGTTACAAGTACAATTGTTCTTAACTTAAAGTATATTTTGTTTGGTTCCCTCTACCATCCACCCACAACAGAACCCCTAAATTTGATACTTTATTAGGAAACCAACAAAGCCAAAAACTTTGGATAAAACAAATAATTATATGGAATGAATAGTATAATATCTAGACTTATAACAAGTGTTTAACTAACCTTAATTGTGAATGATTTTGGTACATTTATTGTTTTGTTCTTGTTCGAATTTCATTAATAATACAATCAACAATACAATAGAAGTCTTATGGTTTCTAGCTTATTGTAATCTATTACAATCTATTATTGTAATATATTACAAGCTTAAAATAATCTACTTTGTGAAACAATATGTATCTCTTTGTTTATATTTCTGAACATTATCTTTTAACTATGTCCGTTTCCTCAATCTCATTCAAAGCAGGCTTTGTAAATGTGTTTTCGGTACAGGTTGGCAGCACCACATTAACGAGTGGGCAGGGCTTATCGAAAATGTAGCCAGACTGTGTAAAATAGATTCAGCTAACGTTAACATGAGCAAATGGGCTTTAATGTACATTCATTTATTCGTCTTAAAAGCTTAATTCTCATAATAATGTCATTCATAAATTTAATACAATTACAACATGACATTTATGATTTGAGGCAATTATTTTTGATTGTAATTGTTTGTCTGGGGCTTATATACAACTGTGTTCTTCGTGTTGTTGCTGTCGGTGCGTTGTTGCATTGTTGTATCAGGTTTTCGCCTTGGCTTCCCATTTCCAGCATGCCATCGGCATCGACAGCTACAGCTGCAGATACAGATACAGATACAAATAAAAGTCTCTCATGGGCACTGGCACCCAAAAGATTGACAACAACGCGCAAAAATTTGCCACATCAGCCAAATCGAATGGCCAATTAATTGATTTAACATGAGCAGCGCTCGCCACACACAGTTTACGACATCGATATAATTAATGAAACCCAATTAGGCGCAAAGTATCGTATATCGGTTATCGATGACCGCAATTAGTGTAGCCATCAGTTTGATTTATGCAATGCCCATAACTTTTGCCATATTTTTCAGGATCCCGCTCAGGGCACAATGCCAGGCACCTCCTTCCCAACGAATAACGATAACTTCAGCAACGGTTTTCCCATGGCCACCACACAAAGCGAACGTCTGCTCCAGGCACAGAACCGACGCAAGTTCAGTTTTCCTGCCACGCTCCACTCGGCGCCCCTGCTCGAGGTGGGGCAACGGGAGACGACCCGCCGGCGGCTGAGCAACGTCAGCGATGTGGTCACCCGCAAACTGTCCTACACGATTGGCTGGAAGGCGGCTCAAATACCTGCGCAGGACATTATTACACAGGTAAGTTTATTCAATATATTTATTAGATCTGCCAAATACAGGTTTTCGATATTATAAGTCATAATACAAATTAAGTTATTTTTATAAAAAGTTCATTAAAAAGGCATTCAAACTAAACCTCTTTAACATGTCCTTTTTTGTTTTTTCGAAATCGATAGTGAAAAACCTCGACAAAAACTATCGATTGTTTTCAGTATTTCTCTAGTATTTGAATGCACATATTAACTTCCCTGTTTTTCTTGCTACCAAACAGGGACGATGTCTATGTGGACACTATATCAAACGGCGTCTGCGTCGCTCGGGACTTTTTAACAAAAAGTTAGGACTGCAGCGCATTCGCAGCATATTGGGCAGTAACAACACATCCATGGATATAGTGCGGGATGTGTTTCCAGCCGTGCAGGTGGTGCGTAAAAACTACTATGTTATGATTATAACTATAGTAATCTATCAAACTACCATATAAGCTTAGGAATATATATTCACATTCACATTTGGAATATTCTATTGATATTCTTTTCCCAGTTGGGTGACGAACTGGAGCGCATGCATCCTCGCGTCTACAATGGCGTCGCGCGACAGATTTGCCGAAATCCTGGCGGAGAGTTTCATACGCCGGATGCAGTCACTCTGCTACTGGGTGCGGTGGGCCGTGAACTGTTCCGCGTTGAGATTACTTGGAGCAAGGTAATCTCTTTGTTTGCGATAGCCGGCGGTCTGTCGGTAGATTGTGTGCGCCAGGGTCATCCCGAGTATTTACCAAAGCTGATGGAGAGCGTTTCCGAAGTCATCGAGGATGAGCTGGTACCCTGGATCAACGAGAATGGTGGTTGGGTAAATAAATATCCATAAATTCAACTAAGCACAGATCTTACGATTTCTCCTTTTTCAGAGTGGTATCAACACGCACGTGCTGCCTACCAGTAATAGTTTAAATCCACTGGAGTGGACTACGCTGGTCATCGGTATCGTATTTGGTTTAATTCTATTTGTTATGTTTTTACGCTTTATTTTTAACACATTGATTCCGAAAATATACCAACGATTTACGAGCTGATTTACATAATATGAATTTTAGTAACAACAATTCGGTACAGCTTTTCATTTGAAATTGCCCGCAGTCTGGCAATGTGACCTTACCACATGAAGAAAACAAATAACACCCTCAGAATTGTATCGATACTGCTTCAACGATTACTTAAAAGAGACTTTGCTGAAAATATCGATTAGTGTATATCGATGATATTGTTGAATAACAGTTGATGTTATTTACAGCGTAAAAAGCACAATTCGACAGCGTTTTGAATAATGCGCCTGAAAGCTTACCATGTATGCAAAGGAGACAGATGCACGGCGCATGGTTGTGTGGTTGTCTCGCTCTGGCAAGCTTTTGTTGCGTGCTTTTTTGGAGCTCGGCCCCAAAGCGGGCAGCGCAGCCAAGCGAACAGCAGCAAACAGCAGCTGAGTTAACGGCGCACACTCTCACGCGTTAGAACATCGGGGCCGCTAAATTTATGAACGAGACAGAGCGGCAATCCCCCGACGTTTGCACAACATTTTTTTTCGTAGATTTCTCGGTTAAAAGTTCAAAGCAAAGTGAAGCGAAGCAACAATAAAAACGCACGCGCCACAGCAAAAAGGTAAAATAAAGACAACAACAACAACAAAAGCAAAAAGAAAGCAACAGGCAGCTTGAAAATCAATCGCCAGGCAGTAGCAGCAGCAACAGCAACAACAACAAGTTTTTAGTTATTTTCTTTTGTGTGCGCCGTTCGTGTACTATGTTTGCCTGCTCTCCTCTCTCCGCCTGGCGCGCAACATTTATTCTCGATTTGTATTTTGTTTTGCACATTTGATCAAGCCAAACCACCTCCAAAAAAGCGCAAGACAAGCTCTGCTCTCATTGCAAGGCGAATCAAAGCAACTGTAATAATAAAGCTCAACTTTTACAAAACTTATGTATGTACATGCAGCCGAAGCTCACAAGGGGTAGCAGAGGCGGTGAACGAAGCAAGCTTGGCCCATTGTCCAACAGCAGCCAAGCATTGCCCCGCAACGCCACTTAAATGACGATGGCCATGGCACCGACCACAGCCGGATCCACCACGACCACCACCCCCACGCCCACCCCAAAACTGGCCAAGTTCAAATCCTCCTCGCTGGACCATGAGATCTATACGGCAAACAGACGCAGCACCATTGCCACCGCAGCCAGCGACTGGAAAGCTTTGCGAGCTCCGCTCAATGGCAGATCCGTGCATGTGGGCAGCGCCAGCGGTGGGGCAGGGGGAATCACTGGCCACATGACGCGCGCTGCCTCCACCTCATCGCTGGCCAGCAGCACACGCACCATGACCAACTATCAGGAGTACAAAATGGAAATTATTAATCAGGTAAGTCGGCAAGGGGAGCGCGCGATAAAAAGCAACAAATAATAGTGATCGACGAGGAGATACTCCGTGAAAGTTTTACAAGTTTCTGTGTACTTTTTTTTGTTTGTTTTGCTGCTTTTGCGCTATACTCATTTTGGAAATCATTTTATGAATCCCCACAATCTTGAGTCGTAAATCGTGATTTAAGTGCATTTCATGAATTTAAGCGTCGTTTTATGATTATTTGTATCGATTAGGCGCAGCCAACTTAACCTTGTCATATACACTTTGTATATTTTAATATAAATTTTAAAATACTGCATAAGCAGAGCGCATTTGAAAATTTGCAAATTGGTGATATCATTTAAATATGCAAAAATATTCCTATGCCAAATATCAAAGATACATTTGAAAATAACAGCTGATGTATTTTGTGTTCATTGATATGCGATAAAGAATATGTTTAATCGAAAAAGCTGGTTAGACATTGAAATAATTATATTTTAACCAAATTAGGTCACTCCCATTCTCTGAGAATGACTCAAGTAAACATTCTTTATAGGATTAATCCATTTACCTGTTGGCACAACTTTATGAAAGACTTCCTTTGCCATTTAACTGGTACAGGGTATAAAAAAGCTGCGCAAACAAATTGTTTATTGATATATTTTGATATAAATTTAGGTAAATAAAAGAACAGTTGGTGGTCTCATTTGTATTTACCTTAACAAAAAATTAAAAATTTGAATTATTACTTAATTAGTGGGTGTGGCGGGGCGGGGCATAATGCCGATCTAGGTTCCCTTTGCCGTTGACGTTTAATTGATAGGGTAAACTTACATTAGACATATACACATACACATACATATACATACATACATACATACATATATGTATGTACATTTTTAACAATTTGTTTATCTCAGCTGATAGCGAAAAAAATAAAAACTTAATATCAAATGCACCCACTTTGCTTGAAATGTGTTTACACACATTTTGTTTGCCCATAAATAATATTTAAGAAATATTTACTTTCCCGCTGAAAAGTTGTTGCATTTGTTGATCATTTGCTGATTAAATGTTGAGCCTGTTAGCTCAGAATGCGGGCCTCACAAATAAGCGCAGTTCACTTTGAGCTAAAAATAATAAACTAAATAAGTGTATAAGAAATTTGATACTAATATTTAAATAAATATTCCAAGGACATACACAGTAACTACATCCAGAAAAATAAATGCCATTGAATTCAGAAAATCGCCATATCATAAAATTCATCCTAAAAGCCAGAAAAAATTTCTGTTTAATAGAAAGAATTTCTAAATTTGACAAATATATTTCTTAAGTTCAGAAAAAATAAGGTTAACTGCCTTTGGCTACAAAAGTATGGTGATTTTCTTCATTTAAGGACATTTATTTTTCTGAGTGTATGATGGACATCGGAGTTAACTTATTGACACCTATTCTTCGGAGTGCCGAAGCTATATACCCTATCAGGAATTCAATTTTATACAAAATTTAATGTGGTCCGATTTTGAGGAAATTATAGGAAACTATTTGTATAATAAAACTCGTACTTAGTTTGGATGAAATATTTGTATAAACAAAAAGTTTGATAAAGTGAGTGGTCCGATTTTGACCAAATTTGATCAGATTGTATAAACTCTCTAGAGACTCTGTTTGGAATAGTTTTGTGACTATACATTTATAAACAAAAAATTTATTCATACGAAACATAGTTGTTGACCGATCATTCCTATGGCAGCTATATGTTATAGTGGTCCGATCCAGCCGGTTCCGACATATGTACTGCCTGCAGCAAAAAGAAGGATCTGTACCAAGTTTCATTACGATAGCTTTAAAACTGAGAGACTAGTTCGCATAGAAACAGACGGACGGACGGACAGACGGACATCGCTATATCGGCTCGGCTATTCATGCTGATTCAGAATATATATACTTTGTTGGGTCGGAACCATCTCCTTCTGATCCATTACACATTTCCAGACAAAATTATAATACCCTCTGCTAGGGTATAAAAATTTAAGTTGATCTTGACTGAAGGCGTGTTTAATCAGATGTCATAAAAATAATTAAAAATTTAATTAGACACCATTTTGGTTTTATAAAATCTGGCTATAAGCTCCTCTGAGCCAATTTCATCAATGAATGCAAGATTATCCGATTCATGAGTCTATAATCTGGCTGTAATCTTGTCAGAGCCAGAAGCTCTACCTTTAAGCCAATTTCGTGAATGAATGCAAAACTATTCGTTGGGTAAACTCTTTATAAATATAATTATATCACACGCTTCCTATATAAAACAGAGAACCCAAAATTGCTTGAAAATAATAAAACCAAACCACCCAAGGGTACCGTAAACAATTAGTTCGCACAAAAAACAATACGATAGCCAAACAGCTGCAAACAAAACAAGAAATTCAAAAAAATGATCAACAAAATATGCTTGAAATGCTAAAAATAAGTTTACACAATTGTACAAAATACCCAATAGTTTACTTGAGGTGATGGATTCATCAAAAAGGCAAGTGAAAACATTTAACTCTTCAGGTGGTAATAATTATGTCTGCCTTTAGAGAGTGCTGGATAAACAAATGTGATTGATTTATGGTTGCCTGTGAATAAGATTCAGTGAGGTGATTAACCGCTTGTTAGGATAGATAGTTTCGGCTAGTTATCAAGAGCTAATGGCTTTACCTTTCAATAGACTTGTCAACATTTCAATACCTGGGCAAGGTCAAGTCTTTTCTTTTCTTTTTTTTTGGTATTTTTTTGGCGATTTCTCATGCAATGTCATATGTCAAGTTGGCGCCAAGACACAATTTGTTGATTGTTTTTATAAGTTGGTTGGCATGACAAACGCTAATTGTGCGAAAATAAACTAACGCGACTCGATAACAATTGCGAGCGGCATGACATTGTAAATTAAACAGCCTTATAGCACACACACACACACATCATACACATAATAGACATGTTTTGATAGATATGTACATATGTACTTCTGGGTATATCCAATTGAGCGTGGATGCATGCCAGATAAGTATTATGTCGTGATGTGAAGAAGCAATTTGATTCAAAGTCTAGCATGACTACAATACACAGTTGAGTAAAGGATTAACAAGCTAATGGCTTACACACAACTCTAAACTGCTCTCTCTTCACGGCACTTACTGCTAATATCTTAACAAAATTATACATTAACTCTTGCTCATTATAGTTTTAGACGTACCTCTAATACCCTGTACTCGCTTGAATCGAGTGTGTACTATTGAGTTTTCTAATTGTGTGTAAGAGCTGAATGGAGGAATCTACAACTTGAAAGATATACACTTTTGATAGCATCGGCAGGCGTGTTAATAACTCATTGTTCTCAGAGACTGTATTAGCTAGCTTCACTTAAATTATATAGTATGTATGTAGGTTTTCATATAACACAGATCAAGTTTGTTTCGCAACTAAATTATATTTTATAAAACTTGCTACAGAACTTACTAACAGATATCTCATACACTCAGGAAAATATTGCCTAAAATTGCAGAAAATCGCCATACTTTTGATTCCAAGATGCTGCCTTATTTTCCAGAAAGTTGATTTTCTAAATAGCATTGTATGGTTTTTCCAAAAACTTAGGTCATCCTTTTTCAAATTTGAGAGCAAAGTTTTCTAAATATTAGAGTTTAAATTTCTAAAATTAAGAAATATATTGCTTAAATTGAAATATTTAACAGGCTCGACGTCAACAATTCAGGGTGAATATAGAAAGATAGATATGAAAAGTATTGGCTGGCTTAAAAATAGAAAATATTTCTGAAAATTAAAAATAAAAATGATGTTTTTAAGATTGCCGATTTAGGGTCTGCATTTCTACTATTAAAAATAAAGTTTTTATTACTTTAGAAATTATTTCTATAAGATAGAAAATATAGCTGGTTTTTAGGGCGATTTTCTAAATTATAGGACAGTCTTTTTTCTGAGTGTAGTTGCGCTCTTTTGACTAACAGTATATCAGTTTTTCGTGTTTTTGGCGGAATCTGCATTTAATGTGCTAAACTGAACTATCTTGTGGTGTGTAAATTGCGTGAATGAAATTTAGCAGGTGTCACTCGCTTACTGATGCCCGAAAAATTGAAAAGCGCAGAGAAGCATAAATTTTTGTTTTAGTCCAGAAATGAAAATGAAAAGCCAAAACTGCTACAAAAACACATTCAATGTCGGCGCCGGCAAATGGAGAATAACAAGAATACCCAATGAATTGTAAAATTGTTTCCAGAATTCATATTACCGGAAATTTTGACTAGCAATTGATGAATGAATACACCTTAAAATCTGTACGTTTGGCACTGATGACCCCATGTGCGAAAGATCAAAGCTGGAATAACTTATAGTTAATTTGATTGAATTGGTTTGGTTTGGTTTGGTTATTAATTGATCTTGATTTTATTTTTTCTCCGATTTCTCAGGGTAAGTGCCTGTGTGGGCAGTACATTAGAGCGCGACTGCGACGTGCTGGGTTTCTCAATCGCAAGGTTATACAAAGACTACGTAATATACTGGAGCCATCGTCCCATGTGGTCTACGAGGTGTTTCCAGCACTCAATAGCGTGAGTATCCTGGAGTATCCTTTAAAGAAACAGTTGTATTGAATTTCTCAATTTGCCCGTTTAGATGGGCGAAGAGCTGGAGCGCATGCATCCGCGCGTCTACACGAACATCTCCAGGCAGCTGTCACGTGCGCCATTTGGCGAGCTGGAGGACAGCGATATGGCGCCCATGCTGCTCAATCTGGTCGCCAAGGATCTCTTTCGCACAAGCATTACCTGGGGCAAAATCATCTCGATATTTTCCGTCTGCGGCGGCTTTGCCATTGACTGCGTCCGTCAGGGCCACTACGACTACTTGCAGTGCCTGGTCGATGGCCTGGCCGAGATTATTGAGGACGATCTGGTTTACTGGCTGATCGATAATGGCGGCTGGCTGGGCCTGCAGCAGCATATAAGGCCGCGGGTTGGTGAATTCACATTTCTTGGCTGGCTGACGCTGTTCGTGACCGTCTCGGCTGGCGCCTATGTGGTCTCGAATGTTTGTAAACGCATTGGCTGTCAGTTGTATTCGTTGTTATTTTAGTTTGGGGTCGTCTTAGTTGTAATTGTACCCTGTAGTCAGTGAGATAAACTTGCAATCATTCCTGCTTCAAGTCGTTTAATAGCTTATAAAGAAATCTGTTTAATGTTTGCTATCGATATTGATACTTGTTATATTGTTTTTGTACATATGCCTAACTTAGTGCCAACCGCATAGAGCAAATAAAATTACATTAAAAAACAAGAAAGCACGATTATCTTCGGAGTGCCGAAGCTTTATACTCTAGCAGGAATTAATTTTTATACAGAACTTCCTATGGGAGCTATGTGGCCCGGTTGTGATGAAATTATAGGAAACTATTTGAAGTATAATAAAATAGTAGAAACAGTAGTCTGGTTTTAACCAATTTTCACCCGATCGTTCCTATGGCAGCTATATGATATAGTGACCCGATCTTGACCAAATTTAATCAGATTGTATAAACTCTTTAGAGACTCGGTTTGGACGAGTTTGGTGAGGATATCTTTATAAACAACAAAGTTTTTCATACAAAACATAGTTTTCTAATTTTGATCGCCCTTCTCTGCGATTCTCAAGAATTCAAGGGAGTCCACTACAATTTATCATTTTGGAGGTATACTTTGTGAGTAGCAATAGCTTATTTTGGAGATCCACTTTAGTGTGTGTCTGTGTGTGTGAGAGAGAGAGAGAGAGAATAAGATAGAGTGTGAGAGAGAGAGGGGAAGAGAGAGAGAGAGAGAGGCAGACAAAGGGAGAGAAAGAGACAGATCGCCCTTCTCTGCGATTCTCAAGAATAAAAGGGAGTGACCTACAAGTAACCATTTTGGAGGTCTCCAGTTGATGGCCCTTTTCAGCGATTTTCAAGACAAGATTTTAAAACAGACGGACATCGCTATATCTACTCGGCTATTTATGCTGATTTAGATTATATATACTTTGCTGGGTCGGAAACATCTCCTTCAGTCCATTACACATTTCGAGACAAAATTATAATACCCTCTGCTAGGCTATAAAAAACAAAATATATAATTTGAATTTCAATGGAAACGACAAATGTTTGTAGTTAACAGAGCGTTAACATTTTTAGCTATGTTAAGTTTACAGCTTCGGCATACTTTTTGCCAGAATAAAATGAAAAATCCCGGAGAATGTGAAAAGCGGTCCACGAATTTGGAGAGGGAGGAATTAGCAATTTGGAAATTATTCGCCAGCATTTAGATTTCTGTCAAAATCTTTCCAATTAAGCTACAAATTTTTGCAAGCTCGCACAGACCGTAAACAGACAATTGTTTGAAAAAGTGCTAAAACGAGTAACGGCCGTATTTCTCCAAAAATGCCCGAAGTAAAAAATAGACATTCGGTATATATCGTGCGCTCCAGATACGGCCACACTGCATGATAAGACTCAATAAAAAGTTGCACAAAAATCAAGCAATTTTTGTAGCGTTCCCACTCAATGTCATGTCAGGTGCGTATTTATTTAGACGAAACATTATTGCTGACAGCCGCTAACAATCAATTACAGGGCACAGTAGGAATAAACCCGAACCAGCAATTCTGCATTCACACGTGGAGGCCAAACAACAAAGCAGTGTTGACCATTTTATAATTGATACGTGTGCGGACGAGCTCTACTACTGTGAGGATTGCAGCAATGACTTTGACAGTCTTGAGTCTTACAACGCGGCGCACAGTGGGCCCGATGGTTGCACAGGCGCCGCTGAGGCTAGATCCACAGTAACAGTGCATGCCGTAGAGATTAAAGACGAAACTTATCTGGAGGACGACACAATAGAAGTTGATCCCATTGTGGTCGAGGATGATTACATTGAGGAGCTGGACGAGGCTAGCGAGCCGAAACTTTGGGACGTTCTGGAAGATGATGAGCCACTGCCACTGCCTACTGAAGCTGAAATCGAAGACGAGGCTGAAATCGAACCTGAAGCGGAAACAGAGGAACTGCCAAACAGATCGGAGCGCTTCTTTTGCTTTGATTGCCATAGCATATTCGAGACGCGCCAAAGCGCCGAAGAGCACAGTTGTCCACAGGCCGAATCAGGTGCGAACAAAAACAAAAAGTTGGCCAAAACGCAGACGCCAGCGCGACGCAAGCTAGCAGCCGCCACAGCGGCCAACAGCAACAACGCGAACACAGTCTGCCAAATTTGTAAAACGAAATTCAGTTCTGCCAAGTGCCTTAAGTTTCACATGCGCATGCACAACAAGCACGCCGCCAAATCCATACAGGATGCGCTGCCCGTGGGGGCACATCAGCAGTACAGCGAACTGGATCAATTCTATTGCGAAATCTGCAACAAGAGGTCAGTGGTTATCCTTTGTCCACATTCGGCATCACTCTGTTAACAAATTTATTTTGCAGCTTCGAGCAAAATCTGTTGACTGTTCACAAACAGATGCACCAAAGCCAGCAACAGTTTTTGTGTGGCACTTGTAATCGCCAATTTGATAACATGGTTAACTATGAGATGCATTTGAAGATACACGAGCGAAGTGTGCAGAATAACAGCAGCAACAATAGCAACAACAACAACAGCAGCACTAGCAGCAGCAAGAAAACGACGGAAAACGGCAAGGATAAACCAGGATTTGCCTGCCAGTACTGTGGACGTGTCTTTTTGCGGCCCTATGAGAAGGTGAAGCATGAGCGCGTTCACACCGGCGAGAAGCCCTACAGCTGTGAGGTGTGCGGCAAGACGTTTCGCGTCTCCTACTCATTGACGCTGCA
The DNA here is from genome assembly GCA_037075165.1 of Hirtodrosophila histrioides. Taxonomy (NCBI): domain Eukaryota; kingdom Metazoa; phylum Arthropoda; class Insecta; order Diptera; family Drosophilidae; genus Hirtodrosophila; species Hirtodrosophila histrioides. The sequence goes on from JBAMCL010000239.1 coordinate 231,791, forward strand.
TCTGCGTACGCACACAAACATACGTCCCTATGTGTGCACCACCTGCAATAAACGGTAAGTGCGTGGGGGATAATCAATGGCACTTTTGATAGTATCCTGCCACTCCTATGATTTGATTTGTTTGACTTTCGTAAACATCCTAAATGTTGTTCACGAATATTGTCAATGTTATTAATAGCTACTATCAGTGGCAATCCAGCTCCCGTAAGGGGAGCTATCTGGATTTCTTGTATACTCTATATTTATGTATATATCTCTTTATTATGCACAGCTTCAAGTCACATCAGGTGTACTCGCATCATTTGCGCATTCACAGCACGGAGCGTCAGTATGCCTGTGATCAATGCCCGAAATCCTTTCGTACCTCTGTGCAGCTGTATGCGCATAAGAATACGCATACGAAGCCGTTTCAGTGCGCCATCTGCAATCGTCCTTTTGCCTCGTTGTACGCTGTCAAGGCACACATGGCGACCCACAGAACTGCCGATGCCAAGAGCATTACCGATGCCGCGTTCAGGAGCCAGCAGATGGCCAATAAATATTGGTGCGTTACCTGCGGTGCGGAGTATGCGCGACCCTTTGCATTGCGTCTGCACATGAAGGCAGCACACGGTCATCCAGACGATGCGGATACACGACTGGCAAAAGTTGCAGTTCCGGACGAAGATGATGATGAGATTATCGTGCCGGATACAGAGACGGCGGTGCTGATAGCGGCGGCAAAAGCAGATTCAGCCTATTTGGATGCAGCCGTCAATGATGTGGACGTTGTGGGTGTGGTGCCAAAATTCGAGGAATGCATTGAAGTATCAACAGATGCGGTGGGTATTCAGTTTTCTATATGCATGTTGAGCACACTAGCAGAGGAAAGCATATCTAATATAATGAACAAAATGTGCAATATCTCTGCCAGTTTATAACTACACTGAATATTCATATTTACTATCAAACCTGTATACTATTTGCATATAACGAAGTTTTAACGTTTGTCTTGCAGTTCGATGTGGAGACCTTTCAGAATGAGGAGATCATCACAGACTGGCTGAAGTAAAATTTCAATCATGCATGGCAATTGAGAAACAATCTTTTATTGGAACAAACTAATTGGGCGCTTTAACTAGTAATTACATATTTATTGCTGGCATAGATTGAGACCAGTCCATTGGGTTGGATGTTTCATATAAATGTATAAGTTAATAAAAATTTATATCATTTAACTACAACTACTTGCATAATAATTAATATAAATGTAAACTTAAAAACATAAAAATGGTTATATTGGTTATTAGCATTTTGTAACTATTCTTGCTCCTCTGGCTGCTCCAGTTCCAGATCATCGCTGTTTTCCTCGTCGCATATTTCTTTGAGCACCTCAACCAAGTTCTTAGCCTCGTCGAGTTCCTTGCGCATTGTGTCCATTTCCTCCTCTAGGCCATCGATACGCTCATGCAGATGGCGATTCTCGTTGAGTGTCTCCTCCAGCGCAACGCGTCGTTGCTCCGACAGCAGCTTGTAATAGTTCTCGCCAGGGTCACACTCGCTTGTCAGATCTTCAGCTGTGATGGGCTTATCAGCCTCATTGGGCGATGAGCTAGCGTCAGTTTGTGTCTCCGCGTCCTGCGTCGACGTTGATGTAGCGGCCGTCTCAACGCATTTGCGTTTGCCGTATTTGGGCGTTACATTGACGCCGGCCTTCAAGCGACTAAGCTGATCCACGATGGAGACGCGTCCGGCTCCTGTCAGATTCTCCTTGTCGTTGGCGTTAGCGTTTGCCTGCAGTGGCTTTAGCGTTTTGCGTTGTTGCTTTAGATGCTCCTTTTGCTCGGCCTCGCTCTCGACTTGAATGTAAACTCTTGCAGCGCCCGTAGACATTTTCAAGTCGTTTCGTTGTTCGTTTTATTAGCTATTTGTTAACACATTAATTTTATGCGTTCTGGCTTGCCTTTTTCAGTTTTATGTTGTGATGGCCGCCAAAAAGATGCCGCGTGCTGGTGAGCAACACTGTTTTGCACGCATTTTTCAGCACTACGTTTGGGTGTATTTAAATACCAACAGTAGAATATGGTTACACTTACGGTACCATATCTGGTACAAGTGTACCAAAAGTGGTACATTATTTATCCGTTGGTACACTGGATTTGATTTTTAAAGATGATTAGTTGGTTTGTGTATCGCACACATTAAAATTGCATTCTTTATACTTGTTATATATTAGATAGGCACTCGAGTGCTTGCAATACAATATATTCATTCGCTTGGTACTTCGTATTCGGAAATGGTACAAGTATCAAGTAAACAACAACATCATGGTACAAGTCATTTTAAATGTTGGTACAAAATAATACAAGTGGCAGTTGTTGCCAGATTATGCATATTTTCCGTTTTGTGGCAGCTCTGAGAATCAACAGCTGGCTTTGGACGCGCATGCAAACGTTTTTGCGGTTTTTGTTATAATTTTTGCAATTATACGAAAAATGGGTGAAAGTACAACACAAGCGCTGCATATTGAGCTGGATTTTGTAAGTATGTTGTTGCAGTTAGTCAGCGATGAGCTAATTTGACATTTGAAGGATGAGGAGGACGTGCCGTATGAGGAAGAGATTCTACGCAATGCGTACTCTGTGAAGCATTGGCTGCGCTACATCGATCACAAGGCGAAGGCGCCCAACAATGGTGTTAATTTGGTGTACGAGCGTGCGTTGAAGGAGCTGCCCGGTAGCTATAAGATCTGGTACAACTATTTGCGTACGCGCAGGAAGCAGGTGCGCGGTAAAATACCCACAGATTCCATGTATGAGCAGGTGAACAACACATTCGAGCGGGCGCTCGTTTTTATGCACAAAATGCCGCGCATCTGGATGGATTATGGTGTTTTTATGAGCTCACAGTGCCGTATAACACGCACCCGGCACGTCTTTGATCGTGCACTACGCGCACTGCCCATTACACAGCACGGACGCATTTGGCCGCTGTATCTGAAGTTTGTGCAGCGCTACGAGATGCCCGAGACAGCGTTGCGTGTCTACAGGCGCTATCTAAAGCTGTTTCCAGAGGATGCCGAGGAGTATGTGGCGTACTTGCAGGTAGGATTATCGCAGTGATATTTGTTATTGTTTATAATACCAATTGGTTATCGATGTAGGAGGCTCAACGGCTAGACGAGGCGGCCCAGCAGCTGGCGCGCATTGTGGATAACGAGCATTTTGTATCGAAGCATGGCAAGTCGAACCATCAGCTATGGAACGAGCTCTGCGATTTGATATCAAAGCATCCGCACAAGGTGCACTCGCTGAATGTGGATGCAATCATTCGCGGTGGCTTGCGTCGCTATACAGATCAGTTGGGTCATCTATGGAACTCGCTTGCCGATTATTATGTGCGCTCGGGCTTGTTTGATCGCGCTCGTGACATCTACGAGGAGGCCATACAAACGGTGACAACTGTGCGGGATTTTACCCAAGTGTTTGATGAGTACGCTCAGTTCGAGGAGCTGTCGCTGAATAAACGCATGGAACAGGTGGCCAAAAATGTGGAGGCGAATGATGAGGATGACCTTGACGTCGAGCTGCGTCTATCGCGCTTTGAGTATCTTATGGAGCGCCGTCTGTTGCTGCTCAATAGCGTGCTGCTGCGACAGAATCCGCACAATGTCCACGAGTGGCACAAGCGTATTAAATTGTACGAGGACAAGCCCGAGGACATTATTAATACCTATACGGAGGCGGTGCAGACGGTGCAGCCCAAACAGGCGGTGGGTCAGCTGCACACGCTTTGGGTGGAGTTTGCCAAGTTCTATGAAGCCAACGGGCAGGTGGAGGATGCGCGTGTCGTCTTCGAGCGCGGCACGCAGGTCGAGTACGTTAAGGTTGAGCACTTGGCTGCAATATGGTGCGAGTGGACGGAGTTGGAGCTGCGTCAGCTGCAGTACGAGGCGGCGCTCAAATTGATGCACCGTGCCACGGCCATGCCCAAGCGCAAGGTGGCCTATCATGATGAAACTGAAACGGTGCAAATGCGTCTTTATAAGTCATTGAAAGTGTGGTCCATGTACGCCGATCTGGAGGAGTCCTTTGGCACCTTCAAGACCTGCAAGGCAGTGTATGAACGCATCATTGATCTTAAGATTTGCACCCCGCAAATAATCATCAACTACGGCCTGTTTCTCGAGGAGCACAACTACTATGAGGAGGCCTATCGCGCCTATGAAAAGGGTATTGCATTGTTTAAGTGGCCGAATGTTTATGACATTTGGGACGCGTATCTAACCAAATTCCTGGAACGCTATGGCGGCACTAAGCTGGAGCGTGCGCGTGATCTCTTTGAGCAGTGCTTGGATCAGTGTCCGCCAGAGCACGCCAAGTATTTTTATTTACTATATGCCAAGTTGGAGGAGGAACATGGACTAGCGCGCCATGCCATGGCCGTTTATGATCGCGCCACAAGTGCCGTGAAGGAGGAGGAAATGTTTGACATGTACAACATATTCATTAAAAAGGCAGCTGAAATTTATGGACTGCCGCGCACCCGCGAAATTTATGAGAAGGCCATCGAGTCGCTGCCGGAGGAGAACATGCGCCACATGTGCGTCAAGTTTGCAGAGCTGGAGACCAAACTGGGCGAGGTCGATCGCGCCCGGGCCATCTATGCGCATTGTTCGCAGGTGAGTAAAATGTTACTTTTTGCAGGCTACAACTTTTAAGATTTTTAATCCTCTTCTTAGGTTTGTGATCCTCGTATTACGGCAGACTTCTGGCAGACATGGAAGGAGTTTGAGGTGCGCCATGGCAACGAGGACACGATGCGTGAAATGCTGCGCATCAAGCGCTCCGTGCAGGCCACCTACAACACTCAGGTCAATATGATGGCCGCCCAGTTTCTTAATACGAACGGTAACGCTGCGGATGCGGGCGCCGGCACTAGCACTGATGCCATGCGTTTGCTGGAGGAGAAGGCGCGTCAAGCGGCGGCCGAGGCTAAGCAGAAGCCAGCCGAAAAGGCTGCCTCGAACATAATGTTTGTGCGCGGTGAGACTCAGGGCGGTGCCAAGGCCAAGGACAACACTGTGATCAATCCCGACGAGATTGACATTGGCGACAGCGACGAGGACGAAGATGAAGATGATGAGGAGGAAAACGCTGACACAGCACAGACAGAAGATGGCTCAGCAGCAGCCACTAAAACCGACGATGAGGGTCTCATCATGAAGAAGCTGCGTTTCGAACAAAAGGCTATTCCTGCCAAGGTCTTCGGCAGCCTTAAACCCATCAATCAAGAGGACTCCGATGAGGAATAAAATAATAAGAGAACATTTTATAGGCTAAAGGAATATTGTAAAAGAAAATTATGCTACCTATATCTATTGAGTTTTTGCTATCAAGTATATACTCAACAAAACAAACTTCCATCAAGTTTTAAAATGTGCAATGGTGGCAGAAAAAGTTAAAATACCAAAGAAGAATATTTGTTTTCAGAAATGAAATAGGTTTAAAATTGAAATCAATTTAGAGCAAAACTTATGGCCATAGCATTAGTTCCCATGTAAATCGTTTACATTTTAACAACTCAGAAGTTTAGGATGAGTGTATTATATGAAGTAGGGAACTTTAGCTTTGAAAGTCAACATTTTTAAACTACGACCTAGGGCAAGCAACGTTTTGAATGTCAGTCTGAATATTCTATAGAAAGATTCAACACACCCGGCCCAATCACATCACATAAATATTTGAAACAACTTAGAAAATAAAACATATTCCGAATTCCGATTGCTGTACAACAATAAACGGGATAATGTCGGTCAATCGCATTGCGAACGCGCTCAATAAGAACGTCCAAATCTATAGGCGTGTGCAGTGCGCCCGATCTTTCGGTCAGGTCAGTTCGATTGAAAAGATCACGGCAAGATCAAGACGAGTGGATGCTTTGGTTGTCAGTCAGCCCATCCGGGGCCTTGCGTCAAAATGCGATGATAGTGTCGTCAAGGGTGTGGTGGTGGGCGTGTACTCAAAGGAGGGCGACAAGGAGCCCAAGCTGACATCGAGCGGTGAGAAGTTTGACGATCGTGCACAGGGCAAAATCTCGGAGCTGGTGCGCGAAACGGGCATGAAGGGTGCGCTGGGCAAGGGACTTGTCTTTATGAATGTTGATGCTGAGTTCAATGCTGTTGCTGTGGTGGGTCTGGGCCAGGAGGGTGCCGGCTTCAATGACTTGGAAATGATTGACGAGGGCATGGAGAATGCGCGCGTTGCTGCCGGGGTTGGAGCTCGTGCCTTGCAGATGCAGGGTGCCACCGATGTGTTTGTGGACTCCATGGAATATCCGGAGCAGGCGGCCGAGGGTAGCGCCCTGGCCATTTGGCGATACAATACCAATCGCCGTAAGCAGGATCGCACGCGTATACCCAAGCTGGAGCTATATGATTCACCCGATGTGGATGCCTGGACACGTGGCCTCTTCAAGGCCGAATCACAGAACCTGGCCAGACGCTTGAGTGATGCGCCGGCCAATCAGATGACTCCAACCATATTTGCACAGTCCACCGTGGATGCACTATGTCCGTGCGGCGTTAGCGTTGACATACGTTCCATGGACTGGATCGAGGAGAATCATCTTAACTCATTTCTGATGGTCGCCAAGGGCAGCTGTGAGCCGCCCGTTGTGCTGGAGGTTAACTACTGTGGCACCTCGCCCGAGGACAAGCCCATCCTGCTGCTTGGCAAGGGGCTAACCTATAACAGCGGCGGTCTCTGTCTGCGTCCCAAGGATTGCATGCATATGTATCGCGGCTGCATGGCCGGTGCCGCCGTTTGTGTCGCCACTATTCGTGCCGCGGCTGCGCTCTCTCTGCCCCTCAACATCAGTGCGGTGCTGCCGCTTTGCGAGAATATGCCATCAGGTATGGCCTTCAAGCCGGGCGATGTGGTCACCCTGCTGAATGGCAAGACTCTTGGAGTTGTGGATGTCAGCAAGGCGGGCGTCGTTGTCATGGCGGATCCCTTGCTCTATGCCCAAACTAACTTCAAGCCGCGTCTCGTCGTGGACATTGCCACCTTGAGCTATGGCGTCTGCTGCGGCCTGGGCGGCAGTGCAGCAGGTATCTTCAGCAATTCAAATTTCGTTTATAAGCAATTTGAGAAGGCCGGCGGCCTGACTGGCGATCGTGTGTGGCGTCTGCCGCTCTGGAATTACTTCAAGCAGCTGGTCAGTCCCTGTAATACCTTTGACATTAGCAATCGTGGCCGTGGACCGGCCTCCAGTTGCATTGCTGCTGCCGTCCTCCACGAGCTGGTGCCGTGTGTGGACTGGGCTCACATTGATATCCGTAATGTGGGCATGTTGACCCGCCATAACCCATTGCCGTACTTGCTCAGGGATCGCATGACTGGCCGTCCCACACGCACCATCATCCAGTTCCTATACCAGATGGCCTGTCCGGACAACAAGTAGATGTTTCCTCCTTTTATGGTGTGTTCCTGTTTTTATTATCTGTTTGTCTCGTTTCTGTTTTAACGTTTCCCAAATTGATCGTTACATTAATTGTTTAAAAGGTGGGGGAGTAACACCTGACACACTCGTAATCAAAATTGAATAGTTTAATTAGGCTCAGTATGTGATAGATAGTACTAATGTATGTTCAGCTGTGTGGGAGAACTATATGAATAAATCATACAATAATATATTTATGGATATATTTTAAATGATATTAGTTAGTCAATCACTTATTATTCTATTTTAACTAATTTGTTTACTAACAGTTCAGAGTTCAACATTTGTGGAAGTACCTAACAGGGATAACGATAGGCGTGGATGAATATAAGGACATACATGACTCTTCAGCATTAGAGCTGAAGAATTTTCGATTTTTAGTAAATTGATTAATATTTATGCAATAAATCAACAACATTTTAAAAACAGACATATTTCAGTCTATAGTAAATGAACTTCCATAACAATATAGTCCCTTTTTGGTTGTTTCCATATGTGTCCAGTCGCTTCTATATATTTATATTATTATTACTTGTAGAAGGTCAAAAGGTTTCTGGTTTCTCTCAAACCCATTAGATGCTCCTGTCTGTCTGTCTGTCTTTACCTAGGTCCAAATATTCATTGGTTGGGTCATCTCTTCATCAAGCTCGTTGCATATTTGAGCTGTCATTTAATTAATTTAATTGAGCAAAAATGCGAAATGCGCCCAAAAGTGTTGTAAAATTGCCAGGCGGCCTGGGCTCAGTGTTTGCTTCTGTGTCTCGTTGTTGGCTTTTTGTAGCCTACTTCTGGGCGGCTTATTAGGCTAATTGCGTAAAGTTGGCTTTAATGAGTCGAAAAACGGTGCCAAGCCTGGCCACAAAAAGCCACAAAGCGGGGCGGCAACGTTTTTATTGTTGTTGTTGTTGTTGTTGTTGCTGGGCTCTGTTGTTGTGCTGTGGGGCTTTGAATTTATGACACGGCTTTAATGGGTTAACTGGGTTAATGCTCATCCCTCATCATCAGCCATGGCCCCAAAATCCCCTCCAGCACTCCCTTAGCGTCTTTGTGGTCTTTGGATAGTTTCCCCTCCGCCCCACACCAACTGGCAGCACCAACATAAATTTTGACAATTAAGCAAACATTTTGTGCTCAGCTCCGCCAAGTTGGCAACTGGGAGAGGTTCTTCAGAGGAGCACACACTCCATCCAGCCTTACGCAGCTGCCAGCTGGTAAGCTGTTACCAAGTATCTCTCGACACCGCGACATTTTGCACAAGTCATTAGGCCAACAAAATGATAATTTTGAAGCATTTTTGCATTTTCAATTTGCTAATACACTACTAAAATTCAAAGTGTTTTCAATTGCTAATAAAGTTGGAATTTCATTTATTAATAATCTCAAATTTGTCGGAGCAGCAATTTATTGTAGTAAAATTGTATAAATTGTTGTTCGGATATTATTTATTATTTTTATATGTATAAAACTAACACTTATAGACCTAATTTATAATGAAATTTGAAATCCATAATATTCTTTATATCCACTCTCCCATATCCTAAAGAACTGGCCTTTGGCTTTTAACGATTTCAAGAAAACATTCTTGACTTTTCAGGAAAGTAATCAGGACAATAGTCTATCTAGCTTTTATATTTTACTATAGAGTATTTACTTTGATGTTTCGATAATATAACTGGCGAATTTTCCATCAGCAATTACTCTTATAGAGGAGAACTTATGTACTTTTTATTTTCACATAGTAAGATAGTTCGCATTCCAACTATTATATTGATTTATTTACTTTATTTTATATTTTTCTTTATTAAAAATATATATTTAACAAATAAGTTGACTGCAACCTAAAGTGTTAGCTTAAGCAAGTTGTACATAAAGGGAAAGTATTTCTAATACAATAGTGTACTTACTAGTCGGCTTGCAAGAATTTCAGCACTTCCTGTTCTCTGTGCGCACTCAAATGCTTTCCAGTTATCAGTTTGGGTGGCTTGGGGTTCGGAATGAGGCCTCCTTTAGCCAAGCGCTCGCACTGGAGTGCAGCCAAATGAATTTGCTAATGAGCAATCAGGCTTCAAGATTATGAAATTTGTTCTGTTTTTTTCTTTATATTTTTTATTTTTTTTGTATAAATTTTGAAGTTGCGGGTGCTTGGCAGTTTAAAGAAACCAGTCGAATGCCAAAAGTCAGCCAGCCAGAAGCCAGAGGCTGTGGTAACGGTAAAGTTAAAGGGCCACTCGGCATTATTGTACGCCCCCGTTCGTGCAGCCAAGGCCCTGCAGCGTTAATCATTTACAGCAGCAACAAAGCAAAAATCAGACCGAATTATGATTATATATATATATATATATATTTAAAGGCGAAACGTGGAAATTAGCGGCACTCGACGGGTCGGTCAGTTGCCAAGGCAGCGACCATTTTCATTTCCAACTCCATTTCCATTTCCATTACCATCAACATTCCCATCCACCTTCTTAGCTTGGCTGCAACCCAAAAATCCTTTTGGCGGGTCTGGGACCGGGACTAGAAAGAATTGCAATTGTGATAAAATTCAGCGTAACTAATGCCGACCACAGCAAAATGCGATAAATCGCCGGTTGTTTTTGCTATACTCTTTATAAGGAGTTTCTGTATTTTATTGTCGATTTTGTTAAGTGCTATGCACAGATTAATCATTAGTCGGTACGGTTATAAGGTCGTATATTTGATATCTTACATTTTTGTGTTCTTAACGATCTGGCTAAAAGCTCTAACTTAACTGATTTCAAATACTACTTACTATACCAGAAATCTTCTTAATAAAGGCCTGAAAACTATTAAAATAAAGTTCTTAATGATCTTAAAAGCTGTCCTGTTAAACTTGTTGAGCAATCTGACTTAGAACTGATAACTGATGATAATATATAATGATAACTTCTAGTTAAAACTATAAGTTAACATTAAATTCTTAGCCATGTCTGGCAGGGCCTTCAGCTGGTAGTTAATTGTATTCAAAACTATTTCAGATATATATATATATATTTCCAGAGAACACATGACACATGAGTATTACATTTGTTCATAAGAAATATATTATTAATAAATAAATTATAATAAAAGAAAGCAATGATTATAGAGCGACTGATCTTTATTAGTATTATTCAAACTTATCAACCTTTCATCAATTAATTTTTTCACCTTGAGCATTCAATTTGAGGATTGATAGATATTAATTGCAAAGAGTGTCATCTCTTCGACTCATTCAATAAAGAACCCTGCCCTTTCATGCTTTTTTTGTATATTCTGTTGGGGCTATTGGGGTGTCGCCTTCAGTGGTTGTCATGGACGGTTTGTTCCCGGCTAAAGTTTGGTGACTTTTTCTTTCATTTTTTTTGTTTTTTGGTTTTGGGTGTCGCTTTCTATGTACATTTTTATAGCATTACCTCTTGCCTTGTTTTGCGGCTGCATGAGAAATTCAGTTGCTGGAAATGATAATTTTCACTTGAGCGCGCACATGAAAATGGGCAATGCGAGTGGCGTTGGGTGGTGCGAATGGATAGTGCTGATGGTGCTGGAGGCGTGCCTGATGTGGTTTGACTCTGCTATAAATTGCCAATTAATGGCAGAGACGCGCTGCGGTGGGTTTCATTTGCATTTTGCTTCGCATTGATGCTAATAGTACATACACATTCAAATACTATACTATATAATGGGTTTGCGATTGAATACCGTATTCTTTTTCATCTGACAGTCGAGCCACGCGGCGTATGCTTAATTTTTCGAGCATTTTTTTTAGCCTTTTTTTTATGTTTTGGTGTTTGCTTGTCACACTTCACCGGTCAGCGGGCGCCATTTTGTTTTGGACTGTCCCCGGCTATATTGATATGCAGCCAAGCTATAGTCCGCTTCAGGCGCGACCTTCTGTCCTGTCCGGTCCGGTCCGGTCCAGCGTCGTGCTAAATTCGTTGCGGTTTTTGTGGGTTGTCTCGTTGAGCTTTGTCAAAATAAATACAAAATAGAGCGGTGCAAAATTTAGTTCATTTGAGAACTGGAGCAAAAACAGCGAATGAATAATTGAGCAGGTGGTGAATATGAATGAATGCACTCATTGAATGTCCCATATAATTATGCATGTACAGTCAGGGCTCACTTAAGTTTACCTCAATAAAACAATTGATCTTACATTTTCTATAATTTTATACTCCGTTTCCAAAACAATATTATATAAAATCGTTAGCTCATTTAGATTTTATAGTAAAATAAAAACAGTTTTGCTAGAGAAACGGTTAAGGATGCCGCATAAAGAAGAATTAAGTAATCGATTGCTCTATCGAGCGAAAGTAGGAGAGACAGAGTATACCTTATATCCTCGTCAGTATGGCAAAGGTCAACAGATATTCATTGCGTGTAAAGAGTTGGTATAATAGTATACAATTATTAATTTATATTAAAATTATTCATTTAATTAAGCGTGGTTTCTTCACAGTTGATTTCCACTTTTATTATTCAATTTTCATTTATTAATTATCATTTGTCTGTTCACACGGCACTACAAACAATCAGTAAATGTATTCATATGAACGAGTATGTTTCCCTTTAATCTTAACTTGACCGCAGATGAAATGTGGTTTTTGGCAATGCATTTGAGCTAATACTAATCACATTTATTTATCAATAGAGTTTTGCTATTGTGTATTGATTGTTAAGCATGTGAGCGTGCCACAGACATATAAATTATATGCACATCTATGCGAGAATATTACGCATACGACGCGTTGGCTATCTGACTGTACATAAAACTGTCTAGGCAAATGCTAAACAAACAACAATAACAACAATTTGGTTATGGCCAGTGCATAAACATGGCATAATATTAGGAACCATAGTCATGTCCCCAACAACAACAACAACAACAACAACATAAACAACAAATTATGTTTATTTTTCACACCCCGAAATGTCGGCTTGGCCATGAGGGCGTTAAGATAAGCATAGCGACCAGGCGATTGGAGTATTCGGTGAATGCATTTCAAATATATATTGGCTTATATATAAATATATATATATCTGTGTATTGGTTGGCAATGCACACATAAATAAAACTGTAAATTAAAGCCTTCGCAACGCCTCAGTCCTCCAATTCAATTGCACTTTTTGGCATATTCGTTTAATGTGCAAATTTGGGCATTTGTTTGTGTTCCCACAATTGATATCTCCAAAAAACTATCTTAAATAACAGAATATTTAAATATTTATATTTTCGGTAAAAAATTTTATAAGTTTACTTTTGTATATTAAATTTAATGTTGTAGATAAATTAATTTTCTCTTTATTTTATCATTTTATTTTTCTTCTCATTATTATATTTTACTTATTAATCTTCAAATTTTAAAACTTTGGCAGCCATGGCTAAGAAATTTAATGTTCATAGTTTTAACTAGAAATTATCATTAAATAAATAATTAAATAAAGCAAATTTCTCTCAATACTTTTAAAAGTATTAACAGTGACACATAATGAACATATTTATCTATAGTTTTTATTATTTTTTTTCAACACTCTTTAGTTGATTATAATTAATTTACTTTTATTAAAAATGTGAAACTATGCGATTAAAATATTTTATAAGGGAAAGTGGATCAGACAGATGAGAAGTGAATATCTCGATATGGCTGCAAAGCGCAGCTTCAAAGTGAATTTTACAGTGGATGCACCTTATAATTCCCAACTTGTTCTAGCTTAAAAATAATGAAACCAATGCTTGATCAGTGCATTTTAGTTAAAGTGGATCAGACAGATGAGAAGTGAATATCGCGATTCGCGATATGGCTGCAAAGCGCAGCTTCAAAGTGAATTTTACAGCAGGTGCACCTTATAATTCCCAAATTGTTCTAGTTTACCAATAATGAAACGGGTGCTTGATCAGTGCATTTTAGTTAAAGTGGATACTTTTTTCGGGTATTAATTAATAACTCAAGAACATATAATATCAAGTGGCATGGAAAAATGGGCGTGGCACCGCCTTTGTGTTTAATTTCACGATATTCAAATTTTTTGTTTTTCAAGCTATCTGTGCCAAACTTTCGGGTTTGAAGTGTTGTTGTGCTACTAAATTTGTGTTAAAATATTACCCAAATCGGACAACTATATCATATAGAAATAATAGGAACTATCGGTCGAAAACAAATTTTGTATGGAAATAATTATCTACAAGGACATTCAACTCTGGTCACATTGCTGTAAGTATTTATTTGTTACTCTAAAATAGAATTCGCGAAGTTTGTACAGAGTATGCCATAGTCGATCATACCCCACTCCTTGGGTCCTGCCAGTTTGTTTCGCCTCATTTGTTCGGTCTGTCAACAAGGTGTCTTCAGGGAAACGTTTCGATTTGTGATTTTTATCGCGCTGTATTTGAAGTTAACGAAGATGCGATCGGAAATTTTTGACCTGGGTACAGGGAGTTTTGTAGTTGGGTATACTCAACTAAAGCATTCTTACCTGTTTTAATTGAAAAATAGATAACATTTTTGAGGCTAGAAAATAAAACTAGAAAGCATTTATTAAATATACGTATAAAACTGTAATAAATTTGTGAACATTAATATAATTTTGTTGTTGTTAATATATATTAATATTTAAGAATAAAAATAATAGATTTTTAAGATAATACATTGTGAGAGCGCCATGAAATTATTTGTATTTCCATAAGCTGGAACTTAAAAACGAAAATTGCCACGCACGTAATTTAAATAAGAATTGGCAAACAACAAGAAATGCAAATACCACAACAATAATAACAATAACAATAACAACAACAACAACAACAACAACATCAATAAAAAGGAATAACTATAAAGTGTTAATACTCGCTCGCATAACGGCATAATTTGCAAATGGCCATTAAAAATATTCTCATTGCTTTTAAATGTAAATAAAAATGTTCAAAGTATTTTATAAATAAAATAAATAGTATATGTGTATGTGTAAACTCGTAGCAACGTCTGCCTGACTGTGGCATCCAATAACTGCAATGAGACCCCCTTCCCCCCACGGTGCAGCTCCCTTTCCTTCCATGAATAACAATTTGCCTCACAATTGAGCTGCATTGCGTGCCCTGGCCGCAGTGCCAGGAATTAAAATTAGTTTATTTGAATGCATTGGGCCAATTGGACATTGCACTCTGCCAATTTCCAGCAATACCCAACCCCCCATACCCCACCCCCCACTGCCATCCATCCCCATAGCCCCCAGCACACAACTTCCTGATCCAACGCTTTAATTGTTCGCTCTGTTCATTGCTCATACGCAGCGTTGCCCCGTCGTTGTAGTTGGAGTATTGCTCGCTTTCTGTTTATCGGCTGTATTGTTTGTTATTTGGCCATGGTCTTCAGTTCAGCCCCCCCATTCCCCTGGTAGCCTATTATTATGCCGACGCTGTCTGTGACAATATTTTACGGTTTGTTTGATTTACTGTTTATTTATTATTATTATTAAGTTGAGATTTTTGTGTTGTGTGCTGCATTTGCAACACGTTTCAGGAATTGCACAAACAATTGTGTGAGCTCGCTAAAAAACATTGCATTTTTATTAAGATTGAATATTGTGATATTATTTTATTCCATTTATTTATCTACAATGCTGCCTCGAATAAAGAATAATACTATTTATAATATAGAATTATAGAATAATTTTGATATTTGATGTTTGCTTAATGCACATTATTTGTGCAATATTTTAAGTTCAGCATTAAAGTCAATTTATATTTATGCACAAGACAAACGAATGGAATTGTCAATAATTTGCATAATCAGCATTATCAGTTAATAAAGCTTCAAATATTTTTAGATAATATATTTAAATAAATGGCTCGCGGGCAGTCATCATCATCGTTGCATTTGATTAATAGCCAAGTAAATAAATTATGGCAGTTTATTTAGCCAGCGCGAAACCAATGGGAAAACCATAAAAAGAATAATATATGGCCTATAAAGAACGTTCATAAATTGTACAAACTTGTCAAAATCAAAAGCGCGGAAATGCCATATTACGAGTATATAGTGAACAGGGTGAAGTCGCACAAAGGTTTTATATGAGTAATGTACAACACAAGCCCACATTTACCCCTCTTGACGTTCGACTAAACAAATTGCCAATGCACTTCCGACCATGTTGAAGTGCCCCGCGAGATATCGAGTACAATATTTTTGTATTCTTGTTTTGTATGTTTATTTAACAATAATAAAAATGCTGAGCAAACCTACGACCAAGCCCAAAATTTGTATAGACTGCACAGTTGAGCCGTTATTACAGGGTATGAGACCCAACTTAGAGGTGCAAACGCAGGCCTCGACCTGCATGCCCGTCGAGTGGGTTTGACGGTAGCAACCGTTGCTGATGTTCACCTTGGCGCACATATAAGTTATGTTTTGTACTACAAAAGAATATAAGTGATGAGCAGTTAAGTGATATGGGAGTCCACTTACTGCCGCCCTTGAATATGTAGGAGTACTTGACGCAGGAAAAACCGGGTGACATTTGGCACAGGTAATGATCCCGATTTACCGTCTCATTCTGCCACAGAGCCTTTACATTCGGCACAGTATCATTGGCTATGGGAAATATATGAGTTTGGTTAGCTATAGGCATGTATAGTTATCGGGGGTATTTACATACTGGTCACCACCAGCGGCATCTCACAGGGTATTTCATTGAAATCACCGACTCTCGCCATGCAGCTTTCCCTTTGTATATTCGACTTGTTCTCGTAGGGTCCTAGCCAGGTGAAATGGAAACACTGTGGCGCTGTGAATGAAGTATAAATGAGTAATATTCACATGCATTCACTTGCCACACTTCACCAACACTCGGTTTTCAGGCATTTAAACAGCAGCAACGGTAGCAGCAATTTGAACAGCTGCAGTGGCATTCTAGATAAGATACGTTTTCGATGATTTCGACCGATAAGTTATATTTGACTATATCTCAATATTTTTTGGGAACAAGCGCTGCTGTTGCCACCGTCAGAGACAAACTGATATTGCGGCATGCGATGCAATCGATCGACGATCGACGATCTTATCATTTACCTTTGAGTTAGAGTGAGTTTTTCATTTCAGTATTCTGTCGCAAGGTGATAATATCAGGGTCCGCAAAATGTGGGGGTTTTTCCTATACGGATAGTTTAAAATGACATTAGTTTTAGCTAGATAAACAATAAATACCTCTTAAAGTGCTTTTAGTAGAACTGTTGATAAGATTATTCAATTTGAGCACCTGTATTTATTGTATTTATTTATTCATGTAGTGTGTAAAGTAGTTATTATATCTCAGTTTGTACGGGTCCAGCTTTACTCACATACTTAAAAGTGCTTAAACATAATAATATTAAGGAATGTTCCCATTTCTGAGTTCCGAATATTGCCTTAGATCCAGTTTTATAAGAACTGAAATGAGTACAAACATATATTTCATGAAACTGAAATGCTAATGTATAATTATTTTATATATTATATTTTTTTTTTTATTTTCATTTTTAGGAAAATGTATTATTTTTAATTTTTGTAAATAAACAAAGAAATATTCACATTTTTATTTAGAATTTAATTTATAATACAATCAACATAACATACATTATTATTGTTATTATATTCTCAAACAATAATCTGTTGATTTTTCAATCGAAAACGATTTGAAATTAAAAGAACTTGGAAATGGGCACAGTTCTGATTATATATATTTTTAATATCAACGAAACTCTTGAACAAACTGATCCAGCTTTTGAAAATCTAAGCACTATATGTATTTTATTTATCCATTTATTTTTATTCTGTTTTCTAATAATCTAAATTTATAAAAATTATAAAATAAATAAATAATAATGTCTAAAATATTTACATTATTATTAAAATTAAAATAAGAACACAAAATATAAAATATAAGCTCTTACATTATTATTATTATATATTAATTATATATTTATCCTGTGCATCCGAATATGGCTTTCCTGGGGAAATCAGGATGAATACAAGTAATATGCTTATCGGTAGCTATATTTATTAAAAAGTGTCTTTAAATTTCGGTTTGATTGACAGCACATGATATTTTGAAAAGTATCTCCCCGAAAAGCGAATCGTTTTATTGTGATTGAAAAGAGACGTCGTTGAATTATCATTTGATGTTGTTCCACGCCTTCGATGGCAATCAATAAGCGATAAGCGACCTTATCACATTGTCAATGTGAAAGTGAAGGAAAGTGCCATAAATTCGAAATGATTTTTAAAATACTGCTCAACTTTTGTGGAGTGAGGAGCGCATGGAAGCTGTGGAGCCTGGGGCAGGTCATTCAAATCAGACCCTCTTTTATGCAAATGGCATTTAATTAAATTTTCACAGAGCACAGAGAGAAATAGATAGAGAAGATGGCTGACAAACAATTAAATAACAGCAGTTGCTAAAAATATTTAAACTAAAGTCTGCAAAATTGTATTTGTTGTTAATTGTTCGGTTGTCGGAGTTGTCCTCTCGCCTTGCACGAAATGAGTTTGAAAACAAATAAAAATGTCAAACGAATGAATAAAAGTTGTCTAATTTAATTTGTTTAGCAGCAGCGGCATTTGGACTGTTAACACACACACACACAACACAAACACAAACACACACACACATTGAAAACTCAGGCATACTCACGTACTCGAACAGTTGCGCAAATTGAATAAAAGTAACATTTTTGCCATCGCTCTTCACGTTGTATATTACACGTTTTATTTTATTTTATTTTATTTTATTTTTCTAAATTTAATTTTTAATTGTTCAAAACAATTAAAATTTATTTTGTAATTTTGTTTTGTGTGTAGAACTTTTGCAGCATCTGCCGGCCAGTTACGTGCCCCAAAACTTTGTTGGCCAGTGCTCCATGCTCGTTTGTTGGCTTTGTGAATTGCATTTAAGCCGAAAGCTGCACATTCGTTATCAGCCACTTTAAGCCATGTTTTAGGCACACATCCATCAAGGACTCTAAAAGATTCAGCAAATCACTTCAATTCCATGTCACAAGTCGCGACACACATCACAAAAATATCACATCAAAAACAACTCCGAGCCATTCCCATTTGAGCACCGCCCACTCCATTAAAATGCTTTAAAGATTGCATCCCTTAATGCGTCCTGGTGCCCGCCCAACCCCTTCTGTCCCAATGATTGATCATTTTTATTGACACAAATGTCATTAGCTGGGAGCGAAAGGCGAATTCAAAAAAATAGCTACGGAAATTAGCGTTAGTCAGGCATTTCGAGGTAACACAAAGGAAGGAACTCTTTGGTTTATCCAAAGCAAGCCAACCATAAGAAGTGGAACAACAAGGAGCCATTACCTTTGACGAGTCCAAGCAATAGAATTTGGTAAAGGTCTTGAATGATGATGGAATATTTTCTATACAGCAATGGTTTAAACCTTATATTTTGTAGCAGTATGTACTACATATACAAGGTTGTATTTGATTGACTGTCTAATGCCTCAATTTGGCAGTTATGTTGAAGAAAGTTGCTATAGAAAGTACATGGGTTACAAGCAGCCGAATTCAAAGCACAATTATTATAAATACATGTGGTTATGATCTATCAGAAATTGATGTTAAGAATTAAATACAAAAATTAAAGGTTTCCGCGAATTTTCACATTTTTGGACAGAATTTTCTGGGAACTATTTCAACCCACGATAAAGGAGGAAGCTACTGTAAAAATTGCAGATTTCTAGCATTTACCGCTTGGCCTGTCCGTGAGTAATCGATCAGTAAGTCAGTTTCATATATATATATATATATATGCATATATCACAAACTGATCTATATAAATACTCGATAAATATGAGTTTTGCTTGACATACTAACACACAATTCGATTACCAATTACCAATCCGATGACCGATAACTGATTACCGATCTTTACCACCATTTGCAAATATTTTGACCTATTTTCTTAAGATTATATTAGCTTTGTGTTCTTTCCTATATGCTCATGAGATTATATGAGAATTATGATTTAGAGCCCTTAGTCTTTGTACGAGTTTTTTGAAAGCCAACAAACTTTGGCAGAAACTTGTTTGTTTCAGTATTTATTCAAAGAGCTTTCACTATTGCGAGTACTTAACTGGATTAATCTCTCTTTTCTAACTGCCACTTTTGGGATTCATAAAACTGAGAGAATTTCTCTATCACAAAATCCATTCAGCTCATTAATTATGCAAATGTTTTGTTGGCCATGTTTCTTGCTTAGGTTCCTCCGACTTGACAATACACCAAAAATTATGTCACCAAAATGCAAATGTCGCGACACAACTTTCAAGGCGAGTGGTCGACGCAGGAGCATAAAGAGGGCTGGGGGGTAGCCATGTGATTAGCAAAAGTGCGGGCCAAAGCAAAAGTTGTTAACAAAACTAACAGCCAGTTGGCATATGAGAAACATAACTGGGCTCAAAACAAATGTTGCCTGGGATTTTGGCTAATGGTGAGCCTGCATAAAATTTGCATGCGATTAAAATTGATAAATGGGTGGGGTTGGGGTAGGGGGCATGTGTGTGGCAAAGTTTCGACTGGTATAACAAACAAGATGGAGACACATACAGACCTTGGCGTGACCTACACATCAGCTGTCAATGGTTTTCTATTATGTGGCAGCTTCAACTGCTTTGTCCCAGGCTCTCCCGACTTCCGGTCCCTAATAGCCCACACATTGTCAGGAATAGACACGGATAGCTACATATCCTACCAGGTGCAAGTTTCTGTCACTTTGAAGTGTAAGTAAGAAGCTAATGTTTGGAAATTTAATAAGGACACTGCCTGGACTGCTGGGAGTATTGGTGCTCTCATTCTTCGGTGCCAGCTAAACCGATTTGCTAAATTACAAAGTTGCCAGGACGAGAGTCGCTTCTTTTGTCGCCGCCAACGCCACCTCGCGTCCCTCTAATTACGTGTCAGGCGCTGCACGTCCATAGCGGGGTCATTATGCCACCTGTACGAAAAATGGCGCACGTAAACCGGAAACGAGGCGGGGCGATGAAAGGGACGTGGAAGAGGACGAACACCAAACGGCTCATTGTCCGGAAATCGCATTTGGCGCTGATAGCAGCAGTAGCGCCTAACTAACGACCAACTAATACGATTAGTGCCATAATCCCAGGGACTTAAGTGTGTCAATAATGTCGCGCTTTATTTGCAGCATTTCTCACACGCCTTCACCGCATTGGTGGCCATCTTTAGATCATAGTAAGAATAGCGATGATAGCTATAAACTTCTGGATTCTTGTAACATTCACATTTCCCAGCCTTGGGTCCCAGCTGTTCATCCCTCAGCATTAGCCTAAAGACCTTGGGCTTAATAAACGGCGGAGTTTTAAAGGCAGACGTACACAAGCGATCGGGCGCATATCCTGGCGGAGGTTCGCGCGCGGTCAGCATTCTAGGCCCAATGGGGCAAAGCTTCTCACACTTTGAATATTGACGAAAATCTTCTCTTGATCGTTGGTTATTCGACTGTGGCATTATCCTGGTGAAAAGCGCGCGTGACAGCATTTTAGAAAATTTTGAAAAAATTAAAAATAAATATTCAATCTAACTATTTAATTTTGATAAACGGAAACGACAGATAAATATGCTACGATTTCATACTAATAATAAAATGTAATATAGTCACTATGAAAGAATCGTTTCCGTTCCCCTTAAGCATATATATTCTTGATCAGCGTCAATAGCCTCGTCGATCACATTATATGCTTTTGTCTTTGTCTACGAAAACTAGTCTCTCAGTCTTAAAGCTATCTTAATGAAAGTTGACACTTCTGCTTCTTGATCTGTAGGCCGTACATCTGTCGAAACCAGTCGGATGACATATATTTATCATATACCTTCTATTGGAACGAACAGTTAAAAATTAGATTATTGAAAATGCATTGAAATTTTGTATATTTTTATGTGGGTAGCAACTTTATTAGGATCTCTGTAAGAGTATTAATCTTTAGCACTCTAAGGATAGATTTTCTTAATCAAAAATATTTTGTTTGTAGGTTTTCTTAAGAAATCCCGTAATGTCAATAATGTCGCGCTTTATTTGCAGCATTTCTCACACGCCTTCACCGCATTGGTAGCCACCTTTAAATCATAGTATGAATAGCGATGATAGCTATAAGACTCCGGATTCTTGTAACATTCACATTTCCCAGCCTTGGGTCCCAGCTGTTCATCCCTCTGCATTGGCCTAAAGACCTTGGGCTTAATAAACGGTGGAATTTTGAAGGCAGACGTACACAAGCGATTGGGCGCATATCCTGGCGGTGGATCGCGCGGTGACATCAATCTAGGTCCTATGGGGCATGGCTTCTTACAATGCGGACATTCGCAATCCGGGCCGCAGTTGCAGACGCCTCCGTTCTTCTGGCACTCACACTTACACTTTGAATATTGTCGGGGAAATTGTTGTGATCTTCGGCTTTCAGTTTGTTGCATCATCTTGGTCGAAAGAGCGCGTGATAGCATTTTGAACTTATTTTCTAAAATATTAAATAAAACTGTAATTTGGATATTTGACGTTTAAATAATTTTTATTCGAAATATCTTGACTGCTGTGTACACGGTTGCCGTTCCCCAGAGCAGAAGAGGCCCTGAACGTAATATACTGACCAGATCTTTCAAGGAGGTTATCTGGGTCGAAAAATGTTCAGTTCATACGGACAGACAGAAAGATAATGCATACTCGGGTTTCCTTTGGGAACCGAGCATAAAATGTGAATAGGGCCGCCTAATAAGTAATCAGCCTTAGTCCCATCACTACTTATTTCGACTATCGATTTAATCGATTACACGGTACTCGAACTTGGTTGTTTGATTTTAAATTACATTGAGAACGGAGTAATTGCAGCGCTTTCATGTTCTTTAAGAGGTAACCCTCATAAAACATTATTACATTGCGCTTTTTAACGCTCTCTACTTATTTACAGACATTTTTTAGGATAAGATAAGATAATCAGAAAATGTTTTTTATCTTCTGTATATTTTATTGCTTAATACATCTGAATTTTGGATTGATATGGCAAAATTAGTCTTTCGAATGCGGAATTGGGGGGTTTTTACAGTACTTGTCACACGCCCTTAACACGTTGATGGCCATCTTTAGATCATAGTACGAAAATCTATGATAGCTATAAGACTCCGGATTCTTGTAGCATTCACATTTGCCCGCCTTGGGGCCCAGTACTTCTTTTTTCCCCATTGGCCTGAAGATCTTGGGGGTTAGAAAGCGCGGTATTTGAAATTGCTTCGTTCCTAGTCGTTTGGGTTCATATCCTGGTGGAGGATCGCGACAGCATATCAATCTGGGTCCTAGGCGGCACGGCTGCTTACAATGCGGACATTTGCAATCCGGGCCACAGTTGCAGACGCCTCCGGGCTTCTGGCAGTTGCATTCCACGCTTTTATCACCCTTTCCGTAAACGCGAACAAAAGACATAAAGAACAGATTCCGGGTCTGCAAGTTAGCATGTTGCCTTAAGTTTTTCGAAAGACGTCCGAACTTGCGCGAGGGCATTGTGTAATTTCTTAATAATAATTTATAAATAAAGATTGATTGTATTGTAAATAAATTAAGTTTAAAATGAAAATAAATTACAGAAAATCAAATGGGTGCTAAGTCTTATGCTTTTAGCATTGGTGACTGTTTTTAAAAATAATCTTATTTCGGATAGTGGAAACCCCTTTATCTGAAGTGTTACTAGTACGATTCCCTAAAGTCCTTATATCCCTAAAGCAGATTCTTGCTAATATACTCTATATTGTTGCTTTGAAATCTTACTAAGTCCCTGGGATATTCATAAGTGATTAAAGTGTTGGCAAAATGTTGCTAGGGGGCTTTAAATTGTTTTATGTACATACATATACGTACACAATAAGACAGTTATAAACTTAAAGTCGACCCAGTTTAGGGTACGGATAAACTAGCTTAACCTAAACACTAACACACGCTGAATTATTTCGATCATTAAACTTGTTCCCCACTTAAAATCCATGCGCTCTGTTGTTGATAGTATACGTGTAGAGGTTGCTGTAAAACTTTGGGGGCGTTGAGATAAATGCTCAACACTCGAAACGTTAAACCTCGACAATCATCCAACCGCCGCCCCCAAGCAAAGTTTTTAAAACTAACAACAACAACAGCTTCGAAAATGGCTATAAAAATCCCCAACAACAAATAAACGTTGGAACACCACCGGAAAATTGTCAGCTTTCAGCTAGCCGAGACACGAAACACGGCACAGGTTCACTTAAATGCTTTTTAATACACTCACACATTCACATTCAGGATTCACGATACACTCACGAAAAGCCCAACAAAGATGGCGCACATAACGGTACACTGACGTCGTTGCCGTCGCCGTCGCCGTCGCCATCGTCGTCCTCGGCGTCGGCATTATTGCGGCTTGTAAATTTATAGTTTCAGCAAGAAAATCGCGTTGGTAAAGTTTTTAGTGGGTCTCTGCGTGCGACACCCGCACAATCAGAATCAGAGCCAAACAAATGGCAACGTCGCCGATGTCATCTAATTGCTTTTGTTTTGGCCCAGACTGGCAACGCCCGTACCACAAAACTGACCCGGTACAGTTGTGCCAAAAAGGTTATACTGTTGCGGAAGCCCTTCCGTTAAGGTAATTTTCCGCCATAATTTGTGTAACTTTGTTGTGTGTGAGCATGGAAAGAATTTGTTGAAAGTTTGGTGCAATCAGTTTGTGGTTTCGATTGGGCTGAAGTTGAAAGTGCGCCAAAGTGTTGTATACTTAAAGAGGTTACAATGTAGTTATAGAATATAAGTATTTAATAGCTGTCGTCGCTGATTGGCAACATAAATTGCACTACTGATTATACAATGACGTTGACAAGACCCTAGAAATATAATATGACTGCCGTTTTAGAAGGAACATCAGCGGAATATTATAGTAATCAGTGAGTAGTCAAGGAGGAATCCATTAAAGTAATTTTTTTTTGTTTTTAAATTTTATATTAATTTTTATAATATCCAAAAACATATGATAACAAACTTTACTATTAATAAATTTATTTAATGTATCTAATCAACTTAACTACTTTAACTTAGTTGATATAAAGGAGCATAAGTTGATCAGAACCGAAGTTCTTGAACTTTTGATTATACTCAAAATATCTTAAGATATTCGGTGACTTTCACTGTTGTCACCGGCCACAAAACTTAGTTGCATTTGCAGTTGCAGCTGCGGCTGCTTTATGCAAATGCAACGGCGATTTTGGCTTAACATTGTGAACTCGGTGGCAAGTTTTGTGCCAGCTTTCGTGCATGCCGTGTTATTGCGAAGGCGACAACGATAAGAACAAGTTGCGATTTCAACGAGAGGATCCCCTGTACCCAGTTTTGAAGTACCGCAACATACAGTACGCTAAATGCAGTCGACTTATGAAATTTCATCTGTTATTGAAGATAAATAGTTTCTCAGACAACCTCCAACCGATCATTATTAAAATTTCACGTCTGATCAACAAGTTTAACCATACTTGTATAAAAATATCCAAGGTTT
Source organism: Hirtodrosophila histrioides (assembly GCA_037075165.1). NCBI lineage: Eukaryota > Metazoa > Arthropoda > Insecta > Diptera > Drosophilidae > Hirtodrosophila > Hirtodrosophila histrioides. The sequence goes on from JBAMCL010000239.1 coordinate 256,833, forward strand.
GTTTATAAATGCTGGATTTAAATTCTTTCTCAAGCTGAGTATATACTCAATTTGGTCTGACATCGACGCGTTCCTTCAGATAGATTAAATTTAAATGTATATAAATACTATTTATAGGTTCTGCTTGTTACCAACTTTGGCAAACCTTTATACACATTTTTACTGGGTACAACAATGGTAACTATGTACCTATGTTGTCTACGAGTATTTGGCTGGTTGCTTAATTAAAATGCGGAGGCAGTGCGAGCGCTTCATTTGGCTGGCTTAATCGCCTGCCACAGAGATTCGCATTGGCCATGGCCCAAACCACGGGCACGCCCCTTTTTGTGACGATGTTGTTCCTTTGCATGTAAAGTGTCAAGTTTTTCATTATAATTTGCATATTTTTCGCCAACGCGTAAACTTTTCGCCTACCCGCCACGCCCCTCTCTCTTAAACTGGGCCTTGTAAATGACAACAATAAGCATTATGGCATGAGCCTGAATAGTTAAAAGGACAGTACCCGGTACTGTTGGCTAGATCTTCTAGATACACAGAATGTATCTTTTAAGTTATTTTCAAGTTTAATTTTTTGACTTTGTGCTGTGTTTTTGTTTCAGCCTTCACGCCGCTCCTCACCCTCCTCTCAGACCATCTCATGACGACGCTCAGCCGCGGCGCATAATCACGCGAAATCTGAAAACGTGTCTTGTATAGTAATGAGCCCTGATTATAACTTGAAATTGTGTGTGAAAGTACAGTTGTGTGCACAAGTTATGCCACGTGGCGTACTCGTTGAAGTTGCAAGTTTGCAACTTTGACGAACGGAGCAACAAAGCAAAAGAAACATAGTGAAATATGCGGAAAATTTAACTTTTTGGGTGCTGTAATAGAGTGTATAAGAGTTATGTAAGCAATCAGTCCGTAACGTAACTTAAGAATGAATATATTGTGGTGCTGACTATTTGTATAAGAGCTGTATAAGAACTGTATAAGAGTGGTATAAGAGTTGTATAAGAGTCAGTAATTTAATTTGAAATGAGAACTTCACTAAAATCTTGAGTCTAAATCTTAATCGCAAATTGTAGCAGTGCGAATATAAATATCTAAAGTAGTATAAGAGCAACAAAGGTTAGTAATACGTGTAGAACTGAAGTAACTAAATTATTTATTAACAATTCTTGTTACTTTTTTAATATCTTGGCGGCACTTATATCATACTTTTGTTAACCACTGTAAGCTTGATGTGTATTTGAACTTAAAATGATGTCTTCTTAATCAACTACCAACTCATCGTCCAGGCAGGCGACCGTCGATGGCTTTCCGTAACTCCCCTCCCAACCGGGTCTTCAAAGTGGCCTCGAGCTCTGTACTGTACCCCCCCCATGCATGCCACGTTTACCCAGCGAACGTGTCGGCCATGGGATGTCCTGAGCCGGGCGTGTATGTATGTGTGTGTGTGTGGGTGTGTGTGTGTGTTAAGAGCCTGAAGGATATTATATAATGTGTAGTAATTTGAATGTGAAGTGTGTGGCTGGGAATGAAGCTTATAAGTCTTATACAGACGACAAGGACGTGTGTCGTGTGCTGCCTTTCGATTTTTCCTTGGCTTTCCTCTTTTGTCTTGGAAACATCAAAAATTGTCACCCATCTGTGGGCGGATTAATGAGATTTTCTTTTATGGATTTATGATGATTATTTCTGTTATTAGCTTAAGAGCGTGACAGACGACAGTCGATTCTTGCAGCCGGCCATTTTGATACCATTTTAAAGTAATCCATTGATATATGGCCGTGCTGCGTGGGTCTGGCGCGTCCAGCGGAGTCCTGTTTCATTTTTTAACCGCACTAAATCACAAAAATTGCACGACCCGCGCACCATTAGCCTTTGCTTATTTATGGCAACGCGACATTCAATGACAATTCAATATATTTTACATGGATGGCTCTCAATTCGAATCGAAAAAATATTCGAATCTGTCTTTCTAGTGCCCGGCTTGGTGGTCAATTTTTTTGTGGTTACCCGCCATTTGGCCCGGGCCGGGCCGGGCCGGGCCGGACAGGGCCAGAAAACAAATTCCGCAATCGTCGCACACAATAAACCATTACAGACGATTAATTTCATTATCCGCGTGTATCGAAATCAAAAATTCCATTCGATTTATGTGTATAGCCGCAGTTTCAACAGCAGCGAAAGCGAATGCAATTGTCATAATATTCATGGTTTTATATATTTTTTGCCCTGATTGAGGCCATGAAATGTTTTCTAGTCTGGCTTAAATGGCATGCATGATAAGCTTATGATGATTTGGCGTTGGGTTTTTATGTTGTCTGACATTGGCTGAACTTGGTTTCACAATTCAGTGAGACCATAATGTCCTGGCAAGTCCACAACTACTTATTAGGCGATTCTGCTTTGTAGAAATTTTAAATTCCAATTGTAGTTTGTGCAATAAACATTTTACATTGTTTATTAAAATAAATGCATTCAACTAAGCTGCTGTTATAAATACGAGTAGTTTACTTAAACTTTTCCATGGTTTTATTGTTTTCAATGCATTTTGTTGTTGGAGGAACTAAGATTTTACCAAGCGCCTGCATGATAAGAATATCTTTTAAATGAAATAAGTGCATGTAAATATAATTAAATAAAATAAGCTGTTGACTACAGCCAAGTAAGATAGTAATAATAAACAATCTTTCAACACCAACTCAAACTCAGCTTAGCAGAATAGGAGATCTTTCATGGGTTTTATCGCTGCATCAATCCATTGTCTAAAAAATAATTGTTTGTTGGCTTAAAATATAAATTTTCTCCTTATTTTATAGCATAGAAATGATGATTTATTAAAAGGTTTATCTGTTTTAATGGTTTTCATTTGCTTTGTTTGCTGTTTTGCTGTTTTTTTTGCAGCTACTCTTCCCGTTGCCTTAGTGAAATCTTCCCTTGGTTATCGCTCAATTCCCAAGAGCGCATTTTATTCTAATTGTTTCGCTTTGTTTGTTTGGCCAACTTGCGTGACTTAGATGGGCTACAAAAAATAAAGTAAATCAAGCAGAAAATAGAAAAAAAATGTTTAAATACTGCGACGAGTGTGCATAGATGGAACATGCAATTCATTGAGCAAACAGCAAACAGCGCACACTGAAGTTGGTAGCGATGTCAGCTTTTTAAACATGGCGCGTTTTCCGCTTCCGCTGCGACGCCAACGCTAAACGCATGTGTCGTCCGCCTGTGGTTGCTGTTGTTGCTGTTTTGGTTGTTGTTTTTCATACCCTGTTTCCCTAGGAATGGGTGTGCATTCTATCTCTGTATCTGTAAGCCCACAAGTAACAAATATCCTTATATAAACTTTGAGTAGGGCATCTATCAACTCTTCAAAATGCACAACATCAACAGAGCAGCTTGTACAAATTTAGCGATAATTTTGATAGTCGATAGTTAGCACGATCGATTCTATCAAAAGTCTTGTGTTCTTTCATAGAAGTGTTTTATTATTAAGTATTTATTTCAATTCTAGGCATTTCAGTGGCATATATAGTATTCTTTTGTTAGTTTCTATAAAATGGTTTCATTTATTCTGAAAGATTTGTTAGCAGGCTAAGAAAATTAGCTTCTGCTTCTTACTCTGATCATCAAAGTATTCTCAGGACAGCAATAAATGAACAATTTGTAGAATATTTGATAGTCGAGTACTCTCAACTAGGCCACATACTTGTTTTCTTATGTACATTTGCGTTATTTCTATTTGTATTGGCGCGCTTTTATTTTCGTGGTCGATGGACGCCACAGGAGACGCCAGGACTTCAGGACACAGGACAAGAGGACAAGAGACGAGAATGAGCACTGAGTGGAGTGCGCTGCGTGCATTGCTCGAGGTCATGTTTAGCTTTTTCACCCCTTTCAATTGCTAGCTCCGACAGCCGACCCTTGAGGGTCGCACCACTAAAGCAGCTTTATATATGTGTTGTTGTTGTTGTTGTTGCTACTGCTGCTGCTGCTGCTGCTCTTGTTGGTTGTTGCTGTTGTTTGTTTGTGTCTCATTGAGCGAACGGGTCTTTTGATATGGCGCTCAAGCGTTTCGAACGGATTTATTTGCCAAGTTGATGCCGAAGCGAAGGCAGTAAAAAGTTCTTTCGCTTGCCGCCGCACGCGGTAACTGTAATTGTCATTATGCCCCCGGGCATGGGCACGCCCACACGCCCAAACGCCCACATTGAAGCATGCTACTGAAGCACCCACAGTGGCCCCTGGTGCCCCATCTGAATGTTTGTCTTTTGGCATAGAGAGATTGAAGGCGTCTTGCCGCCGTCCCCCCTGCCTTTGTATAACCCTCTTGGTCCTGCAAAGTGCTTTTCATGTTACGACGCGAACTCTTCGTGCAGCTTCTCATCGTCCGCATCATTATTATTATCATCATGATGATGAACATCATCTAGAAACGTCATTAGCCTGACTGCTGCCTTGGCACGCTCAAAGTATCTATCAATATTTGCATTTATAAGTTCTTTGCCTTCCGGCGTATTTGTTGAGTTATTAACTGAAATTAAGAAAATTGAAATGCGTTCATTGCGTTCGCAATTGTGACAGAGCGTGAAATTGCCTCCGACTAATGCTCTAGACATTGGACTCAAGACTCAAGAATCTGGACTCTTGACTCCGTATTCTGTATGCCAAGGTCCGGGAATAAAGTGACCAACGCGGCGCTGTTCAGTCATTTTAACTTTTGTAATTATGCGACAAGATAATTAACTCAATTTTTGGTGCCTCAAACAACAACAATTCCAACAAATGGCACTAATATTTTGCCCGCATGCATTGGCCATGGCCATGGCCCAAAACATTTGGCAAGCCGCCCAGCCAAAATGGCCATAAAAACCACCAATTGCTATGAAACGGCGAAGCTTTCATTTGTAGCATACTTTTCGGGTTGTGGGGCAGACAATGGACTATATAAGGTCTAAGGACAAGTTCTAAAAGCTACCACCAGCCAACAACATTTCAAATGCCTTTGTTTCATTTTATTAGCTCAAATATAATCTTATGTAATGTAATGTCCTTTGGGAGTTTCAGTATACTGAATTCCGTGGTAACTGTAAAATCACAGCTAAAATTCACTTAAAACCCTCTGGAAGGTTAGAAGGGTAGAATGAAAACATCAGTGAGTGTTTACAAGAAGTGTGTAAAAATTAGTATATACATATAAGTTCTAAGAAAGTAAAAGGAACAAGGGACTTCATAGATAGTCAGTGCTAGTTAATGTTAAGCTAGAAAATCAAAGTATACAATTGAACTCAGACATTTCTAATTCTTATAAAAATATAAAAAGAATTTCGAAGAGTAGTTTCACAACTGTACTTTCTTTTAAGATGTGAATCATTCCCATTTTCGATTCCGATCAAATTATTTAGGTTCGAAGTTCTTAGCTGTTGTGAAATCTAAGTCAATTGAGGACTGCTGAATAGAATAAAATACAAAATAACTTAAAATAAGAATTATAAATAGATTTGACTTTAAATACGCGGATATATGAACGATCTGAGTATTCACAATGAAATTAAATGATACTTTAATTTTACTTAAATTACATTTGAAGAGCTATATAGGAATTTCAGAACTATTAGGATTCCCTGCCCCAAGATATTGCAGTTTTTGTTTTATTTGAAACTGTACCCAAGTACCAATGAAATACAAGCTTGATTGACTTCTCAGAAAAGCCTGAGCTTTCTTTAAGTTCAGATAAGCCATCAACATTGTATATTTTCCTCCACTTCCGGCCCAGTTCAGCTGACTTACTAATTTCGCGGCAGATGCGAGTGCACAGCTACAAATAGCTATATATCATAGCTCAATGATAATGCGTCCTGATTAAAGGCTGTTGGAACGCTGTTGAATCGTCCACCCCCCGCTGAGAGACGCTAAGCCGCGACACTTGAGCCACCGCTCGGTGGTTGATCTGCTGACTTTCGCTTCCATTGTCCCATTTGAGAGTGCTGGGCATTTGCATGGATTTTGGTGGGTGTGTAACATCCACGTCATCATCATCATCATCACCATCAGTATCATTGTCATCAGCATCATCATCAAAGTAATTGCAGACACACTTTACGTTATTCTACCGAAGCGTGCTCAGAAATTATTTCACAATTTTTAATGGTTACACAATTTTTGTGGAATTTGAAGAACACTGCGTGACTTGGCTAATTTAAGAATCGTCGCCTAAAATTACATGAGACATTTCACTTGCGGTTGAGGGAACGCGTAAGACACTTAACTTCATTACGATGAGATGTTGTTGATAACCTTGAGGTGAGTTTTCATGTGTGCGAATGTCAGGTGTCATGAAATTTAGTTCAACTTTGTATTCAAAGCTTAGAGCTTGCGGAATAATGTTATTAGGGACCGTAATCCCATGTGAAATATGGTAAAATAAGATTAAGTCAAATGAAACTTAAGCTTATTAGTCGCAAATCTAAAGACATATGATATGTTACTTTATTAAGTCGCACTGCAAATAGAAGAAGTCCTGAAAGCTAAAGAAAATATTCATATATCATTCAGGACTCTTCTCATTTCCAATTCCTATTAAATAATTCGCTATTGAAATTGGTAACTGTTGTGAATTCCTTAAGAACATTAATAATTTGCTTTAGGAAGTATTGAAAACAATTCGGATTGAAAATTTTCGGAATTGGGAACAGGGTTGACTATTTGTATAAAAAACTTTTTAAAAAAGTTAGTTTAAATACTGTAAATTTATTTTGTAATGCAATATTTAAAATTTATAGTAAATCTTAAATTTTTTACTTATTTTTGAACTGTCAAGAATCATAAATTCCTATTTTAAGTACTTAGAACAAATATTCAACAAAGTAAAGTTTTTTCTTAAGAATAGTTACATTCATAACATTTAGACAAAGTATTTCTTTAAATAAACATACATATATGATAAAAATAAGTCACGTATTAAAAATATTATGTTTTTATACAAATTAATCTACCTCTAAGTATAGGGAGAGTCACGTAACTCCATTATAATTAGCATTATTTAAAGCAGAACTTTTTGGAACTAAATTTTCGGCTTATTATTTTTGTGTTCATTCTTCACTGCAGTTGAAATTTAAGAAGCTTTAAGCAAGCTTTACAAATTCTGGTGGGAAAAAAATATATAATAATAATAATAACGCAACACAATGCGTCAAGTGGCACGCCCACTCCGTGGGCCGCCCTCGAAGAAGCTGTCAAGCGTTGAATGTAAATGCCAGGCAGCCAAAAGATAAGCCGCTGCGAAGCCAGGCGAACAGCAAGCAGACAAGCCGGCAAAATGACATACCCTGCACCACCCTCTACTACCCCGCCGACTAAAATTAAAAAGGAAAATGATAAGAAATCGGCGCTGCCAACTTGACACAATGAACTTAATATTAATATGAAGTAAATAAAGGCGGCCAGCCAAGTGTTGAAGTGGAGTGAACTGAACTCAAGTGGAGTGCATTATGTGGTGTGTGTTTGTATGTGTGTGTGTGTGTGTGTGTGTGGTGTTGAGAAGATTTATGGCACAAAAATGTAACGAAACTTTAAGAGAGCGCCCATAAATTAACCACAGCGGAACTGCCAACTCCGACTCAGAGTCTGAATTTGTAGCTGGTTTCTATTTTGACAGCGCCTGGCAACGCCTTCCGTGCGGCTAGGCTACCCTGTTCCTCAAATTTGACTAAAAAGGGTTTAGGGGAGTGCAAAGAGGGTGAATGTAACATAAACCAGAAAGGGTCTACAACCCTAGAGAGTGTATAGAAATGTAGTTTTTGGTGTTAAGAGTCAGGGCATAGTAATAAGGTGTTTGCGGGCTTATAACTCAGTCAGTAAATAGTTTTTCTATATTCTTCTTTCCTTTTTCATTTTAATAGAATTATTTCTACTCTTTATATATCTTGCAATTACGAAATAAAGGCAGCCACAACTTAGAATATAATTGCACTTATCAGATTACAAATATATAAAAGTAGCTAGCTATAGCAACTAAATTTGGTATGTGGGTTCTCGAATACCATACGCTAATTAGGATGGTAATATATTTCGTAAAACTTGTTAAAAATTTGATATGTGGGTTCTCGAATACCCTACGTCAATTAGGATTGTAATATATTTGGTACAATTTGATAAAAACGTGTTGTAACTATAAATCCACAGAATGTATTATTATTTAATTGGCTTTAGTTTTGGTATAGGGTATCAGCCAGCTGATCACTATTAACTATAACACTCATGTTGGTCCTGCCGCTGTTGTAGCTGCTTTTGTGCCTTATCCTTTATTGTTATGTGTGTAATTCGCTACGTTCTTCAGGGGCCTCACCTTTTATGGAACGAGGGTTCCTCCACTCTGCTGGACCATTCTCCGCTTATTGTTATTGATGTTGTTATCAGTTGCAATTATTTTTTTGATTTACACATTTTTTGCTTGCTCCTTCCTATACAGGCATATATATATATATATATCGTTTTTTTTTCGTTGACTGGTGACAATTTTCTCGCGTCGTTTGCGGTTTAACATGACAAGGGAGAGAGGCGCTGAGGGAGTTGTAGAGCACGAGTCGTCGGATTGGTAGAAAGGTAGGCAGGCTGAGGCAGAGGCAGCGGCAGCGGCAGTCAGGCGCAGGCCTTGCTCATTTATGGGGCGGGCTTAGCCCGTCTGAAGTTTCTAGGGTGTTTGGGGTAAGCAGTTTGCATTATTGACAGTTGTTGTGGAATAATCAGATTTAAAACGTTAAATGTCGACGCCGTTTTGTTGGGTTTTTGTCTCTGGTTTACTGAATGCCGCCAGCCCGCCCTCATTCCCACATCTCTAGTCCTGGTCGATAGGTTGCCTGCCATATTTTGTGTGTGCCTTTGTTTTGTTGTGTTTTTGTGCTCGGTTTTTATCTTGTTGGCTTGTTTTTTGGCAACATTGCCACAGATTGGCTTTGAATTTAAGTAGCAATTTCCTGTTGTTGCCATTGTTGTTGCCCGTGTGGACCTGAGCATGTAATGAAAGTTGAAAATTTTGGTCCAGTGCCCAAATAGGCGAGAGCATAAGTCAGCATTGACTCCAACTGATAATATTTTCAGGTGCAATTTCGTAGAGTTTACTACGTGAATTTGATTGCTTTTCGCTTTCGCCGAACAGGATATTTTAGTCACTTTAAAATTGTGTGTGGTTGATGTTAGAAAAGGTTACAACAAATTATGGCGTAAGCTGATACACCTTGGCCCCCTTTCAATTGCAAACATATATAACAGTTGTAAGTCATGTCGGTTCTAGGGATTTTCCAGGGGAATAGGGAGAATTTAGAAAATAATATTGGACGAGCCGAACTATTGCATATAATATTAATTTTTTACTTAATATTAATGCTTATAATGAATCGTAAGACATTTAAAATACTCAAGTAATTGAAGTAAATGAATATTACTTTAATTAATTGTATTTGTATTTACGTTACGTAAGGGATTTTAATTAAAATGTTAAAGTATTTTAGTCATTTTTAATTTAATACAAAATTGTTGTTGATTTGTGAATTAAGGAAGAATTTAAATTTATAGATGTTATAGTTCAAATATTTGAAAACTTAAGATTAAACTCGTAATTGATTTTATGTAACAAACTAAGATTATTTGATGCAACGAGTAACATTTCGTGTTTAATTTTTTATCAAATTCTTGGCTATTCTATATCCTTACAGGCAATAGAAAGATATCGTTGTAATCTTCAGATCTTGTATCTTCAGATCTTGTATCTTCAGATCTTGTATCTTCAGATCTTGTATCTTCAGATCTTAAGTGAATAGTTATCTTTTTACGTTACTGTATCTATTATAAGAATTAAATATATATAGCGATATATATAGTGATATAGAGTGTGTTTTCATAATGGTGTTATGTGACAACGTAAATACGTAAGTGAGTTTGCGTAACGTGACAAATTGCCCCTTAACGTAACAGCATAATACGTATACCAATAAAGATAAGCTCAGGAGCTTATCCTTTGTAACGGTTCTTACGTACGTACGTAATATGTTTGTCAATTTTCAACGTAATCACGTGTAACGTAATCCCACATAAGGTGTTGTCTAATGTCACGTAAGCTCTTTTATCACATTTAGTGCACTGCAGGTACTAGTAGTTCCCCTTGAATCCTTCTCCCTCTCCCACTTTCACTCCCACCACTCCCCGCATACGTCGTCATCTGCAAAGTGCATTTGCTTTACACATTCCAGTGTCTTCCCGGCGTGTCTTCCTCCTGGCTAACATTTGAGAGGAGTGTGTGTATACTCTCACACTCACACTCACACACACACACACATACGTGCATAATCAAATTCAATTGCTCATTCAAAACATTAAACTGTTTATTTTTCGATGGGCGTTCGAGGGGACGAGGCGATGAGGGGCGGGGGCGGGGGCGGGGCTGGCGTCGGCTCAAGTGGCAAAGGCACTTCATCATGCCGCCTAATCATTTGACCCACTTGAGAGTTGTGCAAATACTTTTTACGTTCACCACCCAGCCACCACCCACCACCCACAAACCCCTTCTGCTGCTTCCTCTTGGCATGCAATCAGTCTGCCACCCCTCCGCCCCAACCCAGACAGGAGAGGCACACATGAGCCGGTCTAATCCTTTCAACAGTCGACTCGGAGTCGTGAAGCAGTTTTGCATGCATGCAGCAATCATAGGAGCGTAGACAGTGGCAGCATGGCAGGCGGGCAGGCAACAGAGGGGGCAAGGCAGAGTGAAGACAAGGAATTTGGAAAATCTCAGCTCAGTGTCAGGTTGCACGTTGAAAATTTGTCGTCATCGTGTCTCGCACACAAAAAATGGCGTTAAGCATAGAATTTTGCCAAGCAACCAAGGCAAAGGAGCAGCCAAGAGATGGAGAAAGAGAGTGAGTGTTGTGTTGTGTGGGGCGGTGGTGGCGGGAGGGGGGCGTGCATGGCTGCTGGGCAGAGGCAAAGACAAACACATCAGGACGCGCCTTGGCTGCGGCTCAAGGATAAGGCGCAAAATAATAAATTATATTTGCGTGATTTGTGTTTAGTTGTTGTTGCTCTCTCCCTTGCATATTTTGTGTGTTGCTTTCAAATGTTAAACATAAATTTCAAATTTAACTTGTGAGCGGCCTTGGCTTGTGTTTTTGTATGTTTTTGTTTTTTTTTTTTTGTTTGTTTTATCTTTGCTATGTTTATTTTAACATTATGCTTAGCATTTTGTTAAGCAAAGAGCGCGCTAAGCATTAACGTCGCGCTCTCTTGCACTGGAATGCTGCGCAGAGCGCGCTCGGTGTTCACAGCGCGTGCAGCGAAGAGAGCCTGCACTGGGTTGCTCTTAGTTGCTGCCGGGGTTGCCAGCATTTGCCAAAAAGTGCATTTCATTTCAAGCTAGGTTGAATTATGCTGACTCGCTGTCATTTTCTTCAACTCGGTGGGGTTCCCCCAACCGTTTGTGGCACTGCACCTTCAATGCTTGCAATTTTTCTCACACACTTTACACATGATTGGACCCAACACACACACGCGCACACGCACACACAGCAAATCAAAACAGCATTAGTTGCGCTTTTGCTGCTTGAAAGGGGAACATTTAAACGCTTACAGGGTCAGCAGTTGACAGTTTAGAGTTCACACATTGAACCCGAAAACACTGCACTGAAACTACTGGCAAACTACCAAAACATAAACAAAAACAAATAAAAATAAAAATAAAGAGAAAATGAATTTGTCGCGTGTGCAGCTCATACTCAGATCTAGAGATGTAAGAAATGCATCGATCTATCGATAAAGATCGATATTTTAAATAAAATATCAGCCCTAGTCGACAATATGTTACTTATTATGTGACGATATCATCCTTGGCGTATCGAAACTGTCCCCATTATTAGAGCTGGGAAAATCACTTCGAGATTTTGTGATATTTTCAAAAATATCGAAATTCTTGATGTAATAATCGAATTGAAAAGCGCAGAATAGACGTCTCAATATATTCTTTAGTATTTATTACTATTTTCCCAAAGTTGGTGTGTCTAATTATATTTCGAGTTCATACTAATACATCTTTATACTACAAATATAGTATAATTGGAATATCTTTTTTGTAAGGCAATCATATAAATATAGGCATTTGTTAATGCTGAATATCGATATAGCGTTGACAATTCACATCACTACTTAGATCAGCAATTTAATTTTAAATCGAGAATGTCATCTTGGTTCTTAGGGTTGACCCACGCCAAATTAAGCTCAATCATTTGGGATGAAAAGTGCATTGGCCCACAATGAAAACTCAGAAAAACCAGACGCGGGTCTGGCAAATTGCAGCGTCATCGCTGGAAACAATCATGCAATCGAAAGAAGCCATTAAATGTAGAGCTCTTAAGTCGGGCCATGGGTCAGTGAGTTCTTATTTAGGGACCCTACGCACATTTCGCATTTCTTTGGCATGGAGATTAACGTGAGCTACCAAAAAATAAAATACAAAATTCAAAAAATTGGTTACAATTGTGAAGCAGATGCAGCAGCAACCCCTAAGCTAGGAACTCGAGCCCGAATCCGAATCCGCACCCGAACTCATACTTACCTCAACCCAACCCAACCCTGTGCACAATGCAACCGCAACAGCAACACTAACAGCAATCTCAAACAAAATTATGAGAATGTGTGAGTGCAATGCCAATGACATTTTCCCTCATCCCTCGTCCTTCGTTCAGCTCATTTTTCACATATTTTTGCCAAACTGCAACTATTTTTGGTATCACCTCGAGCACCCCGCATATGAGGGGTGGCTCCTGTTGTTTTTTTGTTGTTGTTGTTGTTGTTGTCGTTGTCGTTGTCATTGTTGTCCCGGCACTCGAAACCGTTAATTGGTTTTTATTTTTAATGATGTTTAGCCGAAGCTAAGCGAGAATTTTCAACCCACGCCGAATGGTATTCAGTTCCTCCAATTATTTATGTAAATTCCGGGGGAGTTTTCAGTGATTTATGTTTTCCACTCTCAGCAGGCGTGGAGTTTTCCTTTTTATTTTTCTGCTGGTGTCAAAAACGATTAAGTAGCTAATTGACAGTGTGACTAAGAAGACACTAGAAACAGCAGATACAACCAGAAATAGAATCTTTTCTTAGTAGGATGGTATGCATTATAGTTAGGTAGTTAACCGTAATGTTATAATGCGGGTGGTTATGGGTTTTCAATTAACTTAAACGATCGGAAATACAGCTGGTGCATAACAGTGCTGTAACGATTTTGAACTATGAAATAAATCCTAATTGTTATTTATAATCTTTTTAAAGTAAATATTCAAGCCGGGATCGGACAGAAAGTGGGTCAGAGTTAAGGCATCCGCCTTACAGACGGGAGCACTCGGGTTCGAATCTAGCCGACTACTACTCATATACGGACAAGTTTGGACAACAATTTTTCAACATAAGGTCACTGATGAGGATGCTTGACACATCCGAAATAGCGCTATATGAACAGCCAATACTTTTCATATCTACCCTTCTATATTCACCCTGAATTGTTGACGTCAAGCCTGTTAAAATATTTATTTATAAATTATACGTCGCTAAACACACATTCTGTAAATACTCTTCTTAGGTTACCTTATATTATATTATATTATCTTATATTATCTTTAGTCGTTGCTTAAACTCAAATAGTATATTTGGTTGTTCTCTAAAATCAATTGACATTCAAATTTGAGTCAGTTGTAAATAACAATAAAAAAGGATAAATTTGGGAGTCGGATATGATTTTATTAATATAATTAATTTATCCTCTGCAACAGATATGTATATTTCTTTGGAGTTTTCAATTATTTACTCCTTGAAGAAATTTCTTTAAGTTTGTAAGCGATTACTGGAAAAAATAATAATAAGTCAAATCCTCTTCTAAGGTATACAAATTTTTATTTGAAATGCATGCTTTTTTTTATTTATTTTATTTTTTTTAAAAGAAATAAAAAAAAAAAAGTTTATAAAAAAAAAATAATAAAAAAAAGGGGGGGGAAGGGGGGGGAAATATTTGTTTAAATAAATATGACAAAAGTTTCATTATTAGATTAGATTATACTAGATCGATTTGGCTCCGAAAATTAATGTGTAGATAAGTCAAGCTTTTTTTTGTATTTTTTATTATTTTATTATTGAAATCTTTTGCGAATAGTGTTCTGCTACCTTAGAGGCAGCTTAGTCTAATCAGAAGTTCCTTTATATAAACTTTTAGGTCTAGAACAGAGGAATATTATTTTGCAGCTAAATTTAGTGGAGGTTTGCAGCATACTATATAGTATTATGGAGTTAATTATTTATTTCTGGGACTTTAAGGCAAGATCCTATCCGGCAGGTCTTGAAAGTGGTGAAAGCCAATCCGAATGATATTATTGAATTATTTACTATATTATTTTCGTGCGAATGAAAATGAAATTAAACAACACAAGACAGCTTTTAATACAGCGCCAAGGATAGTTGCCTGCTGGAAGGTTGTTAGAATTACGCTAAACTTTGTTAAATCTGGTAAAGACTTGCCTAAAATTCTACCGAATAATTTAATACACTGTTAGACCCCTGCATTTATCTGTTCCTTGCCCGAGATATTTATGAAAGTGCTTTAATTAACACGTAGCATAAAAAATAAATAAATCTAAGTTTATAAAAAAAAAAAATTTTAGTGGAGGTTTGCAGCTACTAAATATATATAGTATTATAGAGTTAAATACTATTCGTATTCTATTAAGAAATTCAATTTGAGAATTTACTGTAAATTGCACAACATTTTTAGTTAAGTTAGTTAAGTATTTAATATTCGTTTAGTTAAATTAATTTAGTAACGTATTTTATATTCTTTTAGTAAAGTTGTTATATTATTTGAACAGAATTCTTTTTCAAATATTTGGAACCGTAATGTTTAGAAATCCATAGTAAATTTTCATCCTAACCTTCCCCTTGGTGAACTATGTCAAAATTAACAATGAGAAAAACCTCTTTCATCTTGACTTGTCCTTTGAATTTATGTTTTAAAGGTTTTTATTCTTTTCATTAGTTAGAATTAGAATTAGAGTTTTCCAATATTTTTGTAGTCGTTTGTGTTCATTGTCCAAATTCGTATTTGCATCGAAGCATTTCAAATCAAATACGATTCCCCTTCGGTTCGTCTGGCTGCACTCCCTTACACCTGCATGGGGCACAACAGGTGCGCCCTTGTCGTAGGGCCGCCTAAACTGTCGCTGCCAACAGCAGCAGCGACAGCGGCAGCAGCAGGGACTGTGACTTGCGGGAGGGGACAGCCAGTGAAAGGACTCATTCCATTGTAGTTAGTTTGGGTTCATTTAAGATACATGCATTATACGAGTGGATTTTTTATTTATTGATAATGCAGCGAAATCAAACAGCGCAGCTGGCAGAGGCAGCGGCAGTGGCTGCGGCTGCGGCTGCGGCAGATGCAGAGACGGAGGCTGAGGGCGTTCGTTGTGATGACGTTGAAAATGCCGACAAAGGCGTGCACGACAAAAACAAAAATAAAGCCGGCAAAGCAAACAAAGAGCAAAGAGCGCGCACGTGTTGCCAACAGCGAGAGAGACAGACAGGAATAGAGAAAGAGAGTGAGAGCAAGGAAAAGGATGGCGCTGAGAGCGCGTATTCTCACTGGAAGCAGCGTCAAATTGAATTTGCTACGTTCGTTCATTGCAGCGTCAGTTTGCGAGCGTTTGTCGTTGGCATCGGACGTGCGTCGTGTGAAATTCATAAATATTTCGATAAATCGTTGCGCGTAAAACGCTGGAAAACACTTTCTGCAACGCAACGCGCGTGTTTAACTGCATTTTTGCACAAAAATTGTTTGCCGCTTAATAAGTTTGGTTCGTAGGCAACAAATAGAATAAAAAGCGGAAGAAATTGTTGAGACCTGGGTAACATTTGGCATTCATTAGCGCCAGAGAGAGAAACTCATTAAAAAGTTCAACGCTGACATGTTAAATATGCACAATAAATACGCGGCACAACAAGGCAAACATAATTAATTGCCGCAAGTCTGTGTGCGCTGGGTATGTGTGTTTGTGTGTGTGTTAAATAAAAATCAAAATTAATTGCATTTCAAGCATATTTAAATACGCATTAAGCGCCCGTTGAACGTTGAAAACTCAACGAGTTTTGTGGTTTCAATTGTGAGTAAACAGCAATAACAACAACAACTCTCAACAAGGCGACGTCGCTGCTGCTGCTGCTACTGCTGCTGCTGCTACTGCTGCTTGTTGTGCGCGCAATTTCCGGTTTCCGTTTCCGTCGTGCGACGTTCGCGTCCGCTGCAAAAAGTTCTGCCAATAGGCGCTGCCCGCAAAAATTTGTCAGCAGCGCGGGCAAAGCTCAACAAAAAGGCAGCAAGTGTTAAATTGCCATTGATCATTAGCAACAAAAAGTGCTGCATACTTTCAGGCAGCGCCCAAAATTGCCATCAATAGAAAGTTATAGAAAGCACACTTTAAGCTCATTTCTGGTATTATTTTAGTATTATTTGTGATTTAAATATACTGGCCAAAAAATACTTTTTGCAAACTGTTGCCCATTTTGAGTCTGTTGTTGGCCTACACTTGTTAGGCAAAGAAAGTGCCGAGTACTTGGCGGCTGCTCAGCAAATAATTCAACACAGTGGACGCTCAAGGAGATCAAAATACCAACACAACTAAGCAGGTTAGTAATACTACAACCTTTTTTTTCAATGTATTTTTTCTTTGCTGTATTTTGGTTTTTAATTTCATGCACAAGCTGAGGCGCGCAATAGTATATTTTAGCTTCAGCCTAGGGATAATAAACTGAGGCTGAAAATGTTTGCCTTAGGCAGTTGCTCGACTTTCAAATACCCATTTATGGTATGAAGGTGGCATATGAAAAATATATAGACAAGCCTGTGCTTCGTTTACTTACTGAAAGATTGACGATCCCTGGCGATCCTTGCTGCTTCAAGAAGTCGCTCTCTCTAGGCAGTTAAAATTCCCCATTTCCTAAATAATAAATATTCGCATTACTAAAAAAACTGTTCTTTTCTGTGAATAATTTCAATAAAAAGATAGTATTAAATTACTATATTTGTGTTGCAATAACACTTAATTTTAATACACTTTCTAAAAGTTCACATATTTATGTGGAATTAATTCGAAAGTGGAATCTAGAACCAGCGTGATATACATTTAAAAATGTTAATAGAGTCCGCCTTAAAGTGTCATTTGTAAATTTTTATACAACAAGTTAAAGCTGCCAAAAAGTAATTTAAAAATTTAACAACAAAAAAATAAGAGGATATTTTTGTTAATTCAATTTTTTTTTTTTTTTAATAGTAAGTTGGCTTAGTTTAACCTATAGCCAACCTAGCAATAAATAGCACTGGCTGCTTAGGCCTTCGGCTATGTACATGTCTTAAGATTAGGTGGATACATATTATTAAAAAGTGTTACTTAAAATTAATGTGCGTTAAAGTGTTTAGATTATATCATAGATGTATGTGTCTTAAGGCTAGGTGGTATAATAAAGGATATATGTAACAAATGAGTATTTAGAGGAGATATTATTACATAATTCAATTTTATTTCAATAGAATATTGAATATTTATTTTTCTTATAATTTATTTCTTATAATAATATACATGAATAATTAAATTATAATAATTAATAATTTCTAATAATTTTCAACTGCATTTCCTATTGACCACAGTGAATTACAACAATTAAATGAATTCACAAGTTTGAAAAACTAAAGTCAAGCCTTTTTTTGGTATTTTAGATTATTTTATTATTGAAATCTTTTTCGAATAATGTTTTGCTACCTTAGAGGCAGCTTAGTCTAATCAGAAGTTCTTTTATATAAACATTTAATACTAGAATAGAGAAATATTATTTTGCAGCTAAATTTAGTTGAGGATACTATATAGTATTATGGAGTTAATATATTTATTTCTGGGACTTTAAGGCAAGATCCTATCCGGCAGGTCTTGAAAGTGGTGAAAGCCAAGCCGAATGATATTATTGAATTATTTACTATATTATTTTCGTGCGAATGAAAATGAAATGAAACGACACAAGACAGCTTTTAATACTGCGCCAAGGATAGTTTCACGATAAACTTTGAAGTTAATTCG
This sequence comes from Hirtodrosophila histrioides, assembly GCA_037075165.1. Taxonomy (NCBI): domain Eukaryota; kingdom Metazoa; phylum Arthropoda; class Insecta; order Diptera; family Drosophilidae; genus Hirtodrosophila; species Hirtodrosophila histrioides. The sequence continues at coordinate 274,964 of JBAMCL010000239.1, forward strand.
AAAGTGAAATTGGGAACATGCCTAATAAATATGTTTGTCGATTAAAATAAACTTTTGACTGGTGTAGTTGCAGATGCACAGAAATGCCGAATGAGGCAAAGGAATTGCAATATGTGTGCACCACTTGGCAGTAAAAACACTCTTCCCCTGCGAAAGGGTATTGCAAAACAAAACGACAAACGAAATGGCGGCGTGTAAAGACAAGCAATAAAATGTCAGGCAGTGCTAAAGTTTTTGCGCGCCAAAAAGCATGCAACAAAAAGCAAACAGCACGAGCAAAAGGTGAGCGGGGGCCGTAAGAGGTGCGAAATGTTTATGTGGCACATAAAACTAGCGCGACCGTGTCGCATTGTTGGCACAGCCATTGGCCCCCAAAGGTGCTGCCGGGAAGGGAAGGGAAGGGAACGAGAGCAGAGGGAGCTGGCACCGTCTAGGGTTGCCATATTTATTTTATGAACTTTTATTATGATATTTGCTTTTACTTTTTGCTTTTTGGTCTCAGCCTCTCGCAGCAAGCTAGCTGCCAGCTACCAGCTGCCAGCTGCCTGCCTGCAGTAAACAATAATCATAATAATCGTAATCACAGTCGCAGTCGCAGGGAAAACAACAGGGAAAAGCGGCGCCCATTTGCCCATTTGATGTTATGTGTTGCCTGTTTTTAGGCGCTCTTGCACGTTTGTTCGCACCTAGTCAAGCGGCTGCCCGGCTCCGGCTCCGGCACTGGCACACAATAAACACACACAGATACACACTAACACACACACATACACACACACTTGGCAGTCTCATTGTTGTCGCTGTGCGTTGCTGCTCACAATTGAAAGCATACTTTCAGGCGCCCGAGCATTTAGTGTGCACTTCTTGGCCAGCGCGCACACTAACAGAATTTGAATGCAAATTTTTCTTCATTCCTCATACCTCATCCCTCACTCTCATCTCGCCGCCCTTATTTCTTGGCTGTTGCTCTCTGTGCGTTTTATTTATCGCACTTTCTGGCCTGTCTGCTCAACTGTAGCATTCTTTTAGGCGCGCTTAGCTGCCCAGGGGACATTCTGCTCTGTTATTGTTTGCCCTTTTTACGCTTTTGTTAAGCAAAAAGGTTTTTTTTATTATTAAATACAACAACGCATTGAATTTTTGAGTGAGCGAAAAATAAACTTGCCTCTTTATTTTAGTTAAAATAATATTTTGTTGATTTATTTAAGTAGGGGCAGCTGATTTAGAAAATATATTTAGAATTTTCCACATTCAATCAAAAGATTAGAGCCAGAAATAGAATAAATAAACCTTTTTGGCTCATGTACTAGCCTCTTTTTATTATAATTTGAACACAGTAATAGAAATAAATAATTCAAATTTAGAGTTGTTTTTTTGATAGTTAAAAAATTACCGAAAAATTAATTATTTATTTAAACAAAAGAAACTTAGTGTATAATACTAAAATTAAAATTAAATTTTGTTTAATGTTAGTGCGAAAAAAATTATAAAATATATTTTGAAACGCTGTTGTATTGCATTAATAAATTAATAACTTTACAGCTTAATATTCAAATTAAAAATAGTGTATAGCGAGCGCAGGTCAATTTGATTATGAATCTGAGATAATCCCTTCCATTCCCCCGCTATCCGATAAAAACCGTTTTGCTGTAACAATTTTCAAGCTAACTCTTAAGCTGCTGTCCAAATTTCAAGCCGATCGGATAGTAAACACGGAAGTTATTCAACAAACAAGATTCAGTACAGAGCGGGGAGGTAAAAGAAGCGCAGACGCCACTTAAAATGACTCGCTTGCGCTGTCGCTTGTGCTGTGTATGGGTGCGTCTTTGTGTATGTCTGTGTGTGTACAAAGATGGAATCGAAAATTTTGACCTGATAGGTAGTTTTGTAGTTGGATATGCTCAACTATAGCATTCTTAGTTGTTTTCTTTGGTTTCTCTGTAATTTGATATTTGATTTTAACTGAAAAACTAAACTATAAACTAACAAATTATAAAGCCCTTGTCAAAAGCAAGCCTTCAATTTGGTGAGCTCCAAGTTGCGATGCTGCATATAATTTGCTATTTTGATTTTGCTATCAAAATTCCTGAGCAACTAATTGACCTTAATTCCTATAATCAATAATATTTGAGCTGCTGTCAATAAGATGGCAGGCAAGGGTGGTGTGTGTGTGTGTGTGTGTGTGTGTGTGTGTGTGTTTGTGGCTGCTGTGCGTGGCATAATTTCATTAGATTGGCCCTGGCCCAAAGTGCTTTCAGTGCATGGCTTAATTAGATTAATGAAAAATAGGATTAGGCGCAGACAGAGCCAAGCATAGGCTTAAAACAATTGTGTCTAAAGGCTCAGAATACACTCACAATACTCACACACACACTGACGCATATGAATGCGACTTTAATGATACATCAGTGAAGCACTTAAAGTCGCATTTGGAGGGGCGCTTTTGCAACCACAAAAGTCTTAAAGTCTTGAAGTCCTTATTAGGCGACGCTTAGCTGCCATTTGCCAGGCAAAAGAGAGCGTTTTAAGAAAATATGATGAAAATTGTTTTGTTCCTTTAGCAAATTTGTCGAACTGTTAAAACTGGACGCTGCGCGTGACACAAAACAAATTCAACAGCGAGCAATGGAATTTCGTATTTCCTTCTTATGCTGCAAGCATTTTATGTTTTCAAATTAATTTCAAACAATTTTCTACCATTTTTTTTTTTTATTATTATATTTTGTTGTTGTTGTTGTCCCTGACTTTTTGCTGGCAAAGTTGTGCGCGTCCGTTCTGACATAATCTATTATAAGCGCTTATAATAATTTCAGCGTCAAGTTTTGGACGCTGCTTTTAATTGTAGGCGTGGCAGGACTTAATGAGCCTCCGACGCAGACCTTAAATGTGTGTCGGGGGAGTGATTTCTGGTGGGGTGAAAATGTTTACAAAAATTAATTAATGTTTATATATACGCAGCAGACAAACCCTAGCAATATTGTGGCCAAAACTTGTATTTTGTGCAAGTGTTGAGTAAATTTCTAAATCTTGAGTTAGACTTCGCTTTGGCCAATGTATCAGCATTAATAAATCACAAAAATCTACAAAATTTACCTTCAAAATCACAGTGGCAGCTTGTGGTTCACCCACACACACACATACACACACAGAGTTTATGACAGTGACTTATTGTAGCCCTCTTTGTGTATGTATGTGTGTGTGTGTGTGGGTCTAAACTTGTGTGTGGGTTGCACATAAATTTAATCATACAAAAACAAAAGCTAAGAATGTGTGTACCCGCTTACTGTGGCTCCATACTTTTTTGCAGAATTTTATCCAATTTTTTCAGTAGTATATATATATTTTCTTGGATTCGTCTTATAAGATATGTATATACATAAGTTCTTTAATAAATATTTTATTTAATTAACATAATTTAATTTATTGTTTTATTAAAAAGCTAAGCAAGACTTTAGAGCAGTTTTAAATATTTCAAGAATTAACTAAATGAGAAAGCCAAATAATTTTTGAAGCTAAAAGAATATAAATATATATATATATATATATATCGGTTTTAGCTACCACTCACTGAAAAGAATAAAAGAAAACCAAAATATAAATATATAGATAATTTTATAAAATAATATAAAATAACAAAATTCTCCACATTGAATTAATCGGGTTTTTAGTCAATTTAAATTTATAAGATTTTTGAGGTATCGAAAAGTACATTTTTGTAGCTGCTTATGAATATAGAATAGGTTGTAGTATTTAATTAATTTACTATAATATTATAATAAGTATAATATTAATAAGATTTGTTGTTTATATTCCTATTAATTCTAAATCTTTAAATACATTTAAAAGCTCCATTCCTTTTTTGTTCAATTAATGAAACCAGATTGATCGAGCTCTTCAGATCTCATCAGTGTATTCCTTTGCATAAAATCACAATATTTATTAAACATAAAGGATATTTAAGATGTATGTTTAAAGAAAAGGTTCTTAAAATCGCAGTATACTGAATTCAATTGATAGCAACAGAAAAATTCAAACAAGTCGAATCATGAAAGCAATTTTCGCTTTCAGAAATGGTTTGTTAGGCATAAATAAGTATAAATGATAGGAAAAGATCGTTGAGAAGTGGGATATTTGGTTGCTATAGAAACAAGAGACACACACGCTTAATTCATGTAAGTTTGGCAAGCTTTGTTGCTTTGTAGACTTTATACGCACTGACAACATATATTCAAAACAAAATCATTATAGCAATTATGCCGAGTTCCTGGAAAATGATTTTAAGCATTTGTATCAACTCACGGAATGGGCATAAATGATATCAATAAGTGTAATAGGCTATTCACACTGGGCCACCATCTACCATCCACCATCATCTGGCATGATGGTCCCATAGTTTTACTCGTGCCAAAATTTGACCATCAGTTCCACCATCTCATTTGGATGTTCCTATCCCACACGTGCCTTTTTAATTTTATGCCGATTGTTTTCGTATGCAACACTGAATATTTGAAATGAATGGCTACAACAAGAAGAGCAAGAGTAAAAAACGAATGAGAAGTGACCGAATCGTTTATATATATAAATGGCCGTAATGTGGACTTCAAATAAAATAATAATTATGAAATGCCAAGTCCATCTAGGGGATATGACCAAAACTGCATTTATTATAATAAGCATTCGGATATGACAAAGTTATGGTAGATTGAAGTCTAAGTAGAACATATACATATATCGCACCAGGAATCACAAAATGACCGTAATGAGGACTTCAAGAATTGTCGTCGTCTGCCTGCTGCTCTAAAAACTATTTTTTGTCTGTTTTGTCGAGTTCCGTCATTAGTTTATTAATTAAATCCTGGTTATGCTACGATATAGCAACAACAACAGCCAATTTCTTAATGAAATTCATTTTAATTAATATTTTAAAAATTTTCTTGTCTGCTGACGCCAAAGGTTGAATTAGTGGTAGATGGTAGATGGTGGCAGTGTGAATCGGTGTTCCACCATCCACCATCTTCCTATGCGTTCCCCGATGATGTGCTCAGTGTGAATAGCCTATAAGTGTTTAATAATGCTCATTGACATATTTTCATTAAATGAACATTTGGCGTTTATAAAGAAATATTTGAAATTTGAAAAAATTCGTTTTCTTTGGTAAAACTGTTCAATATTATAAAATTGTAGTCCGTTTTTGGGGGCATGGTAACTTCTGCTCTCTCCCTCATGCTTCTTGCTCTGTGTGTGGCAATAGTCGGCATATTTTGGCAATTTTAGACATTTGCCAACTTTAACATGCCACACACACAAACACACACACACACACAGTTATAAACGAACCAATATACACACACCAATATACGAACTGCTAACGCTTTTAGCTAAAAATTTTGCCAGTGTCGGTGCCAAAAAATGCAAATTTAAAATGCGTTGGCATGTCAGAAATCCACACAGATACACACATACATATATAGAGTGGCACAGGGTGCAGCTGCAGACAGTGGCGGGAGGGGGGGATTTGAGTGTGATGAAAATCGATAAACGAGACACACACACACATGTGCATGTGTGTTGTGTGTGTGTGCCTGTCGAGGGTTAAGCTTTTAGTAGTATCTTTTGCTATGCAACTGCCAAACACGAATTTGGCAAGTGTACAACAGAGGGGAAGCGAGCAGGAGCAACTGGATGAGCGAAGGAGAGAGAGCTAGCAACAAATAGCTTAATAGGAAATAGCGTAAAAGCGTCGCCAGCATCGCCCCCAACTATATAAGGGAAGCTTGATAAGAGCCGAGGGATGTGGGGTATACATAACTGTGCTAGCTGACAAAAAAAAAAAAAAGAAATCCTTGCACGTATCGCGCTCAAGAAATCGGCAAACGCATTGGCATGTCCTTTAGATCCATTGTTGTAGCTAGTCTCTCAGTTGTTGCTGTATTTGAAGGGTTGAGGCGTGGCGGGGGAAGTCGCTTATCGGATAACGTCGCCTCGCTTACTGTGTGTGCCTGGCATTAGTCAAATGCAAATTTTTATAGCAGCCCCCTGTCTGTTTACTTGAGGCGCCGATAAGCCCGCGCATAAGCATATATACAAAATGGATTTTGTGAGCGCCAAAGGATGTTCCCAAAAACCAGCCACCCCTCAAATTACACCATATTAGGGCAGTTCAACTCATGTGAAATGAAACTAGGCGCTGGAATTTGTATAAAAATGCTGAAAATATAGTAGAAAGCACAGAATCTTTGCCTTTTCGTCCTTATTTGCTTGATATAGAAATATACATTTATAGTCTTAACCATAGTTGAAATCCTTTAGAACTTTTTTATAAAATGAAAATAGAAACGCCCTTCAGTTATTAAAAGAAATTTAAAGCAACTTCGCGGCGCACTTTAATGTTGCTAGAGCATCAGCATTCCAAAGAGCAGCAACAACATTACCGCCTAACGGAAGCTGCCACAAATGAACAACATTGCCACGACCTTCTCAGTACGCCTTCCCCGTCTCCCCCTCTCGCTTTACACGCCTCCACAGCCCTGTCTGTCCGTCGCAGCGCCTGCATCACGCGCCCAAAAGTAGGCAATAAGCATCGTGTTTGTGTATGTGGTACAAACATTTTAGCGTATTTTTATTACACATGCAGCCAGTACTTGTATGTATGTGTATGCGTGTGTGTGTGTGTGTGTGTCGACAGGCTCATTGCTGAATTTATGAAAATTTTTGCCTTCTGATATGGGAAGCTGCTTCAGAGTTTTTGAGGGTTGGGCAAAAAAACATTAGCACCCAATAGAGTTTAATGCGTACGTGTCAGCCGGCAGTGGTGTCTGTGTCTGTGTGTGTGTGTGTGGGTATCTTACAGTATGTGTGTAAACCCCAGCGGATGTGTATCCTGTCTGCGTGTGGCCCCAGCTGTCGGGATGCTGATGCCTCCCTCCTGCCTAACATCAATGCTGCCAACGCCAGCGCCAGCGCCAATTTGCGGCTTAACATCTTTGAATTATTGAGGCGCGTTTTGGGGTCGCAGACACTCCAGGCACTAGGACCACTCAGGTCCTTAGGTCCTCCTATTTTAGCTGCCGTCCAGTTCAGTTCAGTTCAGTTCAGTTTGTTGTTGACTGCGTGCTTTTGGCCAAATTAAAATTTTATCAAAATGAAATTTGCGGTTTTTGTGTGTTTAGTTTCAAATTTTTGAAGTGATTTTTCGTTGCCTGCCGTTTTGTTGTTGTGTTGCTGTTGTTGTTGTTGCTTTTGTTGCTGCTGTCCCCTGCTGCGTTTGGCATTTCCTGAAGCAGAGCGGAAGTTTTGGTTTTTCGAATAGAGTGAGGAGGAAATATATGTAGCTTGTTTTTGGGGTCGCGCATATTTTAGTTTGGCTTCAAATCGCGAGAGCCTAAAAGTAGACTGTGATATTTGCGTATTGGTGAATTTTAGATGAGCATTGGGCATATGTTTGGTTAGCCTATAGGGAATACAGATTGAGGGCCTGCTACGGGTAAATAGAAGTAGTTGGTAAGTTATGCACATGCATAAATCATAGCCGAATTAGTGGATAAATTGAAAGATATGGCTGGAAAATACTTAAGTAATAGTTGAGCCATAAGCAAAATTACTTCATTTTGTTTTCGATTTAACAGCACAGGACATGAATATAATACAATATTTATAGGACAGAATAAGGTTTTTGAATTTTAAGCTTAACCCAAAAGTATGCCTTAACTATTACTGTGAAATAGTTTCGTAAGTGAATTGCGGAACCGGCCTGTAAAATTCAATTTTAATATAAATTTTCTTTCAACTCACCTATATATTCCACTTTCTATGCTTTGTAAATCTCGTTTTATGCTCGAAAGAAAACTTTCCTGACATATTTTCATATAATCTGCACTTTTATTGTCCCATCTCGACTTGTTTCTTGCTCTGGTTTCTGCTTTTGCCTCGCACTTGTGTTTACATTACACTTTAACTAAGCCGCCTAAAATTATGCAATAAACTTTACTTTTACGTGTCTCCCAGCCACTTGCCATGCCCCCAACCTGCCTCTCGCCGCTCGCCGCTCGCCACTCGCCGCTCGCCTTCACTCTCCCTATCGTATATTTATTTATATTGTGTGCTGTTTTGTTATTCTTTTTTTTTCCTTCTTTATTTCTCTGCCGCACTTATCCTTGCGATTTTTGATGTTCGCGCATTGTAGCTCGTTAGGGTGGTCAGCGCGGGGTGGTGGGGCAGAGCGGGGCCAATGGGGGCGAAATGCCAGCGCGACGTTGCAAATCTTATTTGATGATGCCACGGCAAATACTTTAATTTATGCAGTAATCCTATTACAAAAACAGCAGCAACAACAACAACGGGAACAACGAGTAGGACAATAAGATGAGGACGATGGCAACCATAAAACAAAACAAAAAACGCTAAGAGTTCTATACTAGAACCTGCTCGACTACGAGCTACCCTGGATAATGTTATGGAAATATTGCAGTTCTTGTGAAATTTGGCAGAAGTAAACACTATTAAAAACAGGTCCTTTTTAAATCCTAAACGCATTAACATAAGCGGAAATGGTTTCTAATGAAAAGTACTCGGAAATGGGAACACGCCCGCTTATTTCACTTTCGGAACAATTGAAAAGAGGCAGAATAAAGGACTCATAAGCGATTCAAAGAGTTATAGCAATTGAAAAGTGGCGTAAGCGATTCAAAGAGTTATAGCAGCCTTATATGTTTTTGTGGAATTGTTTCACGAGTGAATTTCGGAACCGCTCCAGAGTCAATCATCTTCATTTTGTAGCCGAGGATATAACAAGGACAGATACAACATTGCATTTATGCCTTGTCAAGATTTTTAGTATGCTCTGCCCAGCTCGTTGAGCATTTTATTTTGTTTTCATTTCGGGAGCCGCGAATGGACTCCGAACCCAAGGAAACCTGTCCCCAATCCCTTGCTTCATTCCTGATGCGACTCATTTGCATTTTCTGCGCGTTTGCCTTTGGGTTCTGGTATTTTCTTGTTTTTTTTTTGCTCCTCTTCTTTTTTTTATTCTTTTGTATTTTCATTTTGTGCGCCTTGGCTTTGCTATTTGCCGCATCTTTGCGTCTTAGCAGCAATTCAATTTATTTTAATTTCTGCTTTTAACACAAAAAATTACCAATTCAATTTGATGACTTTATTCTACGCCCTTGCCACGTGGCGCATTTCACAAGGCAGCTGCCAGAGATCTGCAACTCGCTTGACACCGAATCGAAGTAAATTTTACAAAATAAGTACGGCAAGGAGCTCTCAGAGAACTGTGTCTATATATACATAAGTATATATATGTATGTATCGGCAATATCACAAGTTGTTTGCGCTATTTTTTTGCACAGGCTTAGTTATATTTTTATTTTTATGTGCAAAAGCAGCTGGCTGAGCTGCTTGCTTCCCCTTCCCTTCACTTGTCGCCTTGTATCGCACTATGCAAATCAGTTTATAAATAAATTTGCAAAGCGTTTGGCAAACTTTACTCGAACTGAATGTGTTCCTCAGTTTCACAGTTTCTCAGTTTCTCAGCCACTGAGTCGCTTGTCTCTCAGCTCACATTGGAAATCAGCTTAAATCGATGCGAGTGCTAATGGAGTGGGCTGTCAGTAGGTCGAGGGCAGGATGAGGGGTATATCTTGCACGTGACTCACTGGTTGCCAGCTAATCGGATAATATATCTTGCTATTTTGTCTACTGAGTGTGAGAAAATTGTATGCAAATCTCTTAGCGTTCAGATAAATAGTTTAGCAAGTGAAATGTGTTTAGTGGATAAAGAATAGTTGACGACCTGGAGGTATATATTATTTAGAAACAAAAGGAATTAATTGATTTAATAAATTTAAGAAATCTGCTAACAAATTGCCTACAAAAATGGTAATAATCTTCTTGATTTTGTAATTTAAATCAAATAAATCTGTTTTGTTTATATTAAGCTATAGAATTATTGTCTGTTTGAATAAAAAAGTGAAACGAGTTTTGCTATATTTTGTTGAATTAAAAACTAAAATTCAAAGCTTAAATTTGGTTATGCTTCCGACAAAGTTCAGGACAGTTGTCGTAAAATCATATATTTTAGTGGTTTATGGTTATAAATTCCATATTTTAATCATGGGAGTGTCAAAATATCCATTAGGCATCTTTACTGCTAAATTTCTATAAATTATTCTACTGTGATAACTCGTTGAATGCTCATATATTAAATTTAAAACATGATATGTCATAGAGAATTCTGATCTGTGGTTTCTACCTAATAAAAAACGTTGCAAAATAAATATTTATAAAACTCGTTTCATTTTTTCATTGATTGTACTATTAAATGTAATGTAAGAAGAAAAAAAACATTGAAATTATCTGTGAAGAGTTGTCACATTTGAAAATAATTGACAAATGTGGCAACCCCTTCCCGTGAATTGGCAGCCTTTTATAAAGAGTTGGCAGGACTGTTCGAAGGGTAAATAGAGTTAACCTTGCACGACTGTTTATTGTGTTATAAATAAAGGATTCAAATAGATAAAGTGCCTTAATACTTTAACCAGACAGTTGCGGTTAATATTACCATTTGAAAACTAAATTTTATAAATTATAAGCTAACATTAACATGAACATTGTATTTAAATGACATTTTCTTAAGCTGAATCATCTCAAGAGCAACTGTTTGTTATAAGCGTGAATAACAAATCCAAGCCAAAGAAAACCTTTAACCTGCGAAGTCATTAGCTGTTTAAAAGCTGAAAAGCAATGGTAAATAACAAAAGAGCTGCCTAAACAGTCAATCAAAATGCTTAGAGAGTATTGGCACGTCAAGGGAATAACATCAAACATTAATATGCTGCCACCCTTGAATAGACCCACAAATATCAGAGCTCAACTAAACGTGACACTTTTTGCTGTCGAACTTATGTAAAACATGTAACAACAACAACAACAACAACGGAAACAAGGGGGAGAGTACTTAAAATGGCAACGGCGGTTCAGTCAATCAATGGAGATGCCTCCCCTCTGATAGCTGGGGGCGTGGCAGGCCGATAAAAAGCGAATACACCCGGTGAACGTAGCTATAAACATTTCATGAAGACGCAACAAAAAAATGCGTAGCAAGGCATAAAAACTGAAGTAACAAAAAAGTTGCTGCGTTTATCAAGGATGAACTGCAGTAAAAATGAAGCTAGATAATAAAAAAACATTGAAGGCATGGGAAAGCCGTAGGAAAACAGCACAAGTCTATACAAAAATATAAAATAAACAAAATTTCATTTGCCCGCCGGTCAATGAGTTCACTCAAAGCCACTGGCGTTGCCACATGTTCGCAGTTGCTGGCCAGGGTTGCCGTCGGGTGGCACTCTCACCCAATTGAAAGCGAAATAGACACAAAGATACAGTGACAAAAACCAAAAGATGGTCGACAGCTACACATGGACGGAGAAAATAAACTCGCGAAGCAAACGAAAACCAATTTCATTTTGGTCTTTAAATGGCTACACAGGATGGCAGGATCCACATGCTCTTCCTATTGTGCAATACCCTAGCAAAGGGTATTTCAATATATCGGAATAGATGTATATATAGTTGCAATTGAAGTGATCAGTCGGTAAACTCAGTCTCTTTTAGTTTTTCACCACACGTACCGATTGTAAGTTTTCTAAAATCGAAATCATATAACTTTCATAAGGAAAATCAGTCGATCATTGTTTTTGTTAATTTATATTAAAGCTGTCATTAAGTGAGTAGTGATAATCATGTATTGAACCAACAACAGCTATAGTAAATCTAATTCCACACTGTCTAATTCTAATTGATTGCTTATTGTAATTCTTTTCATTATGCCAACATAGTTTTGATGAAAAACTAGTATTGTTTTACATAGTGGTTAGGGGATCAATCTTGTTATCAACACTATTTTCCCCACCCTTTCATGTCTATATTAGCTATAAATTTGCTTAGGAGATCTATATACTTTGGCTGAAAAGTCTATGAAGTCTAAACTTCTTACATATATTTGACTTCGAAGAAATGAAATGAGATTTTATTAACATATCTAGAAGAGTATGTAATCTTCGGCAACCCATTAGCTTTTATTTCCTGTGTTTGGTTTTGTCAATGCGTTGCTTAAAATGTAAATTTTATCTGCACGTTAAATGGCTGACTATAGATACATTCGCCAATACACAGATACAGATAGAACTACAGCCACAGCCAATGAGATTTTTATGTGACACAAAATCTGTGGAAAATGCTCTTGCTGTTGGCTTTTCATGGCAAAACGTTGAGAAAAACTAAGCTAAAGCCAACGAAATTGACTGTGTGTGTGTGTGTGTGTGTGTGTGTGTGTTGTGAGAGCGGATAGTAAGCATTTCCTTGGATTGATAAGCATGGAATTTCTATATTGGTTTTTGACTAGATTTCGATGACTTGAGCATAAAGTGAAGCAACGAGATTGCTTAAGTAGAGATTTGTGTTTAGTTTGGTTGTTAAATGTTGTTTTTTTCAGTAAAGTTATAGCAGTGAAAATAAATATGATAGAAAGCCAATAGTACTCTTTATAAGAAGTATATAATTTAGTGTAGAAATGTAACAAATATTTTAAAGAAGTTATTAATTGTAGTTGAGTTTTATGAGTTGGATTTATAATATACTATTAGCTAACGCAATTTGAAACCTGTTTCATAAATCAGCATTTGCATAAATAACATTTTATGGTAGATATATTTTGAAAAATGTTTCATTCATATTTTACATTTTGAATTGCACTCAACTGGTTCCATATTTCATTAGCCACATTGCTGCCTCAATATCTATCTAAGTATATTATATTGTATACTCAGGCTTGATTCGATTTATGCGCATTCATTGTTTGAGCTTAGTTTGTGGTCTTAAGAGATTTTCGTTGTAGTTTCCAAACAAATTTATTTTGAATTTATTTTTCATTTCCTGGATTATTGCTTGATATGCCTTTAGCCTTGCACTTGTGTCAGAAATGTGCTTCAAAATGCCAAATTCAGCAATATTTTGAGAATGAAATTGGCAGAAATAAAATGCTCCGAGGCGCAAAACTGTGGCAACATTGTCTAAGGCAACTGATATTATCTTTCTTTTATTTTTTATTTTTTGCTGGCATCCTCGTTAAGCAATTAGAGAGGAAATTTTCAACACACGCACACGCACAAGCACACACTTACATTTCATTTAAATAAACTGACAGCCGTTGCATTTAATATTGTTTTTTGGGCTCGGTGGCAACACTTGGCAGCTAGCCATCCCGCTCGCACTCAGTTAGGCACTTACTGCCTTCGCAGCTAAATAAAAACATTGCTTTAATATTTGCTCTTAATTAAATTCGAGCTCTCTCAAGCGGAAAGCCAAAACCGTACTAAAAAAAATAGTAGTAGTAAACCCAAATTCAAACTTTTGCCACTGTGCCAGAGCGAGACAGAGTGGGATAAGCTGTTGTTGGTTGTTAGCTGGTAGCTGGTAAAAACCACTTAATCCAATTTAAGAATGCAACCACTTGAGCTTGAGTGTATGCATATGTGAGCGTAGCGATGTTCCCCATGCATTATGCAGTGATGCAAAGTTTTTTTTTCTTTCTTTCTTCCCTCTCGAGCCGGTGCCTTAAAGTATGCAACGTTCTCCTTCGTTCTCTGTGCTGTGCTACCCTGGCTTTTATCACTGCTTAGCCATAAAATTGTTAGGGATTGCCATTTATTTTAAAAGGAATTGCTACAACAAACGAAAAATACTGTTCTAAAATATTAGCAGTATCTATTGTGTGTGGGTGTGTGTGTGGGTTCTCTTGTTGGTCCAGTTGCTGACCATAAATTTGGGGCAATTTTTTCGCTGCTACCCACATTATACGGCCCAGATAATGGCTCCACACATATCCCGCCGCTCCACTCCACACAGCAATGACAATGAGTTGTAGTATATTTTGCATGCTTACACAAATTTTTCCGCTCGCCGCCCCCTTTGTATCTTATCAGCAAGGGACGCTTATGGTCCCTGCTCGGGCGCCACCCGCTGGCCATTGTTTGGGCTGCAAATTTATATATTAGGTCATTAGGTTTGTAATAATTTGTTTTGGGCCACATGTAAATGTTTGTCGTAGTTCTTGTTATTGGCATCATTGTTAATGCCTGGCTAATAGGCCATTATGTGAGAATGCGGGGAGTCGGCAAGTATTATATTATGCGTGCGTTCAGCTGCTGGGTGTTTTGTGGCCAAGTAGCCCAAGTGGCCTATTAGAGTGCTATATTTTAATTAAGCTTAAGCTGCAGCTGCCCAAAAGTAGGCTATGCATTTTTAATGCCCACACCGACTCAATTAAAGCGCTGTATTCCAAACTATGCGACAAGTTTCTGTAGATGATGGGGGGTATGCATTTTTGAGCAGTTCTTAGTTGCTAAACAATTTTCTAATTAAATGATTTTGCCAGCAGGGCGCCAAAAAAAGAAAAAGTATGCCCAACTATTTACGCAACATTCGATAGCCAAACTACACTTAATTAAGTTTTTGCGCCACTATTTCGGAAATTGTATTTCGGCCTGAAATTGTCCAGTCTCCAGGCACCCCAGGACTCTTGCCAAGTATTTTGTGTATTTTCTGTAATTTCTGTTCGACTATTTTTGTTTTGCTTGGCTCAATCGCCGTTGCGGCTGCTGATTTCAGTTTGTTAATTCGCATGCTAATGCCGCAAAGTAGGCAATAAAATTGCGCAAACTGACGGCAAAACTAGTTTAGAGCACCGGTCCGGCAAAAGATACGATATATATGTATATATATATATAGGTATCTGTAGCTGTTGCTGTTGCTGTATCAGTTTCTATGCGACCTCGGCTAAAATTGTGCCAGAGCCAGGAAATGTCTCAGTTTCGGTGCGTAATTTTATAGCATACACACAGGCACACTCTGTATGTTATATGTGTGTGTGTGTGTGTGTAGGTTTTGTGTGTTGTGCGTTGTTCGTTGTGCACTGTGTGCCTTTTGCTATTTATGTTCGCATGTCCATGAGCGCATGACCTCCATATAAAATAAATTACTTTAGTTATCTAAATGCTACATACATACAAACATAGCATATACACACACACACACACACACACACACACATACACCCATATGCACATAATGCCACTCTCTTTCACTGTCTCTCTCTCTTTGTTTCCCTGCGCTGTCTTCGGGGGTTTTTTTTTTATTTTCTTGGACACAAAATGGTTTTTAATACTCTGCAGACGGATATTTTAGCTAAGGCATTGAATTACTGTCGGAAATACATTTATAAAACTATCTATTTATAATTTGATGTTATCTTGGGTATGTCTTAATATATAATAGTAAAGTTAAATGTGAAATAATAATTTTCCATCTCAAATTTATGGTTTATATAAAGCTATGAAGGCCTGTTCTGAATTTCAGCATTAAATTCACACTTTTTGAACCAGGATTGAATTATAAACACCCTCAAACCCTGCTTGACAGGATCTTGACTTAAAGTCCCTGCCTATACATAATACAAACCTTCTCCTGCAAACCTTCTCTAATAATATTCCTCTGTACGCACTCGACCTAATAAATTTGTATAATAACTTCTGATTAGATTAAGTTGTCTCTAAGGTAACAAAACATTATTCAACTATTCACTATTTAAAAAAGAAAATATCTTAAGTTAAATAAGTTAAAACTTTGTTATATGTTTAATGAATTTTATTTCATTGCATGCTTAACATTTTTCAGTGGAATTGCTTAGAAAGTGAGCAATAATAAAAAATATAATAAAAATAATAATAATTTGGGTATATTTCTTATAGAGCATGTTCAATTCGTTCTCCCGCTTGGTTTCTCTTCATTTTTGCCTTGTGCTGCCATCCTTTTGGAGCTCGTCTTTTTGCTTTTAGCCAAACAAATGATAACAATAAATTACACTCTCGAGATTTGGCCGAGCTTAAGTATGAAGTGCAGCCAGTCGATGTCGATGCGCCCTGCCAAAATAATGAAGGCCAAGGGAAGGGGCGGGCCGCGGCTCGGACGCCACATCAAGTGGCAAACGCACTTGGAGTTTTTCTTCTATTTTTTTTTCGCTCCTTTTTATTATACATATATATATATATTTTTGGGGGCACACACAAAAGGAAAAAGTACAACAGGGCAGACAAGAAGAGAAATGGGCACGGAATGGGAAGCTGGGCAACAAAAATAAATGTTCTAATTTAGCGACTCAATTTGTGTAGTAAATTTATCAAAAGGCTGCCAGTGAGGAGCTGTTCAAGTTTGTGTGTGCCACGCCACACACACACACACACACACACACACACACACAGATACTCATATATTCTCGCTTGTTACATTTGAGTTGCCATTTATAAATGTTGCTCACCTTTTTTGTTTTTTTTTTTGCTGCCTTGATGCTTTTTTCCCATATTAATTTTTGGTGTGTGCGGTCAGCAGGTAATAAATCTAGCCAGGTGATAATAAGTGCTATTGGCAGCGATTTGTTTAGTTTTTATTGCATACATTTAGGCATTGTTTGTGGTCATTGCAGACGGTTTGCTTAATGCTTTCTGCACTGCTGCCCACTTAAGTGTGACGCCATCAGCATTTTGGCCAAAATGCCAGAAAGCCATAAAGCTGCCTTGCGAAATGCGAAATGCGAAATGCGAAAAAAGGTGTTTGAATAATGTTATGTTGCATATTTCAAGGAGGCGTAGCCGCTGAAAGTGCTTAAGGCAGTTAAGTGCTTGGCAGTTAGTTTGGATTTCTAACTGCAGATATAAGTGTGTTTAATGCTTTTAAGATGAAGTTTTGTCTGTTTTTTTGGCAATTACATTGATGCTCGTATAATTCATATTTCGGAGCATCAAAAACACTCTATAATAACATTATTTTGTTATTTATACTTATATATTATCCT
Source organism: Hirtodrosophila histrioides (assembly GCA_037075165.1). NCBI lineage: Eukaryota > Metazoa > Arthropoda > Insecta > Diptera > Drosophilidae > Hirtodrosophila > Hirtodrosophila histrioides. The sequence goes on from JBAMCL010000239.1 coordinate 291,867, forward strand.
TAGGATAATTGGATTTAGGCCAGGACGCCTGCAGGAAGGCTAGTGGAATCTGGTTTCCCTATTATGCTGAACTCTATTTAATATCCCTACGTATCTCTGCTCTGCCCTCCTTTATATTTATGAAAGTGGTTTAAAAATAAATATAAACATACAAACAAATTCTAATATACTAATTCCAGCCCGTTTTCTTTACTTTTCATTATTTTTTAAATTCAATTTAATATTTTATTGCATCAAGTCTGATTTCTAAAGGAAGATATTTGCTTTTAAGTAAGTGTTTGTGTTCAAATAAAATTTCTCCAATCAGTATTCGAATATTTTTGGAAACAATTTTGGCGCGCATAATAAAAATTGCAGTCGAAACTTTTCATTTATTGGCCAATATCATTTTTCATGGCCTATAAACTGGGCCGGTACCCACTTAAGCAGCAGCCAAATCAGCTTAGTTTATATTACCGAAACTTTCAAGCATCGCTTTTCTCTGCCATAAAGTAGGTTTTAAAATATTGTTCATACTTTATTGTTTTCTTTTTCGACCGGTTGGCAATTTTGTAGGCCACAAAATAAAGTTGTTTTAAGCCGCCCTGCAAGGCTCGGAAAGAAACTAAAATTAAACGCTCGTATAACATACGGAAAGAGCGCCTGAAAGTAGGCTCAACAAGTGCACTTGGCTGCTGCTTAGCGCCTATTTGATGGCTTTAAACAATTTTATGGCATTTTTATGACACCGAGCGTGAAGAACTCGCCGGCAAATGTAAGCAAGAGCCGCCTGGCCTCAATAAAAGTTCTGAAGTACGCTAATATTACAGGTCCACTTGGGACTGCGCCTTAAGTTGTGCTTCGTTATGTTAATGCCTTTTGATTTGTGTTTGGTTCGCCGTGCAGTAATGAATCTCGACTGTTGCCCAATTCAGTGAGTGTATTTTCGTAATTCATTTCACTCTGGCCGACAATTTGAAAATATTCATATTTTTTTACTTCTATAGTCAATTTCCATCCTTTTCCAAAGTTACTGAACTTGTTAAATGCTTAGGAAAATCAAAAAATGTTGTTATCCCAGAAATCAAAGGACGAGTTATTCAAATTCCTTATAAAACCGCACAAATTTTAATTTGTTAAAAATACTTATATATAAAATATGTATAACCCGTTTGATTTATATATATATATATCCATTTCGCGCTTAATAATACACATATATTTGGATATATATTTCACTTAAAATATATTTACTTGGTTTAAATAAGAGCGGCATCATAAACTGTCGGACTGTTAAACAGTCTGGCAACTCTACGCATTTTACAACACTTCAAAAGTATCTCAAGATATTTCGATAGTTATCCTCTTCCCTAACTATCGAGGGTTTTTTATACATTAATGTATATCGAATTCTGTTTTTGCATTTGTTTCATATTTCGGCATTTAAAGTTAATCTTCCGCAACTGAAATCGATTCCTCGATTTTAGCCGGCATCATAAACTGTCGGACTGTTAAACAGTCTGGCAACTCTACGCATTTTACAACACTTCAAAAGTATCGTAGAAATATTGCCATAGTTATCCGATTACCCCTAACTATCGAGGGTTTTTTATATTTTTTATACGATTAATGTATATCGAACTCTGTTTTTGCATTTATTTCAATATTTCGGCATTAAAGTTAACCTTCCGCAACTGAAATCGATTCCTCGATTTTATCCGCATGTTTTAAGATCAAAATTGTTAAATTTGGATCTGTATAAAGTAGCGCTAAGGAAACCAATCTTAATAACCTCAAATATTTTTTTCCTCTGATAAATAAATGCCAAGGAACTCAGAATATCACCTTATGATAATGGATACCCCAAAATGCAGAAATAATTTTTATATAGAAGAATTAATCTCCAAATTTAAGAAATATTTTCCTTAAATTCAGAAAAAATAAGGTTAGCTGCCTTTCGCTACAAAAGTATGGTGACTTTCCCCATATTAGGCAATTTATTTTTCGGAGTGTAGGCTTAAATTAATACATATAAGCTCCAAAAGGATTTAAAGTATGAGTCCGCAACGAAGTTGTCTTGCACACATTTATAATTTCCACTACGTGCCACAATTAGTGCTGACATCCTACTAAATGTATTTAACTTTTTCTATTTATTCAAAAATGTGGAAATCTATTATACAGAAAGTTGAACTACTAACTATTTGGCAGCTTAAAATAATTGTGCATAAATGTTTTTTAAATATGCCAGTTCGTTTTAGCCAAGTAAATGTAAAAGGATCACAAATTTAAGCTGTAAAACTCATCCTGCCGTAAGCCACTCAACTTTTGAAATTTCGCCCAACTATAGCAAGAGAGATTTTCGGAACAGCTGTTATGGCGTCATAAAATCCACTCCAATATACTTTTATACACACATATATACATAGATATATATGTATATATATACATTTGTTTCGCTGTCTCGCACACTATTAAAAAACCCCCAAAAGTGCCATAATTTTTCACTGATTTGATAGCGAACGAAGTAAAATCAGATCGTAAAGTTGGCAGTTGGAAAAGTTTCATGGATGGGAGGCGGGAGGGATGCTGTAACCGCTTGGAACCGTTAGTGGGTCGGCATCAGCTGTTGCCGCCCTATTTGCTTGGCTTATTGTCCGCATATCAATGGGCCAGTCTATGGCAGTGGGAACGCATTGTTTTGCTGGCCCTGCCAGCGATGGTAAAATATTATTTTTATTTGCTTGAGCGCGCACATTTGCAGCATCAGCCAACGTGGAAGTGCAGCAAAAGAAACTGCTGACTTCACCTTGATGCATGCGCTTTTCATTGCAATTTCCACACACACACCCCACAGGCACGCATACACACACACACACACAGACGAGCATACAGTTGCAATTTTCCTTCTTCATATTGCTTTTTTTATATATATTTTTTTTTTGGGCAACGTTGGCAGAACACGCTTCGGCTCCCTGTGGCCCTGAAATCAATATGCTTTCGACGCCAACTCTTTGCAAGTTAGCAAACTGCCACAGTTGCAGCAGGTCTGTGCCGTGCCCCGTGCCCCGTGCCACATGCACCGCCCCCGCACTCTTCGCTGGCCCCGACCTAGTTGGGTCTGTCGAGAAAAACGAATTTTCTTGTCATATTTTCAATTTGTGTCGCTTCGCTTCGCTTCCGAAACTTGTAGGTGTCAGATTCTCTGCTGCTTTATGGCCCAAGTTGACAATTGCAATAAAAATGTTGGCAGGGATTATAACAAGCATATAATGTCCTGCTCCTCCTGCCGCTTCTCTCGGGTCAGTCAAGGATACAAGTGCCGCCAATGTTGCAACGTTTCACCTTTCACTGTTTTCCTTTGGCTTGCTTTGCTTTGCCACGTCATGTGCAAAATGTCAATTGTGCTTAAGAGCAAATGTATTTGATTTCAGCTTCGTTGCAATGGTGACAAAGCTTTGTGCGGCTTTATGCCGTATTCCTAACCCAACTACCCCCACCCACCCAGCCACAGTCAGATCTGCAGCTCCGTGACGACTCCTGACATGAAATTTAGGTTCCCAGTGCCAGTTTTTGCAACTTATGTTAGGCTTATGGCCAGTGCAAGTAAACGAAGCTTGTAAAACTCTGGGATTAGTTGCTTAAAATGATTGCTTGAAATTGTTTTGTTTCGTCAAGCAACAAGCTGAATCCATACCTAGAAATAATAACTGAAAAATGAGTACTTTTAACTGAAACTTGAGCAAGGACTTACACATTGATCTACAGACAAATCGATTCGTATATTTGGGACATTGTTTTAGTGGGTTACTTGGTGTGAATTTTAAAGTTGTCCACACTTTTGGCAAAAGTACCAAAAATAAACAAATTTACATTGCCTTCTTCTTTTATTTAATTGGAAAATAAGCAATTTATGCTTAAACCTTGAATATCACCCAGTAGTACGGTTCACACGTGAGTAATGGGTGATTCATGGGTGACTGGTAAGGACCACCCATTACCGGCTGGATTACCGGCAATGCAAATCAGGCATGAATTTAACATGGGCATGTCATTGGCGGTCACCTATAGCTACCCTCTGCATTACCATTCATAGGTGAATTCACCCATTACCATTCCGAAGTGAGTTCACCCATTACCATTCAGAACTGAATTTACACATTACCATTCAGAAGTGAATTCACCCATTACCATTCACCTATACATTCAAGTACTTAATTGTCACCAAAAATAATCTTGATTTGAGTGTTATTTTCAACAACGAAAATCTTAATTTTCAAATCAAAAATATATAAAATAAAAATATGATTTAATTATTATTATTATTATATTATTATTATATTGATTGCATCTATTCACTAGTGAATTCATACGTGAAACTTTGCAAGCGACTTACCCAGTGTCATAAGTGAATTCACCCATTACCCTTCACTCATGAATTCATAGCTGAAAGGTAATCTATGAGTTCAGTTGTCCGTGGTAATGCAGACACGTGAACGAGTCGTGAATGGTATTCAATGAATTCATGGGTGACACTTGCAAGCAACTTGGCTAGTTTCATAAAGGAATTCATGCGTTACCATTCAGCTATGAATTCATAGGTGAATGGTAATGCAACGTCGCTTGTCGAAGTAATGCGTACGTGAATGGTAAGCCATGAATTCAGCTCGGAAAAATACCGTATCCATACCAGTAGAACTAGAGGGCAATTGATTATTGATCATTTGGGGTTCTGAATATGCATACTTATGCGCTATATGCTTATTATAATAACTCTGTTGTACTATCTTTCCTAATTAATTAACAGCGTACAACATTTAAGCTTATACATTGGTTCACTTCATATTGGTTTTGGTTTGGTGTCACGCATTGGGGCTTTGTGGCAGGTTACGCAGCCAAATTGCTTTCATTCAAAACACAAACTCGGTAACCCTTGCTGAGCATTTAAGTCGCCCTCTCAACCCAACAACACTCACCACAATCCTATAAGCCGGCAGCAGATAATAAACAGCTCATAGCTAAATGAACTTTTAGCCGAACAAAATGAATGGAAAAAAATGTACACTCTCCGCTCTTTGGCAAATGAAGGCCGAACGGAACACAAGAAAAAAATTTAACAAGCCACGCACAAAATTAGAAACGTGCGTGGTGGAGTCCATAGAAAACTGGGCAGCCAGACAGACAGTTGGAGAGACAGACAGACAGAAACACAGACTGTACAGCTGAGCGCCATGTTTAGCCTGGCCAATACAATTACGTTCACGCCCTAACCCTTTTGGCGTGTAATACGCACGTAGTCGCTGACCAACACGTCGCCCCACACACCCGCCGCCGCACAGTGGAGCAATTGGCCGATCTTGACCATACAAACGGGAGTTGAGAGTTTTAGCTACGATTATTATAGAATTTACAAGCACAGCTTTGTTCAGGAATGACCTACAATAATTATATAGTTACAACCGATCGGTGGAGTCAGAAATATTTGTTGAGAATGCTTATACAAAGTTAAATAGATTGAAGGCTAACTCACATCCTACAAGGACACACAAACAGAGCAATTGTCAAAAAGAGCTTGAACTTTTGGGAACTTTGAGCTATATATAATAAATTATATATATTTACGATTTATTATTGCAACAAAACATTTAAGTCCTTGCATAATTTTTAAGGGATACCAAACACAGAAATTGTTTTGACAAATACAACAGATGTAAACTTTGACAATTCCTTACAAACCCTTGGAACATAACATTCCAATTAGATTAGAATAGCTAACATTCATTACGCATTAAGTTTTAACATTAACAGAACAGAATCGCACAAGCCTTTACATAACAGATCGTCTTAAGCATAACAGCTGAACTGAGTTCATTTTGAAAGGGCCCTAAAAGTTATTTACATGTTAAATATAATAGAGCTTCGATATAACCCGTTGTAACTTGATTTTTCATTGTTTTGTTAGTAAATAACAATGTGGCATGGAAGAATAATAATAATTGTAAAGTTTAGAGCAGTTTTAAACTAAAAATTCGTAATTAATTAACATTTTATGCCCACTGTGCCATCCACAGTCCACGCAAACACATAGATATATACACAGGCAATACGTGGTCAAATAAATTGACGCCATGGACGATGTCGACGTGGAGGACGCACCACAGAATTCAATTACACGTACAACTGTGGGGCGAACAAAAGTATTTTTTTTTCTGCCAATCTTGCAGCGCCCTTGGGGGAGTCCCCGTCCCGGTTGCATGCTTATGATATTTTCGTGTTTATTGCCAGCTGCTGAGGCATTATAAAACCCCCATCTTTGGCTTAACTTAAACTGAGCACGGCTCCAAACGTGGCTCAACTTAGTCCCAGCAAAACTCTCCACTCTCGATTTGATTCCTTTCGATTCCCGTCTTTCAGTGGGCGCATTGACCCCGGTAATGGGATTACGGGTCTCTGGCAGTTTCGCCAACTGTTTGGCCAGCCAGTGCACAAATCTTGTTATTATTAATTTTTTATGCGTTGTTGTTTTCTATTTGTGTGCTCCCTCACACACACACACAACCATATATACTTGTAACGCTTAGTTGGGCTTATGTTTACCTACTCTCCGCTCCCCTACGAAAGGGTTGAGCTGAAAACGCTTATGGAATCAGTGCATGCGCTTCAATTGCTTTCGACTCTATATTATCCGGTCAGCCACACACGCAACACCCTCCACACACACACACACACCCACACCCTCACATTTCACTCAATCTGCCCCTTTGCTAACCCACACACATTACTGTTAATAATGAACTTTTATTTCTATAGTTTCGATTGGATTTGTTGAAATATTTTGCTGTGATTTGAAGAATACATTTTCAAAAATATTTGCACAGCTTGTCAAATATGCCTAGATTGATGCAGTTAGGTAAAATGATGAAAATATTAGCTAACATGATCCCACAAGCGATCTAAGGCTAATATATATTGAATTGGTGTGGAGTATACTTAAGATTTTAGCGATCATGCTGTTGTATTCAGTAAATTAATGCAGTTAGTTAAAATTATGAAAATATTAGCTAACATGATCCCACAAGGGATCTAGGGCTAAAGTTTCCTGAGTAGAATATTTTCTATCCAGGGGTATCCCTTAAACTATAAATAAAATTACTATAATTTTAAGGAACTTCATATTATACAAGTTGGTAAAACCAAGCGTTGCCCGGCGAAATATATGTATTAATATACATTATCTTTAATTTTACTACTTTCGTCAACCGTAAAAAAAATACAAAAAATCGCATCACGATTTTCCCGCCCATTTTGGAATGCCAAAGCTTTCTACCAATTTTCCGACACTGGGGCTGAATTTTCCAAAATTGGTGTGTAGTGCACAGATTTAAACATTAAGACTTAACTCTGCTTTTATTCTTTCATACATTCCACAACTATCTTTTTGTTTTTATGAATTCAAATGTTCAGAATATTTACAGCCAATTGATTAACATGAAAATAGCATAGCATTATAAATAAATAAAATATTTTATAGCTTTGATTGCGAACTTATTATAAACAATAAAATGAAATAGCTTATAAAGTACATTCATATTTTATAGTTAGCAGTTAAAACCCTGAAGTTACACTGCATTTTAATTGTAAAACATAAAATTAATTGCATTTCATTTTTATGAGCGACTTTTAAAAGCAATTCAAATATTTGTTTTAGCTTAAGCAAATGTACAGTGCCTGCCGCATAGTCTATGCCCCAGGCGTGTCATAAATGTTGTGTAATAAAATATTTGAAATGTTTACACATAACTATATTCGAGTGTTTATAACAAATCTGTGCCGCAAATGCAATTTCAATAGCAACAATTCAATTTTAAATTCATATTGAAGGTACGCACGCAAATTTTAATTGGAAAAACTACAATTTGTTATCTAAATAAATGTGCCAGGGCGCCGTAAAGTATGCCGCACAAATTGTAATTGTATGACAACAAAGGCCGTTGGCCAATGCCCAATTTATGGCCATTTTATTTTGGACGCTTTGCGATTTCATTGTTGGCCCGCCCGCCGGCAGGCGCAACAACTATGGCAATCGAAGCCAAATTCCATGGCTCTCTAGATGAGGCAGGGTGGGTGGGGGTGTGTCACAAAGCAAAGCCAACAACAAAATTCAATGGAAAAACTCAAATCGAATGCAATTTAAATAGGAAACCAATTAAATTTAAACAGAAAAAATCTAACAAAGCCCCATTGAGAAGCATCAACAAAAAAGAAAATGAGAAGAGAAAATGAATTGCGGAGGAGGGGTCGGGGGCGTCACATTGGGGCAGCCATAGCAATGCAGTCAATTGCATTGCGTGTTGTTGGTGTTTGGTCTCATTCCATTTGTTTGTTTGTTTGTTTTTGTTTTGGTCGCGTTTGTTTAAATTGCGTTACTGCGTAGGATTTGGCTGCCCCCAAAAGTATGCAACACATTTGATTGTGTTAGCCGTGCCACATGCAGCGCAATCGGCGGCATACAGTCTGTTGCAGTCATTAGTTGCACACACAAGTTGATTATTTTGGCTGCTTTCTGGGCACTGGTATTTGTTTTGGCATTGCATTTTAGCGCCCAGCATTTTGGCGATGTGCAGAGGCTTTGGCGTGTATTAATAATGCATTTAGCGCAGTTTCAGAGAGAGAAAAGCAAAGGTTTCTTATGTAAAACAAATCTAGATCTTAAAAGGTTTTCTATAATTACTTGAATCTTATTTACATTAAAATAAGTTTTCGAAAATAATTATAACATAATAATATCCTGCAAACCTGCCTTAAATTACCTTTTCCCCACTTGATCTAAATCAATATAAAATAATAAGTTCTGATTAGATTAAGTTGCCTGCAAGGTAGCAGGATACTAAACTAAAATAGAAACAATGGCAATAGATAAAAAAATAAGCTGCCACGATAGGTAGCCGAAAACTTGTTTAATGAAAATATAAACAAATTTATTAACACAGAAAAAAATGATATAAAATTAAATTTCGAAATTTCAAATTTGTCAAAAATTTGTTTGTCTCAAATGTATTATAATACGAAAAAAATTGTCAATAAAAAGATCGAAAAGCCAAATCAATTTTGAGGAGGAGTCATGACCAATGAAAACGTCGGTTGGCTTTCGACAAAGTTCTGAGAGTTCAAAGAGTTAAGATTGGCAACATCAATACCTTCGAAAGTGCCATGGCCACGTTTACCCAACCCACTTGATTCGGTGGTCTTTCCCAATAGAAATGTAACTCATATAATTTTTTGATATTGAAAGCTGAAAGGACACTTCTGCTTATGCAAGGATCAAGTCAAATGCAAGCGTCTAACAAAAGGAAAAGCCCCCAATCACTGAGTAACTTTGGTGATAAACCGCCTGCTTTGCCTGCCAGCTGGCAAAAAAAGTGTCCCCAAAAGCAATGCAACATAAATTAATGGCTAAAAAGGCAAGCAGTCAAGCAGCTTTTGCTTTAGCTGCCATTCTCGACATGCATGCGCACTAGACTATAATTTCCATTTGCAAAAGTATGCCAACAAAGCGAATAGAAAGCAAAACATGAACACATGCCAAACCAAACCAAACGCAGTCAAAATATATATCAGAAAAAAAGGCAAAAAAAGAGAAAAAAAGAAGAGAAAAAGTCGAGCTAAAATGCCACAGCTAATGGAACATATTTGCGTTGAAAAGGGCTAGAGTCTGGTACTGAGCCTGGTTCTGGGCAAAACAATAACAAACAAAGCCGAAAGGGCTGGCAAAAAACTATGCGTCGCATTCCGCATGAATAAACCCGACCCGGGCCCAAATAGGAAAAGAAAAGAAATGCGAGCAAAAATTTGAAGCATTCATAAAAATGTCGCAAACGCAAAGCGCAAAAACAAAACGCAAAAAAGCAAATAGAAAAACAAAAAATAGAAAAAAATACGAACTTTATGTGTCATTCATTCAAAACCATGTGAAAAGCATCAGCAACAGCAGCGCGGCCCCAAAGTAGCCGCCTGTCAGCGACAGCGTCCAGGGGCATGTGTGGCAGGGTTTGGGGGGGTGGCAGCTGGACTGGTCCGGGGGTGTTGCTACAACTGTAAAGCTGAAAAAGTTCAGCGACATGCGGCTAAAATTGGGTGAATTCAGAAATGTGTATAAAGTACACGAGATTCTCGCATATGAAACGTGTGAAAATATATGCATAAATGGTGGTCTGCCCCGCTGTGTGGTTGGGCAGCGCGGGGGCCGGGCCGGGCAGGGCAGGGGTGTGGCAACCCTAGCCGCTATGTCACATATGGTTTTTATGCGTGGCGCTTTTGTTTTGAACAATTGTCTGCTGGTTATTGTTATTCTAGTCTAAAAACAATAGAATTTTTCATAAATTAAAAGTGTTGCTCGTTGCTTGCCAGCGCCATATTTTAATTGTGAAGTGCGCGCATAAAAGTATGCTATAATAAATTGATATTTTTTCTAGCACGCGCGTATGTGTGTGTGTGTTTGTCTGTGTGTTGAAAACTGTATACATGGATATTAAAAAGATTCTTTTTATTTTGAATCTCTTTGGTTGAAAGTGTTTGCCAAAAAATGTCCCATAAATAATATGTTAAAATATGTATGTCTGTTTTTGGCACTGGCCGAAACCCAAGTATGCCATGAATTAGCAACAAACTAGATAGAGAGAGAGCTATATATAGACAGATATAGACAATAAGTGATGATGTTTGGTTGGGTGTAGCGTTAAATGGTTTGACTGCGGTCTGGATTGAGAGCTAGTTTAATGGCTGTTTGATGCTTTGTGGAAATGTCTATTGTTATTGCAAGTCTATTAAATGAACAAGTAAGAACGTTGCAGTCGGGTGCATCCGCCGTCCAGTCCTATATAATATGGTTATTTGTGAGTTCGGAAAGAAACGAGATTTTGCTCCTTTGGGGGCGTGGGGGTGGGGGAGTGCAAAAATTTTTGATGCAGTTTTATCCAGGGGGTCAACATTGGTCTGTATGTCAAATTTGGTGACTCTAGCTATGAAACTGTAGGAGATCTACCCCTGTGAAAGACGTGTTTTGGGGATAGCATGTACCGATTTGGGGGAAAGGGGGTGGGGGTGTCACCAAATTTTTGATGCAGATCTGTCAGGAATCTTAACTTTAGTGTGGATGCCAAATTTGGTGACTCTAGCTTTAAAAATGTGGAAGATACAGGCTTTCCCCAAATTTTTCCCGTCGGGAACATAGTATAATAAGATTTGTATGCCCTTTCTGGTAAAGATGCAAGTAAATTTAGTTTAATTATTTAATATCAATAGTATTTTATATATTTAAAAACGGACCAACTAAAAACGAAATGCAATTTCAAGCTATTGAATATATTAACTTTCACATTTTTTTTTGAAAAACCTACACACTTTTTTCTTAGAATTTTAATAAGTTTGGGCTTTTCTAAAAAACATATTTGAAAACTTCAGTTTCATATTTTAACTGCCCTTGTAATTTACTACTCTGAATAAGAATCTATTTATTGTTTAAAATCTAGTTAGTTTAAATAAAGTAACATATTGTGCTTATTGTTAGAGGAAGCTCTTCGTATTTTGCTCTAATTTGCTTTACTTTCTGATATTTTCTGAAAATAATTATCCTGCAAGCTGCACAAAGCCAGTTTTTAATGAGTGCTATATACTCTTTTCATACTGACGATTAATGCCACAGTTATAAGCTGCAATGCGCTGTCGGCTTATGTATTGTAAGCCGCAAATATATGGTTTGTATTTTATAAGTGCACAGATCAATGACGGCCGGCTAATGCGTTTTAATTAAACACTTGCAAATAACACATAAGAGCCGGATCAAATGGGTTAATGCATTGGATCATTCAGCTGCACATTCATATCATCATTAAACGCATTTGCGATGGGCTGTCTCTATGGATGTCAATATTAATATTATTTGAGTGTGTGCAGAAATCAAAAATCTGCGAAATGAAATGAATTAAAATCGAGTTGGCATTAAAAACGCACGCAATGCAATTTCATGGCACATAATTGCAACGCATTGCTGCCAATGTGAGTGGCCAAAACAAATAGAAATTTCTTATGCAAACATTAAACAACAACAGCAGCAACAACGACAAACAACGTGGCGTATGCGCAATCAACGAGAGCATTTATTTAAATATTAAAATCAACGCCCAAGCGCCGAAAACTATGACATCAAAATATGCAAGCTCACGTGGCCGTGTGTGGTGAGTGTGTGTGTGTGTGTGTGTGTGTGTATGTTCGAGTGTGAGTGTGTGTGTGTGTGTGTGTGTGTGTGTGTTGACTTTATACCGGCAAAGCGAGGACTTTGGCCATTCATACGCTGATTTCACGCCATTTTCAACACGTGATTTTCACACCGCACACATCGCACAACAACAACAAGAACAACAACAACAACAGCAACTCGAATATGGAAAATGTTTTTGCATACATTGAGGCGCTTAATTAATCATTTAAGCTTCAAAAAACAAATAAACAAAACGCATAAGCGAGCAGAGTACGCAGCAGGCGACTGTTGTTCAATGTTCCCGACTAAAATTAATGGATTGTTGTTATTTCTGCCTCGGGTGGTTGTGTGCGTAATTTTGCTTTTGTGTTTAGCATATGATTTTGTGCTTACTTATTATCTTCTAAGAGCCTACAACCACTTTACTAATCTTCCATTATTTCTCTATATTTACAGGTAATTGTGTTTCGTGCCAGAGATTATCAAAGTGAACACACCACAAATCTATGTCAGGTATAATTAAATTTGAGCTAATTAAGTTGAATTTATTTCGAGCAGGGATCGCATATTAGAGTTATGGGGTTAAAAAATAATACGATTTTTTTTGAGTTCATAAAATTGAAATGCCAAATCAATTTAGACATTTCGTGTGAAAATCGATTAAGTTTTGACAAGTTATGGCAGTTGGGAGTCTAGGAGGTAGCGCTATTTTGGTGTTCAAAACATTTAAAATCGATTTTATTTAAAAATATCTTAACATGAATTTTAGCCAGAAATTTTTGTTCGATAGTTGATTTTGCTCTGCAAACGCTTCCTTATACTTATAAAGACAACTGTGTGAGATAAAGTACAGAATAGTTCTTCCTCTTCAGATGTAATGTTGTCAATTGTGTTCATCTTAATTCCATGCATATGTGTATATTTATTTATTTATTAAAAGTTAGTTAAATAATAATAAGCTTCCATATATTATTTGTAATAAATTTGTATTTAATATTAATGTTTCTGAATTAGGAAATAAGAAGCAGAAGTTCAATTTTGTTAGATTAAATGTTGAAAAACCCTTTATAAATTCGATTTTCTTAGAGGATTCACTGATTGCCTTTTCGACACATTACTCATAAATTTTCGCTTTTCTTCGAGTTATGTGTATCCTTATATTATCTTAAGTCCGCCATAACTATCGCTATAATCAAATATTCGACACCTTTTGGGTTCTGGCTGGCTTGCTGATTGCCCGACACGCACTTAAATTGTCACATAATTAACACAGCAGGCGCCCTGCCGTGCGACACTTGACCCCAAAGACGTGAGCGTAGGGACACGCAAGGGTCTGTGGCCTGGCAGCCTAAAAGTATACCAGGCTTTCATGAAAAGCGAGAAAACATTTATGGCGCTAAATTGTAAATTATACAGGCAACACAGCAAAAGCAACAGCAAGAGCAAGAGCAAGAGCAAGAACAAGAACGGGAACACGCGCCCAGGTTAAATGCTAGGAACATGGCAAACGTAACGGAAACGGAAGTCGGCTGTCATGGCGGCCGTGTACAGTTAGGCAATGCCTTGTGGCTGCGAGTTGTTTGGCAGCGCAGCGTTCGCTGCCTGTTGCCGCATGTTACATTTAAATATGTCATAATTTCATTTATGTGTACACACAAGTCATGTAATTGTGTGCCTCCGTCTGTCTGTGTGTGTCTGTGTGTGTGTGTGCGGCTTATTTTTATGGCATACACGAAAAATGTTGAAACACCTGTCGCCATTGCCGCGACGCCTGTTGTTACCACCCTGCTGGTGGTACGTAATATTTTGGGGCACTGTTTAGGGTATGCTGAAATTATCACGAAGGTTGCCACTAGAGCTGCAAGCCTATCGATAGTTACGCCACTCGATGCTATCGATAATTGGAATCAAACGTACTATCGAACTTGAATGTGTACAATCAGCCTAAGCAGTTAGATTTAGAATTGGGTATTTGTTAAATTACAGTATGAATAACCATTGATTTAGCAATAATCAATTGCTAATGAGCACACAGACTTTGCCTTTGAATCCTGCATAATCTTTCATTGATAGTTTGCATGAAAGGAGCTTAGCTTTAGAGCTGTATAGTAAAAAATCGAGGAAAATATTTATGAAAATGTATAATTGTTTGATTGAAATGGATACCATTTTAAATACTATAATATGAATGGATTATTAATAATAATAAAAAACTATAATTTATGTTTATTCAGACTTAAATTCCGACTCAAATTAGATCCTTTTAAAGTTTTAAACGTAGTTAAATCCGTAACAATTCCTAGAGTATTTGGTGTTCGATCAAAAATGTTAGCATAATTGCGGTATTATTATACACACACACAGTTTCATATATATTTCGGTGTTTGGGTGTGTTGGCAGCTGTTCTTGTTGTGCTTGCTGTTTTTGTTGTTACCGTACAACCGCATGGTAGCAAATTATTTAATTAAGTGGCACTCACCTTGGTAATTGTTTAATTAGAGCCCCATGTGTACATGCCCCCAGCCTCGTGAGTGTGCCTGTGTGTGTGTATGTTAGTGTATGTGTATATATATGTATATATGGGCGTCTCTCAAGCGCGCTGCCGTCCACGATTTTTGCAAAGTTTTTAGCGAGCTGTTATAATTGACAGGTTTAACCATCAACGTCGTCGTCGCCGTCGTCGTCGTTGTCGTCCTCGGCTTGTTTGTTGCTTGTTTGTTCTTGGTTGCGGCTGTAATTGCTGCTGTTTATGCCGCTGCGCCATGAAGTATGCAACAACTTTTTGCGGGCGTCGTAAAGTTGCACGTCACAGAGCACTGCGCGGGGCGAACATGTTAATGAGCCAAGCACTACCAGGCCAATTAGAAGGTCCACACCAGGCAATGCTTAAACCCATATGAGCCATCAATTGAATTAGGCATTTGGTCGAGCGCCTGAAACTATGCAATTAAAATTGAAAGGAAAACGTTTTGTGGGTCGTTTAATTAGCGCAAGCATAAATTAATTTTACGCTGGGCAGCACGCGACTTTATCGATGCTCCCAAAATTATGCAAATGCAATTTTATCAAAATTAAAACGAGCACACACGCACACACACACGCACACGCACACACACACACACATTTACTAAATTGTATGCAGCTAAGCTTTTAATGAGCTTATATTTATAATTTTTAGGCCTATTCATTGTTGTTCGAGTGCATAATTCATTTGCGAAATTTGTATATGTGTTGGTGGGTGATTTTTCAGGTTTAATTAACCTGCATGACGGGTTAAACGTTGCGACATCCGCTAAAAACCAGAAACTACAAAATCGTGTTGCCAACTTCCGGTGATATCATTTAAACGTTTTACCTAGCTATATATTCAATTTGGCATGCCACAGGCCCTGACAGAGATTGCCTGGCACACACAAGAGGGGGTGGGCTGAGGGGCTGAGGGACCGAGGGGCCTAGGGGCTTCAAGGTAGGAGTCGGTTGCCAGGCAGTCATTCGGTGTTGTTGTCGTGTTTGCTTGTCCTGTGCGCTGATCCACTTAACTTTATTAAAAAGTCCGCTTCACACAAAACTCGACTCTGCCATTCACTTGCGTTTCATGTTGCGCTTCAAAAAGTATGACAACAACAACAATAATAACAACAACAACAACAACAACAACACAAAACTCAAACAAGCAAACAGCATTTTATATTTACACCGATTACTCTGCCAATAAAAAGCATCTCAAGTTAAACATGAAATTTGCCAGGTAAATTACAGCGTCAAGTTTCATATTTCATATGTTCGTTCAGCTGCATTTTATATTTTTAGCTTTTAAATAAAGGTTCCCAATTATAGCAGTTTTTTAGAATCTATATTTTATTATGAGCAGACTGATCTGCAACTACAGATCTCTAAATAGAAGTAATTTCCATTCAACCTGTCAAGTTGCCACTTATTGTATCAGAATACTTGTTAAATAAAACTAAAAAAATATATATATAGATTATAAAAACAACCAGGAATACGAAATATTCACCTTAAGATCTATTCTTCTTCATCTTCTTTTCCAAGTGAATTCGACGATGTTTTTTATAGGGGTTTTTTAAGGGATCTAAGAGAGGGAGTTGTTAAGTAGGGATGTTCTGTGGGATATAAAGGAGGGACATGTGAACCAAATTTGATTTCTTACAATTTAATTCAATATAATTTTAAAATTTATAAGAGCATTTAGTCCTCGGCTTTTCTGTCACGAAATTTGCTTAGCGTTTTATTCTGAGTTTTTCATCTTGTTGAGCTATAAACAATTTGCGATGATATAGAATTTCCTGTGGCGTATACGTCTCAAATGTTTTTTAAATGTTTGTCGTTTAGTTGTCGCTTGGCGCGACATGCAAGTGACTGACTTTCAGCCTTTTCTATTTTGTGCTCCTGCCAGCCTTCTCTTTCCAACTCCTTTAGCAAAGCTCCTACATACCACAACGTTTACTTTACACACAAACACAAACACACACACACATACACGCATACCAGTTCACCTTTTGATTTTGCCAGTGACTTTTTGGCATTCATCTCTCTGTGTGTTTGGCACGCAAACTTTTGCCACCAGCCGCTTGTATTCGAGGTGAAGGAGGGGTCATGTTTCATGGCGCCAGTTTCTGTGGCTTCCGTTATATGATGTTTGTGTGTGTGATGTTGCGTGTGTTGTGTGTGTGTGTTTGCGTTGCCTACTTTCAGGTGGGTCAACCGGTCGGTTTGGCGCTTTCTCTGTTTGCTTTTTGCGAAGTTGTAGTTTTGTGGCATGTGGATTTGCGTGTTGTTACCAAAATTTATTACGACAATAATGTTTTTGCTTGTTTCTGTTTGGACGCGTCGTCGCCTCAAAGTATGCCACATGCTCGTATATTAAAATGACACTCTGGCGCGTTGATTTGCCTGCCATCAGGCAGCTCATCACTGAATGTGCCACATAAATGCCAGCTGACCTGCAATTCAACTCAATGACAGACACGGTGGAGCTGGCTGTCTGAGCAGACAATGCTGAATGCACTGAGCGGTGTCCTTTTGCTCTATCTCGCGCCAAATGCGCCACTTGATCGAAACCTAAATGCGAAATTCTTGTTGCAGACTTTCGGTTCGTTTTCATTACATATATGCCGCGTTTGCCAGCGTCCGGTAGCCGAAAAGTAGCCTACAGTCACTCACAAAATTTAATGCACTCACGCACGCACCAGCGCACAATAGGACATTCGAATGGCGTAGTCCTGGCAAGGGTTCACATCATTTTGCGACCATTAAATCGTTTCATTCACACGCGCGCCCCCATTGAGTGGTTATTGATTAATCGTCCTTTGCCAACTCCCCTCTCTCTCTCTCTCTCTCTCTCTTTCTCTGTGTTGCTCTTCCCCTTCGATGTCCTCCGTGTGAGCATTGTGAATTCAAGTGTGCACGGAAGCGCTGTTATCAGCGTCAGCGTTGGCAGCTCCGCTGATGTTAATGCCATTTGGGCAACAGCAGCAGCCAGCAAAAGTGTTGCATGCTTTAAGGCGCCGCCTCTTAAGCACTTAACTTAACCCATTAACTGAGCCCCAAGGAGTCATGTCTTAAAAAGAATTCAACTCTAGCACGCCAGTCTTACACGTTGGCGAGCTTAATTTAAGACCCAGAGTGTACTCATTAATACGAAATGGAGAAGCTGATTGCGGAGCTCTGGATCGGAAATTAAGAGCGAATAATTTCTTATAATCTGACAGAAAGGACCTAGATAAATTATTATTTTTAAAATTTCAAATATTATTTTCATTTTGTGTACTCCTGCAATACTAGCTTCTTTTCAGCTTTAACTAGCTGTACATATTTTATATATTATTTTTTATATTATTCGTTGTAGCTAAGAAATCAGATAAACAAGAAAGAACGGCTACCTTCGGCGTGCCGAATGTTTTTTATACAACTATACATACTTTATATGGTTGGAGATGTCTCCTTCTGCCTGTTACATATATTTGCACAGATTCAGTACCCCCATTTTACCCATTTTATGGGTACAGGGAGTAAAAAGATTTACACCCTCTGCTCGGGTATAAAAACAGGTTATTTATATTTATATATACACACATACATATGTACAATTATGCAAATTACAATTATTTATTTTTATATTTTTAATCTCTAAAAACCCTACTTAATAACATTAACTTTATTCTTCTGTGTTTGATACTATTCATGTTTACTATTCAATTCAAACATTTTGCTTCAGTTTTTAATTGCTTGCAGCACGTTCAATCCGGCAGCATTTTTCCAATTCACCCGTCACAATTAACTTCAATTCCTGGACCATCATTCATTTTCCAGTTGCAACCGCAAAAACTGTGTCTTCTCATACCATACATACACCGACACACACACAACTCATGCATTTCCAATGTGGCAATCAGCGATGTTGCAGTCTGCAATGCCTAAAACTATGCAACATAAATTTTTCACATGCTACATAACAATGATTGCCATTGTTTTTCATCTAACCCTGCCCAGTGCACATGAGTTGTTATTGTTGTTGTTGTTGATTTACTACTGACCCGATTTTCGGCTTGTCAACACATGCAGTGGCCACGCCCCCGCCTCCGCCTCCGCCCTCCGCCTACTAGCAGCGTTGTAGTTGTACCAACGTATGACGTGACTGGGCCAAGAATTTGTCGCCTTGCCAAACTATGTGCAACTAATAGTTACATTTTGGCGCCTACACACACGCACACACACACACATACAGGCAAAACAAAAAGTGCAGCAGGGCGTTGCATAACTTTAGGCGCTACATATGCAAGCCATTGTTTCGGCTGTAAGCATGCAACAGACTACAGAGCACAGACAGAGCATGGGCAGCAGACTCCAAACTGCAGCCCCAACTGGGCCGCATCGAGGCCTATTTAAAGTTGTTGGTATGCCTGCCATGGACAGGGACTATGCCTGCCAGCGCCTATAGTTATGCAGCACCTTTTTTCCAGTGCGCTGTCCTCATGCTTGAGTACACTTTTTTGCGCTGCACTTGTTTTCCTTGGCTTTGTGATACCCTGTTTTTGCATATGCTCGTTGTATTTTTAACGTTTATTATTGATTTATATTGAAATCTTTTAAAGCTAGCAAAGTCCACAAAAAGTTGTAAACAAAGAAAACATTCGTTTAGCTTCTCAAGTATAGTTTTTCTGCATTTTTAAAATATGCAAAACAACATCAAACTCACGATTTATTAACGAGAAAGGTTTTCGGAAACTCTTTTTATTTAAGGCGCATATTTTTCGCCATGGCTAACATATTTAGTCCAATTATACTTTAATTAAAAGGCAAAAGAACACCTTTCTAAATATTTAATACACATTCACTCAACGTTTTCTCTCGGCCAAGATATAAGCTCATTTATCTGATATTCCGCTTCTCTTTACAATATGCTGACTTTGAGCGTCGTTTGTAAGCAAGTTTTTCACTACACCAAGTTTTTCCTACAATTTTATCTAAGCTGCTATCAACTCCTAATGCGATAGCTTTGACTTCATCAATAAAAGTTAGACATCAAAGAAGTTACAATCCAATTTATTTTCAATACCAATTTTATAACTACAGGGTATCTTAGAGTCGAGCAGCGCTTCGACTGCTGTGCACCCTTGCCAATTTGTGTTTTTTTTTTGTTATTCCGTCTCGTGCTGTGCATGAAAATTGTTGCATATTTTGCGGCTCCCTCGCCATGTTGCGAATGTGGCGCATGTGTTGTCGTTTTGCCCTTTTGCCGTAATTTGGTTACATGGCCAACTTGCAACGCAATGTGCAATTTTAAAGCCAAAATACAAGATTATGGTGCATACTTTTTGGCTTGTTTGTCAGCTTAATTTGTTGCATAGCGACATGGACTCTGAAACCCGCTGGCATTGGCATCCACTGCAGCGCACAGAACTTGACATCTAACTATCTTGACATATTGTCTGTCATATATCCAGGAAGTCGAGTGGAACCGCCCGCTAGCTCCCTCGTCACCCCCACCCGGCCACCGAAAAGGGGTACAAGCTTGGCAAATATTGCATTGCATACTTTTGTACGGCATGTATATTAAGCAATGGGGCTGGCTGGCTGGATGGCTGCCTTGACTTTCAAAGTGATTGACGGACGCAGCACAATGCTTGAATGCCTGAATTGTGTCAATTTATATGCGAGTAGGGTTGCCACCCCATCGACCATTATACGAAATATAAAAAACAGAAAACTCTGCAATTCTTTCTTGTTTATTTTTGTTCTCTTTTTCTAACGGGAACTCACACTGGCAGTTGCTGCCTTTGCCCCGCATTCTGCATTCTGTGATTTTTCATTGTGATTCTCACACACATCCTCTCGCTCTCTCTCTCTCTCTCTCTCTCTTACCCCTGGCTCGCTTTCTCGCTCTGTTTCCTTCGCTCACACACTGTTTGATATTGAGTGCACTTTGTCAAAAGTTATTTTGCAACATTTGCTATTATGCGCTCGATAACAATTTTATAACATTTTCTTCTGTTGCACCCTTACCCCGGCATGCTCGCACTCCCCACACAAGCGATTCACTTCATTTTTTTTTTGCCTTTCACAATTTATTGTGTTACATATATTATTATTGTGTATTGAAAAATGCATTTTTCATGACATTACAACAAACCGTTTCGCTCGCAGTTCCCCAGGCAAAGTTTTTGGCTTGAAAAATTGCTCTGGGTCCGGACCGGCATGCGTATAAATTGTTTGCGACAGTAATTGGAGCACAATGTTAAAGCATAAAATTTTAATTTGATTTCGATCAACATCATAGGGGGCTGCCAAGCGCCCACAGATACCCGGCCGAATGAGACAGCCTTTTGTCAGAAGGAGATGGCAAATGAGGGCATATGTCTGGCCTACATCAGTCCAAGGAGAGTTCAAATTTTGAGTGTCATGATTGCTTCAGCTGCAGTTGAAGTTGGTTGCCTGCGAGCTTGTGAAAGTTCATGATTTATCGCTGATTGAAGAGGGCCCAGGATAAAGTTATAAGTGGGCTGTCGTTATCAGTATTCGATTACACAATCAATAGAATATCAGTTCCATATTATTCTAGTCTCGTTTAAATGCCAGCTTCTTCTGTGAAAACATAAAGTTGCATTAGCTTGCATGTAACCTATACTAAAAATATACCAAACTATTGTGATTTTATAGAGTATTGTTGTTAATCTTTAGCGGTTATCCATACAAATATTTCAGATTATAATGTGTAAAAAGAGATAAGTTACCAATTCGGTCAGTTAAACAGGCTTTAAGCATTAAGTGTGTTGGATAGCTTTCAATATAATTAACAATGCTGAAACGTTTCAAAGCTTATTATGTACAAATTAGTATGTTTTAAGTACACATTTTGTAGTTAAAGTCGAGGGCAGTCTTCTCTTCAATCTCTTCGTACTCTCTTTCTGAGTTAAACTTGAGTCAACTACTTAGTTGTATTGACTTTGGCTCTTGATTGTTTTGGCGCTTCTTTGGCTTCTTTGGTCTGGCCGCAGCTGGCGCACACGATGTGGCTTCCAGGTAACCCAAATGGCAACGTGCCAGTTCACATTGTCTTCGCGTTTCTTCAGACTTGACTTGCGAGCCAAATGCCAACAGAACTGGGCCTTGAGTCGGCCATTTGGCAGTTAAATGGGTAGGCAGCGACATTGATATGAAAGCATTTCAAGCATTTGAAGAAGCTTTAATGCGCCATTTTCAATTTGTTGTAGATTACCCAAAGGCAAATCCAATTAATCACAAATCCCATTTGGCCTACGGAACAAGACAGTGACAAAAAATCGAATAGCGAAATGGCGAAAGCGAATGTTGCCGCTTCGAATATCAATCAATTACAACGAAAGTATTTATCGGACATGCTTATCGGCTTCAATAAAAGCGCACAAAAAACACATGACACACACATGACAAAGGATGCGAGAGTGGGCAGCGGGGCGATTAGTGGGGGGGGGGGGGCTCTTTCGGGTATAGGACATCAATAGGTTGGGGTTGTAAATGTCATGGGAGCTGTGCACGAGCGGCAACAAAAGTGAAATTCGATTAAAATTTATCACAAAACGCAAATCGCATAAAAAGCAACAGCAATGTTAAGTTTTTTTTTTCTTTCTATTTTTGGGGGTTTTTGTGGGGCGGAGCCCCGTCGGAAACAATAAAAAAGGCGCATCATTAATTTTTGCAGCATTTTCAGTAGGCTTGAAATTTATCGCCTACTTTATGCAAGCCACAACAACACAGAGAAAAACAAAAAGGCATCAGAGGATAGTCTATGGAAGAGTATATTAATTAAGGGTATTCGATTAGGGAATACCCTGTATGGGACGTCACAACATTAGAGTTCTCTAGCTTTTACTAGAAATGTTTAACGAAATATGCTGTTTCATTTATTTGAGTACGCTCGATTACTTCTGATAATCTATCAAACCTTTTGTCTATCGACTCTCCAATTTTTCTCTCTAAGAAAGGCAACAACATGTATTTATCTTGCTATCACTGACAATAACACAGGGTAACACGAAGTCATTATTAATGGGTTCAAGAAATGAATATCGTGTCATAAGGTCATCAAGAATTTAAGCTGATACGCCAAGTTTTCAGTTATATCAGATGGAACAAGAGGATTCAAGCTTTGCGTGCAGAAGTTACTGATGTAGAGTATTTAGCCAATAAGTTTGGTATTTGTAGCTTATTTAAACCAGAAAGGTGCTGTAAGCCTGTAGCTAAAAATTGTAGATTTCTCTTGTTCAGATTTCTCTACGATTACCTAGTTACTTATTAAAATTAATTTAAGTACATTTCAATGAAAAAATATTACAATTCGTTCTGGGAAAACGCTTTAGTATCGAGGACTTTTATCATACTTAATTCAAGTATTTCATAGAATTTGCTTTCACAAGAAAATGTGAAAGTATCCGTTTACCAATCGCTTTATAAATAGATACAGGGTAGTAGATCATCTAAGATTTAAGAGGAACCGAAACAGCATCTGTTCTGCTTGCGTGCCCCTCTGACTGCTTGCCTGCCTGTGTGTCTCTGTGTCTGTGTGTCTGTATGTCTGCTGGTGAAAGTGTGCGAAAGTCTTTTGCTACCCAATCATTATTCAATATGTTGACTTTTGTGCTTTCACATTTGTTTCGCTCCATGCCACATAAGTCATGTGTGGGGCAATCGAAGGCGTCGGCGCCCCAAATGCTATGTGGCAGGAGCGCATGCAAAAGACAATGAAAAATTTGGTTGAAAGTGCCGCTCGGCAGACGCGCAGCGCGTCGATGTGGAAATTGCGATAGTGCCGTTGGCTGGGTGGTGCTGGTGGTTGCCCAACCACCCAACCACCCAACACCCCCAACCACCCGCATGCCAAAACAATGAACTCTGGCAACACTGTCGAAGTTGTTTAACTTTGCATTTGTTGGCCTGGCTGTTGCCTGGTTAAGGTTCCCGCCTCCTGTTTCTGCCCCTGACCATGCTTCTGCTACATTCTAGCCACTGCCACAGCTTAGTGTAGCCTTTGATTAAGGTCCCCAACAAGTGTCAGCTGTGGCATTGATTTCACGTAGCTTTTGCCATTGAAATTGAAATTGAGCCGATTGCAGGTGTCAGCGTGGCAAAACTGTGGCAAACAACACAATTAGTTTGATTTAGTTTGCGAGAATAGCTTTCAATTCATATTAAAACTTTGTTAGGGTATTGGAGGTGTAGATTAGGACTTAAATGCTATTTATTTTGATAGACGAAAAGCCTATGCCTGCTAATTCCCTTGAGTTGGCGGCATTTGTGTGAAATAATTATGTCATTCATTTAAACAGCTCCTAAGATATTTGTAAATTAGCTCAGATATATTTCATAAAATTTGATTAACTTTCTTAGTATTTATATACAATTTATGTTATTAATACATTTTAGTTAGAAAGACTAATAGTTAGGTGAGTTTCCATAAATTTCAAGTGACATCATATTAAAGCCAACCGTTTTTAGAAAAAATCCTTTTTGATAAGCCATTAAAATTGCACTTAATCTCTAATAGCACACAGTCTAATAAATTAGATCAAATATAATAAAACTAATTATACATTTGAAATATTACACTTATTAAGTGGCAGCCCCAAATACTTATGTTCTATTTTCTCCAATCAAAAATTCGATAGTTTATAGAGATAAAAACCGATTACATGGGAAATTACGCTATAACTGCGGGCCAATAATAGATATCACTCTCCCTAACCCACTCGCTAATTCACATTGCAATTTCAAAGCTTTAAGCTAATGGCATTCATAAATCATGCTGCCTGCGTTTAGGCGTCAACATAAATTAGGTCGCGCTGCATTAGTTTGGGCGGCGGCAACGCAATTAAAATTTATGAAATTAAAAACAAATAATAACACAAAATTTAATTACGCACAAAAGTTGCCAGTGCCTTAATGTATACAATCCCCCAACAAAAAATTCGATGGCAGTGTATTTTTATGTACTCTTTTATTCATTTTTTTGTATCTCATCCATTTCATTTGCACAATCAATGAGACGACCGCAGTGGAATAACATTTTTGCATGACTGTGTGACAGGCGGCAGTCGAGTCGCATCGATTAATGTGCACCATCAGTTCGCAGACACTGTATAATACAGCAATTGGCAGGCGCCAATAAGCAGGCAATGCAAATTAAAGCGACAGATGAACTCACGTGGAAATTTAAGGACATTCCGTTTGAGTTTAACACACCATGCCAATTAGCATGGTTTAAAGGGATGCCATCGAGTTGTAAAAGTTGGCAGCGATATCACTTTCCGTATTATCGATATATTTAACTGAGAATCGATTTGCTTGCAATGCAAATTAAAGCGACAGATGAACTCACGTGGAAATTTAAGGACATTCCGTTTGAGTTTAACACACCATGCCTCTTAGTATGGTTTAAAGCGATGCCATCGAGTTGTAAAAGTTGGCAGCGATAGCAATATCCGTATTATCGATATATTTAACTGGGAATCGATTTGCTTACATCTTAGATCTCAAACGGTTGAAGGTTGACTGATGAACTTCTTCAACATAAATCATACCACATTAAATATTTAAATTAATGCCTTTAGTTTTTGTACAGTTCGAAACAAACATAGATAGTTTCGATAATACAAAATGGCTTGCCTGATACAAGTCAAATTTATATTATTATTATTATTATTATTATTATTATTATTATTATTATTATTATTATTATTATTATTATTATTATTATTATTATTATTATTATTATTATTATTATTATTATTATTATTATTATCATTATTATTATTATTATTATTATATTGCACTGCGACCCATGAGATCTTTTGTGCCCACTTCTGCGCCTAAAGATCACTCATCAGCCCTAGTTTCTGCATGAATGCAAGGATCTTCGTTGGATCGAGAGTACCTTTATCGTTTGTCTGAAGGAAAAACCCACCCAGGTGCCTGTTTCTTCTTCTGGCAAGGGCAATGTAATCTGTAAGTATGTGTGATGAGGTTTCAGACGATCCATCAATATTCGTCGGTCTCTATATCGATCTTAGAGCGATTGATACAGATTAAAAACCGATAGAATGAAATAAAATAAATAAGTTATAACCTGGCCTGTTCCGAATTCAATTTGTGCATTCAATTCCACACTGTTTGACGGAGAATAGTATTAGAAAATGTATATTTTGTATGATTTCTGTAAGTTTAGTGCGAAACTCCATTTAGAACAGACTAAATGATTTTTGGGGCGCTGGTACTGGGTATTTAAAAGTCATGCCTTTTATACAAAAACATTTTTATTTGTTGCTTTTGTTTTTGCTATCGACTTTTGCGAGTTGCATGTAAATTTAATTTGCCTGCCAACTGTTTGCACTGTCTCCTGCAGCCCCTGCGCTCTCCTCTTCGCTGGTTTGTGGTTAACCAAAAAATTTTCGTGTGCAACACATTTGCAGCTTTACAAAGCTACACACAATTGATTCGTGCCACGCCCCCCCTTCCATTCGCCCACATGACTAGCCCAGATAGTTTTGCATTGTTGCGGTAAATTGGCAAAAATGTACATACCATTGGCATTTATTGTTTATGCATTGGTTGCATTGCCACATCATCATCGTCAGCATCAATGTGATCATGATTATCATCAGCATCATCATCGTGATGCGTGTTGTTGCTTGCCGCTTGTGGCTTTGAAATTGTGGCAATTAAATTTTGCAACTGTATTGTTGTTGTTTACAATACGTGTATTTATTCTTTCGAAATCTTTCGCTCAACATTTGAGGCTTTTATTTTAATTGAGGTTTTAGTTATGAATTGTGCGCATTACGGTTAATTTTGAAATGGACACCAAGGCTCGTAAGCTGGCATAATTGGTTTGTTTTACACAATTTGTGCATGTGTCTGTGTGACATAGCATTTTAGCAAATTTTTCAAGTGGTCCAAAGTTGATGGGATTTGTGGTTTTCATTTAAAATATTCCATTTTTATATGTACACATGTGCTATATATCAGTAGTAAAGCTAAAGAGCGCCTTAGTTATATTATTTTAATATTTTAACTATTTTGTTGACTACTTTTTACGCCTATTTTAAAGCCCATAAACAGTCAGACTTAACATTCTGGCCATAAATAAGGGCCAGGCGGTTTTTAGCATTTGGCAGCAGCTTGCCCGAAGACGTGAGAAAAATGTGGCCGGAATTCAGTTTGTGCCTTTGCCCACCTGACAACACCTGCCGCTAATGGCAGCCCTGGGTCCTGGTTGTCGGCTCCGCATGGCCATATGCTTGATTTATATGCGTTCATGTCTGTTATACATAAAATACCCTAAACTTTTATCACATTTCATTTAACACACGCACACTAAGAAACTGACAGAAGCTGAATTGTTTGCGTTTCTGCTTTTTGAATAAAGCCACACTTAGAAAAAAAGGATATTTTAACCAGGGACCGTAAATAATCATTATTGAAAGACAAAAATCATAGTGAAATGGAATTGATATATGAAAAAGGACTATACATAAGGCATTCTTGTTGCCAGGACTATCCATTGCTTAAATTAGTTTATTTTCTTAATTTATACAGAAAAGCTAAATAATAAAATTATTTTGCAGATTTTTGCTTGTATTTTTTAAGGAACTACATGTTTCTTAACAAAATATACATGTATATGGATATAGCCAGAATCTACATTTAATATTTGTAAAACATAAGAATCAGTATTTTCTTCAAAGCTTGATTACATTTGAGGTCCTTGGTTGGTGAGATGTTGTGTGACTGTAACGAGGTTTCGAACTTGACAACGTTGGTACGCAATTCAAGTAGAATATCCTTCAATATTTCTCTGAGTGCAGCCAACTGGGCCCATTGCCCAACCCAAATTGAATTCGAGCTGCTGCTCATCTAACAAACAATTGCCATGTAATAGTTTGTCACTGGCCTTGTTTTCGAGGGTTCGTCTTGCATAATGACAGCTGTGTGACATGTCATAAGCTCAACAAACAACAACAATGTCACTAGAACACAAATAAGCACACACACACACACACACACACACACATTGAGTCACATATTGATGATGTGCGTCAAATCCCGTCGCTGTTTCTGTCAATTTTGTTGGCCACAATGTTGGGCAGGCAGTTGGCAATGCCACCAAGAACATTCACCATTGTCCGTCGTTCATTTGTTCAGTTTGTCAGTGCGTTCATCAATGCATTGGTTACTTCATTTATATGTATGTACAATATGTGTGTTGTTGTTATTGTTGCTTGTTTGACAAATTGATCGCGTGATATGTTTGCCCCAATGCTGACGTTATAACAGTTGCAATGGCTGCCGTCTGAAAACCTCATAGTAACATTATTTCCACCTAAGTGTGTTATGTGATTTCAACGATTGCGACTCTGTAACATTTGCCTATTTGTGTTATGGTTTTTAGAAATCAATTTCGACTCAATTTCGTCGGGAAATAAATTGAAAGAAAATTGAAATGATTTGAGCTGGCCTTGAGGTTGAATTGAAATGGAGTTTCGTTGAAATTAAAATACAATTGAAGCATATTCTAGACAGAACTTAGATTGGAATAATCAGAGAAGTGCGTGGAATTGAAATAGAATTACATTAGATTGAAACATAATAAATTAAAAAGAAAATGACCTAAAGCACAATATTTGATCGTATTGACATATAATTGTGAAAGAAAATAAATTGAAATAAAAGCATATAAAATAATAAGCTTGACATTAGTATGAGCTTTAATAAAAAAGTTTTAAAAGTCATTAAAGCGTTTATACAGAAATTAAGTTATTTTTTAATTGAAATTTAAAATAAATAAATAAAATTGAAAGTCTGAAAGGAATAAATTCTTACCGAGCTGTAATAATTAATTAATTGAAATTGACATGTTATAAATAATATTATTGAAATCAAAATGAGTTGGAATCGAAATGAAATTTATATTTATATAAATTTAAACAGCTAATTGAAGTTTGTTAAATCGAATTCATTTAAAAGCCCCATTGTATATTTTGAATAAACATCTAGACGACCTACAAAACCGCATTTTGTTGACTGGGTAATGGTTTCTGTAACTTTGGACCTGGAGTTCTTGTTAAGCCTGCTGTTCTACAATGGACTTTGCTGACCAACAACAAGTTGTTCAACTTTGAGTTCGAGTTTGACTTTGCTTGCCAAATTACTTGAACAGTGGGCAGAAGTCCTGCCACTCTACCCACACTACTGCCCCTGTCTTCCTTACTCAATCTCTCATATTAGACTCTGAGATACATGCATAATTAAGCCGTTGACAGTGGCAGCCAACTTAATTGTCGGCGTTGTCGTTACGAGGCTCAAAACCGGACACGGCAACCGGGCAACGACAACGACAACGAGACAACGTCAATTCGTTAAAATCTACGTCAGCTTTGCTGCTAATTTTGTTTGCCTTTTGTAGCACACACACACGCATAAGCCCACACACAGATTCAAAATGCAGCCACACACACAGCACACACACACACACACACACACACAGCACACCACACGTTTCATGTGCACAGTGTTTGGCAAAAGTATGCGCACGTTTTAGCTCGTAACGTTTGTCGTTTTGTTTGCAGTGCACTTCAAACACTGCAGACAAAATGCTGTCGAAAATTCAGAGTCGTCTGGATGTCTCTATATATCCCAGCCCGGCTGGGTGTCCGTCTCTAGTTAATCCGCCTAACGTTATGCAACAAAAAAAAGTTTTTGTTGAAAATTAATTAATTTTATGTGCAAACAGTTGTTAATTTTTTACCTTTTTTTTTTTGTTTTTTTCTTTTGGTATTTTGCTGCTGACCCTCAGCTTGTGGACTTAGCCCTCGGAACTTTTGTTGGGATTTGGCTCGCTTTAATTGGCTTAAACATTTGAGAGATCCTTTTTTAATTACGCGAATTTCTCATTTACTTTTGCAGCTCTCCACACATGTGCCATTGAGCGGCTTTAAGGGAATCAGCAAGGAAACTACACACAACATCATTTGGAGAAGTGATGAAGTCATGAGACCGACATTCGATCGACGCCTCTGGATATTATTGTTCATTATTTTAGTAAAATGTAAGTAGCAGCCACCCAAAAATAAATGTATATATATATATATATAGAAAAGACTTGGCCAAATTAATGCGCCAAGTGGCCCCACTAAGCCATCCAGCTCATATATTCCCGACAAAGCTTTGTTGAAAACCGAATGCTCCACTTTGTATGCCGGCAACGTGTGAAAAATAGTTCACAGATAATCGCAGTCAGGCAGGTCACATTATTTATGCGCCAGCACACACAACGCCTCTGTCCTCTGTCCCTGTCCCTTTCCCTGTCCCAGACCTTGCCCCTAGCCCTACAGTCAGCCATCTAAAGTCTCCAGCCCTGACTCAGTTTCTGTTGGCCCTTATCAGCTTGATATTCTATGCCACAAGCAGCAAACAAAGCCATTTCTTTTATTTGATGTGCGTTTTGGGGCATCCAGTTGGAGCGATTGGGAGACGGAACACCATACGGCATACGGGCAGCGGCTGGAGCTGACCCTGGGCATTTGTTGGCCAAATAATATGTGGTGCTGGTGCTGTTGCTGGCCTTAAGGCCTGTACTCCAACAGGATACCATGACGGGTTCTGCATAGCAAGCAACTTGCCCTTCGCTCCTTAATGCAATGAGGCGTATGAGTGATATGCTATTAAGCAACCCATATTACTCATATAAGTACGTTTCTCTGCTGAGAAGGGACTGCTAAAGTATTTATTTAATATTGTACCTAAATCGTACAGTTGAAGTTGACTTTTGACATTGCACCTTTTAAAAACAAATATGTTTATCTTTAAATTGAAAGTATGTGGATTACAAGCACTGACAACATAATAACGAATGTATTAAGTAGACAATCTAATCAAATATAATTGAAATGTAAGTCACATTTTATATTTGATTGACAAATTGAGAAATACTCAAAATAGAGTATGATATTCTGATAAGAAATATAGTGTCATATTCAAAATTAAATCTAAACTTTAGTAAGTGAACTTTCGACCTTTCTTTTGATAAATGAATTGATAACACTTTAAAATTCAAAATTACATTGTTAAATAGAATAATTTAGTTATATTATGGCAATGCTTCTTTTCAGCAACACAATTAATTTACAATTAAAGCTTTAAACTTTTTAATATTTGATCGATGTCATTAACTTGAATCTAATGCACAATTGCATGCAAGAGTTCTGCATCTTAGGGTCACTTCAAGGTTGCATCTTGCCAAGGATCCCAGCAAGCAAAGTTACAGTAGACACACAACTTTCCCCTTGTCGGGGTAAAAGTCAGCTGCGTGTAACGAGCGGCGTTGCAAGCAAAATGGTTGGCATATCCGACTACTCAACACACACATAGATATACACACACACACACACACACGAAACGGAAACGGAAATGCGCGTTCAAGAATTTTAATCTGAATGCGCAATTTCGCGTGTGAGCTGTGTGCCAAAATGGCGCGGCACATGTCGACCAAATGGCGGCATCGCTGCCACATCCCATGTCGACCGGCTGCCGCCCCTGTAAGCCACCGCCTCTTCAATACTCCCCTGTATCCCGCAGCTCTTTGTTGCGGCACATGTTCCACTGCGGTGCGCCTTGGAATTTCACGCGTTTATTTGCAAAGATTACGAAATGTGCCCGGGCGCCCGCTAAAGTTTTGTATGCGTTTCCTGTGCGCTGACGGCATTGCCTTTCTTTCCACCCACCTCCCCGTCCCGTCCCGTCCCGCCGCTTGTCTACCACTATTTTTTTGCACTGTTTGCCCGTCCGTCCGCCCGGTCGTCCGTCTCGCTGACTTGTTATGCATGCAAAAGTGTGTGGCAAATACACAGCCTGGGAACACATGGCGCGCCAGCCCCCTGCCTCTTGTCCCGTGTCCCGTGTCCGTTCGGTAGTGACATGCAAAATATTTTTGCATAAAAATGTTTGCCCACCAACACACGCCGACAACTCGACTCCTTGTTCTCATCCTCATCCCCATCCTCATCCTCGTTCTGAAGTCCTGGCGGCTGCAGCTCAGCTTCAGCTTCTGTTGCACTGTAAGCAATCCGGTTTGATACGTGCAAATTTAAAACTTTAAAGCATTTCACATTTAGTTTCTTGGCACAAGTAAAGCGTGCAATTTGTCAGTAAATTTTTGTAAAATATCTCTTTGAGAATTTACCTTCATTTTTGGTGTTACCCGTAGCTCCATCATAAAATGTCTTTAGCTGCATACCCCCATGGGTTTAATGTCCAACATTTTATCCAAGTATTTAAGCTGAA
This sequence comes from Hirtodrosophila histrioides, assembly GCA_037075165.1. NCBI lineage: Eukaryota > Metazoa > Arthropoda > Insecta > Diptera > Drosophilidae > Hirtodrosophila > Hirtodrosophila histrioides. The sequence continues at coordinate 323,935 of JBAMCL010000239.1, forward strand.
TGTGCGTTTTGCTACGTGTTCGCCATACTAAAGACTCTCAATACCAACTTGATGGCTGGCTAAACGAAATGTGTTGCATACTTAAATGTGACAGCAACAACAGCAATGAAGCATATTTCAGTTTTAATAAAGTGGCGCATTGGGTGTGCTTAGGCATATCATTGGACTGTCATCATCCGATGATGCTCACATTCACGTTGACCTGAATCATCAAACAAACTGTATACCAAAATTGTTAGAAATATATATTTATATGTGCAGGGATTAGATTCACAGCAATTCGATACTCCAATACTTCATTGTTTCTAGCCCTTCAGATACGCTAATAATTATGTTTACTACTGTTTCCATTGTTAGCCATTAGTTATTGTTATACGTTACTATTTTTACGGATTTGACCCTGCTCGGGCGCCTAGATTTCGGACTATTATTTTCATATAAGTAAATCTATTTTAAGGCTTAAGGCTATTCTATAAAAGTATTTCCTATATTTGCAAACTTATTTGAGAATAATGGTTCTATACCTAGGCGCCCGAGCAGGGACAAATACGGAAAATTTGTCGATTGATGTATATAAAATGTGTTTTATAATAATTCGATAACATTTCGGATGCGATTCCTGCTCAGGCGTTGGAGATATGCTTCATGAAACAGAATTTAAGATGCCAAAGCCGTTGAAATCAATAAAGAAACAAACTTAGCTATCACAATCTTAATTCTAATAACTATTCTCATCAATTTCATAAAGCCCGCTATAGCTAAGAAGTACAAAAACTCCTTTCAAACTATGACGTTCCTCGCAACATTTTCAACTTGCAGTGAACGCCATCAGAAACAAAATTCCGACTAAAATCAGCTTAAATTTCAGCTTTCAAGTGGACTCCTCCACTAAATTTGTGCTCACTCAGCGCACGCTGCTCGGAACCTACAATCAACAAGACAACCGCAGCGCGTGTCTCGGCATGCGTGGGTCTGGACGGGGGGAAGTGTTGAAGTGGGTAAGGGGCAGCTGCGGCTCGCTCATAGACGACTCTTGAGGCAGGCCACTCAGCGAACTGGCGGACAGAGCAGAGCTGAGTTGACTGCAAACTGCAACTGCAACGGCGGCGCCGTCGTCGACTTAGTTAGCCACTTTTCTTTTATATAAAATGCGCCTTTTGTGCCTCGAGTGCCTCAACTGCCGCCGCCATACCCCCTGCCCACATCCCCCCTTTATAAGAAAAATACAGTTTGCTGCAAGTTTATTTTAAAACTCGACTTTTGTGCTCAAGTTTACTTTTGTGGCGAATTACTTTTCGGTTATTTTATGTGGCCCACAGACGCCGCTGATTGTCTTGTTGTCTGGTGTTGATGCAGCCCCAAAAGCTCCACAGACTGAAGATACTTTGGGTTAGGGTTCCTTATTTTCTAGGTCTACTTCTATTTCTTCTCCTTCAGCTAGCTCGGCGCGTCCGGTTCGTCGCGGAGTTTATTATGTTGGAAGCTTGAAGTCGAAGCTGCTTGCAAAATGCAATTATTAAAAGTTTTTCGTGTTGCTTTCTTCGTTTCGCCTTTGTCGTTGGCTGGAAATTATGGCCAGCGTCATTTTGCCGTCCACAGTTTGTGCTCTGCCATTTTATTTTTAGCTGCTCTCATTGCCTCTTAACATGGCAGAGCAAATGTAGAACAAAAGTTTACCTTCAAGAGAGAAATTGGTAAATTTTTAAGGCAATTGCATTTGATGGAATTTAAAGACTTCAACCGGAAATGTGAAAGGTATGCAGCGCTCGCTGTGCCAAAAACTGCCCAGAACGGAAACGTAGCTAACAATAAAAGCCAAAAAGGGCATAAAACGCGCACTTCCGTTTTAAATTTCCCCAAACATTTCGGCCGCTGTGTGGAACGTGGGAGGGCATAACACAAATATCTACAACACGAGCCAAAAGCCGTCCAACACCATGTGGTCAACACGGCTCTGGGCTCTTGGTAGCTGGCTTCCGGCCTGGCTAGACCGACAAAAATTGGCCGCACACTAAATTGCACACCTGAGATTAATGCGCCGGCACTTGAAAGGCATTTTGAGGCATGGCCCAAACGGCGAATAAGCCAAACAAAAGGTGTGAAGGCCAAAAGCATTTCCAGCTGCAGTTACAATTGCAGTTGAATGCAAAGGCGCGACGCTGTTCTGCCAAAGTCAAACGCTTTTCAGACGCCACTTTTTATTTCTTTTTTGACCAGACGCCATTTTTGTTGCTCCTTGCTAGTCTCTGACGCCTCTGGGCTCTGTGAGCGAAGGCGTTAAGTGAAGGCAACTGAAATTTGGTAAGCCAAACAGTGGGCTAGTAAAGATTATGTACAAGTGCAGCAAGTGTGCTGTTTCGGATTGCGCTTTTGAGGAGGAATTTTATTAAACTGATCTGTAAGCCGGTTCAAATTAGAGAATTTGTTCAGTATAATACTAAAATTTGGTATGTATTATTTTGATGATTTCTTATGACATAGCATCAAATGATAAGCGATTTATACAGCAATATAAGAAAACTTTTAAGTTTGAATCCCTTGAAATAAAAAAGATTTCAGTGTTTCCACATGTTCGCTAACTTTACGAGGTGACTGTAGAAAGGTTTTTTAATGCTGCCCTTTTTTCGCAACTTCTGCTCAGTTCGGACTTATTTTTGTTCGCCTCTGTCTGCCGCACACACACACACACACACACACACACACACACACACACACACACACACACATACACATTAACATACACACACTCACTCAAAGTCGCCGTTGTGCTCAGTCAGTAAAAGGAACTGAAAATAAATTAAGTGGAAGTAAGTCGTAACGAAGTGATACATAATTCTTTGTATTTTGTGTTGCCCTCTTTCACTAGCAGTCCCCCCCCAACCCACAGCATACCCCTTCCGATGTCTTGCATTTTTACTGCATTTCGTTTGAGTTTATTGCGGCGAACAATTGAGTGCAAGTTTGTGGCACAAAGCTGTCCAAAGTATTCACACTGAGAGCTTGTTCTTTAATGTGGCACTTACATAAGTAGATACAAGGAGTCGGGCTTTGCTTTAATTAACGCCCGTCGGGGCTTTTAGGGGGTGTCAAGAGGGTTGCTCTGAGCAAATTGCACTCTCTCATAAATTAGGTAAAACTTTAATGTGGCTCTCAGTCATTTTGGAGCCATCCACGAAAGCAAATCAAAATACACGACGAAACTTTTGCCTCGAGGACAACGAAATGTGCGGCGCAGGATAACGGTAACGTAATATACAGTAATTTGGCTTTAATGACCAGAGAGGGAGTGAAAGGGGAGTAGCAACAAAGGCCACTCGCTTAGGCTCTTAAATAGCCTAAATAACTTAATATCAGGCAAAGGGAGGTCGCTGTGATTGGGTGGAGTTGGTGCCCGAGAGCAGGCAACGAGTTTGGGTTGCCTTTCTGCTTATTGCTACTTAACTAAGCCAACGATATCATTTTATTACACAGCTCAATGACAGCATTGCAGACCACTGCCATCAGCCCCACGCCCACTGGCCTCTTGAAAAAGGTACACAGAAAGAAATATTTTGAGTTTGCTACCTGATACAGTATGGGGCGACATGATATTGTATTTAAATTTCGAATCGAATCAATTTTCTTTATGATTTTCTCAATACTATATCTAATCACAATTTGTTTGAGTTCTTTAACCAATTTACTTATTAGATAAGCGTTAAAATCCTTTTTTCGCTGTGTAGCGATATTTAGAGACCAGGACGAGAACGTCGCTGCTAACTAGTTGAAAAATTTCACTTTCAGTGGGCCGCAGCCGCCAGGCTCGGCTTTAACATCAGCTTCTTTCACCTGCCACTTGCCACTTGCCACACAGCAACCTGCCCGGTTTGCTTGCCCCGCGTACTTTCAGCTCAGAGGCCATTAACGTGTTTCGTTTCATTTAACTTTTACGCTCGGCGTTGTCCCCAGCCTCCCCGAAGGAGCAGCAGCTCAGCGCTGCTATTTAGCACGAGCCCAGAGTTGCTTTGGCACCGCCCCCTTCCCCGTCGCCATCCCCATCCCCGTTACCGCCTGGCACACCACACCCGCCCACTGCTGGTATTTTTGTTACACTTTGGGCCCATGAAACGAAACTTTTACCTGCTGCATGCTTGACCCAACAAAGGACGACAACAGCCAGGACGACAAGGACGCTGACGATGGTTGGAGAATGAAATACTGGAAGAAGGGCGGAGAAGACAGGGGTTCGCTTGGTTTGGGTTGCGGGCAGGCTCGGTGGGTTGACCTTCGCTGCTGACAGCAGCCGTCATTAACCTTTCATGATGAGGGAGCGAACCGGGCACAATCAAGCGGAACAGGTGGCCGCCTGCAGGCTGCTCGCAGCTGCTCGAGTCCTGGCAAGCGGCCATCATCGGAAGCTGAAGCTCAGCGCGTTGCCAGGACAATACTTACTTGCTTCCAGTTTTTGGTTCCTGTCGTTAAATTTGAACTTTGACTTCGCTTTTGCGCTTGGGCTTTGTTTGTTTTGTTCGTATCCTCCTGTGGACGGTGTAAAGTATGTTAGGCAATTTTGGCTTTAATATGTCTGGTCTGCGACATTTTTGCCCAATGACCCAGTTTTTGACTCTAGCTGCTTGTGTGTCTGTATGCCAGCCGCAGCATTTTTGTTTAACTAACCACATGCCACGCCCACACACACACACACACATGCACACATAAACAGTCGCAAATTATTTGGCAGCCGCAGCTGGGTTTGTATCTGTATCTGTGTCTGCGTCTGTGTCTGTGTCAGTGTCGTCGTCGTCCTGGCTGCGGTCGCAGTGGCTCTATATCTATTTGCAGTTTGCTGCTTCTCAATTTGCAGCAAATTATTTGCCAAGCGAATTTGTAAAACAAAATGGCGCTGCGGGAGTTGGTTAAGTATTAAAGATCAGACCAAAAACAAAATGCAGGTTCATTTTGATGCTGATGATTCCATTTGTTTCTGTAATTATGCGACTTTCCTTAATATATATACGGGTATAAGTAAGCAGAGTTGATTACTTGGAACATTTCCTGTACAAGATAAGATACAATGTTTTAAATATAACTAAAAGGTTTTTATTTAAGTGTACCAAAGTTTGGTTTTCCTAGCGCTTTTAGTCGCTGAAATCAAATAAGCATATAGCTCCAATTTTATCCATTTCTGTCAGCATTTATATCAAAACTAGGCATTATTAAAGCGTGCATATTAAACATTTTGCGCAACATATTTTGTGACTATAAAGCTGCAATATCATTACCCACACAAGAGTTGCAGCATACTCTTTGCGCTAAACAAAATATCATTGCATGCCCCAAGGCCGCAAGTCTGCACTTTGGGCGCCAGCGTCGCATTCCGTATCGCAAAATCAATAACGGTTTTATAATGCGCCACAGAGAGCAGTGGGGAGGGGGAGAGGCTGGGACAACAACAATGACAATGTCGTTATGGCGCCTCAGCCTCAATTGTAACCTTAAACTCAAATAACAACCAAACAACAACAGCAACAACATCATCATAAGCATAGACATAGACATTATCATGACGACGACGACAGCAACAGCAACAGCAACAACTAACTGCCCTCGAGTGTTTTATCCTTGACAAATCCTTGTGCAACAATCAACAGCAGCAGCTACCAAATGAAAAAAATTAAAAATAAGATATTTACTTGAAACACACCATTCGACTGCAATATACTCTGTGTCTATTCCAAAAAAACAGCTAGCTTATTCAAGCCCTGCCGATTACGACTACAAGATCTGCAATTACATCATTTGAGGATATTATCAATATAAATATCAATCATATATGGTGAAATAATTGGTGACTTTAGCTTTTAAGATAGTAGCCTATTTTAGTTAGGTGTTATATCAAATTTCCTGAGATATAAGCATATTAATTTGTATTGCTCTTGCTTGAGTAGTATATTATATTGTTGGATATACACAAGCCCCATATACTCGTTTTCCCTTTATAAACAGGGTATAAACAAAAGGGAATTGCAACCGAGTAGTAGATAACAATGCCAAATGCGCAGCAAATGTCTAAATGAGTGCACGAATGAATGAGTCTGTGGAATGAGTAGCGTCTGATGAATGACTACTTGTACTTTTGTATACTCGTACATATGTATGTACTTGTGTACATATGAGTGCTATGGTGTCTAGGTGTCAAATTGACTGCTTGGGATGCATCTCTGTCTAATGATGTCTTGGCCAGTCAGTCAGACTGCTCAGGGCTATTTTCAACACCCTTGCCAAGTTGTATGACATTAAATAGAACGAGCAGCTACAATTATGAACAAGTATTCCTTTTTATTGTTTTCCCCATAAGAGTTGTATTTTATTTAGTCACGAGACTCAAGATTTATCAAGCTCCCCTGCATAACATTTGTCATAATGTGGTTTCCCCAACGAGTATCCAGTTTATTCAAACCTCAGAATAGAAATACTTCTTGAACACATGCCAAGCCCTAAAGATTAATACTCATACTTGAATATTTTGATTTCCTGCTTGTTTAACAAATGTGAAAAATGCATGATTCATTCAGAAATAGGCATATATTAACAATATATATATTCTTGATCAGCCTCCACAGTCGAGTTAAAGAATCTTTTCTGTTTTTTAAGAATTTTGTTGCAATTTAAGAACTTTTATTTTACTATTTCTATACACTTCCACTTTAGAGTATTCTCGTTGAGTAAAATTTTTGTAATGTATTATTGCACTTTAATTTCTAGGAGGTCTTTTTCATAGGATCTGCCCTAATTTTCAACTTCGTTCACTTAAATTCCTAACTTATGTGAACAATTTTTAAATCTTTGCGTTAGCCACAAAAAATGTCAACAAATGACAGGAACGCAGCCTCAGTAGCAGCCGCAACCGCGACATGACAACCAAGTGCCGCACTCACACGCACACACTCACGCACACACACACGCACACGCACACACCACAAAGTTGACTCATCAGCCTTAAAATAGGCAACAGAAAGTGCAGGCGACAGACAAACAATTTTGCCGAACATAAAATCGAGCACAACTTAATTAAATGTTGAAAGCGCGACCACAGCGGCTGTGGCCGCGGCAGGTGTCAAAAGGGGGGCAGCTGGTAAAAACGGGAAAAGGGGCGCGGTGGATACAAGGGCTGTTATGCTAGCAAAAGATGTTGACAGCTCAAGACAGACGCCCAACTTCATTTTCAGTGGGCGGCTGCTGGAAATTAGCAAAGCTGTCAACTGTCAGCGGGTTGAGTGCATAAGAGTGGTGGGTAGGGTGTGTGTGTGTGTGTCTGTGTCTGTGTGTGTGTGTGTGAGTGGAGTGTAGAAATATGTCGGCAACTTCATGGCTGGCAGGCATAGCTAAGACAATGTGTCTCACCTGCGCTTCAACACCTTGAGTCCTCTATGGAACTTGCCCCACGAACTTTACTGCTGCGCATGAATGCGCCAAATGTGTGTGTGTGTGTGTGTGTGTGTGTGTGTGTGTGTGTATGTAAGAGAGAGAGTGTGTGTTCGTGTGTGTAAATTATGGCATGTCTACATCCGTCTGCTCCGCTTCCTGCCGCCTGCCGCCTGCTGCCTTCCACCAGCCACCCACCATCTACCAACCGCCGCCCTCTGCCCGTCGCGTTGTTTGTAATTTGTTAATTTCCCGCATTTAGAAATTAATTTTCACTTCATGCGCCGCCAAGCACACAACAGCAGACTATACCGAGCCAAGTTGACTACTCACCTGGCTGACAGTGGCGCACATAAGTATGCTTTAACATTCTGCCACACACCCACACACTCGCAACTTTGGCCGCAATTACGGGTGTGTATGTATGTATTTCGTGGCAACATTTTATATTTAAATTCTTTTATGTTGTCATTAATTTGTGCAACTTGTTTTCCCATTGTTGCTGTTAATTTTTGAAGCAAGCGCACGCAATCTGTAAATGTATGTGTATCTGTTTCTGTTTCTGTATCTGTATCTGTGTATCTGTATCTGTATCTGAATCCGAATCTGAGTCTTAATCTGGCGTGTGTTTGACACGTTTATGTTTTAATTGCGCACATGTGTAAAGTACTCGCTTTATTGTTTTATTCTGTGTATGTGGAATTGCGACTTGTCGTCGTTTTTCGAAACACATTTCCCTGGCATTTTAAGCTTTTGGGGCTCTTTGCTGTTTGCGGCATTAAACTTTAATTGCTTTATTGTGTTGTGCTGGTAGCGGAAAATGGCCAACAATTGTAGACTACTTCGCTGTATCAAATGTAACGCTTTAAGTTGGCTTGAAGCTTGACTTGACGCATCTAAGGAATATACTTGATAACAAAGTAGCAACTTATAGTCGAGGCTATCCATGTCTAAAGTATTCCGCTGTATTTATTTGTATTGCTTAAAAACATCAAATGTATGTTCTCTTATGTATCATTTGCAAATATACTCGTACTTTGTTTGAATGTGTTTCAAGGATGGCATGCAATACTTTTATGAGTCAATGTGCATTTGTATTGAGTACCAAATTTCATGAAGCTATCTTTTACAATCCTTGAGATGGCAGGTGCAGACGGGCATATGAATAGATGTGATAGTTCAGTGCCAAAGAAGGGCTGTATATTCTTAGCTTTGACAGAAAGGACGACCTCAAGTCTCTTTAATTGAAGAAGAAAATAACAAAGTTTAGCAGAGATATAATTAGAATTAGTCCAATGCACCGCCCAATTTAATAAGGTAATCTAGTACTCATATATGCGTTGTTAAGTTTGAAATTCAATTCAGTCAATTTATTCAGTTAAAATTATGTAAACATTCTTATTAAACTTTTAGCAAATATCAAATGTCAGGATAGCCCAAATTTTACGCTACATCACTTTTTTCGGCCCCAAAATTAAATTTAAATCATTCAGCATGTATTTAGGCAGATTCACTTTAATTTGCCAGCATAAGCCGCTACATAGAGGCTTTTCTGTACTAACCGATCGGGTGCATCTAGCGAAGACACCAATGAACAATTTGAAACGGGTTTCGTTTAGTAAGAAATCTGATTCGGGATCTTCTGGCAAGAAAAATAAAAGTCCTTGTGATGAATACTCAAAAATACTGGACAAGCGTAGAAAAGAAAAGGAAAAACAAGAGGCAGCCCGCAAGAGAAAGGAAGAAAAGGAACGACTTAAGGCATACGAGAAACAATGTATGGAAGATCAGACGAAAGCTTGGGAGATGGAAATGAAATGCATGAATAAAGAGGATAAAAATATGATGGAAAGTTTGATGTGTTGCTTGACAGAAAACATGAAGAAAGCGTGTAAGAGAATAGCCCAAAAGAAGCTCTGTAGCGATAAAAAACTTGAAAAGAAATGCGCTGAGGTGGCTAAAAAGGAAAAGTATCAAATTATTATTAGATCAATGTGAGAAGCAAAAGAGTGAGACAAAAGCATCCCCAAAAAAGGACCAGACTGATAAGTGTCAGAAAGAGAATACCTCGAGTAAGAAACAGACTGACGAAATATGCAAATCGCAGAAAGCAAAGCAAGATAAATCGTCACAGAATTCGATTAGATCGTCACAGAATTCGATGAGATCAAAGATTCTTAAAAGTAAGGCCAAAGTGCTTGTAAATAATACTAAAAATATAAGAGAAAAGCCAAAAAGAGAAAAGAAAAAGTCAGAGAACCCAAAGAAGCATAATCTGAAACTTCACTTAGATAAAACTGACAAGAGCCAATCAAAAAAGTTGAAGAAACAAAATCCCATTGATGAAATTTGTCGTTCATTGAAAGAGCCCCCTGCAATGTCGGGTAATCCAAAAAATCTATTCATAAAGAGATTGGATAAGTGCGTTAAAGATGAATGGGCAAATGTTTGTCAATGTCAAAAAAAATTTACAAGAACTGAGCGGCAAAGATTGGCACGTGCTCACAAATGCCTTGAATCTCAAATTAGGCAAAAATGCAGAAAGAAAGTAATAAAGCAAATGTGCAAGGAATCTCAAATAATTATGCCGAAAAGAAGATTTAAAGAAAGTGCCAAGAAAAAAGAAAAAGATACTTCTAAAATGAGTAATCAGTGGAAGGAAATAGAAGTTGAGGTGAAAAATGCAAAATGTGAAGTGGAGTCTTTTATTAGGCGTGAGCTGGAGGAAATTCAATTCAAATGTAAAAAACAGATGTGTGAACTGGAGGCTGAGAAAAAGCGCCAGGAGGAGGCCTTAAAGAAGCGCGAAGCGGAGGCTCATAGAAGAAAGTGCGAGGCGGAGGAGGCTCGAAGAAAAAGGTGTGAAGAGGAGGCTCTGCGGAAAAAGTGCGAGGCGGAAGAGGCTTTAAAAAGGAAGTGCGAAGAGGAGGCGCTGCGGAAAAAGTGCGAGGAGGAAGAGGCTTTACAAAGAAAGTGCGAAGAGGAGGCGTTAAGGAAAAAGTGCGAGGAGGAAGAGGCTTTACAAAGAAAGTGTGAAGAAGAGGCGCTTAGGAAAAAGTGCGAGGTGGAAGAGGCTCTTAAGAAAAAGTGCGAAGAAGAGGAGGCTCTTAGAAAAAAGTGCGAAGAGGAGGAGGCACTTAAGAAGAAGAAAGAAGAAGAGGCTCTTAAGCAAATGTGCGAAGCGAAGGCTTTGAGGGAAAAATGCAGAGAAATCAGGAAAGAACGCGAAAAGCAAACTCTTGAGAAAAAACGAAAAGAAGAGATGGAACGAAAAGAAAAGATTCTTAAGAAAAAATGCGAAGAAGAGGCTCGTATGAAAAAATGCGAAGAGCAGGCTCTTGAGAAGAAGTGCGTGGAGGAGGAGGCTCTAAGGAAAAAGTGCGAAGAAGAGGAGGCTCTTAGAATAAAGTGCGAAGAGGAGGAAGCTCTTAAGAAAAAACGAAAAGAAGAGAAGGCTCTTAAGAAAAAACGGGAAGAAGAAGAGAAACGAAAAGCAAAAGCTCTTAAGAGAAAATGCGAGGAAGAAGCATTTAAGAAAAAGTGCGAAGAGAAGAAGGCTCTTGAGAAAAAGGAAGCAGACGCTCTTAAGAATAAGTGCGAAGTTAAACCTGAGAATAATGACGAAAACTCGCATAAAAATCATTATGATACTTTCCGCACATGCCTTTACAAAACTCTTAAGAAACAAGACTTTCTGCCCGGTAACAAGGTCACCATAGTTGGTACTGGACATGTTGGCATGAGCTGTGCCATTAGCCTGCTCGCCAAAGGCATTACCAACAACATTGCTCTCTACGATTCTAAAGAAGACTGGTGTAGAGCAGAGCGCTTGGATCTGCTAGATGGCTCGTTATTCCTTAACGACTGTCATATTGATAAGAGCCCTGGCATCGAGGGTACCAAAAACTCAAGAGTGATTGTGGTCACATCAGGTATACCCTCCAAGGCCGAGTCACGCCTTGTAGGGGCCCAAGAAACGGCTGATATTATCAAACAGGTTATGCCCGAGCTTGTCAAGCAAAGCCCCAAAGCGGTGTTCATCATTGTGTCTAACCCGGCGGATGTGATGACCTGGGTTGCTCGAAAGGTTGCCAATCTGCCCTGTGAGCGCTGCTTTAGCACTGGCTGTCACTTGGATTCAGCACGCTTCCGTATGTTGATTGCAAGGACATTGGGCGTGGCAACGCGTTCAGTGCACGGCTTTGTTTTGGGAGAGCACGGGGACAGCTCAGTACCTCTCTGGTCCACAGTTACCGTAGGAGGTACGCGACTTCAGTCACTCGTTCCGGATATAGGCAAACAGAGTGATCCGATGCAGTGGTCAAATGTGCACAAGGACGTGTTGGAGGCGGCGCACAAGGTGGTCAGGGGTAAGGGTTATACAAACTGGGCCGTTGGCCTCGCTGTCACAGACGTTGTGTCTGCCATATTTGACAACAGCAATCGAATCTTGTCATTGTCTACGAATGCCGAGGGGATATGTGGGATCAAAGAGGAGGTATTTTTGTCGTTGCCGTGTATTGTCAATGAGTGGGGACTGTATGGTGTTATAAATCCCCAGCTTTCAGATTGGGAACAGAATATGCTGAAGAAATCTGCTGAAATATTATTCAAGGTACAGTGCAGCATCAAATTCTAGCTAGAATTTTTTAATGCATTTTCTAATTTGTTCAAATAAATTTAACGTTTTATAATGTTACCCACACTGCTTACTACGTAAATTACCGTTCTGTCTTATCTATATTGAAAATTGTACTGAAACTTTAAAATTCAAAATTCAGATTCGGTCATTAAAATAAAATGAAATAAATATATGCTTTAATTGTTATATGTTTTGGGTAAGCATTAGTAATCTAACTTGATGTATAACTTCAATATAACAACATAAACAGCAGGGGCTGAAGGCATTATTTCTGTAAAGAAATTAATACGATTTGATTACTTCCATTGCTTGTTTCTCTATATACAATGGTATATATATATTTTAAATGAATTCTTAAAGAGTAACCCATTTTGTAATTGTCAACAAAATGTAGCCATTCTCTAGTCTTCTAAAAATTCAAAATTTTATTTCGGTTTTTGGTCAAAATTTTTTTTTTAAATATTGTACACATTTTTTTTTTTTTTTGGTATGTTACTAAATTCATCTATATGCAAAATCACATCGTGCATATTAATCAAATGTATTCGACGAGTCTGCCCTACAACCGCTTCAATTGTGAACTGTCGCGCACTTTCCATAAGGCAGAGCTCGGGTAAAAGTTGCGATAATCAGAAGGATGACCTCCTGAATGCTTTCCGAGCTTGTCTATATAAGCGACTTGAACAACAAGATTACCAGAAAGGGAACAAGGTGTCCATTGTCGGTGCTGGGGCTGTGGGCATGGGCTGTTGCATTGCTCTTCTCGCCAAGGGCATAACTAACAATATAGCTCTCTATGATCAGAACAATGACTTGTGCTCAGCAGAGCGCCTGGACCTGCTTCACGGCTCATTGTTCCTAAACAATTGTCATATTGAACAGTGCTCAAACCCTAATGCCACTAAAAATTCAAGAGTGGTTGTGGTCACAGCTGGAGTCCGACCCAAGGCCAATGAGACGCGTCTTCAAGTGGCGCAAAAGACGGCGGACATTATCAAAGCAGTTGTGCCTGAGCTTGCCAAACAAAGCCCCAAAGCGGTGTTCATCGTTGTATCCAACCCGGCGGATGTGATGACCTGGGTTGCTCGAAAGGTTGCCAATCTGCCGTATCAGCGTTGCCTCAGTACTGGCTGCCATTTGGATTCCGCTCGGTTCCGCTTGTATATAGCACAGCTTTTGGGCGTGTCAACCCGTTCAGTTCATGGCTATGTCCTAGGGGAGCATGGGGGGAGCTCAGTGCCTCAGTGGTCCTCAGTCACCGTAGGAGGTGTACGTCTCCAAACGCTGCTGCCAACGATAGGCACTGAGAGTGATCCAATGAAATGGTCGAAGATTCATAAAGATGTTGTGGAAGCGGCCTTTAAGGTAATAGCCGTTAAGGGTTATACGAATTGGGCAATTGGCCTCACTGTCGCAGATGTTATTTCTGCCATTTTTGAGAACAGCAATCGCATCTTGTCTTTGTCTACAAACGCAGAGGGAATGTGTGGAATCAAGGATGAGACATTTTTATCTCTACCGTGTATTGTAAACAAATGGGGACTGTCTGGTGTCTTACGTCCACACTTATCAGAATGGGAGAATTGTGCCCTTAAGAAATCGGCGGATGAGCTACTCAAGGCTCAATGTGGCATTAAATTATAGGTTGAATGAATCGTCTTGCCTTTTTAATCAGTATATTCCAGAGGTTTGAATAAATAAATTCATCGTGAGGCTTAGTTACATGCTATACAAATTAAATACACATTTGGTTTTCTTTTTGGAACAAAATTTGTTGTAGTCCGTAAGTTAAAACAAAGTCTGCTGCCAAAATGTGGCGGATTTGCAACAGTGCTCAACTACAACCAATGCTGGGCGGATGCTGGCGTTCCCAGCTCTCGACAGAGGTTAATCGAAATCTTGCGGGCAAGAGTTCCTCGAATTCTCAGCCGCCGCTGGTCATTGATTCAAACAAACAGCCTTCCAAGCAGCTGCCCTCAAATGTAGGAATGGTGAATACAGCCAAAAGGGAAACAGAAGCTAAATTCAAATCTAATATTGTTCACTCACGCCAGAGGAGCGCCAATCGCATGTTTAGAGAGAAAGTTTTCCTCAAAAAACTAACTGCAGAGAGAAAATCAGAAGTACTCCAAAAGAATAAGTTCCAATCTAAGCGACCACCGATAAAAGCAACGTGGTATGGAGGTTCAAAGCGGCTTATAGATCGATTGAGGGACCTGCTGTATGATAGGACAGATTCAACAAGTAAGATACAAAGTGATCAATTCTTCGACTGTGATGAGCCTGCCGTTGTAGATAAGATTGCGGGTGAGCCTAAGACAATGGAGCCTCAGGTGGTTTTCCAAGGGTATGAGTGTTCTGAAGAATCGAAAGAACAGAAGACAGCTTTACCAAATAATGGCAAGATCCCAGAAGCAGCAACGTCTAAGCCCTTAGACTCTCCCCACTCTATGAACTCAAAAGAGCAACGCGTACAAAACAATGCAAAAAGGACTGGCAATCGAATGTGCAATAAATGTGAAGACAAACAAAATTGTGAAAACCTAAAGATCCCGTTTTGTGATAAGGAAGATATCTCCCTATTCTCGAAAGTAAAGTCATTAACAAAGACTGAAAAGGCTGTACCGAAATCAATTGAGAATGGCGTGCAGAACCATTCCGTATCTTTACCCCTTAGTAGCGACCAAAAGCCTGTGCCGCTGCCTAGTGGTAAAGATACTCTTAAGCCTTGCAAGCTCAGTAAAGGATCAGATATTCCAGTATCACAATGTTGTCGAAGCGGGAAAAATTGCTGTAGGGAAGATAACTCTCTTTGCTGCAAAGTAAGATCCATGCCATTCCATAATAGTGCTTCACCGCGATCTAATAGAAAGCGCAAGCCTACGCTGCCACCAAGCTCAAAATTTATTTCATTTTACAGTTCTGCTGGTAAATGTGATGGCCCTGAAAAAGAATCAAATAGAAACCTGTCCGCATTTAATATTCGCAAGATCGAAGAGATTGAATCTGATCCGAACAGGCTGTTTAAGATTGTCAGGAGCAGTTCGAATGAGCAATGGGATAATCAACCGCCTAGCAAGAAGATAGAAGAGGCTCTCGAGAACTTGCGCCGATGGGAAAAAGCTTTGGGCTATGGTGCCCCTCCGCCAGACTCCACTTCTCTTTCCGCACGTAAGGAGATGGAGCTGGAGAGGGTAACCAAGTACGCCAACAAGATTCAGAAGCATAACCAGATTCGTAATCTGAGAAGACGCTTGGGCACTGATCACTCCCCGGATATCAGTGAACAGCGTGTAAATCAGACCGCTGCTACATGTCAGGAGACTTCCAAGATTAAGAAATTCGCGCATCAGGTAAAGAAACTTCTGGAACCTACCCCCGAGTCGAAAACAAAAATTGAGCCAGTCTTGGATCCAGCCAAGCCAATGAGAGACGCAAACTTAAAATCAAAAATACAGGATATGCATTATAAGAGAGCCATGGGTGACAAAGATGTTCAGTCGGAAAAGCGGAAAATGATGGAGGAAGAGGAATTTATAGATGATGTCATTATGGAAAATGACGCAACTCAAAAAAAGGACGATGTGGAAGCAAAGGATATTAAGGGACTAGACAATGAAATAAAGTTAGCATTTAATAAAACTTGGCGCGAATATCAGCGGAAAAACAACAATAAATTGAAAGATATATCGGCTAAGCAGAATCAAGTGGTAGAGAACTCAAAAAGGATAGGCCAAGAGAAAATACATAACGTAGGACACTCCGATATCGATATTACCTCTGAGATAAAACAGATCGATAGTATTATAAGGAATTGGGAGATACTTAAAAATAAATTTGCATCTCGAGTTAAGACTAAAAAGTGTTCACAAAATCTACAAGAGAAATTCAAGTTGACTGAGTTACAAGATGCCGGATCGGTACTTCAGAAGAGATGCATGGATACAATTAGGAAACAAAAGGAAGCTGCCGATAAGAATTATAGTGCATTTCAACAACTAAGGAAGAAGAACGTATCTGAACTGTGTATGAATAAGCTCGAAAAGAAAATGACTCAAGAAAATGTGAAAAGAAACAGAGCAGAAGTGTCGAAGTGCACAAAGAATGAGAAGAAGAAAAATGATGATACAATTAAAAAAATGTCCCAAGCAGCTAGAAAAAGAATGGACGCTCTTGAAAAAGAGGATCAACAATCAGTAAGGAAGAAAAAGGACGCTGAATATTCGAAAAAATGTTGGGACGCCATTTTAAAAAAGAGGTATCAGGATGCCGAAACGAAAAGGAGGGAAACGGAACACATGAGAAGCGGTCAAGAGGCTGCTAAAAGGCACAAATGCCTTGAAACTGAAAGAAAACAGAGGCAGATTGAATTAGAGAAGAGTGCACAGGCAGAAAAGATAAGAAATAAAGCTGATATTGAAAAGATGTACAGGCAAGCTAGAAGAAGGGTTGTCGAACTAGAGAAGGAACTCAGGAAAAACAGTGAGAAGAATGAGCTAAGCAAGAACCATGTTAACGACAAGAATACAGATGAATCTGATGATGGGATCAATAAATATATATTATCTCCCTGGACTAGGATGAGCGATGGTATACTTTTAACGCCGTCGTCCTTTCAATGGGATATTCTGGGATGCCCTCAAAATCAAAAGGGCATCATTGAAACTGGTGGTCTGAAAGATTCCCTGGGAATCCCGTTCCTAACAAGACGTCTTGACAGTAAATTATATTTATTGGATATGCAAAATCGTCTGGCCCTCGCCGATAATCTCATACAGCGTCAGTCTTCTCTTATACCTGATGAAAATGATATAAGTTCACAGCCCAATGTAGATGAAAATAATCAAGAGGATTCATTAATAATTCAGTGGATTCGAAAATTTGCCCAGCTACCGTTGCAGTTGAGACCGGGATCAAATATTTTGTTACCCTTGCCCCACTCTAAGGGGGGCTACATCATCGGGGGGAGCAGCACGGGCTCCTCATTGATTTGGCCCGACTTTACAGTGGATCAAGGGTATAAATTTGGAGATGCCGATTCTTAAACTGAATTCAAGTTGCACAGCTTTGACTTAACATCTAAATAAATGAAATAAAATATTTGTATATTCACTTTTAAAAATTATTATTCTCGTATCTTACGGGTTATAAACATGTAATAGTTTTAGAGAAATAGCTGAAATAAATAATCTAATCAGTCTTATACAGAAACTAAAAAACGTTGCAGTTGCTAGCTCCCGACTGCGGTATACTTTGTCTCAGTATGTTTCCTTTTGACAGCATAGAATCAAATATATAATTTTGTTTTGGTTTCGTTTGTATGATATTCTAAAAGTGCAATACTAATTATTAAGCAATTGTATTTTAAAGAAGTGTCATTTGATTTATTTTATAAGAATATTTTGATTTGTTTTGACACTTGCATTGATGAATCGAATTTAAAATCCAATTTGAGAGCCAAACTAATTTGAATTAGGTCCGCTTCACTTTGTGAACGATTTGACTAAGAGCAACGAGTAAACGCTGTAGACTTTTATTAGGATCTGACTATGAAATCTGCCCGGAGCAAATAAACAAATACATTTATGAGTATGTATGTGGACATAATTTGGCTGGCATGTCAAAGCAAACATAAAGGCTTCTCAAAATATTGATTGTCGCATTGTTTTATTGATGAAATAATAAATTTGCCAGCGCACAAATACACATTGCCCAGAGTATTCATATCTGTTTTTGCTTTAGGTTATGAATTTTCAGGCATGATAATGAAAGTTATCGGGCACAAAGTAAACAAGCTTGAGGTGCTGCCTTTATGTTTAGACAGGTCATCTGGCGGACAGGCATATAGACACACAGACACACAGTCAGATTGACAGACGGACGGGGAATGCGTATTTGGTTTTCATTTCATATTGATTTCACAGTATGTGGATATTGGCAAAGCAAATTTGCAGACGCCTCAACACGACTCGACTCGTCTCGTCTCGTCTCGACCACCTCGGCTGGCCATCATCAACAGCTATCCGTTTAAATTATTAACGTATGAGTAATTTGTATGACATATAAACAAAAGTCTGTGTTAGTTGCACGCTTCACTGGCTTGGCTGCCACAACCTCAGCCTTAGCTGCTCCTGTTTCTGCTCTGTGTCATGTGCCCTGTCGTCCTATCGTCCTGTCTCATTTTTTGGGTTTTCTATTTCAAATGCGACGACGACAGTTTGCCAGGCTGTGTTCCCATGTGACCCATGGGTTCTGTGCCCGGGGAATTGGTTTTTGTGTGCGACAAATGAGTTGTGTGTAATTAAGTCCTGGCCCAAAACGTTGTCGAGAACAACTCGTGTGTTTGCGTTGCGACAGCTTCGAAGATACTAGTAGTTGCCAACAGCAGCAACGGAATTCGAGCTTCAAATTGGCTGCCTTAGGAGTAGACACAACATTGACAAAATTGATTAGCTTAGCCAAGGAATAAAAGAAAATAACCTTAATTTTAGCAGCTCTGGAAGGGTATAAATATAGGATATCCTGTTAAGATATGTTGCAAATGTATTACATAAAAGGATACCTAAAAACATGTATATGAAGTCGTTAGTGTATGAAGCAAATTTCTCTGTTATAGTTAAAGCCTTCGTCATTTATTTGAACTTAAGATGAAGAATGTATTATGCATATAATGTTAACTAACTTGTAACTATTACACGCGTAGAAACTGCCGATCATTTTAAAACAATTATTTAAAGTATTTCACTAATTTTTTTATTCTCATTTCAGGTAAGTGCTTTAACTCAATCGTAAGTTTAACCACTAATCATTTCAATAACCCCAAAAATTTGCCTGTCTTCAAACTCTTTGTTTTACCAGCTACCACTTCCTACTAAACTTTTGTCTTTAATTTGAAAACTTTTCAGCTGTAGTTTAGCGTTAAAAAAAACCCAAAGCAAACTGAAAATCAAAGCCTAAAAAAGTAAAATATATGGTTAAAGCTGGCAGAAACCAAAGCACAAACAATTCGAACACTGAATTCCACGCAATGGCCAAGCGTCAAACGTCGGACGCAAAATCAAAGCATACTTTTCAGCATGCTCAACGCAACCGCTAAACTGGCCAGTCGGCCGGACGGACAGACGGCTGGACGGCTGGACGGCCGGACGGATAGTACAGCGGACCGAGGAGAAACGAATAGACAGACGGACATTGCGAGCCGCTCAACCCGGCCGCATAGTTTAAGCAAACTTTTTGTTTCAAAGCAGAGAGCAAAATAAAATGGAAAAAGTGGAAACGCCACTATTACATTAAAACAGAAAAATAATTGCAAAAATTTTTCAAAACTTTTGAACTTTCGCTGGGTTTTTCAATTTTTGCATTTCTCTTATTTTGTTGGTCGGTTTCTGCATTCTGGCCCCTTTTATTTTACGCATTCATTCTTTGAATAGCTGGCAAATATCGCTGGTAAACTTTAAAACACGCTGACGACGCTCATTACAACTAATAATGTTAATAATCATTAAAGTGCCGCATTAGACGAGCTCTGTGCCTCCTCTCTGGCTTCCAAGTGGAGAGTGTGTGGGGCTGAAAACAATTGCTTGGCAAAGGATTTCTGAGGCTCCTGCTGCCGCCGTGTGGCACACACAAATTGCAAAAATTAAAAATTAAAACTTTTCAAAACTAATTAAAAATCTGTTGCATCCTTGAATGCCAATCGATAGTCCTGATTCCTACGAGTACAGGAATGTATGGGTTTTCGAAATCCTTAAGGATTTGGCCGAGCTATAGCTAAAAGTATACCGCAAGATATTCTTGCTGAAGATCAGCAGCCCACAAGTACGCAACAAAAATTTTGAATTGCTGCTAAAATAGTACTGTTTTCTATTAGCTCCCATTCAGCCATATCCTTGCAGATTTTAAAAGGACCTTGTGCGTTAGGATCGTAAGGACCTACTCTATCGATTGGCATTCAAGGATTATGGGGTCATCTAAGGACCATCGACTTGTAAATTTTCAGTCCGAGGGCGAAAGGAATCGTGCCCAAAATACAAGATCCTCAATATCTTGGGAACTACAAGGACGAATTTAATGTCCTTTGGCCAGTTGGTAGCCCTGATAATGTCAAGTTGTCTGACACAGGACTCGTCAGGATACGCAAGGATACGGCCGAGAAATCGCCTATTTTCTGTATAGACAAAAGTCCTTATTTCTCAGCTCCTTTAAGGATCTTAGTCCTTTGTTGATTATATTCGGATTTGGGATGAAGTGCTCTACCTTTTGGCCAAAGGACATCAAAATCGTCCTTGAAATGACCGAGTTACAGGCGATCTTGTGATTTTTGATCCATTTTTGCTGACCTACCCCCTTGCAAAAAAGTGAAGTGTTTTTTTCGGTGAAATCCTGGAAATCCTTGAATGGCAATCGATAGTCCTGATTCCTACGAGTACAGAAATGTATGGGTTTTCAAAATCCTTAAGGATTTGGCCAAGTTATAGCTAATAATATGCCGCAAGGTTTTGTTGCTCAGCAGCTTGTAAGATCAGCAGCCCAAGAGTATGCAACAAATATTTTGAATTTCTGCACACACATATGGAACGGTTTTCTAGTAGCTCCTATTCAGCCATATCCTTGCAGATTTTAAAAGGACCTTGGCGTTAGGATCGTAAGGACCTACTCTATCGATTGGCATTCAAGGATTATGGGGTCATCTAAGGACCATCGACTTGTAAATTTTCAGTCCGAGGGCCAAAGGAATCGTGCCCAAAATACAAGATCCTCGATATCTTGGGAACTACAAGGACGAATTTAATGTCCTTTGGCCAGTTGGTAGCCCTGATAATGTCAAGTTGTCTGACACAGGATTCGTCAGGATACGCAAGGATACGGCCGAGAAATCGCCAATTTTCTGTATAGACAAAAGTCCTTATTTCTCAGCTCCTTTAAGGATCTTAGTCGTTTGTTGATTATATTCGAATTTGGGATGAAGTGCTCTACCTTTTGGCCAAAGGACATCAAAATCGTCCTTGAAATGACCGAGTTACAGGCGATCTTGTGATTTTTGATCAATTTTTCTGACCTACCCCCTTGCAAAAAAGTGAAGTGTTTTTTTCGGTGAAATCCTGGAAATCCTTGAATGGCAATCGATAGTCCTGATTCCTACGAGTACAGAAATGTATGGGTTTTCGAAATCCTTAAGGATTTGGCCAAGTTATAGCTAATAATATGCCGCAAGGTTTTGTTGCTCAGCAGCTTGTAAGATCAGCAGCCCAAGAGTATGCAACAAATATTTTGAATTTCTGCACACACATATGGAACGGTTTTCTAGTAGCTCCTATTCAGCCATATCCTTGCAGATTTTAAAAGGACCTTGGCGTTAGGATCGTAAGGACCTACTCTATCGATTGGCATTCAAGGATTATGGGGTCATCTAAGGACCATCGACTTGTAAATTTTCAGTCCGAGGGCCAAAGGAATCGTGCCCAAAATACAAGATCCTCGATATCTTGGGAACTACAAGGACGAATTTAATGTCCTTTGGCCAGTTGGTAGCCCTGATAATGTCAAGTTGTCTGACACAGGATTCGTCAGGATACGCAAGGATACGGCCGAGAAATCGCCAATTTTCTGTATAGACAAAAGTCCTTATTTCTCAGCTCCTTTAAGGATCTTAGTCCTTTGTTGATTATATTCGGATTTGGGATGAAGTGCTCTACCTTTTGGCCAAAGGACATCAAAATCGTCCTTGAAATGACCGAGTTACAGGCGATCTTGTGATTTTTGATCAATTTTTCTGACCTACCCCCTTGCAAAAAAGTGAAGTGTTTTTTTCGGTGAAATCCTGGAAATCCTTGAATGGCAATCGATAGTCCTGATTCCTACGAGTACAGAAATGTATGGGTTTTCGAAATCCTTAAGGATTTGGCCAAGTTATAGCTAATAATATGCCGCAAGGTTTTGTTGCTCAGCAGCTTGTAAGATCAGCAGCCCAAGAGTATGCAACAAATATTTTGAATTTCTGCACACACATATGGAACGGTTTTCTAGTAGCTCCTATTCAGCCATATCCTTGCAGATTTTAAAAGGACCTTGGCGTTAGGATCGTAAGGACCTACTCTATCGATTGGCATTCAAGGATTATGGGGTCATCTAAGGACCATCGACTTGTAAATTTTCAGTCCGAGGGCGAAAGGAATCGTGCCCAAAATACAAAATACTCAATATCTTGGGAACTACAAGGACGAATTTAATGTCCTTTGGCCAGTTGGTAGCCCTGATAATGTCAAGTTGTCTGACACAGGACTCGTCAGGATACGCAAGGATACGGCCGAGATATCGCCTGTTTTCTGTATAGAAAAAAGTCCTTATTTCTCAGCTCCTTTAAGGATCTTAGTCCTTTGTTGATTATATTCGGATTTGGGATGAAGTGCTCTACCTTTTGGCCAAAGGACATCAAAATCGTCCTTGAAATGACCGAGTTACAGGCGATCTTGTGATTTTTGATCAATTTTTCTGACCTACCCCCTTGCAAAAAAGTGAAGTGTTTTTTTCGGTGAAATCCTGGAAATCCTTGAATGGCAATCGATAGTCCTGATTCCTACGAGTACAGAAATGTATGGGTTTTCGAAATCCTTAAGGATTTGGCCAAGTTATAGCTAATAATATGCCGCAAGGTTTTGTTGCTCAGCAGCTTGTAAGATCAGCAGCCCAAGAGTATGCAACAAATATTTATGAATTTCTGCACACACATATGGAACGGTTTTCTAGTAGCTCCCATTCAGCCATATCCTTGCAGATTTTAAAAGGACCTTGTGCGTTAGGATCGTAAGGACCTACTCTATCGATTGGCATTCAAGGATTATGGGGTCATCTAAGGACCATCGACTTGTAAATTTTCAGTCCGAGGGCGAAAGGAATCGTGCCCAAAATACAAAATACTCAATATCTTGGGAACTACAAGGACGAATTTGATGTCCTTTGGCCAGTTGGTAGCCCTGATAATGTCAAGTTGTCTGACACAGGACTCGTCGGGATACGCAAGGATACGGCCGAGAAATCGCCAATTTTCTGTATAGACAAAAGTCCTTATTTCTCAGCTCCTTTAAGGATCTTAGTCCTTTGTTGATTATATTCGGATTTGGGATGAAGTGCTCTACCTTTTGGCCAAAGGACATCAAAATCGTCCTTGAAATGACCGAGTTACAGGCGATCTTGTGATTTTTGATCAATTTTTCTGACCTACCCCCTTGCAAAAAAGTGAAGTGTTTTTTTCGGTGAAATCCTGGAAATCCTTGAATGGCAATCGATAGTCCTGATTCCTACGAGTACAGAAATGTATGGGTTTTCGAAATCCTTAAGGATTTGGCCAAGTTATAGCTAATAATATGCCGCAAGGTTTTGTTGCTCAGCAGCTTGTAAGATCAGCAGCCCAAGAGTATGCAACAAATATTTTGAATTTCTGCACACACATATGGAACGGTTTTCTAGTAGCTCCTATTCAGCCATATCCTTGCAGATTTTAAAAGGACCTTGGCGTTAGGATCGTAAGGACCTACTCTATCGATTGGCATTCAAGGATTATGGGGTCATCTAAGGACCATCGACTTGTAAATTTTCAGTCCGAGGGCCAAAGGAATCGTGCCCAAAATACAAAATACTCAATATCTTGGGAACTACAAGGACGAATTTAATGTCCTTTGGCCAGTTGGTAGCCCTGATAATGTCAAGTTGTCTGACACAGGATTCGTCAGGATACGCAAGGATACGGCCGAGATATCGGCTGTTTTCTGTATAGAAAAAAGTCCTTATTTCTCAGCTCCTTTAAGGATCTTAGTCCTTTGTTGATTATATTCGGATTTGGGATCAAGTGTTCTATCTTTTGGCCAAAGGACATCAAAATCGTCCTTGAAATGACCGAGTTACAGGCGATCTTGTGATTTTTGATCCTTTTTCTGACCTACCCCCTTGCAAAAAAGTGAAGTGTTTTTTTCGGTGAAATCCTGGAAATCCTTGAATGGCAATCGATAGTCCTGATTCCTACGAGTACAGAAATGTATGGGTTTTCGAAATCCTTAAGGATTTGGCCGAGCTATAGCTAATAAGGATGCCGCAAGATTTTGTGCTCAGCAGCTGTATGCAAAAGTATGCAACAAATATTTATGATTTTCTGCACACACATATGGAACGGTTTTCTAGTAGCTCCCATTCAGCCATATCCTTGCAGATTTTAAAAGGACCTTGTGCGTTAGGATCGTAAGGACCTACTCTATCGATTGGCATTCAAGGATTATGGGGTCATCTAAGGACCATCGACTTGTAAATTTTCAGTCCGAGGGCGAAAGGAATCGTGCCCAAAATACAAAATACTCAATATCTTGGGAACTACAAGGACGAATTTGATGTCCTTTGGCCAGTTGGTAGCCCTGATAATGTCAAGTTGTCTTACACAGGACTCGTCAGGATACGCAAGGATAAGGCCGAGAAATCGCCACTTTTCTGTATAGACAAAAGTCCTTATTTCTCAGCTCCTTTAAGGATCTTAGTCCTTTGTTGATTATATTCGGATTTGGGATGAAGTGCTCTACCTTTTGGCCAAAGGACATCAAAATCGTCCTTGAAATGACCGAGTTACAGGCGATCTTGTGATTTTTGATCAATTTTTCTGACCTACCCCCTTGCAAAAAAGTGAAGTGTTTTTTTCGGTGAAATCCTGGAAATCCTTGAATGGCAATCGATAGTCCTGATTCCTACGAGTACAGAAATGTATGGGTTTTCGAAATCCTTAAGGATTTGGCCAAGTTATAGCTAATAATATGCCGCAAGGTTTTGTTGCTCAGCAGCTTGTAAGATCAGCAGCCCAAGAGTATGCAACAAATATTTTGAATTTCTGCACACACATATGGAACGGTTTTCTAGTAGCTCCTATTCAGCCATATCCTTGCAGATTTTAAAAGGACCTTGGCGTTAGGATCGTAAGGACCTACTCTATCGATTGGCATTCAAGGATTATGGGGTCATCTAAGGACCATCGACTTGTAAATTTTCAGTCCGAGGGCGAAAGGAATCGTGCCCAAAATACAAAATACTCAATATCTTGGGAACTACAAGGACGAATTTGATGTCCTTTGGCCAGTTGGTAGCCCTGATAATGTCAAGTTGTCTGACACAGGACTCGTCGGGATACGCAAGGATACGGCCGAGATATCGCCTGTTTTCTGTATAGAAAAAAGTCCTTATTTCTCAGCTCCTTTAAGGATCTTAGTCCTTTGTTGATTATATTCGGATTTGGGATCAAGTGCTCTATCTTTTGGCCAAAGGACATCAAAATCGTCCTTGAAATGACCGAGTTACAGGCGATCTTGTGATTTTTGATCCTTTTTCTGACCTACCCCCTTGCAAAAAAGTGAAGTGTTTTTTTCGGTGAAATCCTGGAAATCCTTGAATGGCAATCGATAGTCCTGATTCCTACGAGTACAGAAATGTATGGGTTTTCGATATCCTTAAGGATTTGGCCGAGCTATAGCTAAAAGGATGCCGCAAGATTTTCTAGAGGGTATGCAAAAGTATGCAACAAATTTTATGATTTTCTGCACACACATATGGAACGGTTTTCTAGTAGCTCCCATTCAGCCATATCCTTGCAGATTTTAAAAGGACCTTGTGCGTTAGGATCGTAAGGACCTACTCTATCGATTGGCATTCAAGGATTATGGGGTCATCTAAGGACCATCGACTTGTAAATTTTCAGTCCGAGGGCGAAAGGAATCGTGCCCAAAATACAAAATACTCAATATCTTGGGAACTACAAGGACGAATTTGATGTCCTTTGGCCAGTTGGTAGCCCTGATAATGTCAAGTTGTCTGACACAGGACTCGTCGGGATACGCAAGGATTCGGTCGAGATATCGCTCATTTTCTGTGTACATAAAAGTCCTTATTTCTCAGCTCCCATAAGGATCTTAGTCCTTTGGTGATTATATTCGGATTTGACAGGATAGGTGCTATCTTTGACTTGAGCAAAATAAAATGGAAAAAGTGGAAACGCCACTATTACATTAAAACAGAAAAATAATTGCAAAAAATTTACAAAACTTTTGGTATTTCCAATTTTGGCATTTCTTCTATTTTGTTGGTCGGTTTTTGCATTCTGGCCCCTTTTATTTTACGCATTCATTCTTTGAATAGCTGGCAAATATCGCTGGTAAACTTTAAAACACGCTGACGACGCTCATTACAACTAATAATGTTAATAATCATTAAAGTGCCGCATTAGACGAGCTCTGTGCCTCCTCTCTGGCTTCCAAGTGGA
This sequence comes from Hirtodrosophila histrioides, assembly GCA_037075165.1. NCBI lineage: Eukaryota > Metazoa > Arthropoda > Insecta > Diptera > Drosophilidae > Hirtodrosophila > Hirtodrosophila histrioides. The sequence continues at coordinate 350,268 of JBAMCL010000239.1, forward strand.
GAGTGTGTGGGGCTGAAAACAATTGCTTGGCAAAGGATTTCTGAGGCTCCTGCTGCCGCCGTGTGGCACACACAAATTGCAAAAATTAAAATACTTTTCAAAACTAATTAAAATTGTGTTGCATACTTTTGGCAAGCGACTGGCCCCGGGCATGATTTGCTCTGTCCCTTCTCCTAGAAGCCTGGGCCAAACTTCTTTCCCAGCCGGTTAGCCATTGACGTTCGACGTCAACTTCGATTATTGCGGCGTATTTAAAACGAACTCTCTGGCCATCTCTTTCTCGCCGTGAATGCCTGTCTCCTTCTGCTTTTACGGGCTGCCTTTGCCGTATTTTAAGTGGCCAAACTTTTACCATTTTTCTCTTGTGTTTTGGTTTGGTTTTTGGGGTTCCCCGTCGCTGCTACACATTTCTCCACCTTTTGACTGAGATCTATAACATTTGGGCTTAAGTAAGGGTGGGTGGAAGGCAAAAAGTATTCATATTTTAATATAATAATAATTCAAGAGATGACGCTATAAATAATCGATTGTAAATTGATATAGTCGACATTACCAATATGAATTTCATCGGTTAAGTGTTTTACTAATATTTAGAGTTAGTTCAATTTGTTATAAAAGTATTTAAAGCTTCATTTGAACTTACCGTATTTTAAAAGTGGGAAATTTAAATTGTTGACCCTTAAAAGCCTTGCATTATCAACACTAAGGCTTTTTGTAAGGACTTCGTCAGTGCGTTTCATCGTCATAGCTTTCGTGGCACCCTATTGTATATTACGTAGCCGAGCGACCCCTTCGCCATCTGTCACACCCGCTGCATGCATTAAACTTGATAGCACCACACACACACACATGCACACACATACACACCGATGCAAACTCAATACAAATGAGCAGTGGCCCAGCGGCTGTGAACATCAAACGCGTTAAGCAACTTCAAAGCTCAGCCAAGTGCATGAAATGCGCCGCAGTCGATGCCGAGGACGCTTGGGCGGCATTCAACACGCCACGACTTTTGCAGCCAAAGCAAATCAAAAGGAAATAATGGCGCAGTGGCATGAAACGCAATGAACGGTGCTCCACCAGAAGCAAAGGCAGAAGCTGGAGCTGGCGCTGGAGCAGGAGCCTCTGCGTCGGCCTTCACTCGTGCCACTCGGCGACTAAATGGCGCGCACGAAGTGCTCACGTGCACCTGCCAGGGCAGGATGCAAGGATGCCAGGATGCTGGCTATGCATTCGAATTACAGCAGCAGTGAGTGCAGCTTTGCATTTCTGATGCCTGATGCCTGATGCCCGATGCCCGATGCCTGGCAATTAATTAGGATTATATGTGTCGTCTGGCCAGCGCCTAAAAGCATGCAACACATGTGCTCGTTACCGTTGCTCGTAGCTCGTTCCTCGTTCCTCGTTGCTCGTCAACGTCCTCTTATAGCTACGGCACCAGCTTGACTTCCGCAGCGTGACAGGCACAGCGCCTAAATAGTTTGATTAAGCAAATTTATTGCAGCACGCTCTCACTCGCAATTAATGGCAGTCGAATGCCACTACACTGAGAAAACGAATGGCGGCCCCATGTGCAGCACCATTCTCTGCAACGGCAAATGTATATTTAGTATTTGTATTATATTATGATTTGATATAAACATAAGCGTGGAAAGCTAAGTAAATAATCATTAAATTATTACATTTAATTACCACTAGTTGAAGCTGCAGTACAGTACAACTAGTTAATTAAATATGCAAATTAAAGCAAAAAAAAATTATTTTATTACAGAAAAATTATATTTTTTAAAGGTGCAAACAATGATTTAGTTCTTGATACGTTAGTTTTAGTACGACTTTTTCTCGAGTGTAGCTACTGCCACGCCTCAATGCATAATGTGAACTGAAACTAAACTCAATCAATCAACAAAGTCGAAGCTTGCACATTTTTAATGATGACGACGACTTCACTAGACGATGCTCATTAAAATTGCGCAGCGCTTGCAACTTGAATATGGGTATATACTCATAACTTCGCATTCCGCCTCCCTCCAACGCTTGGACTTTGTCCGGCTTTTATAGGCGTCCATTTCTTGCGAACACTAACGACTTTTTAAGTATTTACACACAATTTGGCGTTCGTTTGAGCAAACTTTTATCGCAGACAGCCGCAAAGTACGCAATGGCATTTTTCATACTTTTCAAAGGCGCCCGTCAAATTTTTGTGGCCCGTTTTCTTGATGTGTGGGTAAAAGTTTACGCTTCATTATCTAACTGTTCTACAGTTTTGTTTGTCATTTGAAAATTGCAGCTGCCAGGCCATCAGCTTGAAGTTTTGATAACAGAAAACTGCAGCACTTTTACACGCCTCTAACCCGAGGCATTCATTCCGACACTCAGTTTTAGTTGTGGGTTCAGATTCAGATTGTGAGTGCCTCTGTGGCACCTGCTGATAAGTCGCCGCTCCCTGTGAAGTCTCCGACGCCGCTCAAGCAAACATTTGCCAGCTCTAGTTCTAGTTGCAACATGCCTCAAGGTGTATCACATGCAACTTGTCTGCTTTTTTCCATCCGTTTTTTTGGTGCAACTTTGCTTGGCCTGCTCTGCCTGCCTGTCTCAGTCGTTGTGTGTTGGCTTTTGTGACAGCCTAGCTGCAGGCTGCTGTGAAACTTGTGTTTGCCTTGGTCAGTTGTAAAGGCTTGTGAAACAGTTGAGCTTCGTTCTTTGTTTGGTAACACAGCAATAATAGTTGACTGTAAGGAAAAAGAAATATTTATTGCATACTTTATGCTGAAGATTCAAAAAAAGTAGTTGATTTTCCGGATAACGTTCTTGAATTTGTCTCAATTATTCAGTTCAGATAGAGCCTCAACTCTTTTCCAGGTATAAAAGCATTTTTTTCTAATTATTACGAGTAAATAGTATTTCATATAAAAGTTGTAAAGAAAAGACAGCTTAGAGTTATTCAAACATGTGATACAGCTTTGAAATATTTAATTTTAATGCACTGCATTTAAAAAGCATAAACTATAAACTAAGGATATTTTTAAACTGTTTTTAGCTTATAATTATTTGTTGAAAAACTCTAGTAGTCACAATAATTTCCAGAATTTATACAGAATTTGCATTCATGAAATTTATTCCCGCAGAAAGTTCCTGTACAATTTTCTGATTGAATTATCGGCAATTTAGTTCAATTTATTTGGAAAATACTTGAGTCTTAATTCTTAAGGTATTGTGTTTAAGATGCAGTAAACATATCGTAGTGTACAACTCAATAATTTAAAAAAAATTCATTGCTGTCTGTTGCTCAAGTTCACGTATTTTTGTATCTTAAGAGTCACTGTTCCTGACTTTTCAGTGGCTGTTATAAGCCGGGCTAAAAACAATGTCTATTGGCTGTTTCGCAGCAGCTGCCGGCGTTTTGTTTAGTCCTGTCTTAAGTTCGCTCTTCGGGAATCTACACAGCTGGCAATAGTGACAGAAACAAAAGCAAAAACTTTGCAGCTGGCTGCACGTGCTGTCTATGCAAACAGGAGGAAAAGCACAAGTTAAACCAGAAGAGTTTTCCGTATTTCATTTCAGAGTAAACGGCTCGGTGCTTGGCTTTTGTACAACGGTCAAATCGAGACGTTGCGGGTCGCACCCGCGACATCAAAGTGAAAGTCACGCGTTTTACGTCTATTTACCACTTTGTCTGGTAGTTTTTTTCTTTCCCTATTCTTTTTTTTTTTATTTTATACTATTTCCTCTAGCATTTGGTAAAGTGCAAAGCCAGGCAACCAGGCAGACCGGCAGTTGCCTGGTGTCTGAGTCTCCTCGATGTCTGCTCTGTCATCCGCGTCTGCCATCAACTGGCTGGATGTGGGCTCTTGTCTGCCTCATTATGTTTTTCTTTTGGCTCGTCCGCTGTCGCTGGCAATATTTTTATGTAAACAACCAACAAATGGACAAACTGACAGACTGGCAAACTGACAAACTGACAAGCGCACAAATGCCATACAAAACTGGCAAATCATCAAAAATACAGCAGACGGCGCCCTAACGAAGCGACGTCTTCGCTTCTTTCATTTGCTTTGTGCAATTATGGCCATCTATCCACCTCCCTACCCCTTTCGTTTGCCCTACACTATGAAATTAGAGAACATCCCGGGGAAAAATGTCGCGTCATTGTTGTCTGGCCATCGATTGGCGCTGACGATAAAAATTTAATTGCAGCTTACCGAAATCCTTAAGGGAACTGACCTTGGGACCCGCCCCCGTCAGCCTTTATCCAGCTTACGGGATATTCGTTTAAGTTTATGCTCTGAAATATGCCAATTTCACCTTTCTTGGGTTCTGCTCACATATTTTATTGTATAGTTTAAATAATGCTCAACATTTTGTGTGCTAAGGTGTAAGGGTTTCTCTTGGGGCTATGGGGTTTTCCTATTCCGTTTTTTTTTTTTTTTTGGTTTTTTGCATAAAATTTGCATTGAATTTCTTTACTGGCAGCCGTAAAGTGGGCTACGTGTATTTAATTTGTAGCTGCTTGGGAACTTGTATACCCAGCGCTAAATCATGTGCATGGGGTAGCTAAAAGTTGCCTTATATAATTGAATTTCAATGAAATAAGAATAAATTGTTCGAATTCTTAATTTATTTAAGCAGAGAATTTACTATAAATAATGAACATAATTCTAAGAATTTGCCAATTGCATAGATAAGTATGATTAGCGTTATTTTAAACACTATTTCACCTACTTAGTATGATAATTATCTAGAAGTTGCGAGTCCAATTGAAAATGCATTCTTTTAGCTTAAAGACATGGCCACAAAAACACACAAATCAACTCAATAAGCTTGCAACTCATAGGGCCTGGTTTGCCTGCAAGAAGCAGGCCAATGAAACAAGTTACTTGCCAACGCCCTGGGCAAACATTGAAGGCATCCAGCTGCCTGAAAGTATGGTACATTGTTTGCACAAACGCACTCGATCGCTAGTCAGGACACGACTCAGACTGGAGCAGAGTAGAGTTCTAGCCACGCCCACAGGCTGCTGGCCATGTGCTGTTTTCTGCTGTTTGTTTATTTACGCACAAGCGAGGCAAAAACTTATTTCATATTCATAGAAAAATCGCAGACACATGTGCCGTGAAGGTTCTCGCCAGCTGTTATACACACACACACATACACATACACACACACACACACACTCGCACATAAATACACAAACACAACTCGTTGTTTGGGCGGAGTAAATCAGCAGCTAAGTAAGTAAAATGCTTCATAAATTGCTTCAAGTGGCGCAGCTGGCTGACAGCAGCTTTGAAAGCATTATGCGCTGGCAAATGCTGGGCCAGGACCCCAAGCCAGCCAAGGATATGGCAATCCTCTCTGTGTATATCTATGCGTGCTTTCCTGTGTGTACGTGTGTGTGTGTGTGTGTGTTGGGGCATCCGTTTTAAAGGATATCAGCATGCATAAATCTAAATCAGAGAATCAAATGAAGAAATTCTAACGAAAAATCAAAGTCACTTGCATCATCATCAGTATCCTGGTTATCATCATGATAACATATAATGAGAATTGTGTATTCCTTGCGAACAAACCCATTTGCTTTTGGCTTTCATAGGCAGTTGGAAAATTCAAGCAAGCGTAAAATTTACGCATCACTCAGTTCTCCCAAAAATATTTGCACTGAAATGTCTCTGATTCTCAACATTGAACGGAAATTTTCAACAATATTTTGCTTATTTCATGGCCTTTCTATCCCCGGCCCGCTCTCTAACATAATTCAAACAATTGTGACAGATTTTCACAGTGTGCGGCCCACAAGTCGAAAGGATTTGTGTCTCTGACATTCTATTTATTTATTTATAGTATAAATGTTCAGGCTGGCCAGTTAATAAGCGGAACGTGTTGATAATTTTATATTGTTTTTGTTTTCTGTTCGGCTTGCTTTGGTTTTCTGTGTCAAATTTGTGGGTCTTCGGGTTTAATTGCTTGTAAGATTTAATGGGAAATTAATAAGTTGAAAAATGTGCGCCGGAAGTTCCAGCAATTTGTAAAAGCAATTTTCTATAACACAAAATTGTGTGAAATGGGTTCGTTGAGGGCTTTCAATGTGATAAATGTGACAGGAAATATGAAATTTATTTGGCATGCTCCCGGATAAGATGGCGATAAGTGAAAGCTGTTGTGTATCGAGCTGGAAATAGTTAATAAAATTGAACAGATTAAATTTAAAACTAAACAAAAGGTTTTATTGACTGAGTAAAAGTGCAATGAGCAAAGTAAACTCCAAGCTTTCATTTAATTAGAAATTGTTTATTAGATTTATTTTATAGCATTGAATGTCTCTGTATAATCAAAACTGCGATTTGACGAAGTTCGCTCAATACAAATATTCATGTAATATGATAAAGATATATTTTAATTGGGTAAATTCAACTAAAACTTTTGCAAACATATATAAGTCGACAAATAATATAGTATAATTCGGCAGATCTAAAATGATTTCATGAAAAATCAGTTATTTTTAACTAGTAATATTTCAAGCTACTTATTATTTAATCAATTAGTGCAGTGTTTGGCCTGCAAACATTTAATGGCAATAATACCACAATTTACGTTTAAATTGCTGTTAAATATTGTCCAAATACAATGCAGGCATTTGAAATACAACTATTGCTAAGATTTCACAACTGAATTGTTCAAAGTAAATCAAGCAAATATTTCCAGTCAGTTGCCAAGAATAACAGGCAAGAAAATATATTTTATTATCACACAACAAATGGTTGGCAATTAAAACAACACTTTCACGTACATATATAGAATGTAAGCAATTAGCATTTAACTGCAAATATAATATAACTAAATAATGCAGAGAGAGAAAGAGAGAGAGAGAGAGAGAGAGAGAGAGAGAGTGGAGCGGCAGTAGAAAGTCACTTAGTGTTGAAGTTTAGTAACTGGTCAACACTTTGCCTCGAGTAACTTATATTACATAATTGCGCCTAATGACATGCAACGAATTTACCTAAAATTCAATTTCCGCACACAAGCTGCAAACAGGACACAGTGCCAGTGAATGTCCTGGAGACGTGCAAGCCTTTGGTTGGCATACAAAAGCCAAAATAACATAATTATGCAGACGAGTAATGTAATGGGAGCAGGGGAGTAGGACAGCAATGAAATGGAAATGGTAGCTACTGTTAGCAACGCCAGCGAGCTGCTCATTTAATAGCAATTTAATTGTGATCATAATTAGGTTCATGCCTGTCGTCTGTGTGTGCGGTGTGTGTGTGTGTGTGTGTGTTTGCGGCTGTTGTACCTGCTGCGTTGAAGTCCTGACCAAACAGGTACTGTTTGAAATTTGAAATTAATATTAAATCATTAACACAATCAGAATGTTCAGGCAATTACCAAGTTCTGCACTTAGACGCAAACCTTTTGGAATATTTGATCCTTAGCATCCTTTAATTAATCATTTCGATGCCTATTGACGCCTATAAGCATGTAACCACAATTAGATAGCAATTGCAGCTGCTTTAAAGCAAGTCTCTTGATTTATGCTATTTTGCAGCAATTATTCAAACAGTGCCAACCAAGAGTATGCAGTCCAAAGAAAAAAAAATAAAAAAACTGCACAAAAGCAAATTGAAACTGTGTCAAAGATGGCAACCAAACAGGAGAACTTTGCTGGCGCCGATCCGGCGTCGACAGGCAGACAGCCAAATGAGCAACCACTGACCCGCTGGGTGGTTCAGCTGGCGCGAGTGGTTGCCCGGTATGTGTTTCTGGCTTGTGTGCACATGATTTATTATTATTTTTTAAGTGAGCGCTTTAAGATATCCCGTGTACTATCAGGAATGGGGTGTGCTCAACTTTGAGAGAAATTTGTAATAAATTAAAATTAAATAATTAAGAAATACGTTCTGTTTACTATTTATTCAATCTTCTTTTTGTGTTGCATTTTTCTCTCATTTAATCTCTTTGTTATTTTATAAACAACTTGAATTAAACTTAAGCTTCATTTACAAAAGGAACTCAATCAAAAAAGAAGCATATTATTTAGTTTGGTTAATGAGATCAAGAATTTATTCAATCATTATTTTTTATAATTATTCAATTTATGCCGTACTACCTTTTTGGCAGCTGAAATTAGTTGTTCTTCAATCATGAGTTGAGAAATATAAATAGAAAATCTATTTATAAATAGAGTTCTACACTTTATGTAAAAATGTAAGATCTCAACTCATGTGCGGATCTTAAAACCGCCTTAACTGTTCTGAATATGTATCTAGAAGTACATTTTTCTATGTGATTCGGATCAGCGCTTATAGGCTTGAACAATTCCGACAACTGCACAACTACTCGGTTAAGTCGTATCTTATAGTCGAACATTTTTTAAAGTGATATACGTACATTTATTTTTTTGCTCGCTTCTTGTAAATGCCTGGCCCTGAACGTTTGCTTCGTTTTCCTGCCACCAAGTGCTCCATCCCTTAAGCTGGCTCGTCCTGCTCCTCTTGGCTGTCTAATGTGCAAAATGACCCAGTGACAAATTGTGTAGCCAACTTTTGGGCGCTCTCTTTGTTTGCGCGCTGCTGGCCAAATGTGTGTCACTTGCTTTGTGTGTGTGTGTGCGGTTATAAAATTTTACAAAAAAATATCAAAAAGAAAGTAACTGAACAACAAAGGAAAATACATATAATATACTTGAATTTCGCACGCTGTGTCCTGTGGCCTGTTTAACCGGACACTTGTCGCCCTGAATTTATGTGTGGACTGGCTCTGATTTATGTTTGCGTTCAGGCACGTGGGCGTGGCATCAAGTGCACTTCCGCAGCTCAAGTGTCGATAAATTATTGAAACAATATTTGCTTTTGGCTTCTTAGGCTCATAAATTAAACAGCTGCAAATTTACATTTATGCTTTGTGGTGCACGCTAATAAACTCGGCAACAGTTTTAAGGCGCCTTTAAGTACGCGCTGTGTTGTCCTTGTCCTTGTTGGCTAATTTGATTCGGGCGGGGGCTGCCCCTTAACGCCACGGCTAATTTTGAACAATTGCGCATAGCGCTCTGGCTGCTTACACAATTTTGTGGGTCTGGCAACACTGTCGCCGCCATTTTGCGTTCGCGCCAGTGTCGGTGTTTGTGTGGGTGTGCGTGTGCATGTCCTGCGGGACTTTTGCCCACATTTTTGCAAACTTTTTCGCAGCATCACAAAGCGCACGTGGCCTGCAGCCCTTTTTGGCTTAATATCACAAATGATGCTTGCCACTGGAGAGGGGGGAATCGGGGTGTTTACACGACCGGGTTTCGGTTCTGGGAATTGCTTAAGGACCAAGTGGCTCGACTAACTAGCTGCAAGTTACCCGCGCATAAGTCAAAGCTGTGGATTGCTGTTTAAAGCAGGCTCTTGGGTTTCTTCTGCTTATGCATTTTTAAAGCACGCTTTAAGCTGAATCGAAATTTGTTTTTAAATCCGCTGGCAAGACGCCTCGTTAAAAATCAATTTACAATGCGAAATTTGCCCATCCACATTTCTTTCCATTCATTGTAATTTTAATGCAAATACAAATACTTTTGACGTCATTTTTTTTTTTTTTTTTTTTTGGGCGCTTTGACTTGGCTGGGCATTTAATCATGCTCTCAATTCGACAACAAAATATGCAGATGAGGCGCTTCATCATCATTTTGACATAGCAATTTCTTTTGGCTTTGAGCTCGGGAATGCAAATGCCAAACAAAAGTAGTTTAGCATTTTTGCGGCTCGTTTGAGGGATGTTCCAATGTCTGCCCTGTGGTTTCCTTTTCCTGCGGGGCTGTTCCTCCGTCCGTCTGTCTACATGACATTTAAATTCAATATGTTAATGAGCCAGTAAGCGGCACCAGGTGTTGTATAACTTTCTGGCGCCAGCTGAAGGACAGCCACAAGGTCAGACGCAAAGTTTTTACTTCATTTGGGATGCTACAACGGCATGGTTGTCCTGGCTGTTCTAAGAATCAATTCCACTTCAATATCTATATGTTTCATTTCATGGTTAACTTTATAAGACTTGCTGTGCATTTCGAAATCTATAAGATAGCAAAAGCAAATTTAAATATTTTCATCTATTAAAAATAATATATCTAGCATTGTTTAACTTACATATTACAACATTGCATTTTATAGAATTATTTAAGGATGCTATTCAGAGCTTTATATAAATTAAACTGTTTTTACTTTTCAGAACATACCAATTGTTTTCTAGGCTATGCTCAATTGAAATTAAATTTTTTGCGTTCTAATTGAATTATTCTTCTGCTTGTGTTTTTAATTTAATTTATGCCATAATTGTGAGATTTATACCGCCTTATTAAGCATATTATTTTGCTATATTATGATTTAATATTTTTTTCAGTTTATTTATTGCATAATTGGTATGCATTTCCAGTTCATTGAAGCCCAATGTGTTTAATTAACAGGCTACATAAATTGAAACTTTAACAGTAACAACAACAACAACAGCAACCACATCGTTTACAAAATATAATAAAGTAATCAATTTTTTGGTTAATACAGACAAAACGAATGCATAAACAAATAACGAACCCAATAGACAATTGCTGCGTTCTGTGCAAATAGACAGCAAAATTCTATTAAAGTTTCTTTTGTCACAACAAAATTCAAAGCAGCGCCGCAGGCAGACTACTGTCATAAACTGCCCTGCAAAAAATAAAATAAAAAACAGTCAACTTTCCCCACCTCCCCCAACAGCTCAGTATAGATAGTGCTGAAATCAAAATAGAGTTGAAGGTAAAAAAAGGAAAATAAACAATTGAAAACATTTGTCAATAGTACAGCATAAAACATATAAAAAATAAAACAAAAAGGATTCCAATTGGGGCATTGGTAAAAAGCGCAGCGGCTTTCAATAGTCTTCCCGTGCAGTGGGCGTGGTCCTGGGCAGCAGGCAGCGGGCAGCGGGCAGTGGGCAGCGGAAATGGCCTTTGGCGGAAATCCGTTTAATTTGCAAAATGCCAACAATGCAATAGCAATAAATGTGACAAAAGCAGAGCACAAAACAACTAACAAAAAATTGAACGAGTAGAAATGTTTAAATGGAGTGTGCGCAATTAGAAGATACTCTATACCAAAATCTGTATCTCTGAAGGGTAGTTACGATATATTTCTGTCTAATATGTGAGCTGCGTTAATAATTTATAGTCTCTGATAGACCGATGCATACACTGACACACAAGTCTAAAACGACTTAGCTGATGTTGCTGATTTACATGAAATTTATACTCTGTAGGATAGCAGCTGCCTTCCCCTGCCTTTATTTATACATATTTTTATTGGGTACGGAATAAAAATAAATATAGAAATAAAAATATATGTGGAATGCTGCGATTGAGGACAGCAAATTCAAATGTAGCTGCATTTGAGGTCGCATAAATCATAAATTGAAAAATCACATAAATTAATATCCATACAAATTGCTGTTGTACCTGTACAAAAACAAGCAACAGGTGTGAGCAATAAATATGCGGAAACAGTGGCATTTTTTTACAATTGGTACAATTTTTAAAAATCGAACAAATTAATCTACCATAAAGATAAGCCATAATAAACTAAAGAATTAAATAATAATTAGCATAAAGGCATTTTGGATAGTACGAATCATATATAATAAATGTTTATGTTCTGTTCTATTCGGATAGTTCCATAAAGGTTATTTAAGTAGCCAACATAGTTTAAGATACTGAACATAAGCTTAAATTACTAATAACAATAACTTACAGAACTCATTCTATAAGCTATAAACTTTATAATTATCATCGGATTTTTCAAAAATTCTTCTTTGCGTTATCCTCAAACATATTGCTATGAAACCGAATTTACATCTTTTCAATTTGCACATTCCTTGAATCAGGACTACGGTGAATGTCCTTTAAAGTCATTGAACGTTCACCGATATTTTCCATCTATAATAAAAATCAACGCAATTCATTGTGTTTTTTTTATGGTATTTCTCTTTTTTGGCTGCTGTTTTTGTTGCATGTTGCTCGCTGCTGTTTGCATTGTGTTTGTATCTTTTTGCAAGCTGTTGGCTATTTTTAATGGCGGCTGCAACTGGCGCCAGGCGTCGCCGTTACGCCCACCAAAAGAGGGCCAGCGCCGAGGCCGCGGCGACCGCAACAATGGCGCGTAATGCCGGGCAGTCCGAGGAGTGAATGGAGGTGAGGCGCATCCTGGCGGGAGTCTGGTGTAGCTAGGCGGACAGAATGGCCGCAAGGATGGCAGCCAGGCTGGCAGACAGGATGGCGGGCAGGCAGTTAGCCGGCTGAGTGTTGCATCTTGTTTAATTTGTATGCTCACACATATACGCGCACAAGCACAGCCTGCTAGACAGACGCACTTGCATAATAATTCATTCTCGTGTTTTTTTATACCCTGTAGTCAAAAAGTGCATTGAAAAGGTATCATAATGTTGTGCAAACACTTTAAGCAAGCTTAATACACATACTATAGCCATTTTTTATTCTCATTGATCTCATAGACTATTCAAGCTACTATTATAACGAAATTTGGTATATAGGGTCGCCTATAACATATGCAGAAGCATTTTGTTTCAAATTTGGAGCACCCTGCTTTGAAAGACAGCAATTCGATGAAGACATATTATATTATATTATTTGGTAGAGGGCATCTCTGAGTCAAATACTCTCAACTGCAGCACATTTCCCCCTTTTCTGTGACAGTCGTCGGATTTCGTAATACCCAACACCAAAAATAAAAGCAGCAGCAACATTTTCATGTTCTGTCTGCGTGTTGTTATTTCTGTGATTGTTGTTGCTGCTGTTGTAGTTTTTATTGTTATATAAATAAGCTATAAATTTCGCTGCGAAAGCAACAGCAAATGCATAAAATACAATAATACAAACACTTACGCACACACAGACAATACACATGTCCCTGCGTATTTTTGTAGAAAATTTAAATATTTTTATGGCCAGTCGGCCCAGTGACAACTGCAGACGTTCAACGCCCATTGTTTGGCTGACATTTTGTTCATCTGTCTGCAGGCAAATTGAATGAAAATGTCAGACATTTTTATGTTTTGTTATGACGACACTAAAGAAGTAAAGTCAACCTGAACAGAGTTGAAGTAATGCGAAAATCACTCGATCCTGCAGCAATCGATTTAAGAGTCAGTTGGACAAATATTAAGAAACTTGCTACACTTAATTTTACTTAAATTATGAAATTAATTCATTAATTCATTACATTACATTAAATAAAAATTGTATAATTGTCTAATTTAAGTTTTCATCATCTGTACAGCAGATACATACATTTAAAAGCACTTGTCACTACAGATTGGCTTAACGAACAATGCGAATCCCAAACGGTAGGAGCTAAGCCCAAGTTTAGGGAGTTTCCAGTTTTCTCGGTGCTTAAGAGTTTCCTAATAGGGATAACGAAATACTTACTCGTATCCGCTCACAAAGGCAACCACATTGCACTAAACTCTCCTTAACGTCCTTTCCAATATACATAAATCAAATGAGCAAGTCCTGCATTAGTCGCGTGTCCTTAACGCTTCACAGCAACCTAAGCCGCTGACCACTCTCTGAACTCCTGACGGGGACAACAACAGTCACAACTCTGGGAATAAGCTGGTAAATCCCTCATATTAAATGCTTGGCGCCAGAGCGTGTGCTCAGACCCGCGAGACACAACTCAATTTTATGGTTAATGGCAAAAGCCCAGCCCCCGACTGCCCCTGACTAATCCTAAATTTATATACCACCAACAACAACAACAACAACAGGGACATCCCTCGCTGTCCAGTCTACGCCATATGCACATGCATAAAGCTGACTTTCCATACAAAGTACATACCTCATGTTGTGTAAGCCAAAGTCCGTTACCCTTGCAACTCCAACCCCCTGGCACGTTCCTGGCTCAACTCGTGCATAACACAAGCAACACGTGGCAGCTACCTGCCCTGCTCCTGTCTCTCACCTCTGGCAAAGCCCGCTAATAAAGGTAATTTTACACAATTCTCCTTCCCCCTTGACTCGCTGCAACATTTCAATGTCACTTGGTTGACAAGTTTCTGGGCGTGATTTGCATAGCGAGTTGGGCGTGGCACGTTCTGCGCTTTTGTTGCCTTTGACATTTTTCTAATTGCATGCACACACACACACAAACACAAGGCACACAGCCACACAAACATATACACACACGTGCCCCCGAGGACACGTGTCGCTTCATTAAAAGCGAGTTGTCTATCACACCAACTCTCACTCTCACTCTCACTGGAAAGGATTTCAACGTTGCCCCTTATTATGCTGTTCGTGTGGTTTATCATCAAATCTATGTCAGCTTGTCAGACATCCTGCGAATGCAAACAAAACGCGCCCACAACTGTGCAACAGTTTTTTAATTAGCGCAATTTTTAAATCAATTAGCACTGCGAAATTTGCCATTATTATTTGCTTTGTAAATATTTTCAGGAATATGCAATTTATTGTAGTACATTGCAGCTCATTGGCTTTGCTATCAAATGTTAAATAATATATTGTTTTTGTTGTTTTTGTTTTTGTTTGTTTGCTTCAGCTTATTAATATGCGCGTACATTGTTTTATTTCACTGTCAAATTTGTGTTAATCATATTTATGCTTTTTTTAATCAGCTTGTAATATTTTTCCGCAGATTATTATGCAACTGGCAATATCATTTGAAAAAAATGCCCAACATTGCAACTGCTGCACACAGATCAAAAGTAAATCCCGTTATGTAAAACTATTGCCAACATAAATGATATTTTTCGCAGCTATTTAAATTTTATGATTGCGCAGTTATACTACGCTTTTTCCCATTTCCCATTTCCCATTTCTCATTTACCATTGTGTATGCAAATTTACAACAAAAAAATACACAAGAAAAAAATGTCCAATTTAATTTTTTTTTTGTTGGCATTTTCCTGTTTTTCATGTTAATTTGCTGGCGTTGTTTGTGTGAATATTTTACGTGGCTTGAATTGAAATACATGACAGCCCCACTGATACTCACTCTATTCACGCACTGCCTCCTCCCTCCTCGGCATTCCCCACGTAATCTACGTGTTGCCCCTGGCGCAACTATATTGCATAAATGTGGTGATTTAATTAATATGCTTAATGAGTTGCAATTAAACACGCATAAATAGCCAACAACAACAACAACAACTTTGGCAACAACAAAAATAAAAATGCTGGCAAATATAAACAAAGGAAATTAGTATAAATTTGTTGCAAATTAAGACTATAAATAATAAAAATGAAGGCCAAAACTCTGAGGCGTATAATTAAATCAAATAAAAAAAAAATATATAAAAAGCTTTAATATACATTATTTTTAAAGTTCAAGTTATTAAATTAATTTATAAAGTTGTTAAGAAACTGTTGTGGTTGCTGATATAATTTAATAAAGCTTTTTGATAAATTATCACACAAAAGATGATACTGCAGAAAATGCATAAGGTAGGACCTCTTTAAAATTTCCTGTTGCCGAAAATGGTGGGCCTCAAAACTCGAATCAACACTACAGAAAAGTATAGCATACTTTTCAGAGCATCAAGGACTTAAAAATCTTTGCTGTGGTCTCTACTTCATTTTTAGGGGCTCCAGCAAGGCCTGCATAATGTGGAACAGACCCGTATAAAGTCAAATATAGACTTCTAGATGATGATTAAAAAAGTCATAAGCACAATTCTGATATATCTCAGCAGCAAGTTCGACTTCCGTTGGGTCTTTTGGGTTTGTTCAAGTGCTCAACGCATCTCCAACTTTGCATTTGGCAATCAACGAAATTGATTAGAGCCGAAATGGGAATCGCTGACCAAGAGCATAGCAGCAGGCCAGGATTTCCTACACAGCCAACTGGACACGAGTGCAGCCAATTGGCAAAATGGACACCACTCCCATTGGACATCCGCCCACATCTCTGTCTTCTAGTTCGCTTTCCGCACAGCATTTGGGCCGAAATAAAAATGCAGGCAAAATAAACTGAGCCAAACCAAAACCAAAATCAAAACTATGCAACTGAATAGCAGTACGGGCCGCAAAGCCTTGCCTCGGTCCTGGGCCAGGACCGCACTATTTTTTGGTTTATTTTCCAGACACCGCCCGTTGGGCCCAGGCACATCATCAATATGAAACAAGGGACATGCATAATCGGGCGGATGGCTCCCAGTGCGATGCATTTATGCGTTGTTTTAGGAAATCCCGTCCAGACAGGAATTTCAAAATTCTGGCATGCGAATGCACCGGCTGGTGATCTGTGCGGTCTAACTGGGAGACTCTATTATGGGTTGAGAGGATGTTGAGGGTCTATTGCCAGTCGCTGGCAATTTTCGTTGTTTTGGTTAGTTAGCGGCGGCTGCAAAAATAATAAAATGCGACTGGCTTGCAAAGCTATGCGCTGGGATAATAAAAAACAGATTAGAGTTGGTGGCAAATGAACTTGGATAGGTTTGAAGTGTCCACAGGGGAGGATGCGGCTATAAGCCCAATGAGAACCGCATAAAGGAGCTGTAGTATGGCAGCGGAGGACACAAATTTATGGAGATTTTAAAATCTTTTACTCTAACATAAACAAAATTTCTTCTACAATAAAACAAAAAAGGTTAATTATAAATAATATTAAATGATTTAACGTCTTTAAAAAGAACGCAAATTAGGATAAAATAAGATATACATAAGTTTAAAAAACCCAATTAATCTAGGGATAAAGGGAAAAGCTGCAGAAAAATGTTACATTAGTAAGTTTCAATGATTGTCATGGATGAAGGATCTAACCCAATGACAGATAAAAACATGAAGTGCATTATAAAGTCATCTTCTTAGATTAATATTATTATACTAATATTTCTTCACACAGTATTAGAAAAATGATTATATAAATATGTGTGTAATAGTTTTTATATTACCCCAGATCTGACAGGGCTATGAGGACACATCAAAAAGTATGTGAAGTAATGTCAAAATCATTTCATTCATTATTATTTAATAGAGCTCTTCAGCACCTTATGACATAACTGACAAGCAGACAAGCTGCTGAGCACCAGAATCAAGTCATTCAACACATTTGAGGTCATTAAATCGCTTACAAGCGACAAGGTCCTGACCCACCCATTTCCGCAGTTCTCTTTCTCCCTATGCTTATGTTGAGTGTGTGTCTATGTGTGTATGTGTGTGTGTGTCTGTGTGTATATGTTCATTAATTAATGCAGCAAATATTATGTCCTATCACATACTCGTACTTCACAACAGATACCCACACAAATAGGGAAACGTGCCCATTGCTGGATTTATGTTTATGCGCAAATCCTTCGACTGCAATATAAACGCGACCTCCACTTGTCAGGACTCAACTTGATCCTTGCTGATTGCTGTTGTTGCTGTTGCGCGTTTAGTGGCGCGTGGGCGGACAATGGAAAGCCACGCAACTGTCAATTAATTTGACACTCGTCGGGGCAAACAGTTGTACCAGAAACGACAGACCGACGGGGCGGATGGCCACAAGCACAGAAACAGGAGTCGTTATGATAATTTGTCTTTGGCAGGCAATGTCAAAATTGTATTTAAGCAGCGTTAAGACAAACAACCAGCATTGATGTATGTATTCGCGCGTGTGTGTGTGTGTGAGTGCTTGTGTGTGTACGAGTAATTAATATGTGATATTTGTGCTGTCAGGCTTATTACTTTACACTATAGCTCAGTCCAAAAAGTCTATAATTATCTGCCGTTGGTAATTAGGCAACGTGTGACCTTAAAACTTCTGACACGCTCACCTTCGGGCCAATTTCATGGCTTCTGAACTCGCACATGAGCACCTGACTGTGTTTCATGATATTTTCAGCTGCCTTTGTAAAATAAACGCATATTTTCCTGCGTACCTGTGTGTGCGTGTGTGTGTGTGTGTGTGTTGTGTGTGGGTTGTCTTTTAGGGGAAAATAAGAAAATGCAAAATGTTGGCAATGATGGAAACGTGTTGCCTCAGTAAAGTTCAAATGAAATTGCCGAGAGGCACGTTGTCGGGTACATGCTAATGAAATCAGTTTTAGAACTCGGCAATAGGAACTCTTGCTTAACCTTCAACGGGCTTTTGAATATTCAAGGCGCTTGCTAATTAATACGTGTGGCCTTGTCAAGGTTAACTCTGATGAAAGGAAGACAAGGCATATCGAATTCACCACAACTTGAAAGTGAAATCTGAATAAGAGTTAAAGAATAAGTATAAAAGTACAACTTTTTATGTGTATATTTAAATGAAGAGTGTCGAATTTGAGAAGTACTCGTAATTAAGTTTTATTTAATTTAAAACTTTTGAATGCATTTTAAATAAGCAGGCTATGTAAGACTTGATTAAGCTGCCACGATAGGTAGCAGCAAACTCGTTTGATAAATTATATATAAAAAATTAATAAATCATACAACTATCCAAAATATTCGTATAAGTATGTACAGGCATCTTCAGTCAACTATAGCTGAAAA
The DNA here is from genome assembly GCA_037075165.1 of Hirtodrosophila histrioides. Lineage (NCBI taxonomy): Eukaryota > Metazoa > Arthropoda > Insecta > Diptera > Drosophilidae > Hirtodrosophila > Hirtodrosophila histrioides. Next base: position 368,764 of record JBAMCL010000239.1, read on the forward strand.
ATAATTCACGTATTATCAAAATTAACGATGTAACTAATAAACGCTGTATAAATTTGTGCTTTTATTATGAATTATATTTATCATGACAATATCTGCGCTATGATTATACTCAGCAACATTGATCGTTTAAGCTATATATTAAGCAAACATATCGATCAATTTCCAGCTTGCGATGCTGACATCTTTAAAATAATATATACGCATTCTACTGCTTTGCATATTTAGCCTTCACAATGGCACTAAATTTAATTGTAATGTAGATCTGAGAATCTCACATTCTGTCACCCCTTTTTCCAACCCTGTATCCCCATTCCCATCGCCCTTCCTCCCCACCAATGGTGCTCGTTTTAGCTTCTTGTTGCTGTCAAACTTATTTTTGTCAAGCATTTTACTGTGATTGCATTAATTAAGTGCTCCATAGCAAATGTGAAAGGGTTTTAGCTACACATGCTTGTGTTCGTGTCTCTGAGTCATTTTCCATCTCCCTCTTGCGGGCACCATCTCTCTCTCTCTCTATCTTAACTTCTGAGCTCCGGCAAAGATTTGTAACATTTCGCATTTTGTTAAAGTTACCAAAAGTTGCTACAACTTAACATGCCACGATTTGACTACTGTAACTTTGTCAGCCAGTCAGAGAGTAAAACCCGCCCTAAAACAATTCCCACCCGACCAAGCCCCCACCCCTGATACTGCCCTGCCTCTCCGCCTTACGCTGAGGGAACTATGTAAGTTGAAAGTTTGCCTCCCCTTTGCCAGCTTTCCAAATACCCTACTTGAAGACTTCCTCTCGCCTTTTATCTCAATATTTGCTTTCGTGCCTTGTCAAAATTGAATTAACATTAAATTTTAGTTAATTATAAATACAGTTACGAGCATGCATTAAAATGTGTCTGTTGCCTAGCATCAGGCCAGCGCCTTGGGGCATAATTAGACACGTTCTCAGATCTCTTCATATCGATCAGGAAATTGCCTCTGTTTTTTTGCTTTCGTCTCTGTGCAAGCTGCTGTTGCCTTGGCTAATGCTGACAAACTGCAGCTTTGCCACAAAATTGTTGCAGAAATTTATTATTGGCTTAAGCATGGCGTACTCAATGCTGCAATTTGCCATGGTTGTGTGGGCGTGGCAGCTGCTCGGCGCCGAGTGCACTTTGGCGCTGAAAGCGTGAGTTATATGACCAGTCTTGCGACGAGTTGAGGCATGCTGCAGCGAGGCAAGGTGCCCAAAAGCAGACTACACAGAGGACTACAAGAATATCGAGCACAGTCTGCGTCTACGTGTCTGTTACAATTTGTTGGTACCAGGCACCTACAGCTGGCAAGTGTTGCCTTCATTTCCTTGGCTTTTACCGTGAAAAACTGCAAAATATATCAGGGAACAGTTGTTGCCAGTGAGCCACAGCTCCACGAGTTATGCTTTAGCCAAACATGCCTTACGACATAAAGCACGGTGTTAAAGCTGCTGCAAATGCGCTCAAAACTTATTGAGTATACGCCATGTGGCATTCACATCACATGACGTACTATAAAAGCATTACAATAGGCAAGTGCTGTAGCTAGCTAACTAAAACACAATGAATTGTGCGTAGACTAAAAACAATCATCAAAAATTATCTTGGGTTGCAGAAAACTAATTTTTGAGAATCATACTATCATTAAAAGTTGAATAAATTTAATAAAGAAAACATAAGATGCTTATTTGCTGTTTTTAAGCTGTTATTCTTTATAATTGATGGTACATAAACTTACAAAGAATCCTACAAATTCAAACTTCTCTTTAAATGTACAAAATGCAGGTTGGGAAATTACATTGAATTTATGGTCAACTTTCCTGTGTAATTCGAATTTTATGATTTACATAATAAGCGTAGTCTGACCGCAGCAAAAATAAGCTTACGTTGCAGAGAGCATGGAAAAGAAGACATAGAAAGCTTGGAAACTTTAGTTGTTAATTCCTGACGGTATTTTGTGGAGGAAATCGGATATTTAACAGTTCAGTTCAGTAAGTAGATAAGTTATTTGGAACATAGATGAAAACTACGTCATATAAATATATAAAGGTAATGCAAGAATGGCTGGTTTTATTCCTAAAACACTCGATCCATTAGAATATAGTTGGAACTATGATACATCAATTTCCAATTGAATAGAGCAGTTCCTTCACGGATTTCTCTTCTAAAGCCTCCTTTTAACATTGACAACACTTATAATAAAAAGCGAAAGTATAAATCAATTATTCGATGAGTCTTTCTTGAGTTTCCCCACATAATTAATATTGCTTATAAAATTCAAATCAAAAGAAGCTTTGATAAATACTTACTACAAGCAATATCTGAATTAATTTATCCTTGACATATAGAACTTTAAAAGTTAAGCAAAGATTTTCATCTACTGAAACCACTTATAAACTTTAAGTGGTTTTCAAGTTCTCCATTGCAAGCTGGGAAGTGGAAGTTTATGGCTTTGGCTGCATTCAATTTTGAGATATTTATTTTATTAACGCAAATATGACAAACACTTGTGTCCAGTGCGTGGGATGCATCGGTAGGGGCAGGGGTGCAGGGGTGGGCCAAGGGTCAGGGAAAATGATTAAAAGTGACGCTGACGTTGCCCACAAGCTGTTGCAGCAAAAACAAAAAAAAAAAAACAATTTGACAAAAGTTTTTCCAACGGATTTCAGAGTCGCAAGCGTCGAAAGGAAGTGCAGGATTCGCTTGACTGTCGAACAACTCGTTGGAGTCGTTGTCGCCATGGCTGACATTCTGTGGTGCCGCACATATCCTCATTGTGCTCGTCCTGGTCAGAAGTGCAGCAGGACCAGCAATACATGTGTGCATGAGTGTACTTTTGCCGCTGGCTTCAACTATTTTGCAAAAAGCGTATAATAATTTTCACAGGATATGAAAAAACTTTGTAGTTGTCGCTTCCGATGCTCCCTCGGACCGACAATCCTGTGTGTATGTGTGTGTTTGTGTGCTTGTATCTGTGTTTCTGTGTGTGTGTGTGTGCGTGTGCGTGGCCTGCGGCGCACCATTTGAATGCCGTTGTTGTAGTAATTGGACAAGTCAGTAGCTAAAGTGGCGGCAGCAGCTACTGCAGCAACAACAACAATGAAACTACGCCACACTTACATAATAACACGTGTGTGCCATGTGTGTATGTATGTATGTATGTGTGCGTGTGTTGCTAACTGCTCGAATTTTGCTAATTGCAATTGTTGTTGCTATGTTGTCATCGTTGTTTCTGTCTTGTTTTATATATATATATATATATATACATACATATAAATATATTTGTATGTTGTCGCATTGTCTCTTTACGTGGCTTTCCTGCAGATTATAAAACTGCGCTTTTAATTAAAATCATGAATTTTCAGTTAATTTAATTCAGCTGCATAAATGCAAACACGACAGCCTAGAAATTTATAACAATAGTTGTCGACAAAACTGACAATATTATTTTGCACTCAATTAAGTAACATTATATTACTCGACTTTATAGGCGAATAGTTTTTCCCAATGTTGGGAATTTTGATTGTTTTACAGATTTGAGTGTGGGATAAATTACTAATTTATTAGGGCTGCATAGAATTTCGCTTTCGAATATTCTACAGAATAGTGGATAACACTCCTCTGAATTCACAAAAAAAAGCTGTTACTTTGCTCATTACATATTTCATCCATTTTAATAGGATCCCAAAATTATGGTAATTGTATTTATGCGGAATTGATTCGAAAGTAAAATTTAATACGCGAATATTTCTATATCAAACACCTTTTTATTGAAATAAATGATTCAAATTCCAATTATACTTTTTACGCTCCCATAAAAAGTTGACTATAAATATCCGAATATTTAATTGCCGTTAAATATATTTTTTCCCAGTCTTTATCATAATCTACAATTTAAGCACTTCATCAAATGGATCTTATATTAATGCAATTATTTACTTTCTTTCTTGCAGGTAAGTCCTATATCAGCAAATGTGCTGTGCAAATCACACTCAACTTCAGTTGTAAGTATGAAGAATTTCGGTTTGAGCAAATGGGTAAATACTGCGGGCAAACAAATATAACTCTGCTTAGTTGGGACTTCAATTTAAGCACCCACTTGATGGCATTCCTCTGGTACTCGCTGTCATTTGAAAATGAAGTCTTGGGGATACTGGTCTATCGTTATCATTTTTCAAAATGCATTTAATTTCATTCCATTTTGTCGCATTTCTCCAGTCTCTATCGTTTTGCTCTTCTACTGACTTTCAAAATCGACGGCAAAGTTATAAAACTTCATTTGCAAAAGTGCTACATCATGATGGGGCACTCAATCGGGAAGAGGGTGGAGAGGTGGAAGAGGCGTGTCAGTGTCATCGTGTGAGTCAATGGCACGAGTTAGACAAGTCATCAAATAAATCCCTTTTAGGTATAAAGTTCTTTACTTACTCCTTTGCCCTGTGCTCCTGTCCCGCTTGCTTTGCTCCTACAGCCCGTCTAGCTCTTTATACTGCTTCTCTGGAGATGTACTCTTTTCTTCTTTTAAATTTTTTCATGCTTCAGTTGTTTGACCAGGGAATTTAGCAAGTTTTTGCTTTGTTTGACAAACGCCAAGGACAATGACAAGCAAAGGCAGCAGCCGAGTCGAATCTCTCTGCTTTGACTCTTCTCCTTGCCACTGATTAGTTGCAAGGACTGCAACTCGGTTTAAATGTTTGGATAATCATATCATGTCTAGTCATCTGTCCGTCTCACTCTCCATTGCCCAATGCTTCGTCTTTCCTTTTCTCATCAATCAAGGCATTATAGCCAATTGAGCAAACACTGTGAATTTGTCATAGTTAAAAATCTCTTGTTCTAGTTAATGTTGCCGCAGTGACATTTAATTGCCGCTAAGGTCGGGATACATGAGTATCAATAAGTTTTCAATCGATTTGAGCACTCATTTATTAATGAGTACTCTTAAAAGCAGGTTTCCTCACACTGACAGCAACTGGCAATGGGTAGATTCACATAAGTTTTGTCTTTTAACTTTGAATAAAACTCTGGCAGGCTGCCATATACATTTTGTGATCAAATAAAATTAGGGCAGACTGACAAAGGCTTCTCACAGAATGTCGGGTCTAAATAGTCCAATATTCTTGATGTAAATGGGCAGTGCACTGCATTTATTTGCCTGTCAGTTGGCATTTGAGCGGATATTTGTCGAGCAAACTCAATTGATTTGCCAGACATTGGCAGACGAGGCATTCCATGCAAGTATGTACACTTATGTAGCTCAAGGTGGCCTTCATCTTGAGTTTGAATTTGGGTTGTTGCTTCATGGCTCATAAGCCACAAAATGCATTTCTAGCAATTTCCTTTATCCAACTTGTTTGCCGTTGGCCCATTTTTATGCCACATGCTGCATACTTTACGGCGCCTTTGCATCATCTTGTGTGCAGAAGGCAGGCTGGCAGGCACTTCATCTGCTTAGTTTTTGTAGCCACAGCCTTGACTCGAGTTTTTCCAGGAAATCATTGCACCCAACGGCGGATATATCCATGGCGACCTGCTCTCTCTTTCTTGCTGAATCACTCACACTCTCTTTCTCACTCTTTCAGCTGTCTTCGGCACTTCAGTCGCCGCTTAAGTTGCACAAAATGTAATACATTTGATTGCACTCATGTTCAAGTTCTGTTGCCAAAGTGGCTGCCTCAACGAAAGAATAAAGTGAATCGGATGCAGACCATCCACACTCTTCCTCAGCCTGGCGCTCTTCCACCCTTCCATCCTTCCTTCCCCACTCCATCTCCTGCCAAAACGCTGGCCTGACCCGTTTCTGCCCTGGGTTAGCTGCCTTACTTCCGGCCCGTCAGGTTGCGTGTTCTCAATTCCTGCGGCTGTTGCTGCTGCAGGAGTGGAGTGCGACTGGATGTGAGTGTATGTGAATGAGTATGTGAGTACTCATGTGTGTGGCTTATATGAGCTTGAAAATGCTACAAATTGATAGATCCGCTAACACGTTGCAACAACTGCAAACAAGCTGCATTTGTGGATTGCTCTGTTTACGAGTATTACAGCCAAGCAGAAAATGTGAATGAGTACACTCAACACTCAATAAGTGAATGAAGTTTATTCCTTAAATTTCAAATTTATGAAATCAAATGCATATTAGTAGTATGAGTAGTCTATGTCATGATATAACACTGAGTTGAATTTGAGTGAACAATGCAACATTTCTGTTCGACAGAGATTCGTAGATTAAGTCAAATAGTGGATTTATATTTAGTATTTATTATTTAGTAGAAACAGTATTTAAAAATATAAATTAATTTAATTCAAGCTATTAATAAAGCATTTAAGATTGTCGTTAAATAAATCTATTGAATAATGAAGAGGACAAAAAATGTCAGAGATTAATATTATTATACTAAATAAAAAATACAATTTCAATGAGTTATTTCCTTAACAACTTTACATAAATTGAACATTGTCTCTAGGGAGTTGAGTTTTAAGCCTGGTGAAGCGATGAAAGCTCATTATTATTTGTAATAAGTTGGGTATATAGTAGAAAAATCATTGTAAGAGGTAACAAGAGCCGTATACTCTAGTTTTTTGTTTTGATTGTTCACTCAGTAGAGTTCTTCTACTGTCATCTGGGTTAATTTGTGTTACTTTTTTGTGCACTGAACATGACATAAATGAACTCAACGCTTCTGTCAGTTTGTTGCACTTGTCGGCCTGTCTGATTGTCTGACAGTGGGGTTTATTAGTGCACATTAATAACCATTAAGGGCATCCGTTGTGACCGCTGCACATCATTCACAATTAAACCACATTAGGCGCGTCCATCAGGTTCAATCAAAACTGACATGCCAAGTGGCCAAGTGGAAGGCCTAAACGGCAGGCAGCCAACAAAAATGCGCGTTTCTCTCGCCCTCCCCTCCTCCACCCAATCATACCTCCCCCATTCAGCCATTTGCTAATGGTCTATAACTGACGGTGGGCAGTTGCCATCATTAGGCGGGCCAAGGGCTCGACTACTTCCGTTGACGCCGCCGCTGGCAAAGGACATCACGGACAAAGGCGGGGATGGGGGTGAGGGTGGGGACGGAGTTTGCAGGAGGGGTCAGACGAGCGACAGCAACATGCTAATAGCTTTGAACTTTTCACAAATTACAGGGCAGCGGGGAGCGAAGCTTCAGTTCCAGTTGCATTTGAAGCATCCACGCGCTGCCGTTGCACTGTTAATTACCGTTATTGAACTTGTTTGATTGCCGCAAGTTGAAAAGTTGCCGAGCTGACCACACTGTTGTAGTTGTGAATGCGGATGTGAGTGCCTGAATGCCTGTGTGAGTGCCTGAGTGTCTGAATGCCTGTGTGAGTGCCACAGGTTACTTGCAGCGCAGCACTTGTAAAGTAAATACGATTCATGTTCGTTTGGCAGCTCGTTAATGATAGCATCCACCGTGGTACCATAGTACATTTTAAGTGGAAAAATGAAACAAGTAAACAATATTTAATTGCAAAGAGTATCAAAATGAACTACAACTTTGCAAAAATATTTTCAATTGTAGTAAGCTCCCTGTAAGTGTTGAGAATCGCAGAAAAGGGCGATGAACTGTAGCCCTACAAAACAGGAAATTGTATAGGACTACCATAAATTCTCCGGAATCGTAGATAACGGTGATCAAGAGTTGACCGAATAGATATAATAACTATGTATGTTAGGCAACTATACACAGATGATATGCTTGTAATCGTTTAGTTAGTACAACTCTGAGCTTTGTATGCATATTTTGTAGATTTATGTCAAATATATTTATACTTTGTGACCACAGTGCAAGGCTGGACTGCAATTAAGCGTCGAGTTGTTTGCAGTGCATTTACACAAGTATATTCATTTTCAGTGCCTACTTTCTGGCGCTCGCACACTATATTTACCTTTGCGATAATTGTATTATGTTGCAAAGGGAGCCAAGGGGTGCGAGGCCGACGGCATTCAAACTCGACAAATGTCGAGTGCCCTTGCCTCAGACTTTATTCAAAATCCATAGTCATTCACAATGTTCTCTTCCTCTTACTATCTACCTCTATCCTTTTCTCCCTTCTCTCTCTCTCTATCATGCTTTTCCCCTGCAGCATGTCGGGCTCTGTGTGTGAAGTGCATTCAAATGTCCAGTCAAAATCAATGGCCAACAATTGGCAGCCGCTGGCTAAAACAAGACAAACACCAAAACAAAACAAAGCACCACCAAATGGTGGACAGCCCAGGCTCCACTGCTTATTGTGGTTATTCGTGTGGTGCTTGTTGTTCTTATTGTTCTTGTTGCTGTTGTAGCGATCAAAGTGTCATCGATATTTTGCTTTCCAAGCTGTGCTTTAAACTTGGGATCTAATTTATCTGAGTGCCATTTTTGGGTCGTTTGTTCTCCATGATTGTACCCTGTAATCAAGGTATTTAGGCAATGAGACGAGCCGAGTGGCATTTTTTCTATAAAATTGTTAAACTCCTTGGCAGTATATTACCATCTTTGGAGAAAGTATGTTTTACTGATATTAAATAAAAATTTCAACTGATTTGAATTTGAAAACCTATACTATATTAAACTAACTCTCTGATATGCTACAGAATAGCTGCGAGTCAGGCATACCCAATCAGAGAAAGTTCGCGTGCATTTTCTACTTGGTTTGGGTGTTAAATTTATGTCGCGCACTGTAGTTCTTATTTTGATTACAACAACAACGAGTAAAAAAGCTTTTCACGCTCAGCTTTGCTCTCCTCTTAACTATTTGATGTAGCTCAGTTTACTTTATTATTTTTTCTGATACGGGCTACAAACTTTGGCCACACTTTTTTAAAGTTTGCGCAGCATGGGGATTTATGGTAGCTAAAAGTGCTTCTCGCTTCTGGGTTCCCGATTCTGAGCACTCACTGGGGTATAAAGTAAAAGTTTCGTCTGACTTAAGTAAGGGAGTGCACACACCTATATATGTGTGTGTGTGGGTGTATATGTGTGTGTGTATCTCTGTGTAAGTAAGTGAGAAAATGTCTTGAAGCGTGTGTAATCAGTGTTAAGTCACAAGTAATACCAGCAAATGATATCAATTCAATTTGAGTTCGGCTTATGCAGTAAAGTGGGAATGCAAAAAACTTCAAGTTGAAATGCAAAATGATTTTCTGAGCTACAAAGTATTTAAGAATTAATCTGATTTACATTTTGCAAATTTGCTACACATAAAAAGTAGCTAGGCTAAATTTAAATTCATATTATTAAACTTCCCAATCAATTTTTCCTTACTTATTATTTTCAAAATTGCCTTAACTATCTACTGTTAACTTGTCGTAGCGTTAAGTGACAAAGAGTAGAGTACTATATTTTCTGGAAGACTTATTTCATAACGGGATCCATCAATGGCACGACAATCCGATTGCAGTCGCCATTTTAATGGAAAATGCGTTTTCGCATTTTCATGTGCCATTTTGTTTACGCGCATTACTCAGCAAATGGCCAGGACGACGTGCCACGCCCACCAATGAGCGGGCGTTACTTAAGCCATAAAATAAGAACGAAAAATAAAAGATATATTTCAAACTGAACCGTAAAGCAGCAAATCAAAGGGCCCACAAAAAGCTGCCATTGAGCATTGAATTATGTGCCATTTGTTGGCCGCCCGGGGGTTGGGGTAGGGGATGGGTATGGGTATGCGGGCGGCGTTGAGGGGCGTGGCAGGGCATTAGAGTTATCCACATTCCCAATTGTAATGCAGACCGCACTTTGCACTTGTTTTCCTCATATTCAATTCACTTGTGCAGCGTTTTTCGATTTTGTTTTGGCAAAAGCGCTGAAGATGCAAATTTGCTCGCAAATTTATGTGGACACCATTTTGGGAATTTAGCTTTACTTTTCTATTTCGCAGCGGATAAATTTCATAGCACATAAATAAAACTGATAGCCGAGAAGAATATCTCACTGCATTGACTATCGATAGCAATGAAAATCTCGATTAGCAGCTTGGAAATTGTAATTTCTTTGGAAAATCTTTTTCCTCGACCAACTCCAATAAAGTGCAACGTCGTCTTTGCCACACTTTATTCAATTTCTTGTGAGTTGATAGAAGTTTAGTTTAGTTGCTTTTTTTTTGTTATTGGTTTCTTACTTACTCGTACTCTCCCATGTGCGTAAATTTTTATCTTAGCCGACACGAATTCGATTTCATTTTTTATTTCTACTTTGCTTCAATTTACAAAATTGAATATTGGCGACAAACTCGATTTGCCCACACATGGCCCCGCCCATAACCACCACCTGCCAGGAAAACCTGCCTTTGTCTCCCACACGTTGCGTAAGTCATCGAGTTATCCCTTAGACAAGAAGTCGATTGGCAAGTACCAGTAAATAGCTGCTGCTTCTTACCAGCTAAGTAGCTGCTGCTTAAGGAGTACAGTGGGATTAAATATTGAATATATATAGAAATATGATGGATTATAAATGGTTTACTGAAATTGCATTTAGTGCCATCAAACATTAGTTGAGACATATCGATTATTGCAAAAGTTGTTAATATCGAAACTATTACATACAAAATCGGATCACTAAAACTCTAGTCATCTAATTATACATTGCCTTTGTATGATTTCATTTATATCATGAATCTTTGGCAAGCTTTTGAATATCGAATTTGCCCATTCTCTATTTCGTATACAGCATAGATTGTACAATAATCGAAAATACTATAGAACATATTAAAGCTTTTGTCATCAGCTTGTTGGTAGTTGATTGTATGTGCTCGTGTCATAATTGAATCAATCCAATTAATCTTCACTACCCTTATGCATTTAAATAGTTTTTTTCGATTACGCATTTGATGACAGTGAAATCGATAGGTCTATCTTCTCTCCAATTGTATTTTTGCTCAAAGCCTGTATCAACTTCAACGCATGACAATTGCTTCATTTCTATGGCCAGGCTGCTGTCTTATAGACAATCGCACACACACTATGGTACACCTAAGGACACACACGCATATCTTATTCGAATGTCTCACGCATTTTATTTAAATATAAAAACTGTCATTTTGCCAGTGATTTTTATGCAGCGAGTTAAGCTCAACTACTACACACACACACATAGAGGCACATACCCTTCGCCTAAATGCCACACCCGCTGCCCACTGTGATGTGGGACGTACAGTGACTCATATAAGTACGCGCACACATGCAGAAGACAACTGCTCCTTTGTGTATCATTTGGCTTTTGTCTCACGCGTGCGTTTCATTTTTGCTACCCACAGCTCCTCCTTTGCCTTCGCTTATCAGTCGCATTCAAGCAGCATCCTTACCATCCCTCCTCGTTGTCCTGTTTGTGCTCTTAATTTTTTCGCCAACTTTGCAGTTTCGCAACGTTTTTATATGATTTTTATACATACGTGATATATTTTTCTGATGCGCCGTCACCGCTGCTACACTTTTTATTATCGGCGTTAACATCAGGCACCACCACCCAGAAAACCCTCTCATATATATATAAATGTGTGTGTGTGGGTGTGTTTGGGTGTCCTTGCCTTTGTCTTTGTGCTCGACTGGGGCTGTTTATTCAATTTCATTTATTGATTTTTTATCTTTATGTGTTATCGGGATAAGCATAAAATGCGCTCAATTCTCGCTCTGGCCTGAATTAGTTGGTGCTACTTTTGCTGGGGAAAACCCAGTTGATGATCGTTTGTGGCCATATACTCATCCAACTTGCGCCAGAACTCATTCAGGATCTCACGGTCCATGTGACGCTGATGTTCGGGCAGACTTAGCATGTTGAGCCAGAGATTTTCCAAGTCACGATAGATGGGATGGCCCCTGAAATGCAAGTGGAAGGCGCATATTTGGCGGCAGATGCGCTCGGGGTTTCCATGAAAGGGCCAGCCCATAAACTGGGTTTGGGGACTTAGCACAAATACAGCTACAACTAGTCCCCAATCCTCTTCGGTCAGCTCAGCCACGTTATCGATAACTCGATATTGCTGCTCCTCGCCGCGATAGGAGCGTACGATAGTGACTTCGTTCAACAGCCTTGAGCCCGTACGCCTCATCTCAGACGGCTGCACAAAACGGAGATCTTCCAGCAGGATCTTAACATTGTGCAGGGTCACCAAACTAATAAATGCCGATGGCACCACAATGATGAGCTTACGCGTCTCGCGTACGTCACTTGGCATTATATTCTGCGAGTCTTGATGCTGCGGCATCATCTCATGCGGCGGCAGCCTCATATGCGGTGGGAACCTCACATGTGGTCGGAACCTAAAATGCGACGGCATGCGCTGCCGCGGCGGTCTCACATGCGACATTGCATGCGGCATTCGCTGCCGCGGGGGCCTCACATGCGGCATTCCATACGGTGGCATCACATTCGGCATGCGCTGCCGCGGCGGTCTCACATGCGGCATTCCCCGCGGCGGCATTGCATACGGCATTCGCTGCCGCTGCGGCCTTACATACGGCATCCCATGCGGCGCCATTACATGCTGTGGCATTCGCTGCTGCGGCGGCCTTACATGCTGCGGCGAGGGCATCACATGCGGCGAGGGCATCACATGCGGCGAGGGCATCACATGCGGCGAGGGCATCACATGCGGCGAAGGCATCACATGCGTCGGCGGCATCACATTCGTCGGTGGCCGCGTTCCATGCTGCGGCGGCCTGGAAGCATACCGTGTCATGGTGCTGTTGAATGGATTTGCCCTCAAAGGTGGCTCATTGTGTTTGTATTCTTGCTCCTGGCCATAACGATTGTGTTGCGGCTGCGCCTGCGTTTGGGGTTTGATCAGCGTTGTGTCCAGTTCTGGCGGCACAACAGGCACCTCACGCAGCTTCGGTGGGTCAAGCCTGGGCACCGCGCGCACTGGTTTAACAGCGGCCTCGCGCGGCTTGTCCCGCATGCAGCCCTCCTGGAAATCGTAGACACGTGCCAAGCAGTGCAGCACACCCGGCAGCTCCTTCTCGCCCATTAGCTGCTCCTCGAGAGAACGATGCTGACGCTCACGCTCCCTGGCATTGGCGGCAATTATCTGATCCCGCCCGATTGGCAAATTAGAGCGCGCCGGAGTCACATCTGTTTTGGATATGAGAGCACCATCACTGTGATCATCACTGGGATTATAAGTCGCAGGCTTACCTAGTTGCTGACTGTGATTAGGAGTCGGATTGCGTCCTCTATCTGCGCAGTTTTGATCGTTTTCAACGTGTTGCATTTTCGTATTTGCAAAATTTTTGAACGATGCTGCTTGTTTGAGCTAGAAAGTTCTATTATTTTTGGGCCTGCTAACTGGATGCAAAAGTAGAGATGGGCGATATTTAACTTGGCAGTTGCTTGTCACAAGTAATTCAAATAGTGACAACGACAAAGCCACTGCCAAGTGGCTGATATTTTGTCACTGGCTGATATTTTATTATTTTCTGCTGGTCAAATCGTAGAATAAGCTTATGTCTGATATTTTCTGTAACAATCAGACTTCACACCGTGATGGCAAAATAACAATACCGCGCATCTCTAACTGGAGAGTGAATTTTGGGAAACATCGATAAGCATAATATCGCACTTTAGCAAACGTAATATCGATATTACTTATACACAAAAAAAATACAATGTTCAGTAATCTAAAAATATGATTATAAATTGCTTATTACGTATTCCATCTACATTAGAATTGGTAAGTTGCATTTTTTGGTGTTTGTTTTTTGTCGATTTTAGGGCTGGCAACCAGAGTGACCAAATATTATGTTTTGACACAGTTATAGCATTAACTACTCATTAACTACTTGAGTAGTTAATGGTTATAGCAGTTGGGAATCTAGGAGGTAGAGCTACCGTGGTGTTTAATACTTGACAAGTCGAAAATAGTTCACAATTTGTATACCACAAATTATAATCCTTACGGTCCCTGTTGGCAACTCAAATTGTGTGCACTGCTTGAACAATATCTCAAACTGGGGACAACAATGCTCTATGTAATCTATTAATTGACATTTTCTCATGCTCGCAATAAATAACTCGTAAATTGTCCAACTTTTTGCCCAATATCTACTATGTATGTGTAAATAATATATACATTTTTATTCAGAAGCCATTATTTATTTTTATTACTTTGACATTGGCCAGCGTATTATTTTTTTTCCAGTGCTCGATTTTGCCCCGAGTTGCTTTTATTTGTAAGCTATTTTTATTTGCCAAAGTTGCCTTCGCGTTGGCTTGGCTCAGCCAAGGCTACCAACCCATAAAAGATATTGTCCTCTGCTTTATGTTATTGACTTTAATAACATTTTAGCCGCGAGCCATGAAAATATTTTCTCAAAATGTGTGTTTGTTATTTTTCATATTCTTCATTTTGAGAGTTTATTATGAATTTGTGGCGCTTTGTTTTCCACTTGTCGATGAAATTGATTTGTAGCCTTGGAAAAGCCAAGCAGGGGTAAAAGCCATTCACTTGATGCCACAATTTATGCAGCAGTCACTCGAGCTATTAGCGTACCTCCAACTATCGCCAACATGTGCTCAGTTCAGTTCTTGGTGCTTAGTGCTGTAGCCCGTAGACAGCTCTAATTGCCCAGAGTCCTGGTAATTGCTAAAACGAAATTTCATTACCAAAAGCTATGGCAAAGTCACTCGGGGCAATTGCACTCGAAAGCCCATGTCAGAGACGAGGGTCGCGTGTGATAAATTCCATAAAAGGTCGACGAAATGAAATTCTCGCCCAGCTCCAGCGACTGGCACTTCAGCCGGCAGCCATTTTGTCGCTGCACTAGAAAATGGCGGCGTCGCCATTTTTGTTTATGGCCGCATTTGTCACGGCAAATTGTATTGCCAGTTGCCTCTTGGCTGCTGTAATGTATTTCTATTTTTTTATTTTCTGTTGGGTGCTATGGCTTATGCAACGCGTTAACAATACGCCATAAAAATGTCTGCCCCGTAGGCTCACCTTACGTCTGGAATCACCAGCATGTTAATTAAGCTCGGATGAGATTGCTAGAATGGATGACGACCTCTGAGTAGCACAGGTGTCTGATTTACCCATTAGACCTAGCAAAAATTGAATTTATAGCAGCTATGAGAATAATAGTGCAGTTAATTGGCTGTTCTCGATGTGCACTTATTAGATCAGTTTGAAAGTTCATTAAGAGCATCCAAAGTAATAGTTAAATATTTAATTAAAGGTTACATTCAATATATAGATCACTATTAAGCATGCAGGCAGACATCGAATAAAGTAGAGTTAATTTTATCGAGCTCATATTTGCATATACATTTTGATAATGAATTTCGAAGAGAAGTTTTGAAAACTGAATTTATTTTGTACTTTCACTTATGCCAAAAGAATTTTCGAATAATAATAATATGTATAGGTATGATTTTCCGTATTGATTGGCAATGCGCCATACTATTTACTAGCATTTATTAAATTTAGTCCTATCAGTGATATTTGTTTCCTAAAGTTGCCTTAATTTTGCGTTGCCATGCAGCTCCAAACTGCTGCAACTGGGCCGCATCATCGGGTAGTTATTGAGCTTATCTATGCCAGCTAAGCTGTAATAGTCAACAAATGAATAAATCAGCTCAGCTACTAGCTCATTAATTAATGGAGTCATGAAAACTTAATTTTACCACTTAAGATCAAGTGCCTCCGTTAGCTGCGAGCTGTGTTCACTGATGTTTCGAGTTTGGGTCTGTTCCTGGTTTAGGGAACTCATCAGGCTGGTTAGCTCCTCGTGCAGCTGGCCATTGTAGAAGTGGACGAGTTTATTCATCGCCTTGTAGCTGCGTACTATCAACTGTTGCAGCTCCAAGCAGTTAGCATCAGTTGAAGCTGCCCTGGGCTGGCCAGAGTTAGCCATTCTTATTTTCTTTGATTTTTTAGTTTTTTGAAAATATTTGTATATTTTTTTTTTTTTATTATTTTTTTTACCGAAATTTATGTAGGAGAAAAGTAAAACTTAAGTAAAATGATACAATAGGCCAAAGGCTGCCCTGCTCTATCGAGTCAAAAAAGTTGACACAGTAACAGATAAATCCAAACAAGAGAAAAAAAGCAAAAATTCCATTTTTGTGTGTATTTCTTTAGGGATATTTTGAAAAGTCAGCGATGCGAAGAGCAAAAGCCGAAAAATGCAGATGCATAACTTCAATTTCATCAGTCAGGAATGCTGGAGGAGATTCGCCTTTGCTCACGCAATGCGAGCAGCGAGCAGGAAATGCGCATAGGCAGGGGGATGCTGAGGATTTTGGGGTGCAGGATTTGGTTTTTCTTTTATTTTTTTGACAACTGCCCAGCGGCCGCAGTCAAGTGCATGAAATTGAAAAAAAAAAAACAAACAAAACAAAAACGCTTCCAGTGCTTATCAATGCACAGCTGAAAGCGAATCTGCCTTTTGTACACTCAGAGAAATAGGCACAGAAAATTGAGAAATGCCCTTAATTATATATATTTTCTAATTGATCCTAACTTGATTTGTAATCTTAGAAATTATTTACATCTATTTTAGAAACATGCCAGAAAAAACTACCTATAATGTTAAGAAAATAAGCGAAATAAATTCCAAATTAATGATATTTAGAGCGTTGTTTTTTTGAGTGTATGTGTGCTATTCTGCTGTTTTGATTTGGCTTTGAAGTAAGCGAAAAAAAATGCTCAGCTTAGTGGGAAGCTCACATGGCGTATGCGCGACGCATGTGAGAGAACAAAACTCGCATGAAAATTTGCTGCCAAGGCTGGCCAATTATTTGTTGCTGGCTTTTTATTACGTAGCCGCAGTGTGGCCGTTAACGTGATGGAGCAACAAGAAAACCATTTAACGACAACGACGACGTCGACGACGACGGCGCTGCAAAAATAAGGAGCAGAAAAACAATTTTGTCAGCTTATAAACAGTAAAAATAAAATGCCAGGCTAAACAAATATGAGCAAAGGAAAAAAAATACGACATGCGAGACGAGTGTGGGAAAGAAAAGGCGAGCGCAGAGCACAATAAAGCGCCAATGAGACACACACATGCACACAGCACATAAACACCTACACACACCCCTACACAGACACACACACACATACACACACTAGGAGATCACACTCCTGCAGGCGCTTCAAGGCTGCATTTTTATTACTTTGGCTGGCAAATTGTTTTCATTTTCTGGCACACACAAAACAGACGACAGATTCGGGATATTTAAAGAAAATGAGTTCGGGGAAGCACTATAAAGTGCGGCTCGTTAGATGCGATGAAAAGTTGTGAAACTCTTTAAGCAAGAAATACACAACTTTATTAATGCATTGTAATCTGGTCAATCAAAGTTATTCAATTTGAGACCTTAGCCTGTTTTACTGTCCTTCTGCAAGCACACTCACTTTTAAATTTCCATATTTTTCCATTTCACTTTTCAGCTATACTCTCTTATTATCGCCTGATAAGATCAGAAAGTGTTGAGCACCTGTAAAATTGCGTTAATTAGCTGATTTTTGACAATTACAAATTTCTTGCTTTTTTCTGTAGCAGTTATAAGATATGGTAAGCCAATTTGTCCACCAACGTACCCAGTTATACCCTTCACAAATGTTTTCACAAAAATACAATACAATAGTAGTCTCAACAAGGCTTCAAAGCTGAGCGGCTAGTTTGCATCGATATTGGTGGTAAACTCATCATTCTGATTAAGAAGTGATGTGGAAGTGTCTTCTTTTATTTGTTAGACATTTCGTGACAAGAATATGCTGTGGAATACGAAAACTCTGAGCAGCTTTAAAATCTGTTCGTGTTTAATTCAGTGGGTTTTTGCTGCACCGCTTTGAGTGGACAGCAAATCAAAGGGCGACATCGAAACGTCTTCAATTGGAAATGACAGGGACAATGGGCAGCGACTGACACCAGGCAAGATGAAGAAGGGGGAGCAGAAGGAGCAGAAGTAGCAGTCGGGTAACTGGGGAACAGATATAGCGAACGGATATGAACTTCAACGCTGAATGGCAATGGGAATGTCAACGTCAACAAGAGGACTACATCATCGACAAGCCGTCGTTTGTTGTTGGTACAGTTGATGAGCTTGTTTTCAAGTGTCCACATACAGCATCAGCAACAACAGCAACAACAGCAACAACAACAACAACGGAAACAGTTGCAGGTGGGCTGCAGTCGACGCTTTTGCTAACCTTTTCAAGTTGTTCAAGGAACTTGGCATTCGTATCTTGAAATTCTTGTCGCGTCCAATAGCTGACTTGTTTGAGGTGCTCTACATGCACCATGTTGCACTTGAAGTGCACAGTTGCAGCGGCACGGTTGTTAGGGCGGCAAAAGAGTCGGCAGCAAATATCAAGCATACGCCAAGTGGGCTACACATTGCCCCCCAAGCTTTGGTCACTTGGCAACGCTACAGTTTTATTCAATTTGATGTCGAAACTTTCTGTCAAAGCAGCTACAGAACTGCAGCAGACTTGAGAATGTTTCAGCTGTAGGGAGTTGGGAAATTATGCAGACAAGTTTTTATCATTTAGTTAGAAATATTATGTTTTCCATAGAATCTGCTGAGTGCGGTTTCTACCAGATAAAAAATTATATTATATTTGTTGTCAAACAACTCAAAATAATTTTATATTAATATAACAAGGTACTTTGACATAATTTGATTTATAATGGCATCCGCTTAATGCAATTTATATAATCAATAAGCGTTTTAATTTTAATTAAAAGCATTTATTATGCATTGAATTATACAATCATTAACTAATTCATACATGAATTTCGCACAAAATATATTGCTTTTTTAAGGCATCAGTTAAATTGAATTAAAATACTTTTCAAACTTAGCTATCGAATAGAATTGAAAAGAAAATTATAAAGAGGTAGGGTATAGACTTTCTGTTCTGCTCAGCTGGGATTTAATATTTATTTTTATTGATTTTACACAGGCAATATTTTAGCCTATTCGCTTATCTCAATTTATTGGTGCATGCATATATTATCTTAGCTGCCATTGCGCCAATAAGTAGGCCACATGCGACAGCTCCTAAGAGGTTCTCTCATCTAGTATTGCCCGTTGACAACTGGCAGCTGGCAGCTGGCAGTTGGCAGTTGGCAGCTGGCGACATGCAGCATGACTTTTCCATTAAGGCAGCTCCGATTCTGTGGGTCTCTGTCTCTGTCTCTACCTCAAACTCCAACTCCGTCTTCGCAGCTTATGCAGCCAATGAGCGAGCCAAACTTGACGGGCAGGTGTGGGTGTGTGTGTGTGTATATATATAGGTGTTGGTTTGTGCGAGCATTTGCCTGACATTTGCAACTTACCAGCAGCTGCGCTTCATGCGGAAATTGCGACATTCCTTTGCCTTTGCCACTCGTCGTCTCACTTCTGCTTCAAAAAAATGTTCACGTATGCTAATGCTTCAGACACACACATACACACATACACACACACAAGCAATCGCTCAGCCACATGCACTAAGTGTTTTCGAAATTACGGTAATTTATTACGGACCGAAAGGGAGTCAAATGTTTTTGCTACCTGCCCGCCCAAAATGGCACAAAGCAAACGCTGCCACGCCCACAATAACTGCAGCTACAACTGCTAAACTGTGTCAAAAGTTGCAACGCTTTGGCTCTGCCTCTTTAGAGGTTGCTCAGTCCCAGTCAGCCCTCCTGACAACTGTTGCCTTCTCACCTGCTTCTCACAAAGCACTATGGACTATGGAACTTTGCTGTGGCATTAATCGGTAAAATGTTTGATTGTTTTCGAAACTAATAATGAAATGAACTGCTCCGCAATTAAATTATATCTATGTTTATATGCAAACATGTATCTTATGGTCCCTTTCACTTAAATTACCTCACTATTGATATTTTTGTACCATTCTTGCATAATTTATCACAACGTGAATCTTTTGGTTGTATCGCCGATATAAGGTGTTACAGGTGACACTTACAAACGGTATGTAATAAAAACAGACAAGATTTATAAAAACATTTAAAACAAAAATAATAAGTAGATTTTTATTGTTTCTAGAATTTTATCGACGCCGTAGACTTTGAAACTAGTTTTTGTATCTAGCAAAGGCATCCAAAACTTTGAAAAAATTTAAGAAAGCGAAATTTCTGATAGTCACGGAGGTATCCGTTAAAGTTCTCTACCTTTGCGTAAGTTTGTTTTTGATTTCTTAATATTCCTGGTATGAAACAGTTCTAGAATTTGTAATTTGTTTTTTACAGAAACTTCAAATGACTATTTTGCCAAAATAGTGTCAATTTTGCCCAATGTGCCTTGGCACTCAGTCAGCTCGTCAGTTTTTGTGTTTGCTGCACACTTTTGTGTAAAATATTTGAAGCTTCTGGTAACGAAGACACACATACACATAAGCACGTCAACACACAGACATGCACACACACAGTTGGCTACCAACTGTAAAATGTTACTAATTGTTTTGCCGCCAATTACATGAGCAAGTGTGCGTGTCGACATGTGCGTGTTTAGGTGTATATATGTGTGCGTGTGTGTGTGTGTGCTACCTGCCGTTTGATGTATGAGCACAGTTTATTAAAATGTTTTACCGCCTGGCACTTTGCGTTGCCTTTTTACTCGTAATTTGCAACTTTTTCATAATTTTAACACACATTTCTATGGCGGTTATGTTGGAATGTTGAAGAGCGGCGGAGTCATCAGTTAAAAATGTTATTTAAAGTGCAAATAGAGAAAATGTTAGGTCAATTCATTCGCTTATTTGAAGTTTAAGCTCAACTATATGGTTACTTTGAAAATAATACCGCCATAACCAGCTTAAAAGATTTTAATATAAGATACTCCGCAGACTGTTGATGCTGATCAAGAATTAGTTTATTATATAAGGTCCAAGCTTTAATTTTCTTCAAATTCTATTACACCCTTGCTAACGAATGTTATGGCTATGGAAATATGTATTTAAGGGGCAGCCAAACTTTCTTATATTTAAAAAATTCAATGAAATCCCTTTCTGAGTAAAAACCAATTACATGTAAATAAGGTTTGGTATAATTTAAAGCTTTTGGCTTTTAACTTGTTGATTCTGAAATGCCTATTACAGAGCCACAAAGAACCTTGTGCTCAGCTTAACCAATATTTAAGTCATCACTAGAGGCCTTGAACAAAATGTTGAATAAAGCCATAAAAGAGCCTGGGGAAACAAGAAATACCAGTTATTTCAGACTTTCCTTTACTCTATCCATGCAAATACGAGCTACTGGGGCATTCAGCAAAAGAAATTGTCGCCTGTTACGCCATAACGCGCATACGCCCCGTGGTACAGCAAACAAACAACCACAAATGAACAAAAACAAAATAAATACAAATATAAAGTAAAACTTTTGCAAAAATAAATGATTATTTAATATTTATTCTCGTGTTGCTTGAGCGTGCGGCCGTTGGACTGAGCCCCTGCTGCTCCTGCTGCTACTGGGCTGTTGCATCATTTTTCATGCCACCCAAAAAGTGCCTCGAGGTCCCAGACTAAGTGCCTCTCTGTGCCGGGCTATTAATGCCAGTTGATTGGGCCGAGAGGCGGGCCAGGCCTATAAAGCATATATCCATGTACATACTTACATATATATATACTTATATGTATGTATGCACATCCACATATGTATTTATTATTTAGCCAACGTTTGTGATTATTTACGCCTGATAAGGACGAAAACTGGCCGCTGGCCCGTCAGCCTGCCGGCCTGAGTGTAAAAATGATTGAGTATCTCAGACTGGACGTGGTTCGAAG
Source organism: Hirtodrosophila histrioides (assembly GCA_037075165.1). NCBI lineage: Eukaryota > Metazoa > Arthropoda > Insecta > Diptera > Drosophilidae > Hirtodrosophila > Hirtodrosophila histrioides. The sequence continues at coordinate 390,504 of JBAMCL010000239.1, forward strand.
TACCAAAATCGGCATTGTGTCTATGCGTGTGTGTGTGTGTGTGTGTTGGTGTGTGTGTATCCAAGTGTCTGGACATTTTGCTTAGACAACGAACCACTCGTGTGATTTATTGAATTAAATTGAAATAGGATAAATTTTTGTGTGGGCCAAAAAATACACGGAACGAGGACTCGAGTGACTGTAAGAAATCTACAGTGAGTAGCAAAAGTGTGCATTCCAGGCGCCATATAAAATATATGTAATTTGTAAACAATTTTACTTTGAATGTGAATCAGCTGAAAATACATTAAATAAAATGAAATAACATAAAATGTTTTAAATTATACACTGACTCGATCTTGGGATGTCTATAAGTATTTATTTTGAGATAAAATAATAATAAGATTAACTGGATTGTCTGAAAATCTAATATACTATAAGGGTTTTTAATTTTATAGCTATCCAAAGAAATTCTCACACATTTTTCTGTGAAATTGATGAGAAAGTGAGAAAAAGTACAGATTTATATATATATATATATATATCTTTACATTTAGTATATTTAATCCAGTTCCTAGAACAGATTTGATTCATTTTCACATATTATTATTAGTATTCTATTTATAAGTCCTTGTAAGCATATTCGGGCCCAATGTTTATTTTGCCCACTGAACCACAAGGGCAAAAATAATACAAAAAGAAAAAACCATACACCAAAGAAGAAAAGAAAAAATACTTGCTGAGCCGGAGAGACAATCAACACACCAACACACACCCACACACATTCACACACACCCACACACAATCACACACACATATATATATTCTAAAAATGCTGTGGCCACATCAACGTTAAGTGAAAAGGGCTATCCCCCGCCCTCCCGAGATGGGGCGGGTGGTAAGGAAAAGTATAGACCTGGGCTTGGTTGGCTGGTTGGCTTGACGGCACGTTTAATGAATCGGAAGGTAATAAGCAAAGCATTACGGCTATTTCTTCATTTATTCCGGGTGCCCTTCCACTTTGATTATTGATTTTCATTGAAGCGGGTGTCTTATTGGATTTGTGTGCATTCAGCGAAGTCCAAGCATGGCGAAGCCAAGTTAATAAGATATGCTTTGTGTTTTTTTGTATTGTTTTTGTTGCTTTCGGCCAAGCGAATTAATTAAAGCGCATAAAAAATGGTCGAGTGCTAGGAATGCAATCAAATTGCTGAAGGGGCTCAATGGCCGGCAAAGGCACTGAGGGATCCCCGGGTAGCTCAAATAGATGCCACACAAAAAACTATTCCACCCAAATGGCCAGCCAACTGCGACGCCACCTCCTACTTCGACTCCAACTCCGACTCCGTGGCAGCAAATGGAGGCGGCAACTGGCCACAGGCACTGAGCACGCATCATTTAAGCGCAAAATTATAGCATACTTTTATGCGGCAGGTTATAATTCACAGTACGTGCGAAATGCAATGGTCCCGCTGCAGTGCTCCATGGCAGGATATACGGGGAGTGGCGAAAGGCTGGCTGGGGCGTGGCACGACACTGTGAAATTATCATTTTAATTGCGCTTTTTCCGGGACAAGCTAGTGAGATATGTTCTGTGCAAGACAGTCTCTTAGATACCCTATAAAGAGTTAAATATGTGTGCAGGATATATCAAGTCACAACTTCTACATATCTAAAGATATGAACATAAAAGTAAACTTTAATTCCCTATGAAAATATATCAAAATACACGAAGGATGTTTCTTATGGTGCATTCGCGTAATATGCCCACCTGCCTATTGGGGCAGAGGGTATGGCCAGCGTGGCAAAGTCAAGGCAAAAGTAAATAAATTATGCTGCAGACTGCAATAACAACAACAAATAGCAACAACAACAACTTTTATTGCCCTTCGCTTCGTTTTATTTGCATTAATTTGGTGCTGCGGCAAAGCGAACAAACAAGGGAAAAAAATGTATGCAAATAAATATAAAATCGTATAAAAAATTATATAGCAAGTGGCGCGTCCCTCTCTCTCTCTCCTCTTCATCTTACCCGCTTCCTACTCGCCTGCTAAATGTGCACAAATTAAAAAGGCAATGCCGCCCAAAATGAAAACATGATAAAGTCGAGTGCAAGCGTCTAAAAGTATGCTTGAAAAAAAGACGGGAAGCGGCAAGTGGGAAGTGGAAAGTGGTCGGTGGGAAGAGGTGAAGTGGCTGGCAACAAAGTTGCCATCGAAATTTGGTCACGTGCCCCTCGAACGTTGGACTGGAGTTATTTACGTGCCTCGCACATTTTTGGCGCTTAATTCATGCTGGAGCAAAAGTTGCAGACACTCACACACATACACACACACACAGACAGAGAGAAAGACAACAAACACAACGAGTCACAGGACACTGCGGGCATTTCGGCTGTCCTGTCTATCGGTCTGTCTGTGGGTCTGTTTGTTGTCTCAGCATTTGTTTGTGCAGGCAGCAAACTGCAGCATACTTTTAGGCAGTGAACGCAACACGGCGTATACTTAATTTGTGGTTGGCACTGGTCACAGCACGTAGAACCGCTAAGTGCTGCCCCGCCTAATGATCCAAGCTGCCGTACAAAAGACTTCACAAAAATCAACAACAAAAGAGACCTGTAAAAGATAATGAGCCAGAAATACCCTTTCAAGTATTCTTTGGGTAAATTGTATGCCGAAAGGTGTATATAGTATGAGTACCGAATTTAAATGGAAAGCCGGAAAATTGATGTCTGAAATTATGAAATCTCTTCCCATATGTTATTTATGGGATTGATACAGATAAAATATTTTAGCAAAGTGCCAAATTATCTAAAAGAAAATATTGTCATCTTATTATAATTAAATTCATTTACTGAAATGCAATTTAATTTACTAAAAGTCTAAATAAGTCATCTAAAATTGATTTATATTTAATTTAAGTCGGTATCCTTCTTAGAAAACTGTAGACATTGTGATTTCCTGGTACAACTCCACTTTTATACAAACCCGGTAGCAAAGCTGACCAATCTCTTCTGATTCATAGAACGGAAATGTTGATAAAAACAAACTGTTGACCTTTTTGGCAGCCTTACAAGGCCACATAAATAATGCGGGAGCCGAGAGTTACCTTGAGATACGGAGCCACTATATCAACCAGTACGAGTATCTATTATATAGAGCAAACGACCCAGGCAATTTTCAGCATAAAATGTGATGTTTTATGTAATTTTTGTAATGTGCGCGTGCTGAAGTGAGAAATATGATCAAAGGACGTGGCCAGGCAAGTGAGTGAGAGACAGAGACGCAGCTAGAGATAGAAGGATAGAAATAGAAAGAGAGCTATGGGAAGATATGAAGGAATGTAGTTGCAGGCAACTGGAGCTATCAATTTCTATTAGGCCGCTGCCCTGCAAGCTACTTCATTCCACTTTAAAAATGCTGCCAAGATACCAAATTGAAAGCAACTGCCGAGTAGGACAAAAACCAAAAATGACAACAAAATTGGTAACTGGAAACTGGCAACTGGCAAATGGCTGCAAAATGTGAAGAAGCAGCAAAAATGTTCTTAATTGGCGTCAGCCATTAAATGCAATTTATCAAACAGACGACAGGCACAGCATAAAATACCCACACGTAGTGTGTGTGAGAGACAGAGAGGGTCCAACAGAGAGAGAGAGAGAGGGGAAGACAAGCAGAGACAACAGTTGACAATTAATTTGACACAATTGCAAAGCAGAGCTGCCATCGCATATGTCCAAAGGTGGCCCAATTGCACCTGCCCTGAACTGTGCCCCACCTCCTTCTCTGCTGCTGCTGCTGCTGCTGTACGTCCCATGGCAACTTTATAGTTGACATTGTGTAAATGTCGCTGACATTGTCGACGCTCAGTTTGTTTGTATTTGTGTGTAATGAAGCAACATGCGACATGTGCAACGTTTGCAACAGCAAGCGAAGCGGCAAAGTTTGTAGATGGAGCAAGGGACAGAGAAAGAGAATAGTGGGGTGCGGGTGTGTTAGTACCCAGTAATTGCCGTGCACATTAAGCGACTGGCCGTGGCTTCTTCTAATGTGCCACAAAGGATAACAGCATGCAGGTGGCCAACCAGAGCACTCACCACATGCATAACAATAAAAAATGTTTTTGTCTATGCGGCACGCATCAGCTCCACAAAACCTTTTACAAAAACAAAACTGAGAACACACTTCGCATAATGGTAACAAAGTGGCACGTAACAAAAAACGGAAGTGGACCAGCTAAGTAAAATTAGTGCTGTCAACTCGTATGGAAACTGAGATGACCTTGATGTAGTATGTTAAGGTTGTTGCCCACCCAACATTTTCTTAAGCATTTCATTAACTAAGGTTCTTAAAGTACGTCAGCAGTTGGCGCCCGAGCAGGTATCAAAATAATTGCATTAATATTTCAATTTATTAAATATGGATTACTTAGTGCTGAAGTTGATTAAAAGTGATTTATTTTTTATTTATTTATTAATTTACATTGTTAGCTAAGTTAGCAAAACTTAAGCTAACAAGGGATTTATATAAAATATAATTCATATATGAATTTATTTATATTGGCGCCCGAGCATGGACATTTTTAGATTCGTGATTCTAGATTAGATTCGTGTCTTTCTTACTCAGTGATCTTTATAGTTTCTCTTAATTTGAATAGGTTTCAATTTATCGACAAAACACTCAAATCGCTTTGTATATTTCAACGACCAAAATAACACATTATTGTTATAAAACAAAACTTGAATTTATTGGCAAATTTAATGTGTTGAATACATTTTGTAGAGCTTCATAAGGCAATAATTAAAATATTGCTAGAGCTATTCATGCTTTGATTGAGGCTATATGTACGTATGCATATTCAAACGACTAAGCAATCACATTCCACTCGAAACATATTAATTAATTAATTATTAAGTAGTTAGGGCTACATGCTGCTGGCAGGCAATTGCTGTCGACTTTCCATTTCGTGCCATCGCCATATACAACAACCGCAAGGCTACACGTCGTATGCGCAATGTCTGAGCACAAATTGCAAAGGGTTAAATTGCAAGATGACTGAAATGTTTACATGGCTTGGGCCGAATTGTAAATTAACACAATAATTTTGCAGCCCATTTAGAATCGATTAAAAGGCTTTTAGTTTAAATATCAAATGAGCAGCAGGGGGCAGATGCAGCTTGGGGCTAAGGGCTGGCAAAAATGCCAAAACGCGCACAACTTGCAGTTACACAGTGGGAGTTGTTGTTGCTGTTGTTGTTGCTAAGTATTTGCTGGTTTGCCACGCAGCCATTGCCACAAAAGCCGCACTGCATGCCAGGCGAAGTGCAGACACAGACACAGAGACAGACACAGACACATGAACGACCACGCCCTGCCGCCTGCCCCAGCCTCGAACCCTTTTGCCTGGCTTTGCTTGCATTAAGTGGCGGTTGGCAAAGTTGTCGACGTCATGAAACTTAAACAATGCACGGCAGCAGGCAGCAGGCAGCAGCAGGCAGCAACATGCAGGTGGCAACTGCAGCTCCAGCTGCAGCAAGTGCATAACACATGCGAGCACCGTGAAGACAGGCCACAAGTGCAGCCACCGCTAAGCGGCTCAGTGGCAGTCGGGCGGAGTGGGGAGCGGATTGTAAAACGTGCTGCTGGGGAGCCGCTTAAAGTGCTGCCTTTGACTGAGAAGCCAGCTAGTATTATGCCTTAAGGACATTAACCTAATCAACGCTCAGTGCACCAGCCGTACACAAGGAAGCGAGACTTACACAGTGTGTGTTGCATACCGTGGGGCGTTGCACACAGTGAAGCACAGCGTGTTGACAATGGGAGTCTGGTTACTTCCCGTCCCTAACTGGTTGGTGTATTGACTAGCCTGCGAATTACTGTTTACTGTTTGAGTTGTGATTTTGCATGCGTATTCGGTGGAGATGGTGGAAGCATACTTATGGAGGGGAGTGTCAGAACTTTGAAACTGATGAAATGCAGTCGTTAACTCAAGCGAGTAAGTACAGTCAAACTTCAGGAAAACAAAAAGTAATAGGCAATTTTAATTTCTGAAATGGTTAAAACCGGATTACAAAGACATTTTTCATAAATAGAAATTGTCTTTTAAGTGCATTAAATAAATAAGATAATTGATATAGATTATGATAAAAACAATACCAATTGTACAAAAAGGATAAACAATTTTGTATTGCATCTTTTAATATTTTATACATATATACCAATATTTAGTACTCAATCAGCTGTTACTCCAATAATATATATATATTGCATATGCAGGACCTAATTTGATTTTTTTATACACAGTTTTTATTGCGCCGCATATTGGCAGTGATAAATATGCAGGACTTTTTTGCATTCGACCTTTTTATTAGAGTGCGCGGCATTTGCATAAAATAATATTATTATTGGCAACACAAGCAGATCCTTACGCACACATGCGCACGGAAAGGGAATGCGAGTGCATTAAATTATTGTTGACATAATTAAAAAAGAGCTGAAGTGTGTAGGCAACACTGGCAGAACGCCATTTTGTATGAAAAGCGAAGGAAAAAAATATGAAAACACATGAAATGCAACTCAACTGCATGTTGAGCGAGCAAAAAGATAACTACAGAGGGGAAAATCAATGAAATTTGCTTGTTAAATGTGCCAGAGCCGTTACTCGTAACGTGCAACCTGCAACCCGCCACCCGCCACCCACCACCCGCACTCGCTCCCCAGCAAGAGCCTGTAATCAGGCTGACATATTCGAATAAGAGCATGTAATTATGTCAGCGCTTGATTGCCCAGGACGCCCCTAGGCACGCGTGTGCACGCCCTTTGTCAGTTTATGAAAATGCAATCGCCATTTTGCATATTGATAGAGCTCATCGCGCAGGATATAAAAAGGAACCACATGAAAAACTGTGTATACAAATATATACATCATACATACCGCCATAATTGTCATTTAGTGAAGGCTTGTGAAAGCCGTATCGCTTATGTCGTACAATTTCAGCAAAAATTATTGCAATAATTGCAAAACTGCATTGATTCAAGCGATCCAAGGTTGTATGTATATAAAAACTGTAATATCGAAAAAAATACTTAATAAAATGTGCCCAGCATCAAAGTGAGAAAAAACATGTAAACAGAATATCAAACCAAGGAACTGTTTACAAAAAAATGCAAATTAAATCGCCTCAAACCTTAATATAAAACTTCATATGTATATGCAGTTGTTTTGTCGACTCTTTCAGTTAAAGCTTTCATACCAGCTCTCTACAATACATATGTATATACATATATATATGTTTACTTGTACTTAAGAATGAAAAGAGCTCTGCGGTGTAGATTGAATATCCTTTAAAGAGGCTAATTAATTTGTACAATATTTGATCAACTTGTCAGTCACCATAATATTAATGAGTTTGGTTAGTATATTTGGAATAACCAAAAGTTGTTCCCAACACAACTATATTTGTTGACCAATCATTCCTATGGCAGCTATATTCAGCAGGTGTACTGCCTAAGGCAAAAGAGGCATTTGAGCAACAGACGGACATGGTTAGATATACTCTGCTCTTGCTTTTGATCAAGAATACACATATTTTCGCTTAAGATACGCCTTGGCAATCAACAGCCCTACTAAGTTTGGGTCTTCCAGAACTTTGGCTGACTAATGAGTTACAAGTAAGCGGCAGCCAACAAGTTTGGCCCCTAAACTAACAATTTTATTAACTGCCAAACAACATTGAGGAGCAGTGAGACTCTCAACGGAACACCACACGCAATTTATGCGCCACAGCGCCGCAACGTATGCAACACATTTCTTGTATGCCGGAGATATTTGCACGCCCCAAATGCATGAGCATGAGCTGCGCCCACTTTTCCTTGGCTTGCTTGTATAGGTGGCAGCTTCATTAAATTTACACGCACATGGAGTGTCTGAGAGGGGCTGTGAAAGAGATGCATAGAGGGTGGGTGGGCAGTGGGCAGGGGTAGGGGACTGGGGCACAGCGAAGATGCTGTCAGTTTTGTGCAATTTCCGGCGCAATCTTCATTTACAACTTAAGTTACAGCACAAACAACTACAACTGCATGTAAACAAACAAGGAACACAAACACCCACACACAAACTCACACACACATGCACGTCCACACATACAGCAGCATTTGGCTGGCTGCCTATGCAAAAAGTGTAGCAGACTTTTAAGCTGTTGTGAAAACATTTTAGCGCTGCTTGTCGTCATAGTAGTTACTCTGTGTGTGTGTGCAAGTCGTTGCATACACATACACACACACACACACACACATACACACACAGGCAGACAGGCATGGCTCCTGCTGTGCAAATGACTTGGCAGAGCTCGAAAGTTATGCCTATGAGTGCCTTAGCCAGGATATGCCGGAGCTGCCAGGGTTGCCAGGGTTGTGAGTGCAAATTTATTAGGCGCATTGCATACTTTTGTGCGTTCATTTGAAAAATGACAACTTTAATTTAGCTACAAACACCAAGAGAAATGCAGCAACCCCACCCAAAAGAATAGAACCCCGCCCCTAACTAGAAAAGGGCTGAGACAAAAGCGCCAAACAGACAATGACAATGGCCATGGAGCAAACCGAATAGGGTTGCAACCAAGTGGGGAGCAGGAGCTGCTGCTGCTCAGTGCTTTTGTCAGCTAACCACACAGGCTACAGTTGACTCCCAGACTGCGTGTGTGGCATGAGTGGGATGGAACTAGAGCTAGAAGGAGAGAGAGAGAGATGGAGATGGTTGGAGTTGAAGTTGGGGACTGAGAGATTGAGCGCGTTGTCTTTTGATGGCCCCCGTCTCAGATGAATATTAATTACCATTTGAAAGCTTGTCATACACTTGTGTAAATTTATCAACAACAACGGCAGCAGCAGCCAGACAATAGGCAGAGTTGCCAAAGTGAGGTAGTGGGCAGGGAGGGAGACAAAATTGAGGCAGCAGTCAAACAAAAGTTAGGCATGAAATTTGCTTTGCATGGCAAAGGATTAGCAAAGGATTTGCATGCATAGAGAAACATATCGGGCCAGGACTAAGACCAAGCACAGTCCTTGCAGTCTCACTCCTGGAGCAGTCCCAATCCCAAACCCAATTTCAGTTCCCATCTGATGCAGCCTGCAACTAAATAGAGCTGCAACTCGAACACATTTTTGGGCTACCGAAAAATGTCATAAATAAATGCATGAGCCTTGTAAGCGTATGTGCTATGTGATATTTACACGTTACAATGCAATGTAATTGATACTCCCATCCCAAAACATTGCCGTCATGGGTGTCTCTGGCATTTTTGTTTCGCCTCAGGTTTTTGGCAACTCCTTTCGGCATTGTCCCCAAACTGTTGCCAGGCACTAGGTAAATACGTGTAAATGGAATTGTTCATGCATTCACATTTGGGTCGATGCTTTCCAGCTACTCTGGCATGACATTGTCACCATTGAGAATGGAAATGGATTCGGGCTTGGGTGCATTAATAATGAGTTCTCTGCCCAAAAGGTGATACGAATTACACAGCTTATAACTTTTTAGTTTATGTGGCATAAAAGCATAACCTAAGAGCTTACTATTCAATTTGTATTTTGTGTGCATTTTTTCATGTAAAAGCTGAGATGAATTTGAAGAGTACAAAGTGTTCAAATATGGCCCAGATTATATATTTTGCTTATCGATTATTATACCCTAGCAGAGGGTATTATAATTTTGTCACGAAATGTGTAAAGGACTGAAGGAGACGTTTCCGACCCAACAAAGTATATATATTCTGAATCAGCATGAATAGCCGAGTCGATATAGCGATGTCCGTCTGTCCGTCTGTTACTATGCGATCTTGTCTCTCAGTTTTAAAGCTATCGTAATGAAACTTGGCACAGCCCTTTCCTTTTACTGCAGGCAGTACATATGTTGAAACCGGCCGGATCACAGCACTATAACATATAGCTGCCATAGGAATGATCGCTCGACAACTATGTTTTCGTATGAATAACTATTTTGTTTATAAATGTATCGTCAGCAAACATTCCCACACAGAGTCTCTAGAGAGTTTCTACAATCTGACCAATCTAATTTGGTTAAAAATCGAACCACTATATGGCTATATCAAATTTTGAATAATAACCTTATGCTGTAGTGTTGTACAACGCTAGCACTTAAGACGTGCAATTTCAAAACTTGGTATTTTAAGTATTTATTTTGTAGTATTTTGGTGATATCGACATCTGGTGACACTTGTTATAAAAGATGATGAAATAAATTCACAAATTGGTGCATTGTATGTATATAAATCATCAGCAAATATATCATGTTATATGGGATAAGTTCACATAAATGAAGCAAAGTTGTATATTAAAATGTTATGAACTGAATATCTCATACCCTGTAAATAGCTCAAGCTTTTATTATTGTTATATTAGACAACAACTGACGTTTCATATTCCCTCATCCTTCTAATCACAGGTACCACCTACACACAACCACAGAATATCAATGCCAAGTCGCAATTAAAGACGACGCCCGCCGAGCACGCAGCCAGCAAATGGCGCAGCATATCAGAGCAGACACCGCTGCAGAGTCGAGTGGACTTCAGGGCGGATGTGCAACGAATGCATCAACTGCCAGTTGACCATAGGCAGCTAAGCAGCCACAATAGTAAACCCTCCAAATGTGCCAAAAACTGCGCTCGGGCCAAGGCAAAGGTGGCCAAATGGAAGGCGCAGCTGAAGAGCCATCGCATCCATCAGGCGCATCGAGCAGCGCCCCACAAGGAGGCAAAGCGACGACTGCGTCGGGAGACAGAGGAGGAGGAGCTGGAGCTGCAGGTGCCCACAGTCATCTCCAGTGCCAGCACTGTGGCCACCAGTGCCGCAGTCACGTCATATGCAAATAAATCACTCGGTGGTCTGTTGACCACGGTGAAGGCGAAGCGATACCGCTCCACGGTGCATCTGGCGCCGGAGGATCTGAAGCCCAAGCCCAAGGAGCCCGTCGTTATCATTGATGATGTGGAGGAGTTTGACAGCGGCACCGCAACACGCGATTTGTTTGCCAAGAGCCGCGAAGAAGGCGATCTCATGGATGACGAGGGTCCGTTGGAGCCGCGTGTGCTGCCCCTGCGCCCCGTGCTGCCCAATCCTTACGAGGACGAGGAGATGTCTGTTGTCTATGCGGAGCAGCATTCAGAGATTAGGCTGATGTGCGAGGTGGATCTGGACATTTCCTCAAGCTTGTGGAATAAGAATGGTCAGGTAAGTGACAACAATTGGTATAAGACTTCTCCTATTATCTTCATGTCACCCGGTCTAACTGCAGCTGTCGGAGCTGCCAACTTGTTTGCAGCTTTTGACTTTAATTGCATTCTTATGCGGCCCGTTAGCTTCCAGTGCTTCCTTTTGGTCTCTTAAGCTGTCTCGCAGTTTTCGCATTTTAATATTTGTACCCTGTAGCAGGAGAACTGGCCGGGTTGTAATACTAAAGGAAGCGGTACGCTTTCAACTTAATTACACCTAAGGTTTTAGTTGCAGGTATTCAACTTTTAAAGGAAATTACATTTCTAATCAAGATATTAAAACTTTTAGAGCAAATTGAATAGTCAGTTATTTATTCCAATAAACTTACTATCTAACTCCAAATTTAATTTTTCTAATTATTAATGCTCGTAGTATGATTTCAAATTTTGTTGCTCTATAAAGAAGGGAAATTCTTTAAGATGTAGGATTATTTTGGAAGAGTTCATTGGCAAACTTTGAGTTCAACTTTCAGAACGAGAGCCGCAAGACAGAATTGTTAACATGGTTTTAAAAAATTAGAATTTGTAAAATGCAAACTAAACTAAAATTTTTCTAAAAATATCTTAAGCTTTGTTGTCTTGAATTTAGTTATCAACGGGGTATTTTTCAGTCTGTGCGTCTTGAAATATCGCATTCAGAGTTGCTTTTTATTGTCGCCTGCACAGCGTTTGTCCTTTGTGCCTGCTCCTTGAGCCCATCTGACGGTTTCTTCTATCTCCCTGTCAGACGTCTCGAGTGCCAGTTATTTCTCTTTCTGATTCTCAGTCTCATGGTTTGTCTGGCTTTTGTGCTCCTTGCTTATTTGTCGCTTAAATGCCGCATTATGCAAATAGGATAATCGTTATTATTTGATAGTTTCTGATGTCAAAAGCATTTTAAGAGTTCATCTGTCAAGCCATCTCTTCTGACCACCCTCGCTAAGTGGGAGCTTAGCTGGTCGCTTTTAGTGCTTCATGGCCGACTTCTAATTACAACTTTGTGCTCAGCAGCAACGCCCACAAGTATGCAGTGAAATATTACACAAATGCAAATTCCGTCGCACACTTTTTTAGTTGGCCGCCGCACTTTAACCAAACGAGTTAAATTGAAAATGAAAATGCGTAAAAAACACAGCTGGCAGCAGCAGCGCAGCAGCGCAGCAGAGCAGGAGAGCAGCAGCGCCAAAAAGTCAAAAGCTGGCAACAAAATTAACAAACATGGCGCAAAAGTTAACTAGCAGCCGGCAAAAGTTATTGAGTTGTAATTGCAAGTGCAAACAGCAAAAAGTGTAGTCTACCTTTTGGCGTAATGCAATTATAACCGCTTTGCTGCTGGCGCACAGTTGAGAGTTTTTCGAGGTAACCAACAAAAAATGATGATAGTACGAGGTGGAAATTTATGAAACTGCACGAATGAAGGTTGGATTTAAAGCCCAGAACTATAGAAAGGGTATCTAAAGGCATCTGGTAACAGTAGAGTCTTACAGGATTATGATACTTATGATATTTTTGCTACTTATTAAATATTTAAGGGATCCGTTTCATTTACGAAGCAATATCAGCAAATCTCAAGGATTTAAGCAATTTTATCAGTTTTTATCGATCAATCAATATACTGAGTAAAGAGTAAGGAGAATACAGTAAAGTAACAAATTTATGAAGGAAGTGAATCTTAATTTACTACCTTTTGATTCTGTTATTACCATCAAGTTGCATATCCAGAATAAAATTTAGAATATCTTTCTATATTTTCTTATATTTGTTTAACAGGTTATACTTAATATTCAATACTGAACTTTATCAATGTCTAATAAGCACTAGCGTAAACAATTTCGAAAAGTCCTAATAATTTATTTAACATTGCTTAGATAGGAAAGAAACCAGTTAACTTTTGAATTATAATTTAATTGATTTAACACAGTAGACTCAGTTCATTATGGTTAGTATTTCATAGATATAAAGTCTGTTCAACGCTTTAATGAACTTATTGAATAAGTTTAATTTAGTTGATTTAATATTATTTATTTAACATCATGAGCAGCCGTTTCTATTCAGTTATAGGGAGAAAAGACCGCATTCAATGAGTATTTTGAATATATTAAATATGTGTATTGTTTCAAAAACACTGATCTATGATAAATGTACTGCCGTACTAAACAAAGTTCATCAGAAAGTCATTATACACAACTTTAACTGGCAGCAAGTTATACATAAACAACTAAACATCTGTGCGGTGCTCAGCTCGTTGTACTTTTATGTTTTTGTTTATTTTGCTGTTGCTGTTGGTGTTGTTGGTTTTGTTGTTAGTGCTGCTCTTGTGCAGTGTAAATTGCAACAGCAACAACGAGTGGGCAGGCCAAGTTGTTGATGGGCAAATAATAGTTGAAACTAACACAAGAGCAACAACAACAACAGCAACACTTTGTATACGTGCCTTGGCTGTTGGACTGCGGCTTGGTTTGCCAGTTAACTGACGCTCCAACCAGCACCTGGCTCAGGTGTAAGTGTGTCTATGTGTTGGCTGGGCAAAAAGCATTGCATACTTTCGGGCAACGCATGCAAACATTGTTGCTGCCACTCTTGACTTGTTGGTACTGTTGTTGTTGTTGTTGTTGTCTGTGGCGCGCTGTTTATTCTATAAGAAAATTAAATGCAATATTGCGCGCTGTCGAAACGCGTATGCCAGAAATGCCACCAACAAAAAATCCACCAAATTGGCTGTCAACAGCTGCCATCTGGCAAATCCCGCACAGCGCAGACACGTCTCCAATGCCGTCTGTTGTCTGTTGTCTGTAGTCTGTTGTCTGTTGTCTACTGTCTGATTGCAGCACTTGTTTGTGCCATCAAATCACACGACTGGCAATTTCTATCGCATCTATCGATTGCGATTGCCATTGCAATTGCGATTGCGATTGCTTTTATTTACCGTAAAAACTCGTACACTCTTGGGGCAGTTGATGCTGCCACACGTTGCATTACGGCGCAACATTTGTTGCAGCTTATCAAATTGCACGCCCAGCCACAGTTTCACTTGCCCTTTAGTCTATTCACAATTTGTTGGCTTTATTGTGCAATATGCTCTGAGGCGACAATTGCCAGACACAAAGCTTGCGGTTTTAAGTTTCACTTATAGCCATAACACCAACGTTGTATCAAAAGAAGAAGTCAAGTGACTTGCTGAACTGTGGGATACTCTGCGTAAACTACAATCATATAATCTTGTAATAATGATTTGAATTCGTTCTTTAAGTTAAAGCTTTTAATAAATAGGCTTAATTTGTTTTAAGTTTGCTTCTGTCCCAAGATTCCTGATGATATCACTAAAAAGTCAAGAGTCTCACGCTCCAGACACAGTTCGCAGCTGTACGTTTCCGTATTTCATCTAAGTCTCATCTAAGATTTAATAAACATAAACATAATATAACTTAAAACTAAGTGTAACGTTGAGCACGATAAATGGGCCCAAATTTAGATCATTTTTGGTTTATCATCTAAAAATATATAAAATGTTGCAAAAGTTTGTTTTCTAGAAGCTCTTATAAATGCCAGCAAAAATAAAATAGAAACAAATTATGAATATGTTTAATACGAGGTTTGTTCCATGCACAGTCGACTCTCTGGTGTTGTATACCCTTACTGCTGGGTATATTCGCAACAGACCCAAGTGACGTGACGTTTTTATGGTTGCCGTTGGCCGTCGTTGCATACTTTGTGGCGCTTGGCAGCCTGCAACTTATTTATTGCCGTATTGTTGGTGCGCTGTTTGCTGCTGTTGTCTTGGCTCAGGTTTAAGGTCAACAGACTTCAGCTCCAGCCCAGAGATACTTTTTATTTGCCCAGCAACCGCATGGGCCACATAAATCTCAAAGGGTTCGCCTGTCAAAAGCCGCGCTAAGCCTCCATTAGTCAATTAGGCGACGCAGGGCAAAACTTAATACACGACATTAATAGAGCGGTGCTTGTCTTGGCTGCTGGTGCTGCTCTTGGGTGGCCCAGTGGTGCAGCTGTGCAGCTGTGCAGATGCAAGTAAATCACATCAAGCCAAGAAATTAATCACTCAGATACAGCAGCGGCTAAATCCCCAAATGAAAATCAGCAACAATGCGACTTTAGATCGCTCGTAGCCTGCGGCAAGGCAGGGGCGTCGGGGAATGGCATTGCACAAGTTGCTAACACGCCGCTTACTTTGTACCTTTGACAAGTTTATTAAGTTAGTAACAATGTCGGCTCTGGTTGGGAACGCCTGTGCTCCTCTCCGGCGCCCCCTACCAATGGCTGTCGCTGGCAAATAAAATCAACGCCGCTGACGTTGCTGGCAGCTTTAGCAGCCTCAGCAGCTGCAGAGGATGCATTTCCCCACGGTGCAATTGTATTAGTTGTGTTAAAACAAAAGCCAGCCATGTGCAAGCGAAGACATGAAGAGAGCACATGCAGCAGATTAAGGATGGCGGCTGGGGAGGGGCCGCAATTACAACAATGATGCGGCAACAATGTGAGGCAGTGTCTGAGTAAGTGAAGTAGATAGCGCTGCCAGCTGCAAGATGAGAACTGTTATCAAGTGCCACACCGCATTTAAAATGCCCTTCATACAGAGTATCTATACGAAGCAAATCAGAGTTTATGTTGAGAGTGAATTCCTCTCTAAATGTTCAGATATTTCCCTACATTCTTGTGATCTCTTTGTTATATAGTCTATACTCCATACTATACTCGATTTTAGTCAATATGATGATTTAAAACTGAATGAATTTAAATGAGGGAAGGTATTTGAAGCGAGTCCTTTTGATCAAAATTCCGCATTCGAAGTCATTTGTAGCATATTGAACATGGTTTATCTGACCTATTTTAATTTGAATTGACAATTTGCAAAGGTTGGCAACAATACCCTTCCAACGATCTATAAGATATTTATCATGCCTTATAAAAAACTCCCAAAAAACGTATTAACAACTTTTGTGTTTATATACAAGCCTTACTTGTAGTGATATTTTTTTGGGTCGATCAGGTCGAGCAGATCGTTGACAGATCGTACATTTAGCTAAAATATAAATATATTGAAATGTAAATCTGTAAATCAGAGCATTTGAATTCCATTCGTTTGGAATCTGGTGCGCCGGCTTAGCAAATATATTTTATCATTATCGCTGACACCCCGCTTACCCCTGCCGAAGCCGCTACAATCAACATTTGCAATTGCATTTCAGCTGCTGTTCGCTGACTTTCGTCTTGTGCGCTGTCTACAGCAAAACTCCTCTGCAAACACACCGACTGCAACTACCCGCCCCCACAAGTCCAGCAGCTACGCTGCTTGCAACTGCAACGGCGGCAATGACATGCGACAAGTGTTGCACTGACAGCTTGCAACATGAGCGACTTTTGTTGTACTTTCTGGAGCGCTGCACAATGCATTCGACTCCCCAGCCAAGGAGCTAGTCCCAGCTACTTTGAGTAGCTGCCAAGCCCCCACTCCGCCCCCAGTGTGTGTGTGTGTGTGTGTTTGTGTGTGCCAATGAATTTATTGTTGAAAATTATCAAGAGGCTAATATATTTGCCGAAAGCAATTTCAAGTTAGTAGCTTTGGGCCAACAACAGCAGAGACGACACGAGGAGCAGCGACAGGCAGCGAGTAATGTTTGCTGACAAGATTTTTGCAATTCCAAGCAAGAGATACTCGTACATATAGGGTGCCATTTTTCAAGCCACTTCAACTGGGTGCTCTTAGCTGATTTTGAAAAAATAAAATTAACTGAAGTAGGCAGTGAGAGATCCTTAAGGGCCTGCAATGTTACTCTCAGCTAATTAGGGCAATTGATAGAATATTTTCACAGAAATATCTTGTTTGGATTTTTTTTAATAATAATTGAGGTATATCTTTGCCTAACTACATCATGTAAAGTGGATGAGGAAACTTGTGTACACATAATTCATAAATTGTAGAACAAATTATATGAAATACACATCTTTATGATTAAGAAAAATTAATTGCGTTGTTTAGGAAAAGGTTAAATAATTTCTATATATTTTTAAGGTATTAACTGCAAACTATTTTTTTGTGAAGGGCTTTTAGATAGACGTAATCATATGTCAAGGACTCTCTCCCCCTTCATGACATCAAAATAAATCTTTTAGCTGACTCCACCCCCTCGATGATTACGTAATATGTGGACGACCCTTAAGTATGAATATAAATCTTGTTACTTCATAAATTGAGTGTATACACCAACATGTACACCAAGTTAGGCTGATTTAGTATAAAAAGTTTGACAATTTATTTAATTATAATATAAAAAATTAAAATGCAATTCAATACAATTGTTTAAGCGACAACTCATGTGAATAAATATGACTGCCAAAAAGATTATTTCTTTTGTACATTTATAAATTGCAAACAATACTTGTAATGTAAACCTCTCTCAGAATAATTAAATCATATTACCAGCTGCAAAAAGAACATGCATTATAATTCACACATAAATAATATTGGGGTAACAAAATGCGCATATGAAATGTGCGAATCCCACGGCTGTATTAAATGTAAATGTAAATCGCAAATTGCCAAAAATTATAACAATGCAATTAGAAAATACAATGTATTACGAGTACAGCCCCTAAAATACATAGTTGTTGTGGCCATGCCAAAATCTACAATATACGCAGCCGATTCCAGATAACAGCGCCGCAAATTATGCAAAGTTATGCGCATGTAAAACTCAAATGCGCCTTCAAATATGCAACAATTTATGCGAATTGAGGCAGCTGCAGGACGAACAAAAACGAAATGTTAAATGACAACAACAACAATACAAAAAACAAAAAATGAAAAGAAGAGGCAAACAAAAAAGCGCAAAATCATAATTACCAGAAAACAGATCGCAGTCAGTTTGAAGCATGCAGGAGATTTAATGTCCAACAATGGTTGGCCAACTCTGGCTCTCTGGGCTTGGCTCGAAGCCTACTGGCCATAGCCATGTAGTTGGGGCCCCAAAACAATCGAGCGTGTAATCCGCTGGCCGCTCGACGCTGTAAACAAGGATTTGCCACGCTCATTTAACGCTTTTGTCTAGCAGCTATGTTGGCAAACCGAAATCTTTCACACACACGCACACACACACAAACATACACATACAGAGCTGCAGGTGTGTTGTGTGTGCCAAACTGGCATCTCTGTGCCATGTTACCTCATAAATTTCCAACTGAATGCGCCGCTGCACAGCCTGAAAATCCAGTTGCCAGTTGCGACGATGTCGACCGTCGGCCGCTGGTTAATAAATTTCTGCAATGGCCGTTGTGGCGACTGCGGCAAATGCTCAACGGAAGTCGAGACACACACACACATACACACACACACACGTACTCATACTCATACTCGACTGACACTCACACAGATACGAATATAGTGCGCTGCCAAGTCAGCAAGAAAAAATTGCTAAAATGCATGTACGCATAAATATTTGCGCTGCATTTCAAAAATGTATACAAAAATCATAAACGGGACTAACAAAAATTGAAAACGCGCACGCAACGGAAACGGAAGTGCAGCATACAAATATTTTGTTTATATACATATCCAACAGTTTTTTTTTTTTTTTTGGTTTTTTGTTGCTGATGCCACAAAATGCCGAGCGCATTATGTTCAAATTTTACAAGGGTCGCTAGAAAAAAACTGATGCTGTATTTTATGAATATTTTCTTTTATATATGTATACATTTTTTGCACAAGCTTCCACTTATCTATTTTTTACAGCCAAGTGAACTGTTGAGTAAGCGGCAATCGATCTACAGCTTACAGAGTCGAATATAAGAATACTTTAGTCGAGTATACCCGACTACGAGACTCTCTGTACCCAAGTCTAAAACTTCCATCTTTGTGCAATTAAATATGCTTCAAATTTTGTTTATAAGTTCTGTGTTTATTAACCGATTGACTTGAAATTTGGACAGTCAATCAAAAGTTACTCAAGTAATATATATGCCAAGTCCCAAAATAATATCTTTAAAATTGTTGTTGTAGAACGATTTTATCGAATTGCGGGGTGTGCGGAAAAATATCTGAGATCTGAAATAAACTTGGCCTGCGCCCTCGGTGGTAGCTCTTATATGTAGTTGCTGATATCGACGTGATCATACATAGAGAAGACATCTATTGATACTGATTAAGAATATATATACTTTGTAGGGTCGGAGATGTCTCCTGCGTGTTACATACATTTTCACAGATTTAATTCCTATAATTTCCCATTTTTACCCACTTTTTCGAGTACCAGGAGTAATGATGTAAACATTGGAGCCTCAAAAATATTCAAGTTATTTCTACGATGAGCTGTTTTAATTATTTATATTATGCGGGACATTTAGATAAACCCATAGTACTAGATTTGACACATAACTTAAGCTCCTTGATCAAAATGCAAGAGTTTCTACTGAGTACATTTTGTGTCAAGAAGTGCACTGAATAGTCCTTCTTAAGACCTAAACTGCAAGAGTTTCTACTGAGTACATTTTGTGTCAGGATGTGCACTGAATAGTCCTCCTTAAGACCTAAACTGAAGGTAACTTCACAGCCTACAGTTTCCAGTATTCTGCCATGGTACAAATCTTAGTTACTTCAGATTTTAAGACAGTCTGGACTTGTCTGAGGGCTGTAAGAGCCCAACAAATGTGTATAAAATGTCTCTTGCAACGTTTGTTGCCCACAGCAACTCGGGTCTTCATACATATACAGGGATTACACATCTTATGTACTCAAACTTACGTGTATTTACGACAGCTTAATACGCTTTCAGAAGTTAAATGCAATTAATATTATTTACGATTTATGAAAGCAACACTGGCATGTCCTCATTAAGCCTGCGGCACATTTACTATATTTGCGTAAATTTTTCATATTTTTATATAGCATTTGAATGCGCACATAAATTTCCGTAGGCATTAAGCCGCGTCCAGGACAATGCGTCCGCCCAGAAAGCTGGCCAACAACTATTGGCCACATTTGTTTAATTTAAATATATCTTTTTTTGTTTTTTTTTTTTTTGTTTAAGCCAGCAGCAGTTCATTGTTGCCACATTACGAGCACACAGTAACAGCTCTCAGTGGGTTTTGGGGCGCACTTAAATTGTCATTATTTTTGTTTGTTTGAAATGAAATGTAATAAAATGTCTGGCAAGCGGCTGGCAAGTGTAAATAAATGCGTGCATATTAAAACATAACGAACAAAAGCAATTGTTCCATGCCAAGAATATAAAAGTCAGATAGTAGAATTGCATTTATCAACAAATTTATGTGCATTTAATGCGCTGCATTAAAAGTTAAAGAGGCATTTTGCATAATTTCGACGGCGGCTGCAGCCCAAGTGACATTACTTTTAATGCGACACTTGCCAGAGATCCACCCACTAACTAGTCCCCTACTTCAATCTTCCCCCCGTCCGCCAGGTGGTGCATGCCATGGACCGCACGACGCGCGTCACCGACTATCGCTTCATCAAGGAGGCTAATGGAGCGCTAACCATCACCAATGTCATGCTGGAGGATGATGGCAAGTGGCAGTGCGAGGCAGAGAATACGCGACGCTACACGGAGAATGCTCGACCCGTCAAGTTGGTCGTCCTCGGTGAGTACCAAAAGTTACAGCAACAACAACAACAACAACAACAATGACGGGAACCAGCCAGGAATATAAAAGTTTAGACAAATATTAAAAAGGTCGTTACATTTGCGAAATTAGCCGAGCACCAGTACGTGCAGCAGGCAATGAGCCAAGTCGAGAGTTTTGAACAAAAAAACTTTCCCTATTAGTTGCCTCCTAGGTGGTACAGTTGTGTGCGCATTAAGCTAGCTGCAAATGACAAAAAAAAAACCGCTTTTCTGCGTGGCGTCTTAAGCAAATGTTGGCAACTTCTCGCTCTTGTCAGCTTTAGGTAACTTGATTTAAGGTAAGAACCTAAAACGAATAGAGATTATCGGGATAAGCAACTTTAGTAACTATGATATCTTCAGAAATAGCCTAAATCGTTAAACAGAGAGATATATATGATAGGGAAACTTACAATTTTTCAAAGCAGTAAAAGCAATTTTAATTTATAATTAGTTTCTTTACTTAGTATGAAGCTGTTCTAAAACTCTTACACAGTAAGGTAAATAGCTAAAGATAGTTTCTTTCTCGTTTTCCTAATGCCACGCGTAAGATCTAACACACAGTTCTAAATACAGAGAAAAATACTTGTTTCCTCCTATGCTGTTTATCTCCTGTACTACAGCTTTATACACAAAATAAATTATATTAACTCATTTCTTTTTTTTTGCATCTACAGATCGTCCAAAGCCGCCGTATTTGCTGATTGACTCACGTCGCCTGGATGCTGGCAATATATTTGTGCCCGTCAAGGAGAACTCTGAGCTGAACTTGGCATGTGTGAGCGAGGGTGGTAATCCACGACCCACACTCACCTGGGAGGTGCTGCTCAGTCCGGGTGTGGATCGTCATGCCCAGAAGGTATCCGCCGAGGTGCTCGAACTGGAGGAGATCAAGAACGAGAAGGTTGGTCTGCGATTCACTTTCTTGGCTAGCTATTAGACAAATGGAGCGGCAAGTGGCGTTGAGTTTGGCTGACACTTTGACATATTGTATTGTCGTCCTAATGCAAACCAGTCGAAACCACAAGCTATGAGTGAGAGAGGGAAGACAAAAACCAAGACAGACAGCAAACACATTAAGTGTGTATAACGGCGGCTTTTCTGGCTACGGCTCAAACAACGGATCTCCGGCAATAGACAGACGGCTGCGGTTGCGACAAATTTGTTTGTCTTGCACTCGAGCATAATGAAAAGGAGACAT
Organism: Hirtodrosophila histrioides; assembly: GCA_037075165.1. Taxonomy (NCBI): domain Eukaryota; kingdom Metazoa; phylum Arthropoda; class Insecta; order Diptera; family Drosophilidae; genus Hirtodrosophila; species Hirtodrosophila histrioides. The sequence goes on from JBAMCL010000239.1 coordinate 412,585, forward strand.
ATTGGTCAAGCGTTGCACAAGCTCCTCCGCCCAACTGCTCCACCGCCCAACCACCCGCAGCCACCTGTCAAACACATCGAAGTTGTCGACTTGAGTGTTCAGTGTGTGTGTGTGTGTGTTGTGTGTTTGTATTTGTTTGTCGTAGACCCTAAATGCCACAAATTTGCGTGTTTGGTCTGGTTCGCCCCATGTAGAGCCACACCGGATGATTGATTGAAAACTGTGCCAACAAATTTACATGTCAAGGTGGTGGTGGCAGCGGGGGCGTTACCATTGCCATTGCCACTGCCACCGCCGCTGTCCTTGGCCTTCTTGTGCTTTAATTTAAATTAATGATGTCGCGCTGATAACAGGCTCGACTAATTGGTTGCCCTGGCTGCCTTGTCATTTCGCCCAATTTGTCCTGGCTAAGCCTTCAATTCAAATGGAATTTTTATCGCCCACTCTGTCTAACATTCTCCCCCTATCAGCAGGATAAAAACGGCTACAAAATCAACAGCGGGGCCAAGAGCGAGGCCCGTCTGCCTGCCGTCTACAGGGCGCATCATAATGCAAGGATTCTGTGTGTCATGGAGCATCCCACGCTGAAGATACGACAGAACGCCTCCCTGCTCCTGGATGTGCAGTGTAAGTTTTCAATTTATGCCTAACAAAACTATTTTTATGCTTTTTTGCACTTTTAACCTAGCTAGAGTGCTAAATTTATGTGTAGCATATAGTTGAATTGGAAAGGATGAAGCTTAACTGGTTGAAAAAACAATAAACAGTTTTAAAATTAGATTTAGATAACTTATTTATATCTTATTCAGAATATACAATAACACATACTGGCGAAGTCATGCCAGAAGTATGATTATCACTATACGTGTGCGTAATTAGCGAGTCAATTCGTCAGTCTCTCAGTTAGTAAGTCAGTCACTTATTTGGCATCATATTTAAATGCGAAAAAAACTTTTTAATAAAAGCCAAACACGAGCAGAATCTCACCTTGTTTAATTAACACAGAGGGCGAGAGTGAGAGCGAGTGTGGGACAAGTAAAAGTGAAAACCAAAAAGCAAATGTTGATTAAAAAGTTAAATTGCTAAAGTTAACACACGCCACGAGGCACGCAGCGGCCTGGGCCTGTGCCAAAGGGTACCACGGCGGGCGGAGGAGGGGCACGCAGCGGGGAGTCGTCGTTCGCTGATGGGCGAAGGAAAACAACGGTGCAAAAAAATATGCAGCTGCAGAAATAAAAGAAAGCAAAGGTGAAATTATATATAATTGGAAAGTGCATCAGAAAAAAATAATAATAAAATGGTTGCAGCAGGACTGCAATTTTTTAAGAAGGGCATAAAAACAAGAATAATAAACATGCCCATTGCGATAGAGCCTTTGATTAAGTTTTTAATTAAGTCACATTTAACAGACATTGCAAACCAGCTGCTGAAGAAAAGTGTGTATTGATTGAACAGCTTAAGTTTTCCGTAAAGAAAAGAAAAGTCATGGGGAAACGCATGAATAAAACAATCTTTTGCATTTTAAAGTCCGTTGTAGCACAATCTTAAGAGGGTTGCTTGTGCACTTTGAACACACGCTTAGTATTTAATCCTGACATTAAAATTCGACATTGTCTACATATTACTTAGACGCACTGTAAATTGACATAAGTTTACATAACATTGTTAGGTCAGACCAAGGAAAGTTTGCTGCATATGAGTAATCCTTTGCAGCATCATAGTTTGCTGCTCACTCAAACTTTAAGAGGTCACTTTAGGGGGGTAAGCGGGTAAGCCACAGCATTTGGCCATCCAACAGCATGCACGTGAGTTGGTTTTGACCACAAAAATCATAACAAAAATGTCGCTGTCAACACGACCGGTAACTGGCAATTGTTGGCTGGGAAATCATAATCAATGGCTGGATCCCAGGAGCAATTAGAAGGACTCGCACTAATTGGCAGCAACAAAGCCGCAGACACGTGCTGGAATTGGTAGCTGAGGCTGGCCAGGATCAGCATAGAACAAAGTGCCACAGTTATTTGCTTTATTAATGCCCGTCAAGCCGCATAATGCCATGACAAATGCCAAGGTAGAGAGCGCAGTTGAGAGGTCCATGAAAATGATTGGAAAATATAGAAAAGCCGTGCGGGATTTGCATGACTAAGTCCGGGAATGGGAATGGGAATGGGAATGCGCAAATCGGAATGGGAATCTGCTTTCACTCGATGGATGTGTGTGAGGTTTGGCCAGGCATGAAAATTGCAAAAACCGCAATAACAACAGCAAAAGGCCTACAACAATAATAAAAGCAGGCAGCAACAACAACAGCAGTGGCCCAACCACAACGTTTTACAACAAAGAACAACTGAGAACAGTTCCTGGCTCCCACTACCGTTCCCGTACCCCAACCCCCCCCCCATCCCGTTCACTGTTATTGTTTGTTACGGTTGTATAAATTAAAATGCACACACATGAAAGCACTTGCTCAGACAGTTGAGGATTGTGTTTGTAGTTGTTGCTTTTAATTTTACATTTTTATGCAGACAGTTGACAGGCAAATCAAGGACATCAATCGTACAGAAAAGGAGACAAGCACAATGCTTAAATGCTTTAACAACTCAAAAACAGTTTAAGAAATTAAATATCATATTTAAGTGGTGCGTACTCGAAAGTTGAGCATATATAAACAGATTTATCATATTTCCTGGAATATTTGTTGCATTTTAAACACCAAATTAAGTTAAATGTTAAATTATAATATCTTAAATTGCGGAAATTATATACCCACCTAATAATGTAACTTAATAGCTAGGAGTTTTGCGAAATTGAGCAGAAATTGATTTTCGGAAGCACTCCCCCCTTAAATGCATAGTTAGACAAGTACAAAAATGTTTGCGTCTCTTTTGAGTTAACGGCATACATTTTTGCCCAACAAATTGATAGACGAAGCCCAGGACGACAGCCAGACAAGGTCCTGTGCCTGTGCCCCGTCTCCTCGGTTAGCCGCATAAAAGGTCCACAGACCGACGGCCTTTCATGCATACATAGATACATATTTATGTATGTGGGATGTCTGACAACTGCTGGCTGTCTGCATGTTACGCCCACAAGCACACCCACAAACACACACACACACACACACACACACACACGCTGACACAGACACACTCAGACGAATGTCTATTGAATAGTTTGGCAAACAACCGACAAACAAATTTCATTTGCCCTGCATAATCAAATTGTATTAGTTACAAAAGCCCACAAAAGGGGGAGAGAAATGGCAAAAAATTGAAAAGATTGAAATCAGTTTGTTCAGATTTTGCTGCATACTTTTTGGCGCTAGAGCGTATGGCTAATTCTAATTAAAAAACATTTGATTTATGCATATGAATATGCATTGTATGCAACTAGATACATGAGCGTGTAACTTTGGTCCGCCCTTCAAAATATATATTTACATTTATATTGTGATTTGCATTTTGTCGATGGCTTTTTGACATGCGTTCAATGGAATTTTGATTGGCAGTGAAATGTAGTTACATTTAATGGCAGATCAATTTCAAAAATGTTTTGATTACTCGTCTGTGGCTCACACATTTTTAGGAAGATATCATACTTGAATAAATGCAAGAAATGTGACTCGTTTGCTAAAGAATACAGATATTATTGCTTAAATTTAAATTATTACCGAATTTGAACACAAAGAAGTTTGTGTATTTCTTATAAACAATGAGACTTATTAATTGATGTTAAACATTAAGATACATTGATACAAAACAATTAAAAATTTCTCGATATAATAGATAGTGACATCGATTGTTTTTAGCGCTAGTATATCTTTGTTTATCCAAATGTTTTTATCGACTATGTCCATACCATTAAATGTAACTTATCAAGAATTTGTATATTCAATTTCTTAGTACTTATGCTTATTCCAACTTGAACGTTATTTACTCATGAAAAACAGACACTTCTCAGATTTTATTCAACTGTTTTATATTTTTTCACTAACATCTTTTGGTGGGCTTGCAGTCTGCCATAATGTTTTACCACAGACAACAACAGTCCGTTAGTCATGCGGCTGCAGCTGAAGAACATCAAAAAGCCAACACACATTTGCATTTAGTTTAATTATAAAAGTTTCTTACGCCTGCCGTTTATTTTTGTGTCGTAATTTTTTAATTAAAAAACTATTCTGTAGATGTTGCCACAGTCGCCAGCCGACAGCAGACAACAGACAGCACGAAAATAGCTAACCGAAAATCTCATCGCAGTATCTGTGTGGCATACCTAGTCTTAACCAGTATCCATCTTACCCCTTTGCAGATACGCCCTCGTTTGCCATCTCGCGTACACCTGGCTTTGGTTATCCGCTGCGCGAGGGCATCGAAGTTAGCCTCAAGTGCGACGTTGACTCGAATCCTCCCAGCACGCCACGCTGGCAGAAGGACGACGGTGACACGCCGGTAAGTCTTATAAAACTTATGCATGCGTAGGCCCATTCCAGGCTCTGGCTCCAGCTCCAGCTCCAGCTGCAGCTCCAACTTGGGATCTGGATTTTCGGGGCGCTTTGTGATTTTTTGGCAAAGGAGCAAGTTTTAAATGGATTTTCGTGCAGTTGTCGCGAAAAAGTTCTTGGACCAACTATTTGCGTTGCCTTAATTACCAAAAATTGTTTACGCATAAGACCGAAACTCATTTTCCCCCAAAAAACCCCCATACAGAATCTTACTCAATTTTTCTCTCATTCTCTAACTATATCTTCGTGCAATTTGCAGGTGCCGCAAACGGGCGATGGTTTCCTCAACTTTACATCCATTAGACGGGAGCATTCCGGCTGGTATAAGTGCACATCACGGCATCTGAACTTTCAATACTCCTCGATTGGCTATTACCTCAGTGTGCGCTGTAAGTACGAGTACTCCAAATAAATTAGCGCTCGTATGCGTGAAATTGCCTCAAAAATGGCGCGTGATAATATTTTTGCCATTAGTTCTGATATAATAAAAATTGTGCGCCCCCGTTGAGCGAAACTGCCAAAAAATGCTATATGGAGTTTACGACACTCGCACATGGTGCGTCCCATCGTCAACGCTTCTCTGCTCGTCCTTTTTCCCCTCTCCTGTTTGTCCTTGCTGAGGGTGCGCTGATGATGATGCCGCTGCTGCATACTTTGAGGCGTTTTGTTACCCTCCATATGCAAAATGTGGCAAATTTCATTGGCATTGGCATTGGCATTGAGTGGGTGCTGAGCGCTAGCGACTTTGTCAACCCTCTGTCTGTGCACCCACCTGCTACCCGACACCCGCTACCCGCTACCCGCTACATGCTGCCCCTCCCTACGGCCCACACACTATTTATGCTTACGCGCCATTTTGCTGTCAATATTTTCTCGTTTTGTGGGTGAAGATTTGAGTTTGAGCTGAGTTTGAGGGACATTTTACGCGCTGAACGCGTGTTAATGCTTGTAAATATTTTTATTGAATTTATGTCGCTGACAGACGCCACTTTGTTTGCAAATGTTGTCGTTATGTTGCCTAAAAGCAGGCAGCCAACAAATTTGTACTTTTTTTTCCCTTCTGCCGCTAAACGCAAATCAAATTTGATTAGCAGGATGCGCCGAAAATGTTGATGTGAGAGTCTGCGTAGCCTAAAACTCATTTTCAGGCCCATTACGTGGCAATGAAATTGGGCGCGGCTAGACAGAAAAAAAACTGGTTAACACAAATCTAACAAGTTAAGCGACACGAATTTCAAAATTCAAACTATTATAATAGAAAAGAAAGGTAAGGAAAGTGCAATTTGGTGGATAGTAATATTGTAATTATGATGACTACTTGTAACCTAATACAGAATCACAGAAATTACTATTCTGGAGATTCTCTTAATAATACATAAGATTTTAAAATCTTTTGTGAAATGGTTGAAACACCAACTAAACCAAATTACTTCTCATACAGTCTGGAAGAAAGAAAAATGTTTTCCAAGCTGAGAAAACGCTCTGTAATTACACTTTTAAGGTGCTATTTAGATCGCAAGGAAGGATATGGCCCCAAAATAGACAGAGCTGCTGTATGTACAACTTTACACCAACAAAAATATCGCAATGAATGCGCCCCACCAAAAAAGGCAACAAAATTCGTAAAATAAGCGCTCATCAATCATGACAAACACAAAATGACTGCCAGAAGCAGCTCAAAGCAGAAAATGCAGGCAAAAGAAACCAGGGCACAAAAAAAATATTATTGGTAATAACAACTTGACAAAGTGTTGCCACTTTTTTATGCGAATCCCATTGAGGAAGCCGCCACAGGCAGAGGCAGCGGCAGAGGCAGCGTCAGAGGCCGAGACACACCCATCCGAACACCCCAAGCCGACCCTGGGGAGAGATTTTTCGTCTATGTTGAAATTTTTATGCGTTAGCGAGAGAACGGTGAGTAGGAAAAAAAAAACAAAAAGAATCCTGACAGGCGGCTGTCGTTGCTCATTATGGGAAAACAAATGCTTTATTAATAAAAATAAAAGCGCCCAAAGAGGCCAAGAAGTGAAGTCAGAGCGTTGGAATAACACGCGCCGAGCCTCGTGGGCCGACATATCGACATTTATCGATGATTGATGTGCCAGCCCGGCCAGGATGCCGTCTCTGTTTTGCAGGATGAGGCTCGCCGAAAACTTTTGCTGTTGATTTTGCAGCGAAATCTAATTGGAAGAGACGTTTGGTGGGGCTGCCAACTGGCTGAAACTGGCAACATGTTAAGCACATAAATCAATTTGTAAAACGTTTACGAAACTGCCAAATGGCAAATCGAACTGGCAACAGTCGGCATATAGCTCGAATAAAGTCACCCACCCCGATCCAGTCCATTTATGACAACCGTTCTGTGCATGTGTGTGTGATTGCAGATAAAGTTTAAGGCAGTATCTATAAGATATAGTATGCGAGGATTAGCTGTCATAAACTACCAAGCAGCTGTAGTGCCGTGATAAATGGCGCTTCAAATAAAACCAAGAAAATTGCAAAATTTAAGCCCTCAAACCTGAAGAATGGCCGCAGGTCCCCGAGAGGAAGTGCAGGAAAACAAGAAAACTGATAAATCGCATTTTGATTTTAAGCATCCGCTGGCAACAAATACCAAAAATAAAAAAAATACCCCAGGCTGAAGAAAAAAAAGCTAAAACCCAGACAGACGTTTGAATGCGCGCTTAATTGCTGACGATATGTTTTCTACCTCTGAATCCTTCATCCATTGAGCTGGAAAACGCCGTACAGGTAGCAAAAGAAAACTTTGCTGTCGACAACAGGACTGGCGAGGACAACGGACAGCGGACGCAGCGCCTGACAAAATGCAATGAAAAAGCAATCAGCGTGCTACACGAAGCGCCACCGAAAAACTACAGGACATGCTCAGGGATGCGAAGGACTAACGGCTAAAGTCAACAGCGCGACCGTCGTCGACGTTTACAAAAGTAGGCAATTTGACGTAGTTTCTGAAACTTTTGCGCTAGCCACTTTCATGTGATTGATTTGCCGACTGAGCAGGACGCTGGACGAGGAACGAGGATGAGGCACGAGGAACGAGGGCAAGGGAACGATAGCATCAGGCGGCACCCGAACAGGGACAAACTGACGGCTTACGGGCGCGCTGAGCTTGTTAAAACGTCGCTAATTTGACACGTACATCAAGGAACACTGAGAGGCAAAAAGTGGCAGTGAATGAGTCGCAGCTGCGATTGGCTGTATCCATCGACATGTGCGAGTATTTGTGCTTAAGGCCAGGTATGTTATGGCCAGGAAGACGGCGAGCTTGTTTGCCTGCCTCATTAATGAGTTAAAGTTCGAATTGAGGCTAATTAATGTTGAGTGGCTTGCATCATGTTTCTGATGTTTGGCTAACAAAGTGCAATTAGCGAAAGTTTCGGCTTGGAAAAATAAGTGTAAGTCTACATCGACAGTGGAATCGATTTGTTTTGAACTAGTTCAGAAAGTTGCTTTAAACGTTTGTTGGCTTTTAAATTTCCATCAAAAGCTACTAAGTAATACAAATTTATTGAACACAAGCAAAATCTATAAATAAATTAATGGTACTTTGACAATACGCAAACTTTTAGTTAATTCCATAAGTTCCAATATTAAGCCCCATATAATTCATTTAGGCTTTTCATTGTGAACTTTCTATGGCAAATGAAACATTCATTCGACCTCTTCAATATCTCCGCGGAGACCGTTGCGGCTACAGGAAAACCTCCTAACCAGCACTAAACTAATTTGCCCAGCCAACTGTTATGAAAATGCAACCCATCGAAAACTTGAATGGCTCACCCTGTCCAAGGACCTCCTCCCCTGTCGCAGCCATCGACCACTTCGCTTTGAGACAAAACAAACTACAAAACAATGTGCGCAACATTTGAGATGAAAGTCCCCAATTGGAAAAACACATTTGTCCGCTGGCTCTGAGGGGGCATTACAATAAAATTTAATTTTACACGCTATCGTAAGCATTTTCCCCCGTACACCACCTCCATCCCGCATCCGCTTTCGGCGGTAGACTCTTCTCTTATTTCTTACGGCTCAACTGGCGGGTACGGCTAATCGGCAATGTCCTTGCGCATGTTATACATTATCCTTTGTCATGCTGGTTATCGCGGTTTAACTTTATCGTTTAGTTCGCCTTTTCCAGCGCGATATGAAGCATTTTTCTGGCTACCCTTCAGCACCCTTCCCTTCGGCCTGCAATCCCTCTAAGTATGTTGGACTTTCCGGGGCCCGCCTGAATTTCTGTGTTTATCGGCGCGCACGATTATTAGTTTTCTGTTTGCTGCTTTTGTTTTTATAGCCGGCGATTACATTTCGGTATGTGTTGGTCCTTGGGCTTGCCAAAGTTCCTGGAGGGAGGTCGGACCAACAGAGGAACTCCGTCTGAAGGCAGCACAAAAAGATTTGCAATAAAATTTTATTTGACTTGTTTTTATTTCGCTTCAAATGAAACGCAAAACTCATTTGGTATATTTCTCTTCGCCCTGACAAGTTAGATATTAAAAACTCATTGTGGGCAATAATGTTAAATTTTTTACTGTCAGAATTAAACGCGAATTAGTGTAAAAAATATAACTCATTATTCCCTATATGTATAAAAAAGGATATATGAAATATATTAGACAATTAAAGCTTTTAGTATTTTTCAAATATATTTTCTTATTTGAGATAATTAAATGTTGAAAATTTATAATCTGATATTGAAACAGAAAAGTTAGTTCTGATTTCTTTATTTTCCAAAGAATTCTTCAATAGTTCCAATTTCCAATTGGATAACTTGAGTTTCGCTGGGTACTCTTCTTGTTATCATCTCTTTAATGCCTTAAACGACTATCTTATTATCTCCCACCTCAATAATAATTTTATCTTCATATTCAATCTGCTCTGAGATTGTATTTTTAAAGTGATGTCAGTCTGTCCGTCTGTTGCTATGCCAACTAGTCTCTCAGTTTTAAAGCTATCGTAATAAAACTTGGCACAGACCCTTCCTCTTACTGCAGGCAGTATGTCGGAACCGGCCGGATCGGACCACTTTACCATATACTAGCTGCCACAGGAATGATCGGTCGACAACTATGTTTTTGTATGAAAAACTTTTTTGTTTGTTAAGGTATCCTTACCAAACTTTCTCAAACAGAGTCTCTAGAGAGTTTATACAATCTGAACAAATTTTGTTAAAATCGGACCACTATGGCACATAGCTACCATAGGATCGGAAAATTGAGCTTTTGTATGACACACTTTTTGTTTATACAAATATTACATTCAAACCAAGTGAGAGTTCTATAAAACTTCAAATAGTTTCCCATAATTTTATAAAAACTGGACCACATAGGAAAAATCCGACAAACACTGAGTTTTTTATTAAAGAAAAGTAGGTTGAGACACTCCGAAGCCGTTTTATCTTCTTTTTTTGTTGGGTGCATCACTTGCAGTGCAATCATCTTCAATTTTAGCTCATTACAAACTAATCCCCGATATACTGAATATCTAGACCCGCCTGCTAGCACCCACACCCGCACTCCACTTGCTGTTACCTTTAGCTTGAGCTTTGCAAGACAAGCAACAATAAGAAAAGAAGCTGGAAAATGTGAAAAACTCTGCTAAAAGTAGCGGCAAATTCTATACATATATGCTGATAGTGCACAAAAAATTAAAATTTATAAAGGCACACACAAACCACCCACCCGCAATCAAATGCACCCACCACAAAGCACATTCACTTCCACTTCCCTCCCCTCTGCAGGCTCTTCAGCCTGGACACGGCTCCACTTTTGCTGCTTCCGCTTGCTGTTTATGAAGCTTGTAAGTTAAGCTGATTGTTGCCTCTGCTGATGCAGCTTCAACATTCTTGCAGCTTCTCAGTGACATACGATATGAAAATGAAACTCGTTGCTAATGAGAATGGGAATCTCATTTATTAATTTCTTTGTATTATTATATATATTACGTATAATATATAATGAAAGCAAAATCATCGCTGCTGCTGGCACTCAATAGTTTTACTACAAAAATTTACAAAATTTTGGAAATTAAAAATAATTTATATAATAAATGTTGATAAACTTGGCATTAACATTAATTTATTATCAATAGTGCAACTCGCACTCTTGATATGTATATAAATGCTGCCCTGGAGCAAGAAATAAACAAACTTGAATATGCGTGGGAAAACGAGTTAATAACTTTTCAATATGTAAGCGACAGCGATGAGAGTTGCCGTTTTGAAGGATTTATGATCACAGCAACACCCACTGAGGACATGGGATATGTGGACATATTGACGTGCCCGATACACTTTGCCGACTGCTCAAGCAGGGTGCGGATACGGGACTGGCCTGCATTTGGCAGGCTGAACAACCCAACTTAACCCAACCCAAAGCCCAATCCTCATGCCAATCCCCATCCCCATCCCAATCCCAATACCGATCCCAACTCCAACCCAATCTCAACTCAAACGAACGCACTTCACAGTCCTTCAGCCTGTCCGGGAGGGCAGGCACTACTTGAAGCCAACGCCAACATGCTGATGATGATGCTTTATGATTAATGATTGGTGGCGAGAACGTTATACCCCCTGCTCATCCCACTGCCCGCACCCTTCAGTCTGTCGCCTGAAATATGCTCTCCTCTCTCTCTCTCTCTATCTGACTGGCATATTGATTCCTCTTGTTTGCATTAGTGTTTGTTGTTTGCTCTTCATATTTGTTGCCGTTGTTGTTCTGCCTCGGATTTATATGCCATGCGGAAGACATTCACGAGTCTACGACCCCCCACCCCATCCCCCCTTTCTCGTCAGCCCCCCCATCTGGCCAGCTCTGACGACATATGGACGTTACTTGATGCACATTTGTTTGCTTTTGTTTATTTGCCTTCCGTTCTATCTCATTTTTCGGCTTGGTTGGGGGGCGTACGGGGGGAGTACGTACTTACGAATGGCCATTGAGCAAAATATGCGTGGCACAAGTGCTGGGAATTATGTTTGCCTCTGTGTGTGAATAGTGCGGGAGTACAACTTGAGAGAATGTTGAATAAAGCTGTGTGGTATACTTGTAGTTATGAGTGGTTGGCTTAAATGGTGTGTGAATTATGGCTAAAACGACCCAGGGAATATCTACGAACACTAGAGATAAGTTCATTGTATTTGACGCTATTCGGAACTACGCAGACGTCATATCACTTTACATTTGTTGTATATCAATGACATGAGTTGCAAGGACTCAAGTTATATTTGGGAGTTAACAGAAATTCAGAGATGATATATACTGCAGAATCCCAGGAAAACAGATAGAAAAGTATATATAGTAGCTAACCACCAGAACATTCTTAAAGATTGCATTTGAAATATTACCGAATACTCTTTCTTTTGTATCTTTTAGCTACTCTTATTACGTACTTCCAGGTCTTGTTACCCTCACAACCATTATCCAATTTCATATTATATCAAATGCTTTCCTTTTCATATTACTCCGCTCCGCCGCAAACTCTCACCCCCGTTTGGCATTCGTTTAGTCAATTTTACAAGTTCCCAGTCTCAAGTTCTTATCAGTTGACGTCAAACAGCCCGCGAGCAATGTCCATTGACAAATGTCTGTCAGTCGAGCTGAGCTCATTAGACACTTTATAGACAACCAAACAGACAGTGAAACAGAGAGACAAACAGACAGGCCGCGAGAAAGGGAGAGTGGGAATTCTCCTGCTTTTTCTCAATCTGCCCTCAGCTTTCGCTTGTCAATTTGAGCAGCGTCCCATTGTCTTTTTGTGTTCGAGCAATAAAAAATGTTTATAACTACGTGATTTTGACTAAGCAACACGCCCCTCCCACATCCCCAACGTCGCCACCCCGCAGACAACATTTTTCGCTATTGTCAGCAATAAAATTCGCAGGGGTTGCTGACCGCACCGGGGGTTGTTACCCTAAGTCCAGTGCCAACTGATTGACATGCGACGAAGGCAGCCGCCTCGAAATGAGCTTACAATTAATTGTTACTTTAGCATCCAGAGCACTCACCTCTTCAGCTCGCCAGCTCGCCAGCTCTTAGCTCTGCAGCCCTCCAATACTGGCTCAATTTTCGCACAAATCTCAGCCCAAGTCATTGGTACTTTAAGGGTTTCCCGCTTTGACTTTAATGTGCGTCTGGGGTGTGTTTTTTGTTGTTGTTAAGGGTTTCGTTGCCGACTGTTAGTAATTAGTAGTTTTTGTTAATTGTGCGGCGGCTCACTTTAAGGATCAAGGCTAATTTGATGAGCGCTTTGAGGTGCAACCTCAAATTGCCAGACATTTGAAATGGCAGGAAATGCGAATGCGGCCCTGATAAGTAGGCAACACTTTGTAAGGCTTACGTATGTCCCGGGACCCTGGCATTGAGAGCACCACACGCAGACAATTTGCTGGGGTCCTTTGTCATGATTTCTGCCCAGGCCCATCCACTTGGCAACTTATTGTTATGATATCCGGTCTCAAACAAAAGCCGCACACTGCATACTTTTAGGCGCATGTCAACGTAAATTGTAATTTATACGTAATATGAACAGCGCCATAAAGTATGTGACACAAAGGCGGCGTGAAATTTAAAGCACACCACACAGCTTCTGGACCCCAAGCTCCCAGCTCCCATTTCTCAGCTCCCAGTTTCGAGTTTCCCCTGTTAAGCACAAAATATGCGAATATTTCGCATAAATTTGATGTCATTTTCGTCTGCTGGCAACGAAATTAGAATGAAGCATCGTAATGTCTTTTTACTTTCGTTCTTTTTCTTATTAGGAGTGTATGTATATTTACGAGCATGTATTTATGAATTGTTGCTGAAGTTCAGTCAATTTTCCAGCTGCCTGCGCAACGATTTTCACTTTTAGTTGCCGTTGAACTTCAAATAGTCAGTCAAATCACACAAATCGGAAGTGCCAACTCATTGTGTGTGGCATTCAGCTCCGCTCTTGAGAATGACTCAGGTGCTTTTGGAAGCATCCTAAGTGTCGCCCACATCCTGTCAAAGACAACGCAATTTGTATTGCTTAAGGCTGATGCCGAGCAGAACTCTCGACGCCCTTTTGTCATTGAAATATTGTCACATTTGACAATTGCTGACAAGCTTATCATATTTTATGCGCTATCACATATGATGCCAGAGCAACACTCTTTAAATGTTCATAAATTTCTATGAGATTTTTCACACATTCATTACTTTAACCACTGCAGATGACTCGGTGGATGTCACTTCGGAGCCAGATGATCAGGATGTCTCTGTGGCAGCTGCTTCGCATAATCCCAACAAGGGGCAGCTGGAGGTGCAACTGGGCGGTGCCGTCACCCTGCAGTGTCCGCAAGGTAAGTAAATTTCAAAGCAGACCGCCAGGCGTCTCCACTCTTGAAATGCCTGCGGCGACCTCCGTACAAAAAAAATAAGAGAATAGATCAAAGGAATTCGGAAAAACTGTAACTGCCGCTGACACTGGGGGGAATGAGGGCTGAAATATGGGTCTGGTATTTAATTACATTTTAGATTCTGTTAAACTAATTGAGGCACAGTTCGATGGCAGTCGAAGAATGGCGGCCTATTCATTAATTAACACAATTGAAAATTAATTATGCGTGCAATTTACTTTGCTCACTTTTTAGACTGTCGACAAACAGACAAGAAATTTTCAGTTAGTTAGGAGGCCTCTTTGACAAATGGAAGTGGAAATGAAAGTAGAAGTAGTAGATATAGAGGCTTCTTCTTGTTTGCGACTCGCGCCGCATCAATTAAAGAAATTAAAACTTGCGTGCCGGCAAAAAGTCAATTAATTTAATTAGAAATGGCGCCCAGTCGAATTATGCAATGACTTTAATGCTTTCCTTCCACTCTTCATCTGCCGCTTTTCCATAGGCTCCCTAGGCTGCTGGTCCCACTTGGATCCTGTTTCGGCCAGACTGCGGGGCCTGGGCTATGGCAGCTCGCAGCCAACGGGCCAGTTCTCGCTAAAGGATGTCATGTATCAGGATGCGGGCACTTACAAGTGTGTGGGCCAGCCCGTAGCCAACAAGAAGAAGCTCGAAGTGCTTCAGAGTGTCATCGTTTCAGTCAAGGGTAAGTCAAATGTGAACTCAATTCTATGGCATTTTTGTCAAATTGGAAATATTGTTGGTTTTTAAAAGCCAGTACCTTGTTTTAAGTCTGTAACTCAGCAAGTTTTAGTGCTTTAATGCTGAAATTTGGTTGGTAGGTTAAATAGTATATGTATAGAGCTAAAACCGGTTCAAAATTGACTCACAAGCTTCTCTAAGCTGACTTTAAGAATTCTCAAATATTTCTTAAGACCAGTACTCAAAGTAAAATTAAGATATCGAACAGACAGTTTCGAATCTGATCCAAAAACTTGTCGAATTTGCATGGTGGCAATTTTAGACTTCATCTTTCATTATTATGTTGTCATCTGTTTGAAACTAGACTTAAAGCTTACTCAATAAGCTGCCATGCATTTAAATAAAAACAAAATCGATTATGCATGCCTGTTATTCCAAAGAAACACTCAATATACTTTATAATTTTGTCAAATGTAATCCAGAGTCCAGTTGGGACAACTGTTTCAGAGAGCCGAGTGGCTTGCACACTTTGTGTAGCCTACTTTTCGGGGTTTGGCAGGTGACAGCAGCGAGTTAAAAACATTAAAAACTTTGACAGCAGTTTTCAGCACGTTGCAAAACAAATGAAAAACTTTTGCGTCTCAGCTTTTGGATGATTTTTTTTTTTTTTTTGTGTTTTGTTTTTGTTCGTTGTTGGCTGTCAAAACTTCGACATTTTACTTTGCATGTGATTTTCAAAAGTTGCCCGAAGACTCTTCTCCTTACCGCTCCTCACTCTGCCTCCTGCTCGGCTTGTCTCTGGCTGGCGCTCTATCTTGTCGCATTGACACTTGTCAAATCTTTGCCTGGGCGTGTGGAAAAACGACGCATGATTGATGACTCGGCAATGGCAGAGCCAATTCCAATCAGTTCTCACACAGGCATTGAGAAATTACGTATACGTCATGAATAAAATGTTCAGCTGTAGCTGACAATGTCAACGTGTTGGAATTCATAAGAAAAATGGAAAATCATGCGACCGGAAATTAAAGAAAATGCGCACAGCTTTGATTTCACATTATCGCTCCCTATCTCCATCCTCTCATTTTGGTACTGTAAAGCATTAAGTTGTCTTGAGGCGAAAGCTAAGTGGACACTGAGACAATAAAACTTGGCAAGTGCTGCTCCTATTGCTCCTGCTTCAGCTTCAGCTGCCGCTGCCGCTGCTGCTGCTCCTGGTGGGTTAAGCAGCTGGCAACTGACAGCAGCAGGCAGTCAGGCCAGCTCAGTCCTGGCATGTCCTGGCTTAGAACCCTCGAGTGCAATACAAACATGGCAGCTCACTGTTGCTGCCGAGCTGCGGCCAAAGCAATCAAACAAAGTCCCCTCAAGTGGGCGTCAAGCGGATAGATAGTTAGAGCGGGGATTGTCATGGGTGTGTGAAAGGGGAGGGGGGAGTAAACAACATGTGGACACACACACACAGTACACTTATAATGCTCTCTCGCATGCAATTTCAAGGTAAGACATTTTGTCATTAAAACTGCGAAATTGAGTGCTGTATAAACAAAATACGCAGTCGAGACCAGGACCAAGACCAGCTCCTGGGATGGAGTCAGTAAAAGATGACAGAGGTGTTGCTGCTAACGCTTAACGCAAATAAACAACTGAAAATATAGCAGAGTGGGTGAAATGCAGGGAGTATAAGGGGGGGCAAGTTGCGTGCTGGCAGCGTGAAATAGTCATATTTATCAAGTGGCAGCCAGAAAGGATTGCCTGGCAGCTCAAGCAAAAGTCAAAGGCGACAGGATGTGGGATATGCGAGATACAGCAGGTGGAAAGGTAGCAAACAAGTTAGATAACACACACATACACACACACACACACGATACACACAATAGATTAAATTTACTACAGACAGCGATTGAGCAAGCGGAAGGAGAGATACATAGAGAGAGACAGAGAGTCTCCTGGGAAAATGGCTTCACCGCCTCATCCACGTCCTGCTATTTATGTTTGCTTCCAAAATTAAACAAAATCCAAAGAAAAAAGCGCCAACTACAAAACTGAGTAGCAAAAACGCCAGCAAGTTTCTCAGTCTACAAAGTTTCCGCTTCTTTTAGAGAAGTACGCATATTGCAAGAAGCATCACAAGCATGCAACTCCATAGCAATTGCTACGAGTTGCAGTTGCCGTAGAGTAGAGTAGAGTGGAATAAAATTTATAAATTTACTCAAGTGATAAGCAGTAAATTATCCAGAGAGTTAGCCGTGATGAAACCAAAGCTATGCAAATTTAAAATTCTCAGATAAAGACAATTAAGACAAGCAAATCCTTAATTTTTAACGATTCTTCAAAACAAGTTGCTTGGAGATACCTTCAAAATGTTATTAAAATTCTTATATTTATTAAATCTATTTATTGCTAGAGTATGTAATCTGTGCTTAGACAAACGTTTTTAAAATTAATTAAATTACCACTTCCTATTATATATTTATAACTTAAAGATAGTAAGAAGTGCACTCATAAGTTATAAATTTATTTAAGTCTAAGTAAAAGTATTTGCGTGTGAAAAACTTATGTTGATTTTAGAAATATTGTAAGTGTTTGAGGGTTAATTAGACGACTGCCTCTCAATATTTACAGGCTGTTAAATTTGGCTCAATGCCTCTCTCTTCTTTTTGCAAGTTTTCAAATGCAAATGCGATTTTAATGGTGAGGTCGTTTGAAAGATATTTATACTCTGCTTTGAATTTAATGTGCCAGGACACTGACACTGACACTGACTCTGTCGTGCTGACAGCAACCAAAATATCTTCATTAAACTGCACTTTAGACCTAATAAAAAATTCTCTCTTCTCAAACGCAGTAAGTTCTTCTGGTAAAAAAAAGCAAAACGCAAGTTTCAAACTGCGCGCTGCATTTGTTTAAATTACTTAAAATAAAATGTAAACAAAACGCTAACCAAATGGGGGCCAACAACTAGCGACAAAGTCTACTGAGCCACTTTGCAGGCAGCTAGTTAACATACATATGCAGACGTGGCCACCCCCGGCCCCCGCTCAGGCCCCACCTCTACCACACCAACACACATTGTCAACAAGAACGCCCACATAAAGTTAACGACAACGTTGGGCAACTGAATAAAAAAAAGGAAAGTAAAGGAAATGGAAGGAAAGCCAAAGCCAAAGCAAAAACGTAGCGAAATTGTGAGAGAAAATTGTTATTTAATTTGTGTGAGTGCAGAACATTTTTGCAGCTGCTGTTGCTCAAGTTTTTGCTCACAAACTTTTTGGCCAACACACGCACCAGAAACTTTAACACAAGCATAAATTTAGTCCGCAAATGTGTGTATTAGTGTGCCTGTGTGTGTGTGTGTGTGTGACCAAGTGTGTGAGTTGGTAAGTAAGTGCACTTTTGCATTGGCAGCAGCCGCGAATCCTTTGCAGTTTCTTCAAAATTCATATGCACATTTATTTTATACTTGGCTCAGCCCGGCCCTCTGAACAATAGCAAAAATTGTTACTTTTTGCGGGAAAAATATATTTTTTTTAATATTTTAAAAAGCAACAAGAAATAGTTTTGAAATATGCATTTTATTTATATATTTTAAGTAAAATGTATTGCGTGAATGCTTTATAAAGTCATGAAACTCTCCAAAAGCACTAATTTTTTAGGAATAAAAAGAGACTTAATATTTTAGTACTTTTTTAAGAAGTTCCAAATGAGAGATGATAGAGAGATAAAAAGGAAAAAATAACACAAAACTAATGGAATAAGAGAAATTTGGAATGGCTCAAAATATGTCTTTAAAATTGTTATTAAAATCCCTAACAACATTTAGAATTAGCGCCAAAAACCCACTCTCATTCCTTGCGATTATCAAATTTGTGCCATAAAAAGTGCAAATTTTTCCCATAGTGCGCTGCACTTGCTTTGAACAGTTCAAGAAGTTGGCGCCATTGCATATGCGAGCAGTTGCTGCTTATGTATTTGTTGCATAATTTGAGGCGCCCGCCTAAACGAAGCGTTGCAGGCGACTTCATTATACTGCCACGCCCCCAAAAACAGGAAAATGAAACAGAAAACTTTCATATTATGTAAGTGCGGGTTAGTCTGTGTGTGTGTGTGTGTGGGCATAATGATGCTTTGTTTTGTCAGCCCTTCGACGGCACACATTTTTTTTGTTAGCCAACTAATCAAGAGCCAAAGGACAACGAGTCCTGAGACTAATCATTGAGCTGGCAATCCAAATTATCCTTTGTTGTCAGCGTTTTGGTTTCGGCTTCTACTTCAGAATTTGTAATTAAGTGCCTTCTACTTTCGGGCTTGTTGATTGTCATCTAAGCAGGTAATCAACCGCAGAGTTTTTCCAACTCTCTGCTTGGCATAGTTTTCCGACTTGTTAGCTTAGCAATTTGACTTTTAATAACGAATAATGCTGAAGAGCTGCTTAGAACTGCCAAAGCAACTCATCAGAATATGAACATAGTAGAGTAATATGGCTTCCTTGATTTTAAGCCAAGGGTATGTTTTAATGGAAAGAATGCTAATATTAATTATGAAACTAATGATTAGTAATACACTTCTGAAATATATACTCGTATACGTATATCAAGATACTATATTAGATACTAGATACTATATTAATTAATTCTTAGATAAATATAAAAATAAATAGGTTTTTATATATGAAGTATATATTTTAAAATAATAACTAAATATATATTTGAATTGCAATATTTGAGTTAATCAGAATATTGGTATGCAATATCAAACGATAGCAACTTTTGATCCATTAGTTTTCATTATAGTTTGGAATGAATATTTCTTAGTAACATTTTTAATATGTTTTCCCTTATAAAGAGTATAACAATGGTCGTTAACTGTCGCCTACAACTTCTGCTCGAGTATTAATAATTTTTGCGGAATTTTTATTACTTAGCCAGCGCAACGAGCAGCACTCAAGTGCTGCGTCCTTATGCAATATAATCCACAAATTCACCACTCCATATATTATCAATCTCTTGCCAAACAAACCTGCGCCCTCTCTCCACTACTCTGCTCTGCTCTGCTCTGCCTCTTTACTACTTGGCTGATTTCTAATAAAAGCGCCGCGCATATTCCATGCTTAATTTAGAAAGCAGGATAAGAAAAAGGAAGGCGTCTTTTGTACTACTCCAAAAATATGCGTGCATGAGCATAAATATTACTTTATGCACACACACACACACACTTAAGGCAACTGCCACGCCCCCAAGACGAGGTCGGACGTTGTTTTATGCATGTTAATTTGTTATGTGCATGTTCCTTTTGCCGCATGCCTTTTGATCAACATATATACTACATATGACGCAGAAAACGCACACCCCACATCTCCCCCCTCACAACCCTTAGCCCTTGCCCTTGCCAACCGTAAATATTTTCATTGGCGTTTTTTCATTTTCCATGCGTAATTTTTCTTCTTGGCAAATTTGTACTGTGGAATTTGGCGCGTTGCTGGCAAATATTGCTTTGTTTCTACTCATTAGGCCGGGTTCAACTGGGGCTGCTAAAATGGCTAAAAGCATAAAGTACTCGCATATGAATGTGTGTGTATTGTATGTGTATGTGTGTGTGTGTGTGTGTGTGCGTCTACGTATGTGTGTGCTTGCCTGCTTCGTTTCCGCCTTTGACGTTTTTCATTTGTGCCTCATTTAAATGGCAATTTATGAGTTCTGGTTCGGGGCTTTTCAATTTTTCACAGCAGCTGCGCCAAATTGCATGTTAAATGTTTACAGCGCGTAACCCCGCATCCCGCCTGCTGCCCCATCACCTTATTTCTATCCCAGAGCCGCGATCTTGAGCATTAGATAAACGTTTTGGAAATGTATTTTTGCGAGGGTTGCTGCGCCACAAACGAATTGAAAATTAAGCCCATAGTCGCTGCAACTTCAAAGCGCCGTTTTTCATCCAAGCCCCCCAAAAATGAATAAAAATTGAGAAATACCTAACAAGCCACACTCTGGGGAATTTACAATAAATTGTGGATAGTTTAAATGCTGCTGAAGGCATATGGAAAATAGCTTTGAAGTTATTCGCATTTAACTTTGCTTGTGTGCAACAAAAAAGTTGCCGGCGCATAGAGTGTAAATAGTTGATCCTTTTAAAACGATAAGAGGACGATTGAAATTGCAGGACTCTGAAATTGCTAAGCTCACAAAATCTACCAATTTCAGTATTACGTTATAAATATATTGCATTTATAGTATTCTACACTTTGAATTCCACTTATATTCATCCCAAATTCCTTCATTAATCATTGTGAAGTTTGATTTTGCATTTTATATTTTATATATTTTTTAAACCTATCTTCAACTCAGTGGCTTTTGCGATATAAACTTGTTGCAAGCAATTTTTGTTTGAAGATGTATTTAAGTGGCAATTAAGCCATAATTTTCTTAACAATGTAATAAAAATGTGTACAAGCCGCCGAGCTGTCACAAGGTATGCATTGTTGCTGTGTTTTTTGTTTGCATTGCTTGGAAATGGTTTTTGATTTTTTTTAAACGCATAGAAAAACAAATTCAACAATTTCTGCTGTTGGTCCTGTTCCTGCTGCTGCTTCTAATTCCTTTACTATTTTTATGTGTTGTTCTTTGCTAGTTGTCGTCATCAGTTTTACCCGCTCTTCCGTTCAGCGTGTGTGTGTGTGTTTGTGTGTTGTCTTTTGCACAAATGCAGTCAAGCATTAATTTTTACGCTTCAATTTTCATACAAAACACACACCCATAGTGGAGAAGCAGACAGAGATAGAGATAGAAAGAGACAGCAGTAGAGACAACTTGCCATTCTGACTAAATTATAATATTCCATATGGGTCTCTTTGTGTGTGTATCTGTGTGTGAGCTGCGTCGACGTCGCCAGTCGTTAGTTAAAATATGAACTCAAAACTTGTCATCAGAACGGCAAATGGCCGCCCAAAATGCCCCAGCCAAAAAATGGCTGCCAAGGCAGCAGCATGTAAAAACTTTTCAGACAGTTGCAGAAATCATTTAGAGCAGGATAGCCACAGTGTGCGAGGGAGATAGCGAGCGAGAGAGAGATATGCTGCTACTGACTGTGTGGGTGACAGTCTACAACTGCAACGGAAATGAGTTGAAAAAGTTGTGCAAATAGACGCCAACAGACGTCGTAATGTCGCCCAAAGCAACATCCAATTCCTTGTCAGAGCCCAGTCTAGTCCCAGACCCCCTCCCACCCTCCAACATCCCCACACATGCCCTTCCACAGCGTCTGCGTGACCGGATATAAGCAGTAAAACAAGCTGACAGTTCAGTTCGACTTTGAGCAGCGCCTGTCACTCGCTTGCAGTTTTATGCGTAAACAAATCAAAACTAATTCCCGCACCACAGACATCCCAACCCCCCCCTCGTGCCCTTCAATTGCGTCCTCAGTCATGCAAAAGTCAAAAACGCATAAAATATTGAATACTATAACGAGGCAATAGCCGTGCAGCTGAAATTGCCACTCAAGCATGCAAATTCGCGCCACAAGACATCGCATTCAGTGGAAGCTTTCAGCTTAGGGGTGTGAGCTTTAAGCCAAAGGCTGAGGGCTATTTTTGAGCGGGTTGGCAGCCCACCAATGGTGCCCTGCGGCAGCCACATGCACTGGTTGCCACAACTAATAAGCGACGCTACGTCAATTGAGTCGCTCTATAATGATGACGCCCACTGTGCAACTCTCCTACCCACTGCCAACGGCCTCAAGTGGATTACGTGAAATTGCTAAAGCTTTTTTTCCGCCAGGACACAAGAGCCTGGCGGGTGGCCCATAGCGAACGGCCGGTACGGGGCTAGGGGCAAGGGGTAAGACCAAACGCATTGATAATGCAATTTGTCGCCTGACGACGCAAACGATGCGATTGAATGTGCCAGGGATGAGGGGCATAATTACCATGAGCACAGGAAACAAAGATTATAATATGCCATCGCAGTGCATTATGCAATTATATTTATGCTGCTTAGCTCTTAAGCTACTCTCAGCGGATACGCTCAAAAATATTGTTAACTAACAAGAGTTTTTCTAAAAGTGAGTTATGAAATTGCAGAATATCAATGTCAACGTTAAACCACATATTTGTAGTCCAAAAGAGTTATTATATCTTTTAAATATGGTTTAGTTTAGTTTGATTATTTAAGCAAAGTAATAAAGCTGGAATCTGCAGGAAATAAAATGGTTATTCAATTCAAGACAAAGCATTACCAAAAGGACATTCCGCTTGAATATAGGTTGAGCTTTTAACAAAGCTATGATAATTCGAAACCTAGGAATAGACATTCTCTATGGACTTTTTTGTTTGAGAATATGTTTCATATTTATTTAACTTGTGCACTATTAACTTTTTGGCAGCTTATACTAGTTTTTCATTGTTTATATAAACTACATAATATTCTATACACAAGTTAAGAAAGGGAAAAATAAATGAGGTTATTGTTATATTTACTTATATACAATTATGAAAATTTTTAAAAAAATAAGATGGGAAGTAAGTCCTGAGGGTAGCATCTTTTGAATCTTCTTTTCATTGCTTAGAAATACATATCGAAATTCGATAGAATGCGTTTTCTGTAATCGTTTGATCAAATATATATAAAAGCGATACGGCAAAACAGTTTAGGGGATATTCTATTTAACAACCAAAGAACCGACCCACAACCCCTTTTCAGCATTGCCATTTAATGAGCTGCTCACGCATAAAATTTGCAATTGTTGGTGCGCCTAAGGCTATGCAATAAAATTCAAATGCATATTTTAATTGCATTTTGCTGCAGTCGAGTGCCATTTATTGGTGGTCGTTGTCGCCCGCGTTGTTGTTGTCGTTGTTGTCGTTGTCCTTGTCGTTGTCACTGGCGTTGTTCTGACAGGAACAACGACCCGGAGCAGATAATGCATTAAAATGGTTGCCGTTGCACGAAGCGCGTAAAGTAATTAAACGCCGCCGCCGCAAAGCTAATAAAAATGTCAAATGTCGGGCCATAAAGCATAGGCCTGACACACACACACACACGAGTACACACACTGACGCATACCCAGCTGTCTGTGTGTGAATATCGGACTGGTTGCCTGCCCACCGCAAACTTAACACCCATAGTCATTCGCCACGAATTTTATGAGGCGCCACATAATGCATTTTAGGGGCATGCTCACGCCCACCTTTCAACATTTGATGGCGCCAGGCTTAAAGAGAGAGTGCTTTTGTGATTACTCCTCACATGTTTTTGTGTGCAACTTAAGTTTTTCTTTATAGTTGCTCTACATTAGTTTACCAAAAGCATTTATTGTTTTACAACGCTGTAGAATGCTACGGTTTTATTTGGTCAAAATTAATTATCAATTGTTTTGCAAAGGAAATATAAAAAACATGTTTGCTTTCATACAATAAATATATATATAAATAAATATAAAAATATATATATATATATATAGAGTTTCAATTTGGTGACATATCTGATAGAGGAATGTCTATAGTTTGTATTTACATGTATATTTCTATCCTTTTATATTTCTATCATTTTCAAAACTTAACGTACACATCTAACGTACATTCTATTGTACAAGTTTGAGAAAATACCGGCAAAGTGAGACTCTATTGGATCATTAATTACTGAATACAGTACTCAGTAATTAATGATTGGATTTAATCTAACACAAGTATAAACTAAATTAAGTATTATTTTATACCCTGGTATTAAGCTGCCTTAGGCATATGATTGCAACTTCATAAAACCTTTATGATAAACCAAAAATAAAGAAACTATTTAAGCAACTGTTCAAGACTTGTAAATTGTTGTGAACTTATGTCCGTTCGACCATTTATATATAGCTGAAGGCCCTGGCAGCGATTGCTGATACACATTTGTCATAAAGCTTCAAGAATATGATGTTTTAAATAAATAAATATATATAGATTTGTGTAAATATGCGTCAAAGGTCTCTGTAGTTCAAGGGAACGAAATCAATGCCTTTTGGTAATTCCATTCCATGAAAAACTATTCATTTTAAACGTAGATAGCTTGTTTTGGTAATTAGAATTTCTTGTTATAGTTAAAGCTTGAAGGAAACACAATTGAAAAATATAAATTACAAAAATAGATTAGATTATTGTGTTTACTTAATATTGTAACTGCTGCTCATATGTGTATATACCTCAAATAAACATTAAAAGAAGCTGGGTCATTAAAAATGCCCAAATAAACTAAAGCCAACACCAAATTGTGGTGGCCTTAAAAGAAGCCAAGTGTGTCGAAGGTAGGGCCAAGAGGTAGCTGGGGGGCGGTGCAACAAAGTGGTTAAGGTAAAGTGCAATGAGTGCAAAAAGTGACAAAGTTGTCTAATAAGGACATCGGCATATGAGCATATATGCCACTCTCTGTAGGTGTGTTTGTGTGTGTGTGTGCGCGCGTGTGTGTGTAAGTATCTGTAACCTAAATCTTGAAAATGTACAAAGCGCATTTCTATAGAGGCAACTGCTGAACCAAGAGTTCAGCCACCCCCTGGCCCGTCTCTGGCCCCATTTGGCGTTGTCAACACAAATTAAGCCAACATGTAAGAGTGAACAGTTACTCGTTGGCATTTGTAGAAGTGTGTAGTAGTAGTAGTAGTATATTTAAATATGCTCTTTCACTTTCAATATCAAATGAGTGGCTGGCAACTTTTGCCTGGCAGCGAGCAGTCGAGATTGCAACTTGTAGATACGCAGCATGTAGATACGTAAGAGTGGTAGATACTCGTTGTACTTGCAGTTGCCTTGGCTGCTCGTATCGCAAACTTTGTGCTTGCATCATACTACAAAACTAAACTTTGAATGGAACAGCCCCTGTACCGCTCCGCACCCACCCCCTGTTTCCAATTCGAGCAATGCAAATTGCACAAGTTGCCAAAAATCGCTTCACATGTGCCACTTAAAGTTCTGTTGGTTTTGTTGTGTGTCCTGTAGTTTACAAGTTGCAAGTTTTTACCTTTGCTGCCACTTGAAAATTAAATAAATGTTGTTTTTTTCTATTTATTTGTTCTCTCTCTTAATAACACGCAACTGAGAGCTCAAAACTTTCAAGTGATATTTGCAGAAATATTGAGAAATATCAAAGAAATTAAGCATTGAAAATGTAAACATGAATCTACTACTTGACTCAATACTAAAAGCTTTTTGAAGTACAACCACTTGGGAAAACCGTAATCTTAGAATTTATTGTTTGAAAATAATCGACTTATCAGATTTGAAACTATAGTAATTGTTATCTTTAATTTATCCTGGCTGAACAGAAAGCATGTGAATTCTGATTTATATTTTCAATTGTGAAATGCAAAATAATAATAAATATAAATTTAATTGATGTGCAACCAGATCTGAGATTTTGTAGCTATCTTATAAGTACCATTGAAGCTTGGCAACATTTTGTGGCCTACATTTTTGTATACATTTGTACGTATTTTATGAAGTCATAAGCAATGTTGTCAGTTAATAAAACGTATAAATAGCCACGTCTCAAAAGATCCATCTAGAAGCTAACTGAAACGTGGGCACATTTAGCAGCCGCTGCTGAGCTTCTGTTTCGGTTTCTGTTTCTGTTTCCCTGGGGTGTCAAGTCAGACACATGAAAGTGCAAACTGCCAAGGAATAGAGGGCCAAGGGCCCTGAACAAATCAAAAGACACAAAAACACAGAACAAAACAAAACTAAACAAAACACAACAAAACAGACAATTACAGGTGAGCGCTGCTTAAAGACATAAACAAGTGGAAAACATGCCCCTGGGGCCAACAGTCTGAGCCGTGAAAACTCCGACTGGCTGTGTGTGTGGCAGAAAAGCGTTTTTAGATATGAAAAGCTCAAATGAAAATACACACACAGCACTCACACACAGAGATACTAAAATAACAGGCAATCCGACAGGCAGCAAGTGAAAATAACAATCATAATATTCAATTATGCAATACTTGCCTGGAGCGCATCGGAAGGCAGCTGAGGCTGACCACCAGAAGGCATTTGCCTGCCACATCCCCCAGCCGCCATTCTCCCTCCTCCCCTTCCGTCCATCCGAGCGTGCCTTGTTGTGCTTTTGAATAATTAATAAACATTGTGTGCACTTAATGCAAAAGCGGCAAATAAAATTACCAAAAATGCTGGCAGCTCGTGGTATACTGAAATCCAGTTGCCTCTTCCACTGCCACTCGCCACTCGCCGCTTGCCACTCTGCGCAAATTAAAATTACGTGCAACGCCTTGGCAATCAAAAAAGGGATTTAGTTTGCCATTTGTCGCATTCTCATTTGTGTTGCCTACCTTGGGGCGATTTTAATTGAATTTATCGCGCACTGTTTGTCGTTGGCGTTGAATTATAGATTACTTCGCTGACAAGTAAGCCAAAACATTCAACCGCTTTCAAAGCATACCAGATTTATCTTAAGTTCGCCAACTTTTTGCCACCTAAGCGGCAACTGCTCAAAAATTAATGAGCTACTGCGAAACGAGGTCGCTGCCAGTTGCCAGTTGCCAGTTAACTCAACCAGGTCCATTCTCTGATTTGTTTGCGGTTGAAACCCTAAAGCTTTGTTAATCCAAACACGCATTATGCTAACGATTTGTGTTGCGGTGCTGCGAGAGTACTAAGTACTTTTAAAGTGTCCAAAATGTACTTAATAATTTGTACATTTATAACAAATGATAAAATATGCGTGGTCCACTCAGTTGAAGCGAATGCTGTACTTTGATTAGAGCAGGTAGACGACAGGAGCTTAGCTTATAAGGACAGGTCTGGGCAGTCTTGTCAATACAGCTTACTAAGAGTAAGGATTACCATATGACTATTAGGTTATGAAGTCTGAAAAATAAAGCATTTAAGCCACGACAGGCCTGTCCTTCCATACGATATTCAATATTTCGCTACAGAAACCGCATTCTCACTAATTAACAACCATTTTGTCACTGCATCAGTGAATGACTTCTCAGTGTGTCCTCGCGCTTATCCAATGCTGAAAACTTCGTCTGAAATGAACGTAGCACCATCCCAAGGCGAAGAAAATTGGTAAAATCACGATTCTTGCACATGGCGCACAATAATCAAAGTGAAAAGGACTGAAGGCCAAGCTAGTAAAACAATAACAGGGCAAAAAGTGATGCAACAAGATGGAAAAACACTTCAACAGCAAGCCAACGGTTGGATACTGAGAAGGAGAAGAAAGGAAGGGCGAGAGAAAGTTGAATTGCGGGCGAGGCTGCCAAAGTAATTGCAACACGCGAATGAATGCGAAAATTCAATTATTTTCGGTCATTATTGTTTTTTCAGCATCCCAGAAACTCGAGTGCGTTTTGCAGCACTGCTCGCTTGTTCGTTGTTCGTCCTGCCACGCACTTTATGCAACAAAAAAAAGAGGAATGAAAATAACTTTCAGCGACGTGCAATCAATGGGGCGCGCATTTTGCCTGTAACCCCCACCACCCCCACCACTGAACAGCATTTGCAACCCTGTCATTTTACTCTGGGTCGTCCATTGTCTGCCCAGTCGGGCGACGGGCCGCCAAAGTGTTGCAAAACGTTTTTGTTGCTGTTGCTGTTACTGTTGTTGTTGCTGATGTTGCTGCTGCACCTCTTTGGAAACTTTGCTTACAAAAGGCAACTACAAAAATTAAGTTAACTTTTTCGAGCAACGGGAATTGAGTAATTTTCAGCTGTAAAACTTTATTATTTTGGGCCAGGGCTGCCTCTCATTGTTATTGTTGTTGTTGTTGTTGTAGCTGTTGTGTTGCATTGTGTTGTTGCAACAATTGTACTACAAGCCAACTTGGTGTTATTGTTTAAATGTTAATTTTACTGTAGTTGTAGTAAATGTTGTGAATTGGGGAGAAAAAACAGCACCCCCACCCCAAAAAGTTGGACGCCTCAAAAGTAGGCAAAACATGCAAATTGCATTGTGAAAACGAAAGGAGGCGCCCCAAGGACCCTCAGATGGTAATTTTGGGCAATGAACTAAAGCGGCGCCTAATTGCATTAATGAAGCACAAGATGAAAACTAAAGTTAAGAGAGTGCAAAGCAGTGGGGTTAGTAATGAGTTATATCATTTATAATACTCGTACTTTAAGGTAGTTCCAGGGATTTATTGGCTAAGTTGTGAATTTAGCATTTTAGAAAGTTTACAAAATTCCTGGTAAGAACTTAATCTGGGAATTCTTTCAATGAAGAACAAAGGAAAATACGTATATTCTGGAGCAATTTCTTATAGTTGAGACTTGATATTTTATTTACAAGAGAATTTTCATGCTTAATCATGAAAACTGAACCATTTTTTATGTGTTGAAATATAAAAGCAGCAATTTTTAATATTATCTAGTCTGGTATAGAACATATATGAACACATTAAGTTAATGAATAGGAGTATAAAACTCAGAAAATCTAAATTTAAATGCATCATATTTAAATGGAAATTTAAATTGGAGAGCTTCCCGCTTCTGAAATTCGAGTTTCAATACCTCTGCTTTCAGCTCTGCCCATTGTCAGCTTACCATCATTAGCATTAGCCTGTATCATATTTTCTATTTGAGCATTTTAACACTCTCCTCCATTATTTTGAACGCATCTCATACCACCACGAAACTCAAAACTCATTTCATTTAGCGCCTGGCGCTTAAATCAAATTAAAAATCGCACCAATGACCAGGAACTGACCCTGGGGCCATACCCCCAATGGAGATGCCACCTGAGCAGAGGGTAAAATACTGCCACACGGCTCGCTGGCTGCAAATCAAAACAAAATGTAAATCTCTTTGAGCGCTGGGCGGGTTTTTGAGCCTTACTGAAATCAGTTTTAGCTGTCAAATAAATTACATTTCTTTTTTTTTTTGGTAGACAGGGTTGCCAGCTGCCCCTGAATATTTCGACAGAGGCTACAAAATGGCGTTGAACGCATAATTTAGCAGCCGTATCCTTATTCACCACACACACACACATATATAGAACAACACGGACACAACCCTGGCGGCGGGAATTCACTTGCTTTAATTGATTTTACAGTTAGTCGTTGGGTGTGGGTGGTTTTTGAGTTATAAATTTGGCAAGTGTCGATGGGCGCTTCGATTTGTTTTTGTTTGTGTCTGCTGGGAAGGCGGCAACCCCGCCGTACACTCATTTGCACTTAACACTTTTGGCCATTTTGTTTGCCGAGCCGCCATTGTTGCCCTGCTACTCGTAAATAAACTGCTCAAGTTTATTTGCTGAATCTGCCACTCTGACTCCCCTCCCCTCCCCTCCCAGTATCTGGCCCTATCCCTGCTCATGCCACTGCCAGCTCTGGCTCTATCTCTGTCTGTGGAGCAATGATGAGGAAAATTGCAAAATTTTCGTGCCTTTCGATAATTAAATATGCTCAACGAGTGTGCGGAGGGGGCGCACATGTGTCTAATTGGATTGTCACAGTGTTGGCTAACGTCGACACATGTGTGCAGAAGCCCCAACTCTTAACATTCGACCCACATACTCGTAAGTTCCACGAATTTCGTTCGCTTGCTATTGCGAAAAACTTTTTAATGAAGTTTTAACGTTCTTAAAAACTTTTCGCTCGACGACATGTTGTTCTCTATTTATTTTGATTTCTGTGCAAGTTGCGCAACACTGGCTAACTCTGACTGAGCGCTAAGCGGCCCATTTTGTTGGTGATACGCTTTTAATTAGTGGCGATGGCGATGGCAATGGCGGTGCCATGAAAACTTTTTGCAGCGTCTTTAATTGCAGCTGATGCGTTGGTACAGTTGTGTCTATAGGTGTCTTAGCCAAAGTACAGTTGTGTGCGAGTTGGCTTAGCGACTGTGGAAGTTTGTGAGTTTGCTTAGCGAAGCGAAAACTTGAGTCCTTTGCAAACAGCTAAAATTCTAGTGGGTGGTAACAAGATAATGGCGAAGGTATTAGAAATTTATGTGGACAGCGGAATAACTATTCTTTAACTAACTCTCTCTTGTTTTCTCTCTTTTGCAGGCAATCCCACAGTTGTTGCATTGAATGCCACGCCCGTCGCTTATCCGGGCTCGCCACTGCATCTCAATGTGGAGTTCTGTGCCAATCCTCCAGCGCATGCGGCACGTTGGTTGCATGGAGATCGCGTGTTCACGCCAGGCAATCAATACGGTAGCACCGTACTAGCCTACGCTGTCAAGGTAGTTCCCGAAATCAACACAAACTATATCAAGTTGTCTACAATAATTTGTTTCTTCTAGGATCTACCTACGCCCTACTGCAAGGAGGCACGCCTGACCTATGTCAGCATGCACGAGCGTGTACCAAGAACTTTCTACTTTATTGTTTCATCGCCAGGTGGCGTGGCCGAGGCTATATTCAATGTCAACTTTACGAAGCGACACCGGCCAATGTCCAACACCATCGATGATGACGAGGAGGAGGAGCTCAACCGACCCGAGCAGATACATTTTCCGGTTTTCAGCAATAATACGGCGAGCGGGCTGCGATTTGAGCTGGCCCTGGCGTTAACTCTCTTTGGTGTTACGCTGCTCCAAAGTCATTAACTTTAAGTATGTGTGTGAATGAGACAGAGAGAAGGAGAGTTGCGGAGTGAGAGAGTTTGGTTGCGTGTGTGTGCAAATGAGAGCCTGTTTACGTATGCTTGAGTGAGTGACAGTGAGATTGAGTTTGAGAGAGAGAGAGAGAGAATGCTGACTATTTATGCATGCAATTCATTAAGCTATGTACTACGTACTACCCACTATGTTTAAGCGTATATACATACATATATCTACTATATATTACATATGTATTACTATATGCTACTGCCCACAACTACTACTACTCTAACGCTATGTGTATGTGTATTTGTAACCAATTAGCAAAAGCATCAAAAACAAATAATGACACTTGAATCCCTATGCTAAGACCCACTAACGACTACTCCCCACACACACTTTGTAGGCGTCCTAAACTTTTTACTCAAAAACCAAACACATATGCCACAACAACAACAACAAAAAACCCCCCTTAAACACTAATACTCAATATTTTTATTGTAGCATGTAACTGTAACTGTGTGTACGTGTGTAGTAGTAGAAATGCTTAACTTGAATGCCAAATAGGAGAAAAATGAAAATGAAATAAAATAAAATATATAAACTTTGCGTTTACCTATTGTTAAAAGTTGAGACATACATAATTATTGTACTTTAAGTTCCTTTTCGAGAAAATAAGCGAAAAACTTGCAAAGTGACTGATTTTTGTTAAATATTTTGAGGCAATTAGAGTTAAAGGGAGAGAGAGTAATAGAGAAAGAGTTTAACTATACTTTAATGTAAATGAAACGCAAGAAACTTACCAGGCACGAACAAATTCCTTCCATTTGAACTTTGCGCATTCGAATAGGCAAACAAATTTACAAACCAGCTGTAAGATATTTTGAAAAGAATTCGAAATTAATATATATAAATATTACAATTTTTTCAAATTATTTTAAACTCCAAATAACCAACTTATTGTTTATTAAAAGTCAAAAGTCAAATTAAAACTTTAAATTTATTTTGTTTGTCTTCAATTTATTTAACATAATTTTAAAGGACCAAAAACTCGTAACACTTCTTTAAAAATTCATATTTTTGTAATTAATTCAAAAACACTTGACATAACGAAATATACGAAAGAAACTTAATAAACAAACAAAATGAAACTTAGCTCCAAAAAGACCCTCCACACATACAATATGTACATAAATGTTCATGTTAGCGAATTGCTCAAAAACAATTATAAAGAAAAAAACTTAATACTAAAACTAAGCGCAATAAGACAAAGCAGAACAATATTAAACTATAGCAAGTGTTAAATGTTGTTTAAAAATAAATGGCCCTAACAATTATGATACAAGTAGAAACTAAGCCAAGTTGAAATGGTCATAAATGTAAAACGAAAATACCAAAATAATAAATATGCATACCAAGTAAATATTTATATGTAATATAATAAAATCCAAACTATGCGCTATTGTAAAATAATTCATTAAAAAAACAAAAAAACCATATAGAGCTGGCAAAACGTATTTTGCGCGCTGTTTTTGTGTATAAAGCCAAAGCTTTTGTAATTTATTTCATAGATGATCTTAGCTATATAGTAATATGTACTGTGGGCGCCATATGCATATAAAGGACTAGCAATTTAAGAGATCAATGTAAAAATCAACAAGAATTACTTAGAAGAACCTAACGCCAATTTAAGCCACATTCAAATTGCATATGCAAGAAAAGAATCTACGCAGAGTTCCAAGAATTCGGCTGCAGAAGCAAAACAAATTAAACAAACAAAATAAAGCAAATAAGCGTTTTAAGCATTGTTAGAATATAATTTATAATTTAATTAAATATGTCATTATTATAAGGATAATTGTATGGATTTATGGATAGCCTAACTGTATGTGTGCCATGTAAAGTTGAGTTAAGAATCTTTTGTTTATATTATTATATACAAAATTGCGAATTGTATTAACAAAGCAAAAACAAACACGTCGTCATGTTAACTAACAAAATTAATTATTAACAAATTATGGTATTACAAATATATATATATACATGAATATATATATATATATATATATATTACAAAGAGTGGTCAAATGCATATTGTATTTATTATATGATTACTTATTATGATAATATTTAAAAAATATTATTTATAAAACAGCAAACACACATATAATACCATAATATATAGCTCTTAAGACAAACAAAAAGCAAATTGTGGCAAATTAATTTTTAAACAACACATAATATGAAAACAAAAAAGACGCTGTTCATTTGTAGTGCAAAGAAAATGTGTTGCAAATAAATTATGCATACGAAAATACGAAAATACGAGAATACGAGAATACGAGAATACAATAAGCAAAGGTTTAAGTCATAGGCCCAAGATAAATGTAACAACCACCAACAAATTTTTAGCAGTACGATTACTAAAGCAATGTTGGGCTAAAACTAACCCAAGAAATGCAGAAATTGAAAATCAAAAGGCGCACCAACAATGGAAATACAATAAAAACTGAGGCACTGCCCCATAAACCAAATAGCATTGACCGGGTCAACATAAGGGCCAACAAGAAACTGTTAAATTTAAGCCACAGATGAAACTGCAATGAGAAATGCCCGCAAAAAATTTACAAGTTTAAGAGACAAAGCAACAGAAAAAATAGCCAATTTAGCATAAAGTAAAGCAAAACAAAAAACAAAACAAAACAAAACAAAAACAAAACAAACGACAACAAACACAAAATGAACATGAAATAAAATTTAAAAATAAAAATGCAAAATAAATGAGTTGATCCTTTTATTTTATTGGGTGGGTGCAGCATGCAAGGATAACTTAATATTAGCCGACATTAATATACTCTTTAACCAATAGAAGACTCACTTCAAACACTTTAATATAACGAATTTCAGCACCTTCTCTGACTCTTACTGAAGAATGCATGGAATCGATCGGAATAAGTTCGGAATAGCGACTCAAAACGAATCAAATGAACTATTTACTTTAAAAATACCTAAACAGTACCTGAATAAATATATTCTTTAATAAATAGTAGTCCACTTCAATACTTTTAAATCAAATTTCAGCACATTACCTTCTCTGACTCTTACTGAAGAATGCATGGAATCGATCGGAATAAGTTCGGAATAGCTACTCCAAACGAATCAAATGAACTATTTACTTTAAAAATACCTAAACAGTACCTGAATAAATATATTCTTTAATAAATAGTAGTCCACTTCAATACTTTTAAATCAGATACAATCGGTTGCTCAATATTCCTTTCCTATAATAATATAATTAAAATTAAACAAAAAATAATAAATAAAAGACACGATGAATTAGTGGAATAGTTGGCGAGCATCGCAGAGTTGGAACGCCCCAAAATATTGCCCAAATTTATACGTATGAAATCTCTTTGGCTCAGTTATAATAAAAAGCCAAGTCAATCAATAATTTAGGCTGATCTCTTCGGCAAGTGTATGCGTAACAATTGCCAGCAAACCTGCAGCAAAGATTGCTGCGCTCACCTTGCAACATGCAGCAGGCAGTTGCATCAATATCCATCAAGAGGCTGCTCCCGCCGACGCGGTTAACGAAAGGGAAAGGCCCCAACGAATTGGGCGGGCGGGCGGTCGAACGTGCGGACGTTGGGTCGACGCAGTTGATAGGCATGGAGGAGGCTTTGGGCAATGGGAAATATTCCGGTTTTCATTTCGTACATTGGCCCAATGCGTTGTCAACAACAGCCTGTGGCTCTGCGTATGGCTGCTTTGTGGTCAGGTTTATTACTTGGATATCAAAAGTACAACGACTCCGCAGGACGGCATGGCCAATACCAAATCCAATACCGATATGGCCATGGCTGTTGCTACACTTTTTGGCCTAAAGAGTTAGCCAGGCAACCTGTTTGCTGGCAACTTCAAAATCAGCGGCAATGATAACAACGACGACCAGCCAGCAGCCTGGTTGGCAGTAGAGCTGTCCAACTATCGATAGTTTTATTGATTTGCAAAGACTCGAAAATATATCAACTAAAAGTAGAAGTTAATAAACCAAAACTTGGTATATCTGGGTCATAAAAAAAGCTCTGAAACTTGCACCTTGATAGTCAACAGGCCATCGATACTATCGATAGCTTGACATCACTAACAGGCAAGGCTGGCATTTAGCCGGTTTGCCACTTTGCGGCACTAATGACGGCCAAATAGCCAAGGTGCGAGATAACGCGAGTTGTGAGCGAGTCATTGCAGCGGGGGCGTACCGTACGGACCACACTTGGCCATATGACATGCATAGTTTATCAACTCGCCTGGCAACGGCGACCAATTGAAATTCCTTTTTTGAGTGGAATAAACTCGTAATGGCCCTGGCGATACAGATCTGGCCAAGATGCCAAGGAGCCAACTAACGCTAATGTCGACGCACGCGCCAATGCCACAGCGAAAGGTGTGCTGCGCTAATAGAAAGGGGAGGATGTGGCACTGGAGAGTGCGGGGTACACATGGGGACAACGCAAATATCCGCAATTGCCAATTGGCATTGCTGTGCGCATTTCTATTTAATTGTTGTCATGGCCAAAGTCGCAAACCGGCTGCTGCCCAGTTGCCAATTGGCGCCGCCAACCGCATATTTAATTTTTTTTATTATGATAGGCGCCATCGCTTGCAGTTTTTTTTTTTTTGAGGAACCAAAAAGTTAAAACAAATGCTAAAGCAACAATTATAGCCATAAAATTGCACACATTATGCGACGGGCGAGCTGCCTACGAGTAAATGAACTGATTGATGCATATATGGGTATACTCATGAATGTATTCACGAATACTGACTCGCTTTTGGGGCGTGGCTGTTGCTGCACCAAAGCAGGAGATTGCTAACAAAACTTGCCGCCTTTTTGCGGTGGCTCATTTTGATGAAGTTATCGCAATTAGTTGGTTTATGGTGAAATCAACCAATTTGGCAGTATGGGAAGTAGTAGATGCCATGGACTATTGTACATGTGTGCGGTTACATTTTTGAGTAATGAGTAATCACTCATCATATTCATGTTAATGAGTGCTGCGAGTGTGAGGAGAAATCAGCCGAAAATATAGACTTAGTAAATCAGTTAATGAGTGGATATTAATGCGCATACTCAAGCTAATCAATTTCACTGAAATGCATTTTCAATATCTCATGGATTAGCTGCATTTTACAATTATTTTGTAAATTCCTCACATAATTACAAAAACTGGCTAAATATCACATAAATTCTCAAGCTCTTTAACTAATCGCTAACTTGTAACTTCAAATTAATCGTTCAAATGTTGTGTGACCAATTTTCAACTATTATCATCAATAGGATTGTTTTTGCAAGTCTTTCTATGAATTTTTTGAAAGCATGCCTAAATTGAATACCAGGAGGAGTTTATTTGTAATAAATATAAAATTGTTATTACCATTTAAACAGTTTGAACAAGTTTCATTAAAATATCACTGCTATATCTTTTGTGAATGTTCAATAAGTATTTGGTTGTGAACAGAAGGTTATACGAATTTTTGATAAACTTGTATTTAATTTTTTGGGGTTTTTAAAATTTAAATGGGAGGAGGAGGGTGGGGGGGGGGGGGGTGTGGTGGTCCTCGAATCCGTTGTATATCTGCCATAGAAGCAGTTAAATTATCTGACATCCTGGTTAGATTTTCACTAAGATATCTGTTCTTTCTTGATATGTTCACTTCAGTTCTTATTCATTACTTGAAATTGCCTATCAAGACCGTTAATTGTGTAATTCATTACAAGTGGCACTCTTCACCGTTCTGGGAAGTCCTCACTATACACACTTACTCGTTAAATATAAGTATTATGTATTAAGTTCGGTTGGCGACTTTAAAAGTGTTTAAAATGCTGACAATTAATTTGCCGCTCTTCTTTTTATCCAGTTGGCGTACGCACAAATAATTTTTCATACACTTTTATGAAATTTCACAGTTCAATTAATGCATTTTAATTTTAACTTTATTTTCCAATTTACTTCACACAGTTAAACGAGCGACGCGGCAAAATCACCGACAACGGGGCAATAAAAAAGAACAAAAAATAAAAAAAAATGGAAAAATATTGAAATTGAAAATACAAAAAAAAAAAAAAAATTCGCATCGCTAGCGAAATGCGAGAACGAAAATTGTTAACGCAAAATTAAAAATGGTTTTTGATTGATTGTTGCATAAAATTGGCTTTTGGTTCGAGTCTGGCCGCCGCCCATTCATTGTAATTACCTTTTGGCTCATTTTATTTGCCCTGCGCACTTAATTAACACGGCAAATGGGCGGCCCGGACAGATGGACGGGGGGGCCAGACGGACGGACGGACGGACGGACGGACGGATGGACGGATGGACTGGTTGGCCATAACGCTTCGCTGCGCTTTTTGGAAATACAATAAGTAAATACGAGAAATAAAATTAAATAAATTGCTTTTAATAGATTTCCCTCAGTTTTCCCAGGGCTTTCATATTAATAAGCTGCGGCCAAGGCATTTCAATGATTTCCTTCGCAATTTTCCCGAATTGTATTTCGGTTTCCCAGCGACAAGTTTGCTCATGCGGAAGGAAGTTGATGGCCAGCTAACAGCAACTAAAAGTTGACTTTTGTTACAGTTTTGCCAAATGCTGAGACTGCTCAAATTAGCCATCAATAGGAGAGTTGGCCAAGTAAGTGAGCTGGCAGAGGGGCAGCGGGCAGCGGGGCGAGGTGTGGCCAAGGCAATTTATGAATCGCATTTCCTTTGACAAAACCATGCGAGACTCTTGGCATGCAGTTTGCTCGCCTGCCCGGCTGGCTTGGCTTAGTTACATAATCGTAGCCACTTGGTCTTTAATCATAATTGGCTCAAACACACACACACACACACACACACAACACGGCTTAGAGCTCTACGCATTTGGGTGTGCGGAAGAGGAGAGGAAATGCCATCAAAACGACACCAAGCAAAGCGAATTGGTGAAAGCCAAATTGTCCACAAATAATAATTACTGCGTGTGTAATTGTTGCTCAAGGGGCATGCAACATTCTCCAACACAAAGCTACGGTTAATGAGATGCAAGATATAGGCTTCATAGATAACAGAGAGTAAACTGCGCTCATTTTAAATTGAAGTAACAAAACGAGAAAGCATTTCTGACATTGCACTTAAAACTTGATCATTATATACTCATTTCTCAATGTCTGCATTTTATAAAACAGAAAACTCATTTAGTGCTCTATCTTTAATTTGAGATCCACTTAGAAATGCAGTCAAATTTTATGTATTTTCCCAACAGTTTCTGTTCTTGGTTGTTTAGTGAAAATGGTTTTAGTGCAAGATTATGTGGATTATAAAAACAAGCGCTTTTTGTTGAAAGATGATTTCTCAATGCGAATTTAAATAGAGACACTATACGGATACTTAAAATACTTTAAAATTGCATTAAAACTAATATTCTTAGTACGCTTTTTGTGATTTTAAGATATCAGAGACTCTCTGGAAAATAATGGGAGGTATTCCCCATTTTCAAAAATACAGAATGGTAACAGCTCTAAAAAGGTTGACTTTTATCAGTATTTACTCCTATTTTAGCCATATTTTGGATCCATATGGCTTAGAGAAGAACGGTCTTAATATTTAGGAAACATCATTATTAATTCAAAATTAATAGAAACAATTTCTTTTGGTCAGTTTGCTATAGCGAAATTAAAGCATTCCGCAGTCTGTTTAAGGCTTCAATAAAATTGAAATATTTAAATTGAAAATCAATTTCATGCTAAGCCACAACAAGATTTTCTCACTCTTCCATTAAAACTTAATTCGATGCAACATGCATAATCTAAACAGATATAAAAAAGTATTCATAAAATATGCAATAAATAAAATGAATTACGCCACGCATAAATATCAAAAAAAAAAATAAAAAAAAACTGCAATTATAATAAATCAGCTGGAAGACGAGTGCAACGGTCGTCATTCATGGGCATTCAGATGCCAATCCCATTCCCCATTCCCCATTCCGCAAACCTCAGACCCCAGACCCCAGATCCAAAGCCCCATGCACATGAATCAATCAGATCCAGACGTCAACTGCCTGCCAATAAAAGCAACAAAATCTGTCGAATGTGGCTCATTAAAATTTAATGGAAATTGTGAAACACGCCGTGAAAAACATTCAAAAATAAATGAAAACAATGCGGCCAGGTGATCGAAGACAACAACAATACTCAGCTGTAATATATGCGATAATAGTCAAGTGTTGAAAAACGGCAATAGACAAACAACAAAAAAAAATCAACAACTAGATGATAATGTCATAGTTGCCAAGGGCACCCCCCGGCCAGCAATTGGCTATGACAAGGGCTTTCACTTGAGGTGGCTTTTCTGTGCTGTGTTTTCCACACAATTGGCCAAAATAAAAACCTGTTGCCAAGTTTTCCCGCATACGTATGTATGGGGTTTTTTTTTTTTTTTTTTTTTTGGCAGGGTCAATGCTGCCGTAGAAAGCCATAAAAAAAATGTCATTGCAAAAGAGCGAGTGAGAGGCAGGCAACCTGAAAGATTGCAAGATTGAGAGACTGCGAGACTGCGAGACTGCGAAACTGAGAGACAGCGAGAGCTGCGCTTGCGCAATCGCTGGATGGACAAGTTTGGTGCTACACTTTAAGGATCGACAGCGCCAGCTGCCCCAACGACAACGACAACAACAACA
The DNA here is from genome assembly GCA_037075165.1 of Hirtodrosophila histrioides. Taxonomy (NCBI): domain Eukaryota; kingdom Metazoa; phylum Arthropoda; class Insecta; order Diptera; family Drosophilidae; genus Hirtodrosophila; species Hirtodrosophila histrioides. The sequence continues at coordinate 452,409 of JBAMCL010000239.1, forward strand.
ACTGCAATAACCGAACAACCCAACAACGACGACTCCAACTCCAACTCCAACTGAAACTCCATCGCCGATCGAAAAGAAAACGAAATGCGCGATCCATTGAGGTTTCACTTTCATTCGCAACGCGCACGCGCAGCTGACAGGGTCGATAAAGCTGAGTGCTCCCCCCAGCAAGTGCAGACAGCCGATCAACTGACTAAGCATAACTCAAGTGACGACTGAGCTGAGAACTCTAAGCTCTTTTTAATACACGTTGACGTTTGTTTGCTGGCCTTGTGAAATTGTTTGAAATAATTAAATACGCTCCGTTGTTTAAAGCCCCGTATTATAGCCATAATACAGCTTAGAAAAAAGAAATAGAGAGGAAGAGAGATAATATATACATTGGTTGGTTATTTGCATTGTATAGAAAAGTGATTAAAAGTGCGTTTTAATTGTGCGGCAATCAATTTAAATAATTGAGTGTTTCCATTTCGCCGCGCTCCCCTCGCCCAATCGTTCGTAATATTTAATGGATGCAGGTAAATTAATAATCAAGTGCAGCATTTTAAATGCACATTAAGCGTGGGAAAATGAAATGATTATATTTCATTTATAAATACTCGCATATCAACTGCGAACTGAAAGACTGAAAGCCAAATGTGAAGAAAACTCTCTTCAGAAGTTACAATTATTAATTAACATTTAATATTTGTGTATTTAAGAATCCTACGATTACCTACGAGTACTAATTGGGATAAGAGAATATTTAAGTAAAAGAGATATTATATTTAAATAATTAATTAATAAGAACTTAATACAGATAAACAATAACTTGACTTTTATTAGCAAAACAGTTTCTTTTTTCTTTAAGTACAACAATTATGTAGATTAAACTCTTTACATGGTTGGATAAGATTGTAAGGTGCCATTCATAACGAAAACAAAAAATAAAAAGGATAACAATTAAAAAATCATAATTAAACAAAACTTTATAATGAATATCTAAATAGAATTTTGTGATACATTTTTAAATATCTTAGAAATGTTTAATGATTGATTTAGTTTATATCCTGCTACTGCTAGAAATCTATAATGAATGATTTAGTTTTCATCCTGAAACTGCTAGAAATCTATAATGATTTAGTTTATATCCTGCTACTGCTAGAAATCTATAATGATTGATTTAGTTTATATCCTGCTACTGCTAAAAAAACTATAATGATTGATTTAGTTTTCATCCTGCTACTTCATTCTATTACTAAGGCAAACCTTAAAATTACTTTTAATATAAACAAACCCAAAATTATTAAGTGAAAGGTTTTTTTAAAGGTAATCACTGACTTTTCTTCAATTTTATTATGCCCAAAAATAATTTTGATTACATTCATTCCATTAAAAATAATACGCATTTAAGATAAAAGATTGGAAAAACAGGGAGCAATTTGAAAATATATTAAAATGAGATTGTTATTAAGAAAACTAATCTGGAGTGGAAATCTTTAAAATCGAACCTGACTTTTGCTCTGCTCGTTTTCATAAATTTACTTAGTTAAATTGCTGTTGTTGCTGTCGTTGTTGCTGTTGTTGTTGTTGTTGTTATTTGGCCAACATGTTGCCCGAAACTCGCTGCAACAGCTAAGTGCAGCGTAAGTGCTTCAGGTCTAACATGAATACGGCAAGTGAAATATGTTTTGGCATGCATATTTAATGCCTATCAAAACTCAACAACAGCAGCAGCAATAACAGGGGCAGCAAGTATGTGAAAACCCGTATGAACCATTTTAAGCGCCATCAATTTCAATTTTCCAAATTAAATGTGCGGAGGCTGAGACTGCGGCCTCTCAGCCAGCGGCTGTAGATAATTAATAATTCATTACGTTGTTGCAGTTGCAATGGCAACTGCAATGACATAAGCCCAAAGCAAACGCAGCCAAGTTCAACAACTTGCAACGAAAGCGACAAGCCTCGAATCTTTAGGGAAAACTCATGGCGAAAGAGAAAGAAAAACGCCAAAATGCCAAAATGCCAAAACGCCAAAACGAGAGAAGCCACTTAGGAAAAACATCATCAAACTTATCGCTAAAATCAAACAGACCCGCCAAATGCCGGTTCCTCTCTTCAGTCTTCACTCTTCAGTCTCGCAGTCTTTATTTTATTTTCAGTCAGGGGGGCGGGGGGGTTTTGGGGACAACTGGCTTGACAGCTTGCCATAGGCAAACAGCCGTTAAATGTTTGCTTGGAATGTGCCGTTTTGGGGTTATTCACACCGATACTAAATGCTCTTTTGGCCATTTCCGTACAGCTCCGCTGCTATGTGGCCTAAACTACAATTGCTAGCAGCAACAGCCGCTGTCATTGGCATCTGTCTGCTGGCCACAGCCGAAGTAACAACAGCCTCCGATTCTGCCAGCACCACCACTGTGCCGCAGCCCCTGCAACCGCCCACAACACCACAGAATGCGACAACGCCCACGAGCAACGCCGCAAAGGAGGATAGCAACAACAATGAGGATGGCGACTCCTTGATTGACAGCGTCAAGGAGGTGAGTCCAAGTTTAGTGAAAGATTTTGACAGGTAATGAGAGTCGCTTTTGACAGCTTTATAAGCCGGTAGTCAGCGACTTGGAGGTCAGTGATGATCTACCCTTTGACAGTGAAGTGCTTAAGGAAGAGGAGCCAAAGGAGCTGGAACAGACAACGCAGTCACAGCAATTTATGGGGTAAGTAATATAAACGGGTTCGGCCTTTTGTTGTTTTCAAATGATTTTGTTAGGGCTATTAATGCTTAATAGATATTTGAAGCAGATAGAGGCGCAGGATAGGTTTCGGATATAGGACTCTTTAAAATTTGATCAGGATCGAATACCCAAACAATTTTCATGTTGAATAGAAAACAAATAGAGATTATAACAATTTAATAGATCTATCAACTAATTATTATAGCTCCCGTTTAGTTATTTTCAACAGTTTAATTTTACGTTTTTTTCTATTGCACAATATTCAATTCTAACTAACTTTCTTTCCATAATTTCTTCACCACAGCGTGCCTGGCTTTCTGCCCACTGCGCTCCCCACTCAAGAAGAGAGCAGCAGCACCCACCTGCCCACGAATGGACATGGTTATATACAATTCGAGGTCGATGACGAACTGCCGGGAGAAGCTGTGCTTGTTCGTCAGGATAGACAGCCCAAGACCAAGAAGGATACTGTAAATGAAGTACTCTCCAGCCTCTTTCCCAACGGCTTCTCGGACATATTTCGCTTTAGTGGCACCGAGCCAAGCACAGAGGCTGCCACAGATGCACCCAGCACCACAGCAACTACGACGAACAAGGCGGTGGTGCAAGCCACAAACGCAGTGGAGCCCAGTCTCACCACAGAGTCTCCGGCGTTGACGCCCAAGAATGAGACCTATTACAGCTACCAGACCACAGTGACGAAGGAGTATAGACGAGAGCTGCGGCCAGGACACACCCAAATTGTGGTGGAGAAGGTCAGCAGTGCTGAACGGGATCCCTTCAGGGACGGCAGTAATCACATCTCTCGGGATGAGCTGTTGCGCATCAATCGCGCCGCAGTGGCATCTCCTGTGCTGCCCAGTTTGTTGCTTCGCCCAGACAGCGAGAACGAGGACAATGAGACTCTCGTCGCCGCCGAGAGTGCACCCATTGTCATTTTGGGCGAGCAAGAAACTGATTTCGAGGATGGTCAGAGCATTGAGGATAATCAGATTGCAGAGTCACGTCATATGGGTCAACAGCTCTATCAGAGTCGATTGCCGCCTCCGCCGCCGGACTCTCAGTCCTCCTCTCAAGTCATTGAAAGCTATAGAACTCAACATGGACCAGCTGCGGAGCAGCAGATCAATGTGCACATTGTGCACGACGAGTCTCTGGCAAAGGCGCAGGAGGCACCTGAGACCCAGCAACAGCAGGCTCTCGATCACTATCAAGCCCATAGTGAGCAACGTTTCCAGCAGCATCATCAAATCCCGGAGGCACCCTCGAGGCAGTTCCTGAAAAGTTTCAAGCCCATTGTCTCAGGCAGTGCCGATGGACCCATACTCAAAGGCAACTTCCACTATGAGTCAAATAATCCACCACAGCGACCAATCTCGAAGCCACCCAAGGAAGTTGACTACGCCGGTTCGTTTGTGGGACCTGCTGCCCAGTTGGCCTATGAACGAGAACCGCAGCCTCAATCTGGACCGGAAAGCCCACAGGCCAAGCTGAATACTAAGGCGATTGCCTCACCCTCGGATGCCACGCCTTCACCCAACGACTACTTAGGCTATAGTGGTCCCACGCCCAACAGCCTTGTCTATGTTACGGTCAATTCAGACCATGCTGCCCAAGCCCCGCCTGACCCTAAGCAACCTGACGAGCATCCACAGCTGCCTCGCCCTCACGACTATGTGTCGGAGGCAGCCGCGGAACCCTCCCAGCATTATGTACAACACGCCCCCGCACCTAAGCCCAACCCAAATACTTACTCTCAACCCGAGACTCAGCTCTTGGTTAAGCCAAATGGCTACACATTTGTGGAGGTTCAGAAATCCATTAATATACACAACAAACTTATAACGGAGAAGGACGGCCAACTGGTAGAGATGCATGAGACTATATACCATCCGACACCCTATCAACAGAATCATTTAACCTCGGATTACAGTCCCAAGGACTTTGTATCTGCCGCTTCACCAGAAGCGGCACCAGCACCACCTCCTCCACCACCACAACCTCCAAAGAACTACGTCTCCCTGGCTGCGAATCCCATAAATGTAGAGCACGTGGAGTACGACAGCTCACCACAAGAAGGCGCAATCTCACATGCAACCATTAACATTGATACTGTTCACCATGCTGCCGCTCCAGATTCGAATCATGCTCATCAAGCTGAATATCATTCCCCGTCAGTTGATGTTGGGGAAGAAGTCCCAGCTAAACACTATGCGGTACCAGTTGAAAAAATCATTGACCGTCCGATCAAGCAAATTGTGGAAAAGCATATACCCATACCATATGCTGTACCCCAACCTGTTCCAGTCCCAGTTCATATCGAGCACTATGTGGATCGCCCCTATCCCGTACAGACCTTCGTCGAACAGCCTGTGCCCTACCCCGTGGAAACAATTGTTGAGAAGATAGTTGAAAAGCATGTGCCCGTCGAAGTGGAGCGCATTGTGGAGAAGCCCGTGGAGATTGAAAAGATTGTGGAAAAGTTTGTAGATCGTCCCATGGCCATACCCATACATGTTCCAGTTGCTATACACATGCCAATGCCACCGAATCACTCACCCGGCTTCAACTTTGGCTCTCATCCGAATTCCATACCCCCATGGTCGCATGCTTCAATTGGCCACATCCCTCCCAAAGTGCTACAGAACTATTACAATCGCATGCTGAAGAAGCTCCTACCCCAGTTCACTGCTCCCAACACAGCAGGCAAGACAGCCACCAAAACGGTGAAGCCGGTGAAGACAGCTGCGAAGCTGCTTTCCAAGCCCCCAGTAAAACCTGTGCGAGGTGAGGCGCCCCAGGTAGCAACCTTCAGTCTGGCTGACATGCGCTTTGATCTGCGTCCACCGCCTCCACCTCAGGGCTCGCCCTGGCTGCAGGGCTCCCGATACATTTACAACACGCTTCCAGTGGACTTGTCCACTGCAGCTGCCTCGGCACCTGCCCACATGGTCAAGTCCTACATAGGCCCGGTACCGACGACCAGTTCGAGCAATGAAAGCAACGGCAACGAATTCGATGAGTTCCAACGCTGGCGCAATGGTCACACCCTAAAACGCAGTCCCGACTTTGGTCGCAATCTGCACATGGAGTATGGATTTAAGCCGCCCCTTGTGCCTTCAGTGGAGATCGATGATAAGGGCATCCCTCTAAAACAAGCGGAAGCGGAAGTAAAGTAGTTAAACCGTCCAGACATGTAGAGCTGGATATGAAAAGCGTGCCAAAATATACAGCTATAGTTATTATTGTCTATTTATATAAAATATTGTAAAAGCGCATTTAATAAATTTATTTTAAACCAATAATACTCATTTGGCGCTATGCTCCTTGTTCGAGCTGGGGGTGTTGCTCTTATATGGTACGTCCCGTTGCAAGCTTATCGAAAATACGAATTTCAATAATTCGATTTTTGGCGCCTGAGGATCTCATTTCAACCAAGGCAAATGGAAATAATTCCTGAAAATCTTATACTGTTTGATTATTTGAAACACATCGAATTATATGGAAGTAATCTTTTTCGAAAAACTCAAAGGGGTGATTGATTCCCTTAGCCTTCTCCTTATTTAAATATCTACGCCACTGTACGGATTTCTTTAAAAGGTGCTGAATCCCAGAATTGATTACATGTTTAACTCAACCTCACTTTAAGCAAACATAACCTCCCTTCTGTAATCAATGCCAAGAAAAGCAGAATATCTGTCATCATAAATGTCTGGCACGCACCAAATCTGTAGCCTACAATTGGACGTAATATTAATTAAGCAAACAACAAACAATAGCAGAGGTGCGGGACTGTACCTCATGTGTTGTATGTGGGCAGAGCCAATTAAAAGTAAGCTCAAAAGCGGACTCTGCAAAAGGGAAAAAATTATTAATTTTCTTAAGTAGCATTTATGTAAATGAAAAATGCCATGCATGTGCGCGTGAAGGGTTGTGCTGTCCCAATGTCTTATCTTTTTCTGCCAGCAAACAGAGGCCCCTCCAACCCCAAGCCCCAGCCCCGAAACTCAACTCCAATTTTAAAATGGCAACACGTCTGCCGAGGGAACCGCTCGACAGAGGGCGGCAGCGTGCAAAGATTTATATGACAGCTAATAAATTTACAACACATGTAGCTCAAGATATTAGAAATATTTGGTGACAAGCGCAGGGCCCTCACGTACGACGAGTTTTGAATGCTGAATGTTATTGAAGCCTGCTTTTAGGCGGGCAACAAAATAAAAACAACCTCGCAAATATTTACACAGCCCGTCGAAGGGCACGTCGACCCAGGACTGCAGTTGACATCTGACGGCAAAAAGTGTCGATAGTCGGGTAGAGAGAAGGGGTAGGAGAAGGGGAAAGGAGAAACGCGGAGCTGGCTCTAGAGGCAAGCAGACAAACCGTTTAGCGCACGTGTTGACGGAAACGGAAGCACTACAGCGACACGCCAAGTGGCAAGTGCCATATGGGTGGGCGAAGGAGGCGAAAGCAGCAAAGGGGGCGCGACATTTTGAAAAGTTATGACAATGAACCTCAAGTGCCCCTGATTCATGGTGTTCATAAGCGCCATAAAGAGGATTAGATGGTTAAGTGCAGTTCTTGTATACAAGAGCTGACGTTGAAGTGTACAAATTTGTGTAAACTATGAATATATATTCCCCACATGAATATAAGATTGTTAGCGCAGTTAAGAGTTCTGCGAGATTTATTATGTAATTTCTCTTGAATCATAGAATAATTTAAAAATTCAAAATGAAATCTCATATCATATTTCTGTTTGCTTAAAATATTTATTGGGCTTCCACAAACTATACTTTAAGCAAAAATTAGTTTTAGTTCCGTTTCCATACTACTAAAATTTCCTTCAATTCAACTCACAACAGTTAAAAAGTTTTGTTAATTTGAACTTTTGAATGTTTAGAATATTCTACTCCCACAAATGTTTAAGCCTAAAGTTCAGTCAAAGAAGAGGCATGCCACAAATGTATTTGGTACTGAAACATGGATTGTAATTTCGAATTTGAAATTCATTCACTTCAACACTAATTCGAAATGTGCATGAACAATTGAATCAAAAGCTTCTCTGGCGGTGCCCTTTCCAATTCTTTGACACATATAAATTGGCAGCCCCGCGACCGCGCCCTCACCCTCACCCTCACCCGCACCCGCACCCGCACCCTCGCCCTACGCCCCTTGACCTTCATTGTCTGCGGTGCCAACTGCAACTGCAACTGCATGCAAATGCAATTTTATTTAACTTGTGCCAAATATGCAAGCATAAATCAAAAATTTATCGCAGTGGCACGCCCCTTTTTGGACGCAGATATATGATATCAGAAATCAATTGCAGTTGCCAATGCATTCAGCATTTTGATAGACTCCATGGGGGGGAGGAGGGTAGAGCTAGCTAGGGTGGGCCGGGGGTACTGGGAGCAGCCAGCAAGAAAGATAAGCCAAGGAACAATTGAATAATTTATATGCGAATAAATAAAAGTATTTCAACAATTTCATTGTGTATGCAAAAGCAATGCAATGGCATACAACAAAAATGTCCCAAGTTGTCGACTCGAGAAATTCTCCCTGGGTGCATAAAAAAGCGTGTGAAATATATTTTCAGGCCACGCCACAAAAGGCGTAACACACACTGCAACAACAACAAAAACACCAACAATAAATAGCTCCTGGTGCTATTGGCGACGCCGATGGTTTTAAGTCTTATTCTCCTTTTTTTTCTGTTTTTTTTTTTTTTTTTTGGTTTATTCTCATCTTGGTGACCCCGACGCCGTTCCCAACGTTGTCGTGGGCCTTTTTGGGTTTGGCTGCTGCCGCTGCATGTCATTGTCAGGGGCTGCCAACTCTGCGTTTGATATACGATTTGGATGTGTTGGCAAGCCGCCCAGTTGTCGAGCGGTTGGGGGGAGTTGGAGGATTGGAGGGTTTGGGCGGCGCTGCGAGACAAATGCAGCTGAACTGAAAATTGCATTTCCGCTTTGAAAATTGCGCAAACTTCCGCAATGAAAGAAAAAATGTACTAACCACGAGTGCGAGTAGCACGAGCCGCCACGTCGCCAGACAATTGGCAAAAATTTTCTATAAAAGTGTGAAATAGGCCGGCCGTCTGCCAAAGAGGGCCTGACAGCCCGTAAAGTGGCCCCAGTGAACCACACAAAACTTGTCACACAAAAATGAACGCAAAAATGTCAAAAGCACACAGCAAGTGAAAGAATGAAGTGCAGCGGGTAGCGGGTGTTGGTTGATTGTGGCCGTGGGAGGGGTGAAGGAATGTAAAAGGCCAACAACAAAAACGACAAGTGTCAACTGTCAGCCATAACGAGGTTTATATGCTCTTACCAAACTTTGATTCAACAATATCTACTTATCAAAAATTTAGACTATTTTATGCAATTATAGAACTGAATAATCCTAAAGTTTAACATAATAAATAATTCATCATAAATAATCAATTTTATTTAATAGTGTGACAGTGTTAGATATTTTATAAATGTAGTGTGTTGCTGTCTTCACAGTTTAGGTTAGGATCAGACGTCTGATTCCTCACCAGAGGAGATCTCACATAGATTATCTGTTCCTTAGAAATCTTCCGATTTTAATAAAATGTATATTTTGAGTGTTTCTCCTTCTTGGGCTGCAAATAGTGTAGTAATGCTAATATACCCTTTCTCTCAGTGTATGAAATGTTTCTGGAGTTGTCGCCTGACATGGGTTCGTGTCATGACTAACTATTTGACTGGCTGTTCGCACTGACACTGCTTAGTGCTAATGGCCGACAAATTTGTGGTGATTGTGCAGAAGTCAAATTGCTCTTATCTATGGCCATTGGAATGCAGGTGAGAGACGCTGCAACAACCGCAAACACACACTCATACACACACACACACACACTTACAAACATACAAAGAGTCAGACAGCAGTTTAACTGTTTGCCAGTTGCAGCTCCACAAATTTCTGACATTTAACAAGCGGCGACAACAAAACCAACAAACATCACGAAAACTTGCACAAACATACATGTAAACACACATACAGACACATACAATATATATACTTGCACATACACACACACACACACACACACACAGATTCCATTCAATCAGCGCCGCAAAAACAACAACAAATATGACGCAAGAAGTTTACCCACGTGCTAACAATGTAAACCTGCCATAACTTTCATTGCAGTGAAACAGAACGTATAAAATCGCGAACAGAGGGGGTTAGAGTGCGGGCGGCAACTCATCGGTCAACATTTAAGAAAAACATGGACGCTTAGAAACTTGGACAAGTGCGTGGGGAGTGTGGGGCATACTTTACATGTGTATGTATTACAAGTATGTTGTTTGTTGCTGCCTCGCATACTACGAGTATAAACACTGACTAGAGTCTCTTGAAAGGCGGTATTAATCTGCAAAGTTGTGGCAGGCATCTCCAATCCTATAAATGATATATACTCGTATTCGTGATCAGTATCAATAGCCGGCGATCTGGCTCTGTGCGTCTTGCGATTTTAAGACTAGGGTACAGGGAGTCGCGTAGTACTTGATTAGAGTATTCATACTTTCTTTTAGTTCTATTGTACAAGTCAACAATTTATGAGGAAGTTAACAATTTATGCAACCACGGTTACCACTTAAAAAATCAGAAAACGCAAAAAAAAAATTTCAAAATAGAGCCCATCTTTTTTTCTTCGCAAATCAAATTTTTATAATAATTTAATTTTACACAGTATCTAAAATATTTACTGTAAAAACATCTAAAAATTATAAATCATACCTACTAGTCCACTTTCATAATAAAATGGTTTAAAAAGGGGTATTATTGAGGGTCATTCTTTCTACTGTAAAAAGTCAACTCGATCGGATCATAAACATCGTTCATTCGAGTCAAATGAACCCCCAATTCGTTCACAACAAAAAGCAGTGACGTATGCCGAACCTGCCCGCGGCCTGTCTGAGTCAAAATATTAGACCGTGTCCAATGGAAAATAAGATTTTGCTCGGACGTCAGTGTAAACCAACTATGACGCACGTCAAAAAATTTACATTTTTGGCGGCAGAGCGACGACGCAGGTTAACATTGCCAATTTGTTTTCGATGTGTGGGGCGGCGGCGAGCCCCCACCGCATAAAACTTTTATTTTCCATACTAAATAAAATACAGAGATTATTTATAAATTTTTAAATATTAGATAAAAACTGCTTTGGTATTCGAAATAAAATTGATGAAAGTGGCCAAAAACGGTTCGAAATTGACTAAAGTTAAAGTTTTGTTAATTTGGGATGAAAACGGAACTGAATCAATAAACATTGTTATAATTATTAATAATAATAATAATTACTATTTTAGCCAATTTAAATGTTATTAACCGTTACATCTTAACATAACCATAAAAATCATTTAACAGAAAACAAACCGATTCCACAAAGCTCTGTTTAATTTAAAAGCTGTTGCGTGTGCTGTTAAGTCTTCGATTTAGCAGCCAAGCCTGAAAGTATGCTCTAAATTAAGTAGGTTGAATAAAAGTTTATGCATAAAACTTACAAAAATCGGAAAAATTGTTTTAAAATGAATCAAATTTCTAATTTGGGCACGAGTTTGCGCAACTTGGCCGACAATAAGAACTTGCAATGAATAGCCCGCATTGGAATAACTTCGTATAGAAAACTAATCAAAAAGCTCAAATGCAATGAACAAAATAAAATCGAACGCAGTAAGAAAGAAATTATTGACAAACCAATGAGAAATTTCAGCAGCAGCAACCAATTTTGCAGTATTCCTACCACAACAATAATAAGAATATTACAGGAGCAGAAAACGTTATGATGAATACTTCACAGTGAATAGCAACTGGCAACTGACAATGATGGCGGATGAAGTATGCAGGAGCATGCAGGGAGCAGGATGCTGGCTGCTGGCTGCAGGATGAAGGATGATAAAATTGTGCACCGGGCACGCATAGATGATTTTGATAATAATAATAATAACAAACATAATGAAAACTGACTACGCCGCACTCAACCCCAGCCCAATCCGGAGATGATGCTGAAAATTACAAGCTGCCTGCAGCCGGGCTAAGAATTTCAATCAGTGGCCAGAAGACAGTAGACAGAGCTGGGGCAACTTTGTGATTGCATAACTGCGTTGCGGCCTGCGTTGTCGATGACTGCCACAACGGGTGGTCCTGCGAGCTAGACCAGGTCCAGGACCAGCCAGAGCACCAGGTAACAGCTCCACATCCACCCGCTGGCAACATTCTTTGTGTGCATTGAGCTAAGCATCTTCGGCCACCGTTTGCCAGCAATTTTATGTCAAAAACAAAAACAACAACAAGTCTAAGGGCTCTAAGCGAGAGTATTGGGCTGGAAGATACGCTGTATACCTAATACACAGACGTACCAAATGCACACACTTTAAGCCGAGCACTGATTGCACTACCTGCAACCTCAGCTGCTAATAATGCCAGTATTTATTAACCGATAACTCTTAAGAATTTCAGCTGCAAGTGATTTTTTACCGATTTTTGGAAGTGTGGGGAAATGGGGAAAATTTTGAAACAACGAGAACCGACATATCAAATTTGGTATCTATATCTATATCTATATCTATATCTATATCTATATCTATATCTATATCTATATCTATATCTATATCTATATCTATATCTATATCTATATCTATATCTATATCTATATCTATATCTATATCTATATCTATATCTATATCTATATCTATATCTATATCTATATCTATATCTATATCTATATCTATATCTATATCTATATCTATATCTATATCTATATCTATATCTATATCTATATCTATATCTATATCTATATCTATATCTATATCTATATCTATATCTATATCTATATCTATATCTATATCTATATCTATATCTATATCTATATCTATATCTATATCTATATCTATATCTATATCTATATCTATATCTTTATCTATATCTATATAAAACTTAGTCTGGTAACTATTTACGACAGTGACAATATTATTAAGTTCTGGGGAAAGATCGCAAAGAATAACCAACAAATAAAAAAATACAAAAATGACTTATAGAATCTTAAAACTACATCCATTCGGCTGATGACTTGATCAAGAATATATATACTTTGTAGGATCGGAGATACCTCCGACTGTCAAGCTCCCTGTTTTAATGACTACAGGGTATAACAACTAAAACAACTTTTGCGGGACTTTAACCTCAGCAGCAAGTTGGCAGTCCCAGCAACATGCAGTTCCATGCTCTGGCCACACTTTTAGCATGCGTGTGGTTTTTGTACAGCGCGGTCAGCAGGTCGACAATGGATTGCGGATAGAGATGGCAGCCGAAACTGGGGATTGGCAACTCTGTGAACTATCTCTCACTCTAAGCCAGTATATTGGCAAAGTTTTCATGTTCGACTTTCAAGTGGGGCGGGGTCCGAAGGGGGTGCAGGAGCTTAAAGTTGGTTGCATGCTCGCTGCAAAGTTAAGTAAAAGTGCGGCAACAACGAAGTGTTTATTTTGTGTGTGTTTTCGAGGAGGCGGTGTTTTCATATAGCGGGTTGAGGTATCTCTGTTGGTTGACTGTTTGTTTGGCAGTGTGGTAAATTATTTAGATTGGAAAATCTGTGAAGCAACAACAAAATACGACCATGTCATGCATAGCGAGACTTCAAATACATTGCGTAGACTGCCGTTGCTCCTGCTGCTCCTTCTAAGAAAACTAAGTCCTTAAGTGCCGCTTAATCACAGAATGTCTCATAATAAGGATTCAGGCATCTCTCATCTGATATTACAGCCACTGAGGTGGACCACTAATGAGCTGGATAGATGGATATGCCTACAGTTTTTCTGTATATTTCAGCTCCAAACTATAGATAGGACACTACATTATCGTTATTAACACACAATTTTCAAATAGTTCCTATTGTCGATCTTAAATAAGCCCACAGCTAAAGTATAATAAAGTAATAACTATGAAAAGTATATATTGATCTTTTAAGCTCTGTGTTTTTTATACGTTGCTTATCTTATCAATAGGCTAAACAATGAAATCAATCCATTACTTACACTTAATGCAATATTCATCCTACTTAGCATGCTAGCTCTCATTGCATCATCTGAAAGTTGTTCTTAAATCCACGAAATTTCCATAAAATACCAACAAATGCCACAGTAGTAAGTAGTTAATGCTAACGACGGTACCCAGCCCCTTGAGACACGCCTGACAACAGTCAACAGTCCACAATGCGTAATCCACAATTCCCAGAGTTAAACAGAAGTCCCGTTTCGAGAGGCAACCTCAATCCCAACCCGCATATGGCCAAATTACTTTAAACTGTTTACACTTTGTGTCAGTTGCCACCTGACGTTGCAGCTTCCACGAGCACATAAAACTTTACATTTGCCAAGTAATTTTCACGAAAAATCATTTTCATTTCCGCCAAAATCCCAGACTCAAATACCAGCCGTACCTGCCACCGCCTCTGCCCCCAACAATGCCACCGCTCCTCTTCAAGTGCGCCATTTTGACACTTAATTATTTCAATTGAGGTTCTGCCGCCCTCAGAGGCTCCCAGCACTCGTTTTGCGCCTTTTGTTTTCCTGGCAGAGCCAAGAGCCGAACAGAAAGCCTTTTATAATACATATTATATACGAGTATACTCGTGTGTATGTATGTGTACTCACATCATCTAGTACCTCTTTTTACGGGGCATATTCTGTGTGTATCTCGTTAACATTTTGTGGGCCTGGTTGCCCGTCGAGTCTCATTGTCTCATTGTCGCCTTTGTCTGATCATTTTGTCGCAGTCTCATTTACAATATTTGTCTCCCTGCTGCAAAGACAACAACAACAACAACAATGACAATGAATGAAATCAGCATTAGCTGCATATACCGTTGGGTTCAAATGAAACCAACGGGCAAGGACAACGGGCAACGGGCAACGTGCAACATACGGCCCCAGGACCGCAAATGATAAAGCAAATCACTGCAGCCGCTCTGACATTCCTCCCCAAAATACCCTCTCTACAGGGTGAACAGCATATGCAGGCCGAAATTTTAATGCTCTAAAATGCACAGGCAACACTTAAGGAAATAGAAACATTGTCAAGAATATATAATATGTATTCTTTGATATTATGGACTTAAGGACAATTTAATTGCCTTTGAAAAATCATAGCCATTACTTGTGAGAACCGTAAATATTTAAATATAAAGAAAACCTATATTTTCGTAAAACTAATAGTTGTAATATATTGATCAATATATTTTAAATAATCTGTCAAAGTGTTCTTATGTGAATGATGGCTTGAGAAAAGATGATCAACCAATTAGAAATTATACAAATGCATTAATTATGAATGTTGCAAGCTGCAAGACAATTTAAAGTAACCCCGTTGATAGTGTATCAAAAAGGGCTGCTTTGCCGAATGGGCCATTTGCAGTGAAAGCGATTTAACAATTTTAAATAAAATTGAATGCGATTGCGTTGAATTACATTTGCGGCTGGGGTCGCATTGTCTCGATAAAAATGAAGTGGCTGAAACCCGGACTAGGTAAAGCCCCTGGAAAAGGCGCCATGTGAGTGGCAGCCGGCAGCCCAATTTAGACCCAAAAATTTCTAAGGGGCTGGCCCAACAAGCCAAATGACATTTCTCGCCCCATTCTACCTCAGTATACCCTACACCCTCTCCGGCCCATTGCAAAAATTGTCAAAGCAAATTTACAAGGAGTCGTGGAGGCAAGTGTAATCAGAGTGCGGCTGCGGGTGTGGGGGTGTTGGCTGGTGGGTGGTGGCTGGTGGCTAGTGGGCGTGGCCGCAGACAAAGACAATTGAAGTTAATGCGCGCCCACACCGGCCACGCCCATCGAGGACAGCTGCTGGCCATGCGGCTGCCATTGCTATTTTACTTTGGGATTATTTTGTGATTTATGCGGTCTTCGAGTTGACATGCAGATTTAGATTAAGAGCAAAGCGAAGCGAAGGACATCGCTTTGGAAATTGCCAAAAACGCAGCCAGCAAATTTAGTGGCGCTGCTAGCGCATAAATTTTTTGGGTGTGGGGGTGGCCAGCGTTCCACAGAGCAAGCGACCACTTGGCGTATGAGTGATATTTTAGTTTGTCGTTTGCGGATGCCGTTTGTGGCATTAAAAGATTTTGGATTTTGGATTTGCTATGCTTTGCTTTGCTTTGCTTGGCCCCAGCAGCCAAGCATACATATAAAACAAGGATTTACTATTAAAGCAAATTAAATGCCAGTCCTGGATAGTTTGGCAGCCAGGGCGAATGGTCACATTAGCAAAAACAATAAAAGTTTAATTAATTATATGGCTACTGTGATTTTGGTTTATTGTATCGTTGCTCTGGGAAGGAGCTGCTGCATATTTATCATTAAGTTTGGTCAATTAATTTACACCAACTTTGATGTGGATTTATCTGCCAGCTTGGCTTTTGCTTATACTCTCACAGGACTCCTGGATCTTGTCTCTCTTTCTCTCTCTCACTTTTCTCCACATAGATTAGGTTAAGCAATAACATTTTTTGTATAAAATGAGCTAATGGTATTATTTATTAGTACTCAGCATTTATATGAAATACATGTATTAAATGTGCAATTTACTTAAGAAATAGAAGATTTTCATTCACTGAATTGTTCTATTCTTAGCTCGGATTATATTTGTTGGGTATAACAATTGTTGTACTAAATTCATGTATTAAATTATGAATGGACAGTAGAAAATAATCTGCTTGGCTGGGAAAACATACTAATTGTATTGGACACAATAAGTTTTATTTATTAACGTGGTAAGCTCTTAGTTTGGCTAAAAACTATCAGCTCAAAGCCTTTATTTCTATCATTATCCAATAAGCACTTAAATTGTCAGGTTAAAATAATCCAAATTATATAAAACACACTTGACATTAAGAACTTGCTTAAAATAGTTTTCAATTACAATTGTAGTTTATCAATTAACGAGCACAACAATAAATCTCAATAAAAATAGTATTTGCAATTAACAGATGTATTTGGCAGCCATAAAGTTGCATTTAGGTGCATCGTTTGGCAGCCACATGACTCAAGTGTCGCCTCCAGCTGCCTGCCACACACAATACGAGCCTCAACGAAAAGCAATCATTCGCACAATTAGAAGTCGTACTTAATATCAAATTGTTTGCAATTACAAAGCATTTTAGAGCATACAGAGATACAAGGACTGGGAGGAGACAGAGACTTGGGACATGCTACAAGGGACAGGGAACTGGGGTCAGAGACAATAAGGAATGGCACGACACATGGGCCAGGGTCAGGCGTACTCGTACGTAGAGAAATTCACAATTGCAACCTTTTGGATGGGGCAGTCAGGCGTTCGAAGAAGCCACAGCAACAATAACGTAAAATCAAACAAACCAAACTGAACCAAACCGAACCGAACCAAACCAAGCCAAACCAAACCAAAACCAACTGAACTAAACAGAACTGTAAAACAACAACGATAACAAAATGTTGCAAGGGCCATCAAGTGAATTTGACTTAAAAATGGGCAAAAAATTGCGGCAATTAAAGTGGCAAATTGTCTCGAAGTGGCACCGTTCGAAGTTGCAAGGCTTTTACTCTATCTCTCTCTCTTGCTCTGGCTCCCTCCCTAGGCTCCTATCATTTTGACTTGGCCATCGTACACACACACACACATATACACACACTCAATGACTTTGCCTTTGCCGTATTGGGACCTTAACTGGGCACTTTAACCTCCCCCGCCCGCCACCCTGCTGCCTTTCTCAATTGTTGATATTTCGCATTGTGAAATGGAGCCTTAAATGAGTTTTCAGTTGACTTCGTATGGGTCTTCTTGCCTTTCCACCCGATTCCTCCCACCCTTGTCACATTCGCATTTATCAGTCCGCATTCAGACCGCCTTCGTCTGAGTTTTGATTGAAAACCCTTTAAGTGTCTTCGCAACGCCATTAAGAAAAAGATTACATACTCGTGTATGTAAGTTTGAAATGAAATGTAATGCATTGCATTTATGTAGCTGCTTTATGCGATTTCTTCATTTTGCATTTCATTTAAACAATACAAACATATTAAACTGTTCTTATGTTGTCTGAGAAATTTATGTCCTTAGTTCAGCAAATTATTTAGCTAAAATATTTAGTCTCTCACTTGCAAGTCCTCAGACAAGGAATTTGGCTATTAAACGGGAATTAAATGAAGTAGATTAAGTAAAAAAGGAAGCTTAACTTAATTTTAATCGAACATCGAGTTAAATCATAAAGCTCAATTCAAATAATCTAGATTACCTATAAAATACACGAAAAATTAAAATTTGTATACCCCAGCAGAGGGTATTTTAATTTTGTCTCGAAATATGTAATGGACTGAAGGAGACGTTTCCGATCCAACAAAGTATAGTCGATACAGCGATGTCCGTCTGACCGGGCAAAATCGAACCACTATACCGCTAT
The DNA here is from genome assembly GCA_037075165.1 of Hirtodrosophila histrioides. Lineage (NCBI taxonomy): Eukaryota > Metazoa > Arthropoda > Insecta > Diptera > Drosophilidae > Hirtodrosophila > Hirtodrosophila histrioides. The sequence continues at coordinate 470,594 of JBAMCL010000239.1, forward strand.
ATCAAACTTTCTGTTACACAAATACTTCATTCAATCCATCAACTGGAGACCTTTAAAATTACTTGTAGTGAACTCCCTTCAATTCTTGAGAATCGCAGAGAAGGGCGATCTGTATTTGTCTCTCTCCCCCTCCCTCTTTCTCTCTCTCTCTCTTTCTCCTTCTCTCTATCAAAAGTGGACCTCCAAAATATAGTACTCTCTTTAAATCTTGAGAATCGCAGGGAAGGGCGATCAAAAGTACACCTCCAAAATAATAAATTGTAGTGGACTCCCTTGAATTCTTGAGAATCGCAGAGAAGGGCGATCAAAAGTAGACCTCCAAAATAGTTAGTAGTACTAAACTCCCTATAATTTATGAGAATCGCAGAGAAGGGCGATCAAAAGTACACCTCCAAAATGATAAATTAGTAGACTCCCTTGAATTCTTGAGAATCGCAGAGAAGGGCGATCAAAAATAGACCTCGAAAATAGTTAATAGTACTATACGTTATAGTACAGACTTTTTCCCACCATTTCGCTATTTTCTAGATTTTAGTATTATTCTACCAAATTCATCAAAAATATTTTTGGAAAATCTATGCCTACCCTTGCTTAACTATTTAGGAAAGTCTACCCCCCACGGGATGTATAATTGTGATATGCTAAATTTGTATATTTCTTACGGTTGACGAAAGTAGTCAAATTCAACATAATGCATTTCAATCTAAATATTTCTACAAGCAATACATATATAGAACAAATTAAATTCTCTTGAAAATTCCATAATAAGAATTAAAGACACTTTAATCGCAATATTTTAGCTCGTCACGTGCTTTAATCTAACCAAGGTTTCCAGCACACGGATAACTCTTTAGCCGTCTTATCGGGGCTGTCTGTCTGGCTGGCTGTTAGCTGATTTTTATGTGACTTCACTGACAACCAACGTGGCAGATTAGTCCTGAAATATGGCCAGCCATTGGCAACCAGTATCTATGGCTTTGGGGCAAGTGCAGCTGCTTGGAGACGACCTTAAAACGTTGGTCAAGACGCAGCTGCTATTTCTTATTATATCGGCTCGAAAATCTCAATTAACATAACTCACCTACCAATGGCCAAAGTGCGATGCCATAAACTAACTTGGCTGCATTGTCGGCCAGATAGCAAAGGACTATGGCAACTTCCCGTCCTGCCACAGTCAGCCCGTAACTGAATCCGAATCCGTGCAGTAGCAAAAGGGGGGCCCATCTACTCGGCTCATTGTCAAACTGGAAATTGTGTTCATAAATCAGAAACTGTCGCACATGTGTGACACCCCAAAAACCGATGCCTGCAGCAGCACCGCCGCCTACCCCTTGCCCACCACCTACCGCCCGCCGCCCTCCGCCCATCGGCCACGTTTATTGTGTTGTCAATTTGCTGCGCTCGTTGGTTTTTGGCCAGCAATGGTCACACTGTACCGTGGTGCGCATCTCAAGTTTCTGATTATTATTGCCAGATATATACAAAAAAATAATAAGGACTTTTGTTTAAATTTATATGCTTGCGACGATTTTTTGTGGCAATTGAATGGCATTTTTCACGATGTTCAAAATAAATTAGATTAAACAAATATAATGCATGGAAGATACAGCAATATGGTACAATTTGTCTGCGCTTAGTTTAGTCATTAACGTTTTTGTTGTTAAGTAGTTAGTTGCCTCGTAGAGCGGAACTAGTAATAATAATAAGTCAATTTACAGCTAATTATATAAATGTTCACTGCATAATTATTAGTTAATGTGTTAGGTAATTATGTATGAACATGTTAATTATGGTTTTGTTTGAGACAAGGTTGAGGCTAAGAAGAATCGTGATATTAATATGAATTTTGATTGGATGTATTAGAAATGAACACTAAATTGCTTGAAATTAAATATGTTATAAAGAGACATAAGAAGTTTCTTTCATGTATTGTAATAGTATAAGACAAACTAATGCCTATGTATGTTCTTCTATGTTTTGTAAGAACCGTTGATAGTCTCAGCTATATATATACATGATATAGTGATCCGATCTGGCTGGTTTCGATATATATACTGCTGTCAGTAATATGAAACATCTGTACCAAATTTCATCAGCATAGCTTTCAAACTGAGACTGTTATATCTACTTAGCTCGACATCCTGATCAAGAGATTCTTATGCTGTCAAAGACTACTCTTTCAATGCTTTACAGATGTCGTCACAAGTACTATATTGTGTACCACCTCTGTATTGTTTTCTAAGATTAAAATTTAACTCATATAATATGGCATAAATATTATATATCTTTGATTTTTGAGCATAAGCCTGTAAGGAGCGATTCCGACCAGTGTGCAACGGCGATGAGGATGGCGAAGGCTTTGGCGATGGCGATGGCGATGGCGTAATTAGATTTTGGGCTGCTCGTGTGACCACGAAAACGGGAAGTGGCAGACAATTAAGGCAACAGGCAGACGTAGCAGCTGGGGCAGCCGGGGCAGCTGGGGCAGTGAGGCACGCTGGCAATGAAGGAAGCATTGGACGGCTCAATTAAAATTTACAAACTGATCGGATCAGGCATCGACACGAGCGCTAAATAAAACCGCAACCATTTCCTCGTAGCCAAATGACCAACTGTCCAAGTTTAAAAATACCAAAAGCAAACCATTTAGCGGCAATTAAGTGAATGCGTCGACTGGTCTCATTGTCAAAACTGGACCATGACCATTCATCAACCAGATGTCCAACAATTAAATCGCACGCACTAAGCCCGAGCGTCAACAGCAACACTTTTGGCCACAAAATGTTACTTGCCTCTGGTTCCATTGGATGTTGCTATTGTAATGTCATCATGCGTTTTGCTTAGAGCGGCTAAGAGGGAGGCAGGCCGGGGATGTGTTTGGACTATGTCTCCGTTGTCATCTCAGTTTCAGTCACTTTGTTAGTTGGTTAAACTTCCGCACCGCCAGAGAAGACGACGACGACGACGGCATCCGCATGCAACTTTCTGTGAGATTTCCGCCTATTGCAGCTGCAACTGCCTACGCAGGGGGTAGCGGGCCTGAGGTGGGGGCTGGCAGGGGTAATCAGCTCAGCTCTGGAGCTTACTTCTTGGCTTTTAAATCGCATCTTTGTATGTGTGTGTTGAATTTATTACGAGATTGTAAATCTGCCACGATTACTGCAATTATGTGGCCTGGAGTCGAGCACACATCGCCCTCTGGCGGCCAGGGTTGCAATTGTGAGGGGATTAGGGTTTGAGAATATAATGTGTGAATATCTGATACGGCGTTTACAGTACGGAATTCATGAATTGGAAATATGTATGTTAAGCTAGTAAGTTTAAGCAGCCAAAAAACACAAGTTAAAAAATATGCAAAATTAAAAAAATAAAAAAAAATAGGAATATAAATAAATAATTAAAAATACAACTGTGACTCAACATTCCAGGAAATTACATTTTATTTAAGTCGAATATCCGACACCATTATTTTAAAAACTAGCATTAGGGCATAAGATGATAAAGAACTGTAATTTTTCGGATTTAATACAAGTCTGTGCCCAGCTCCAAATTTGATCAAATTACTTAAAATCGCCATTGTTTCTTCGTTTTAATTTTTTAAATTAATCAAAAATTCGGCTTAAAAAACTCCCTTTTGAGCTACTTGCAATTATGCAATCCACATTACAAGCAAAATCGAAAGCAATGCGGAATAAAAATTATAATTTTGAGATTTATCTCGATTAGAGAAAAAATGTGGCGGAACTGTTAAAAAAATTACACAACGATTAAAATAAAATATCTATTTATTTATTTAAAAACAAACCATATGCGATAAACTATATGATAAGTGGCTGCCAGAGCATTCAGCCTTAAAGAGACTATAAATAATACTAATTCAGATATACTAAACGTCGAGAAATAAATGTGACCCGATAATCTGTTTTCACAATCCTGTTCTTGAAGCCATTAATTCCCCCTTTGGTTACACCACTGTCTCGATCATAACTCTTACACTAATAAGTCAATTTCGATTGCAACGACTTCCACTCAGCCCTTCCTTCCCAACCCTTGGCCATCCACAAGAGTCATGTGAAAGTACCCAAAAATATCTCTGTGCACTCCGACGCCATCATGGACTTTATTTCGGCGCCAAAAGTTGCACTAATCGCCGGAGTCGCAGCAGATGCAACGCGGCGATAACTCAGGCCAAGCCTCATCCAATCTCTCAGCGGTTGACTGTAATAAAAATAATCTGTCAGCTACTTCATCAGCAGCGGCGCGTGCGTGACTGCGACGTCGACGTCGACGTCGAGTGCAACTGCGATTGTGTTGGCTGCGCCTCGATTTGTGGCAGCCTGTTGCATAAGCGTTGAACTTTCACATGGCGCGCGCCTGTGCCAATTGTTTGCCAATTGGCTTGCCACAAACTTTAAAATTCTTCCTATAAATCATATAACCAGATATGACGCGGGTGTCGCCTTGTCTTGTAGGAAATGCGTGCAACGTGCAGCGTGCAACTTGTTGCAATTAACAAATTAATTATACAACCAACTTAGCTTAGTCAAACGCATTAAAACCAGCCACAAAAACGCGTAAAAGTTTTTTTACTGCTGCTGCAGTCATAACAACAACAACAACTAAAATAGCAACAACTCCACAGCTAAGTTTATGGTCAAAAGTTTGCAGGCAGTTGGCCAAAGCCATGGCCAAAAATGCGACTCGCAGTTGCTGCCAATGGCCAAAAGACAAACAAGCGACGGCTCGTATAAAATGCAGCTAATAAACAAGTGTTAGGTTTCAACTGCATCCGAAGCCGAAGATTTTATGCCCTAACCAAAATGTACGATAGCCAAAAAAAATGCAAATTTATTTTAAACTTCAAATTCTAATATTTTTTTCTTTTTTATATAATATTTATTTGTATTATATTATAATATTTATATTAGTTTAATTTGTGCACCTTTTGGCAGTTTAAGCTAGTTAAGTTGTACAACATTTTCATATGAATATTGTAAAAACTTGTAAATATTATTTTTCTTTTATTTGTTTTTTTTTATTATCATAATGTAAGCTAATTTTTTAATATATTTTTTAAATTAGATTAAGTTTTTTTCCTTTATACACCAATTTGATCAAGCTGTCATATACAACCATCTTAAGTTGCCACATAGGTAATAGGACGCTGGTTAAAATATTTGATAAATATAATATTCACATTTTTAACAATAAAAAAAAAAAAAAAGATCAAGCTGTCAAAATCGAAAGTTAGCAAGAACCAAATTTAAAAAAAAATAAATATTTTTTATCATAAAAAAATATTAAAAAAAAAACAAGTGAAGCATTTACATAAATCTCCAAAAATCCTTAGCTTTCTCGCAATTCTAATGCTAATTTAAAATCATATTACTTTTGCCACAATTAAACTCATAACTTATAAGAATATTCAGATTAGTTACAAAATTTTAATAGAGCTTAAATGATAAAAAAAATAAACCTCAAAAGACTTAAAAATCGCTGAGCAAATTGAAAAGCGCTGATAAATTTTTTAAAAATTATTTTGTGTACACTTTTTTGACTGAAATATTAAGTGATTTCCCTTTTCGAAATAAGGTACATATGGTTATCATGCCACAGGCTCAATTCCAATACTTTTCAAGTCGAATTTTCAATCTTTATTCGAAGCTCAAAACAGCTAACAATTTGGCAACGGATATAGGAACTAGCATGAATACATTGTATTTATTTTAATGTATTTACTACTGTAATAAATGTATCTTTTTTAGTATCATTGTAATTGCTAATTTTGAATGCAGCTGCACATAATTTGATTAATATATTTGCTAACACGTAGCTGCATAATTATAATATTATAAGCTCGGAAGTGCTTTGCAAGTCTCATCTGCATTTAATGATGCCCTCTGCCTCAAAATGCGAAAGAAATAAACAAATGAAAAATGCAACAGGCACACAAACAACAAGCAACAAGCAACAAAAAGCAGCAACAACGACAACTGCAACGACTTTTGGAAAAACTGGCTGGGATCTTGGTGAAAATTGCGAGGCGGCAGGCAACACACAAAACTGAAGTGGCGCGAAAATTTGAGGCACAGTTGCAGCAACAGCGCGCAAGCGTGCGGTTTTCCTGCAGTTTGAAAGAGGCAGCGCCGAAAGTAAACAAAGAAAAGCCAACTCAAATTAAAAGTCGCATTAAATAAATGAGAAATGTACGGAGCGGCGACGACAACAGCCACGGACCAAGTTTAAACAAAGCTCAAAGCAAAAGTTAAATTAAATAGACAAAGTTTGTTTTTCCAAATGGCCACAAAAGGATATCAAAAAATTATTTTGAAAAATTTATAATAAATGTTGAGAGTGCAGCGCCAAAAAGAGAATATAAAATACAATAAACGTGAACAAATTTATATTAAATATGCAAATAATGAAAACATTATTTCAAAATTGAAAATAAACTTATCTAAAACGTTATTATAAAATAATACAAAATTCATGCAAAGCGATTTATTTAAAACACAATAAAATACCATTAAACTCAATTAAACTCTTTAATATTTTCCACTTGCCTTAAAAGCTAATTAAAATTTGCATAAAAGTGAGCGCCGTCAGAGAAAACAACAACGTTGCAAATTAATCTGCCAGCTTGTGGGACGTTCAACGCGTCGCCTCATTTGTGGCACTTCCGGCGCCAGCCGCGCGACAAAAGTCGCACACAAAACGCGCCCAAAGAAATGGCAACCTATGCTGCAGTCGGCAGCAGCAGCAGCAGCTGCCTTATATGGATGGTAAGTGCAGAGGATGATAATGCGAGTCTGCATAAATAAGCAGCGCGTGGGGCAGCAACTGTTGCAAAAACGATTGAGCCGCATAAACGGCAAGCGTCAGAAAAATCTTCTGTCGAAAATGTTCATTAAATGGCGGCCCATTGTCACGTTTTGGTGGAAAACTGCAGGTGATGCGCTTTTCCGCCTCAACGCTACAGTATTTCCAACTGCTTGTATATTCGGTGGGCTGCCTTATTACACAGGAAACTGACGTTCCATATGTCTGGGCCATTCTGTATAATTTATTTAAATTTTACGCGGAAGTTCGCTTCATGTGTTTTTTATTTATATATAAGTACACGTAGATTGTATAACCGCCAAGGCACTTGAACTTCAATTAGCCGGAAAACAAATGCACTGCCAATTTGGGACGTTAGATTTTGCTGCACTCATTTAATTACCGAGCATAAAATCATAAAGCAAATATTCAAAATGCTTTCCATTGCATTCATTCATTCATTCATTCCATTCAATTCATTCGGTTCGAGTGTTGTTGCGCAAGTTTCGTGGTATGTGAAAAACTCAACTCAACGCTTTTATGACCTCGGCCCCCATCATAAAAATGTTTACGGTTATCTAACCACAGACGGTTCGAATTCAAAAGCTACTCTGGTTTGGGTGTCAGACAAAAACAGGCAGCAACAAAACAACAACAACAAAACATTTACCAATTGCAATCGAAACTGGAAATTTGCAATTTAAATGGATGAAAACTCTGCGGCAATTTTCACATTTCTTTTGAACAATTTCCAACACAAGCGTTTCCTTGTGGTTCGTTCCTGCACTAGTCAGTAGTTGTAGCAAGTGGCAAGTGCCCCACCCGCTACCCCTACCACCCGCTGCCCAAACAGCCTTTTATGTGCATTGAACTTGACTTTGGTTTTTCTTTCTTTTTTATTTTTTTATTGCGTACTGCAATACAAACGTTGCAGATACTAGAAAAACTGGTTCTGAGTGCACCCAGGCAGCCAGTCAAACGTCGACCTCTGTCCTAACCCACCTTCACCTCTCTCTACAACCCCCCGCAATCGTGCCTGGCTCGCTCGCATGCCCAGCAACAATTAGCCAAGTTCTGCCTTCTGCCTTGTGCCTGGCCCAATTTCTTCAACCGTCTTGCAACGTTTTTCCGCCTTGTTGGCCACAGCAGCAACAGTAAAAACAACTAACAATTTGCAACTGAAATAATGGCAACAACAAAAACAATTACAACAACAAGTTAATGAAAAGGCCAGCACGCTTTTCGTGGCTGGTAAACAGAAAACAATAACAAATGCCCCCATAGCCAATGGTCTGCATAATTGCACTAGAAAGATTCCAGAAATCTGAAATATTCTGTTAGGCAAGAGCTATTGAAAACATGTTGTTGGATAAAGTTTTCAAATAGTCGAGGCAACAACTGGTAGCTTAAAATAAACATTATTTTACGAAAACTTAATATAAATATAAAGATTCAATTTGTATACATACACAGATGAGGTGAGAAGAAGCTAATAAATATGGTAGCAATAAACTGTTAAAAAAACAGATTGAATACGATGAAGAAAAGAGAGTCTAACATTTATTTAATATTTAAAAATATTTAAAATTTAAATTATTTAATTTTAGTTACTACTTACTTTCAAAAACTTCCTTTAATCTCTAGCAATAATTTGTTTATAACCCGCTGACATCACACCAAACTTTAAATAGTTTCCAGATAAGTGAGGCAAAAATTGAAATTTAAAAATAAATAACTAAGGATGGACAGGCTAAGGGCGAATAAGGTGGCGACAATCCTTTATCGCTCCTTGAAGTCATAAAAAAATTGTTAACTAGTTTTCGCAGCGCTCTTAACGCGATAAAAAGGCCGCAGCAAGAACAACAATAAAGTGGCCAAAAGCGCAAAAACAAGAGCATCAACACAGGGAACAGCAACAATTTTCTTTTATTGAAGTTTTGTATTGAATTTTAAAATTGCCCTCGCGTCGCCCGAATGAAATGAAAAGACATTTCAAGCCCAGCGAACGAACAGCTACCAACATTGCCAATGCCCCTGCCTGCCTCCCCTACAACACCAAAGTGTTAAATAGAAAACACATAAAATTTAATATAGTATAGAGGGCGAGGGCGAGGGCGAGGGTGATGAGCATGGCACTGACAGGACCTAAAAGGATAACTAGTGCAGTGCTCGGTACTCGGTTCACACAACAAGTGGAACACGGGGCGACAACTTGGCAGCCGAGTTAGGCGCATTAGAATTGGATCCATGAGCGTGAGGTAGAAGCTAGGCGCGGCAGGGGCAGGGCACAGGTGTGGGGTTAGCTGGTTTGCCAGGTTCATAAAAATTCACTCAGGCGCTGTTTTAACGGCCGTTAAATGTTTACGCGGTTGCATTTTTAACGACCGTTGACAGTTCATTTGGATTTGGATCGCTGGGCTTAGTTAAATGGCCGTCGAGTGTACGGAATAAGCCCTGCCTGGATAAATTTTGCCATTTTGTGAGACTAAAGCTACAGGATTCAATCACATGATATGCAGTCAGGTATTTTCACTGATATTGTCAGATATTTTTATAAGCTGCGTGGCAATTTGAAGGATACTACTAGTGGGAGCTTACAAAGTCAACTTAAAAAGTCAGTTTAAAAAAAAAGTGATTGTTTATACCTTATTTTGTAGTCTATTCCCTATAGTTATAGAATCAAAGCATTTTAGTCTGATTTCTGATTTAAATAATTACTAACTCTACCACAAATCTTAATGATGAAAATATCATGGACCGTACGATTATAAGGAATATTTATAAAAATTACCTTTTAGGCATTATTTCTTGAAATTATTTATTGCTCAAGAAATAAAACTGAAGACTATTATTTAGTATATTTTTAGTATTTTTCTGATGCGAAAAATATCCCGATTTCAGTATTTTTCCAGAAATCACAAAATACTAAAAAAGTACCACAAGTCCCAATTTCAGTATTTTGACATTTACAGAAATACTGACATCTTTTGGTATTTTTCGCGTCAGAAAAATACTAAAAAGATACTAAATAAAAGTGTGTTCAGAACTTACAAAAATTTGTTATACTAACTATTGGTAAATGTAAAAATAATTGAAAATTAATGGGAAGTTGAGTTTTCTTTTCTTATTTTATATCGAAACTATTTTAATCCTTATTTAATAATTATTTACCCATACTAATGTACATTATTTGATCATATGTAGCGTCTAGTTAATTTATATGTAATTTAGTTACATTATACACACTAAACATTTAATTTCACTTCATAAACCCCAGTGGCTGCTTGGCCGATATTGCATAACCGGCGACAATCCCAATGCCATAATTGGGATTACATAAGCCAAGATTTAGTCAGTGCAATGCCAGGCTGGCCAATTGCAATGGCCAAAATGCACAGACTGGTCAATAAGTTTAATGACCATAAAAGCAAAGCGAAGCCAAGCCACAAGTTCAACGATGTTGGCGTGAAAGTGGACACAGACATATGAATGAACAGACAGCCCGACAGACAGGCAGACCTGAAGACTGCAGACTGTAGACTGCAGAGTGTAGACTGTAGACTGCAGACTGGGCACCCCGTTGAGAAAATGAACCGCTTAATGGTCAACTATTGGAGCGCGTGCGCAACGGGTTTAATGCAACTGAGAATCGAATCGAGTGTCGAGTGTCGAGTGTCGACTGTCGGGTGGCAGTTGCAGTTGCAGCAGCTTCCGTCCAAATGTGGCAAGCTCTTGGCCGGTTAGCCGGTTGAAAGTGAAAGTGGCCAAGAGCATGCGCAGGTGGACAGCTTATTGGCTTATTTATGGGCTAAGCGCTTTAATATAAATATTATAGTCAAACGAATTGCAAATTCAACAAAGCAAAGTTGGTTGATCTCTCAACTCAAATAAGCGTACATATTTATAAGCTATCCAATTCATCAATGCAACTCTCTATTTATTTAAGATGCTGCTGATGTTTGCTCTGAATCTCTCTTTAAGTAATGCCGTAGAGAACTGGCAGCGTTTGCCCTCGCTGGATACATTTGCTAACTATGAGGTAAGTGTCCCAAAACATTTGCAATCTCATGATATTCTAAGTTTAGGTTGTCAGATTTGTTAATGATTTATCAATGTGATTCCTTTTTCTTCCTAGGAGATGCAACATTATTTTGATCAGCGCAACTTGCGCAGTATGCGACAAATTGAAAACCCCAACGCTGACAGCTACTTGGCCGCCTTCAATCAGGACAACGGGCAAGCGGCAGATCCCTCCCTGGCCCCTCATCCGCGCACCAAGCGGGAGCAACGCCAACTTCCCACTGCGCCGCGCATGTTGCGCTTCGAGCTGAGTGATGCGGTGGAACCCAGCGCGGAAGTAAAGCAACTGGTACGCCAATATCACGATCGTTCATTGAAGGATCAGGCTGCCCCAAGCAGCACTGCCAAGACAATAGCTGGCAGTGCGAAGGCACGCAAGGCGCGACGCTCGAGAAGATCGACCATTAATAGACAACCGGCCAATTTCAAGGTGCAAATGATTCCCTTCGAGGCAACGGATGCACGTGAACCGGATGCAGTCACCGCACAGCTGATCAAGCAGGCCAGGGCCTTGGATATGCAAAGGCAGCCAGCTCCAGAGAACTCAAAGTCTTTCAGTAGCATAAAGTCGCAGACTCAAACTGCTGAACAGCCCCTCAAGCTACGCAATCGTAAGGCCAAACGCTCGAGGCGCTCTGCTCCGCTGCAGTTACTCAAATTTGAGCTGGCTGATGCCAAAACCTCATTGCCGGCAACGCTGCAGCGCTCCAGCAAGCAGCTGATATTGCCCAGCCTGCTGACCATGGAAACCCAAGGAAACCCCAAGAATCAAAGTCAAGTGCCAGTTGCTGCCACACCGGCAAATCGGGTCGATGACAATGTGGTTATGTCCGGCGAGGGTGCAGCGGAGTCTAAGCGCATATATGTCTATAAAGAGGCGCCCGGCGTACATACCAAGACCAAGAAATCGCTGAGTGCTCTGCCTCACGAGGTGCAAAAGGTCATCACGCACCTGATCAAGGACGGACACGGGGGCAAGGCTTACGTCAAGTACTTGCCTGCCCAGAAGGGCGACTATGAGCACTTCAAGGCCAAGCCCATCTCCTATGGCCACAAGCCAGCTGCCTATGTTAAGTATCTGCCCGCCAAGTCCGTGGAACAAGTCCAGGTTCACATTCAGCCCGTGCCCGTGGTGGAGCAGCTGCGTTATGTCTATCAGCCAAACTATGCAAAGGTATACGCTGCCTCGCCCACTATAGCACAGCCAATTGTCGTGCAGGAGACGATACCCGCCGCCCCCATTGCTGAGGAGGTGCATCACACCTACAGCGCGGAGATAGCGGCGCCCGAAGTGGCAACAGTGGCACTAGTAGCAGAAGCCCCGCCTCCGCCTCCCGCCTATGCTCATCAACCGCTGACCGCCAACATTGTCGCTCCACAATTTCGTCCCTCCAAGCAGGATCCATTGCAAACAGAGCTCCACTCCAGTCCTATCTATGGCAGACCCATTGAGCAGTATAAGTATGAAATTCAAGCTGAGCCAAATCCTACCACATCACCAATGATCAAAATCGAGTACCACGCGCAGGCGGATAGCATTAATGAGAACTACAAACAGCTGCCCGAGTTCCGCCAGCTGTCCACGCTAATTGGCAAATCACCAGACGATCAAATCCATGGCCTCACCTATCTGCTGGCCAAGGAGATGCAAGCCAAGCTGCAGCGCCAGCCCAAGCAGCTGCTAGTAGCTCAAGTCCAGGATCGTCCACAGGACAGCACGGCGCCCATTCTTTTCCATCCCGTGCAGCCGCAGCCGCAGCAACCGGCTCCAGCGCCAGTCAAACTGGGCGTGCAGCCGGGTCGACTGATCGGCATGGCCAAGACCAAGCAGTATGTGCCCATTGTGGAGCCAGGCAGCAATGATGTCAAGGAGCTGCCAGTGGTAGAGAACAGCGCGCCCAGCAGTCTGCCCACGCCCAGCTCCTTTATTGATTTTACGCCCGGCCATGGACTCTCCCATGGCTACGAGGGCGTACGGGATGAGCAGCCCTTGACCACGGTCGAGCACATTGTGCATCATCCCACGCAGACACATCAGCACGGACTACAGGCCACATCCCTGCCAGCTGAGCTGGAGGGCGAGAAGACTGCAAATGGATTGCACTATGTGCACAGCCCCGACAACCAGGCGGTGAGTTTCACAAATCTAAGAAGTTGGTATTCTATGCGTGTTTAACTGATTTATAGAACTTTCTTCTGTGAATATAAATTCCTCTTTGAATTTATTTGAAGCCACATAACATTATTTTAATGTAGTATACTAGCGTATATATACCTGCGACTTTGCTGGCACTTCCTAATCTATATTTGTTTTTAAATTTTACTAATCGTTTAGTTCCTGGTTTTTGCACTACCGCAGAGGTAAAGACGAAGTATTTTGAGCAAAATTAATTATATCGAAAGTGGGTAAATCATAAGAAATAAACATAAATAGCTTTTATCAATTAGAGCCGATTTATTAAACACATTTTCTCACACATTTTACCTTAAGCCCATTTCCAGTCCGTGGTGACGGATGGATATAGATTTTCCAAAATCGGGTAACACTCCTCATACAAGTTTAAAATGTTATACAACAGTTTTCCGCCTGTGAGAGTAGATTTTCCAAAGTCGGTAAGGACCGACTGCAGATATTACTGCTGGAAAACAATCGATGGCGGTATCGATAGAATGGGCTCTCTTCTTTTAAGCCAATATCAAGGTGTTTCCACTATCGATCTATATCGATAGTCCTCCAGCTATAGTAGTCAGTACCAAAAACCCATTCAATGAACGAAAATACTTAAGAAACATGAATCGGCTATCGACTTTGGCGTAACTTTATCGAGTCGTTTTAACTTTCAGTTGTTGTGGCAATGACAATGCATTAAATTAAAGCATACCTTGGGGCGCGCCACAAAGGCTTAGCGCGCCTGAAAGTGTGCTCCATTGATTGGCATAGGCAAAAACACAATCAACATAAATAAGGCGAGCTGGCCGAGCAACAACTGCTAACAACAACAAGGACAACAACGGCAGTAACTACAACAAGGACAACAACTCCCCAGATACGACAATGTCGCAGTCACAACAATGAAGCGCCTGCAGCATACCCCACTCCAAAAGTTACCCCCAATCCCGCTGAGCGATACCCAATGCCTGTCTGTAGATGGAACTGGGACTGGTTCTGGGAAATGTATTGGGAATGGGACTGTGTGCAATTCAGTTTGATTGCCGATCCATGTCTCGCCGGTAATGCACTTAATCGAATAATTTTCAAGTTCGACAAGCATTTTCAATGTCGTTAGCCAGGTCCCAGGTCCCAGGCCCAAGCCACAAGCCCCAATCGGAGCCCAAATCCAAATACCGTCTGCTACCTGGAACAGGACACAAAGCAATGCAAACGACTTCGTCTTTCATTACTATGTCCCTGAAAGTAGACTACAGACTGCAGCTTGTGGCTTTGTCTGTCCCGCCTGCCAAACTGAATCCAATAGATAAAGATATACGGGTATACATACTTATATATATATATATATATATATATCCCCTTTGAATCGTGAAACGTTTTTAGCAAATTTTTAAGAAAAGGCCACACCTCTACTTGCACTTGATTGCATTTGAAGGCGGCAAGTTGCGTGGGTTTTACTTTTTTCTATTTTTTTTTTGCTATTTTACCGTCTGTGCGGAATTAAAATTCTTCTTTTGGTGTACTAAAAGTTTCGCCATGTTTGCGGCACGACGGCGACTTGCATTTAATTTAAATGCTTTTTTATGCTCCGGCCACAGCAATGGCATTTCCTCTGTGTGCGTGTGTGTGTGTGTGAGGAGCCAGCCAAACGGCCATTGAAATGTATCTTAAAGATGTAGGTTGTGGCAACGTAAAGAGCAATCACAAGAACCTAAGAAATTTCACATCTAATAGAATCAAACTACAAACGAAATCGAGCTATCACAATGCAGGCACTACCAGACGGATCTGATCACAATATTCTAGAGTCTAGCCAAAAGCGACTGCAACTATAAAAGGACAATTAATCATCCAATAAAAGCCATAGGTATTTACATTTATGCTCCTTCATTTACTGAACTGTTAACAAAACAATAATCTCACTACACTACGGGTTACTTGAGCTCTGGACATGCCATTTGATAGACGAACTGCACCAAGGTGCGTGTGGGCCGCCCCGTCATGTAGCGGGCGGTCAGATACGGTATGATACCATAGGTGGTCAGCAGGCCTGTGCCCCGCGTATCGATATGGGCCCAATCCGCGCAGGGTATCAGCTCGTGAAGGATGGCAGCTGCCAAACAGGAGCTGGCATTGCCACGTCCATCGTTGCTAAGATCGTAGCCAGTCTCATCTGTGACCTGCTTTCTGTAATATTGCCACAGGGGCATGCGCCACAGGCGATCCCCGGTAAGGGAACCAGCCCGCTGGAACTGCTTCCAAATGTAGTGTGAATTGGAGAAGATGCCGGAGGCGCCACCGCCATAGGCGTTCTTCACGCCAATGCCCAAGGTGGCCACATCCACCACCAGGCGTGGCTTGTATGTCGTCTGTCCATAGATTAAAGGATCTGCCATTACCACGACGCCCGCCTTGTCCACATCACGTATGGCCATCGATCTGGCATTCAGCAAAGTGACCACATCCCCGGGCTTCGCTGACATTCCCGAGGGCATGTTCTCGCACAATGGAATCACGCAGGTCACATTGATTGGCAGCGAAAGGGCCGCTACACAGCGCATCATGCCAATGATGGCGGCAGCTGCAGACATGCTGCCACGGTATTCATCCATGCCTTGGCAGGCGCGCAGGTTGATGCCGCCGGAGTTGAAGGTTATACCCTTGCCAACAAACAGAATGGGCTTGTCCTCGGGTGCAGTGCCGCAATAACTGATCTCCAATAGAACGGGGGGCTCGCAGCTGCCCTTGGCAATCATGAGGAAAGCATGCATACGCTGCATCTCGATCCAATCCATGGTGCGCACCTCAACTGTAATTCCACAGGGACACAAGGCATCGACAGTTGCCTGGGCAAACATTGTTGGAGTCATGCAGTTGGCCGGCGCATCCGAGAGACGTCTGGCCAGATTCTGAGATTCGGCCTTGAATATACCACGTGTCCAGCCGTCCATATCACCTGAGCCATACAATTCCAATCTGGGTACAATGAGTCGCTTGTTCTTGGCCAAATTGTCATTAAACCTCCAAACAGCCAGTGAGGAACCCTCAGCCGCTTGCTCCGCATAGTCCATGGCATCCACCGAGATTTGGTGGCATCCCTGCAGCTGCAATGATCTCGCACCGACGCCTGCAGCAACACGCACATTCTCCATGCCCTCGTCCAGCATCTCGAGCTCATTAAAGCCAATACCCTCAATGCCTGCGCCAACTACGGCCACAGAGCTGAAGTCGGGATCAATGTTATTGAAGACGCGACCTCGTCCCAGCCGTCCATCGATCCTTGTCTCGCAGACGAGCTGTCTCAGCTTGCCAGCGACGCGATCGTTCAGCTTCTCGCCGGTTGGCGTAAATTTGGGCTCCTTGTCACCCTCCTTCGCATAAATGCCAACCACCAGACCCTTTCCACCGCCGGCGCTACTGGCATCACTGCAACCACTACTGGCCATGCGCACCACTTGGCGCAGTCCCAGGACACTACGAATGGTTTTGCTGCGCATTTGCTTCATCTTGAGGTTGATTTAGGCTAAGAACTTTAATTTCGAAAAAAAATACGTACTAAAGGATTACCGGCTGATATTCGAAAGAAATTTACAAAATATTTTTCAGAAATTTTCACAAAACAATTTTTTTTTTTTTTTGTTATAATTCTCAGCTCTGTGCAGGTCTGTAACCAAAATACAAGTGAGAAATAGTTCACAGCTCTTACTATTGACAAATTTGGTGTTGAATTTTCAAGGAAGATGTGATTGAAAATTTTCAGAACTTAGAATAATTTCAACTATTTTCCCCTAAGTACAAATAATGAAACTACAAAATGGCGCTTATAAAATTAAGAATATATGGTAAAAATATTAAAAATTCAAAGGAATAATTTGAATTCAGCTAGCCAACGCGTTGTGGCATTATTTATGATAAAAAACAGCATCAAAACTAATTTATTCAATAATTAAATTAGCTAATAACATTTAATTACCAAAAGAGCGACGTTCTTAAAGACATTTATGTTTACTATGGGTCGTTCGATTTGGTAATCATTTACCATATTTTCAGAAGCAGTATAGAATATTTTGAATTTGAAAGAACTTGAGTATTAACAAAGTTTTTACTATATAGGTAAACTCACTCACAACTTAGTTAAAGGGTTAAAGGTTTTTCAATGAAGTGCTCTCTTGTTGTTCTTAATATTTTGAATTTTTTGATAATATTTATCAATTTATAAAAATGTTATTGCTATTTTAACCCCGAAGTCTTCATTAAATATAGAATATATTTTAAATAATTTCAATAGCTTTGTGAATCGATTTTTATACTAAGAATATCTAGCTAAGTTCTGGTTTCAACAAAAAAATCTCACAAAGTATAAAAACTATCGCTTTTCCAAGTTCACAATTTACGGCCCGAGGGGTGGCGAGCTTCTAGTCAGATGCAATTGACATTCTGGCAAATAGTTTCAGAAGGGGCAGAGAAAGCAGCAAAGGAGTTGACTGTGCTGTTGACAACATGCCACAAACAGGCAAGAGTGCAACTGCAACAGCAGCAACAACAACAATAGCAACAACTTGCAGCTGTCAGTGGCTCGATTCTCATCGCAAATCGACTTAAAATTGTTTTCGAGTCAAACAAAAAAACTTGTTGGCATTTTGCGCGTCATTTTATTTGATTTTCAATTGGCAACTGCGAAAGCTGATTAAATTCTATTTATTGGCTTCAAGCATGCAGCACAACTTGCATAACTTGGCTATTAATGCGCATTTACATGGCCCCAAGTGCAGCAGGCAGTAAACAAGTACAGAGAGCTCCCCCTCGCATGCCTGAAACGAGAACCCTTCATAAAACCAAACGGCCAACTGTCCAGACAGTCCACACATTGTTTTACTGCCGTTTAGCATGATTTTTAATAGGCTTTAGGCCTTGTTCCTGTTGTCGTCATCGTTGGGCTTAGCATCCACCGTTGACTGGTTGTAAAACTGTCCCCAAAAACCGACTCCTGATGAGCGTGAAGGGAAGCTGCCAGTTTCCGGTGCCTGCCTGCCTGCTGCCTGATGCCTGCTGCTGTACGGTCTGTCCATCTCTGACAGCCAAACGACACTTGTTAGGCTCAAGTTTGGGCTGGAGCCCCCCGCTGCTCCGCTCTGGACATGCCGTTGCAATGCTCGTCATGGGACTTGTTTGACAGCAGCTGCCACAGGAACGGGAGACGGACCTGGAGCCCGAAGGCTATAGATGAAGCTGGAACCAGCCGGCAACGTGTGCGAACATGTTCAGATTTTTCGGGCATTTGTCATTTTATTGTGGTCGAAATGGTTGGTAATGGCCTCTCAGCTAGTGTATGTGTATGTGCGTGTGTGTGAGAGTGTGTGTCTGAGCTTCCGCCTGTCCAATGTGACCAGCTGCAGGTGCAATATTTTCCAGAGGCTAACTCACATATTTTAATTCCATTTTTATATCAACCCTTTTGCTGTTTTTCTTGTTTTATTTTTGTTTCTTGTTTTTTTTTTCTTGTGGGGCAACATATTTGTTCAAGTGTTGAAAAGAGCTTGTCAAGTAGTGGGTGGTCGGGCGGCATGCGTAACTTGGGTACATAACTTTTATTTAATGGAGCTTACCAGGGGAAACATATGTGCATTGCTTAGTTTGGTATTTGGCATTGAAAAGCACTCGACAAAAGGTTTTAGCTTGGGACCGAACATAAACGAGAGAAAAGGTTGAGCTACTTTATGAGGTCCTTTGTCGCTGGGCTGGTAAAGGGGTATGTCAAAGGCTTGGGCTCAAATCTGCCAGCATATGTTGCTAATGTGCACTGCAGAGTGGTGCTATTTAAGCTCTGCCAAAGTGGGTTTAGCTAAGCGATTGATAGACTTAATGAAGTGCGCAGAACAATTTTAAATACAATCTAAGCAAAGTGCTTTTAAAATTACAAGCCGATTAAGATGAATAACTGAAACAGAAATTCATTTAATTTCTTTATTTATTTACTATCTGATAACACCACAGCTTTGCCCGCCATATATTTAGATACAAATGCATTAGAGCTTTGAAAATAAGTTTGAAGCCAATCGGATGATTATCAAAAAAGTTTCATACAACAGTTTTCCGCCATTTGAAAGGCCATGTGGTAGATTTTCCAAAATCTGTAAGCACTGCGCGTATTAAGTCTTTGTGTAGAGCCTTGAAAATGAGTTTGAAGCCAATGGCATGAAAATTAAAAATATCGAATTACAGAGTGTTCCAACAATTTTCCGACAATGCGGATGAATTTTCCAAATTTGGTGAGACACGAATTGAATTATTTAATGTGTAGAGCTTTGCAAAAGACTTTGAGACCACCATTTTCCGCCCATGGGGGCTATCCAAAATAGGTGAAATATGTGTCAAATTAATTTTTGTATAGATCTTGGAAAATAAGCTTTGAAGCCGATTGGTTGGTAAACAAAAAAGTTTCATACAACAAATTTCTGCGATTTTCCACGCATGTGAAGTATTGCTAACTCTCCGCCTTGTTCATAGATGAAAACTACTGTGAACATGTTGAGGGAAATGTATTTCCAGTCCAGCTAGCTTTGCTCCTATTCACAGCTAAGAATTAAAAAAACAACCGGATATTTTGTACATTTTAATATGTTATCTAAATCTATAAATATTAGATATACGAATACATTGTTGTATTTGGGAAACTGTGTTCTATGCTTTCGAAAGTTGTGTAATTATTGATAGAGCTGGAATATTATCAATTGAGTGCCACCATTTGATTGTTTTGAAACTAATCATTTTAACAATTGACAATACCATTGCAGAAGAAAGAAAGCGGGTTCTTCCTAGATGTTTCATACTTATAAACAAAAGAATTCATTTTGGTAATGGCACCATTAAGATGCAAGGTTAAATCAATCGTCGAAGAGCCATTCAAGGATGTAAACATGCATTTTCTTAGTACCGAATTCTAGTATATTTACTAAGTTTCGCTGCTCTCAACTAATTTTGCAGTGTATTCTCCAGAGCTCCTCAACAAAACCTATCCAAAAAAAACAAAACTTATGCGAATATGTTGTGTTTAACGCCTTTAAACAACCTAACTGCTTTATTTATGCCTATTTTTATATAGATACTCGTGTATGAACCATAAAACTTATAGAGTAGCCTACGCCATTACTTTCAGAGCTGACTCATCATATTGCATGAGCACACTTTATGGTACTTTAATTCAAGCACCGTGGCAAATGAAAACCTTAAAAAGCATTCGCCTTTTGCAGCTCAAATACGAAACGGACCCAACTTCAAATTCCCCAATCCAACATTGACTTTAAATTAGCCTTACTTCATTCGCTCACATAATAAACCGCAGCTAAAACTCAGCTCTCAACTTCGGGCTAATATTTTGAGAGCAGTAACCGGAAGAATAAAAAAAAAAAAAATAAGAAAATGAAGGGAAAATCATACTCGTGCCAAACCCATTCCCTGGCACATTCCCGATGGCTTCTGTTCCTGTTTCCCCGTACGTATTGACAGTCACATTCGCATAAAAATCACGTAGTTTGACATTTTTCCTGCTCCTCTGTCATGTCTAATTTTTTTTGCTTTTTATTTTTTTTTTTATTTTTTTTGTTGGTCTGCAGCAGCAGCAGCAGCAGCTGTCACGCAATCAGCCCAAGCACATTGCCAGCAAAGCCAACAAACTGATAACTCAATTTTGGTTAGAGATGCCAGCCCCCACACCACCCCCGCCACTGTTCACACTATGCGCCCCACCTCAATAGCTGAGCAGCAACTGCTCATTCTGCTCATAATTCGGGCCAAAATTGCTAACAAGCGAGCCATAAAAACTGTGCGGGCTCTGCGGGTGGAAGATTGTGTATGTGTCCTCTATTTATTTTTCTTCTTTTTTTTTTGGGCGTGGCAATATGCATTTAAAATTTTTACCACTTGTCGCGCTGTCTCCAAAATGTGCAGCTAGCACAAATGATGCAACAAAGCTGAGAGAGATTCAAGCTGAAAGCTGAAAGCTGGAACTGGGCTCTAATCATCGCCCAGCCTCATAATTGCGTGCAAAACTTTTAGACTGGGACGTCGCCGGCAATTGTGCCAATGGCTGCCGTGTGGCAGTGGCAGCCAAAAGGCGCCCCAGAGTCAGGATGAACGTCAGGACATTCATTGCCTGCTGTTGAACACGTTTTGGGCAGGCACACACACACACAAGCGAGCTGAAACGCCAACTCTGAACGCATTACATTGTAAAATTGGTTTTTGTAAATTGTTTGGACACAACATTTATTTCCATTTAAATGCGATTTGGCTTGCTTTTTTGGTCCACTCCACAACGACCGGCTTTCTGTGGCGGGTGTGGCCAGCTGCGAGTATGAGTGTGAGTGTGAGTACTGGTGAGTGTGACCAAGCCAACACTTGTTCAATTTTAAATGAGCATGCATCTAGGCGCTGCTGCAATTGCCACTGATGCGCACTTCCCTCACTATCCCCTCCCACCCAGCTCCCCTATGGCTCCTGTGCTCCCCAGTTGCCCCTTGAGGTTTCTGGCATCGGTTGTGAGAGGTGTTCTGCAGCGCTTAAACGAATTGTGTGAATAATAAAAGATGCACTGAGGTTGCCATAGATATTACGTTAGTTACCAACACGGATTAGTATTACGAGCTGTGTGTGTTTGCCTGGCCAGGGGATTTTCACTACAATTTAAAGAGCCCAGAGCAAGTGAGTTAACAAAACAATGAAATGCTATACAAAGCATTAGGCACTAAAATCTCCACATAAGTATGAAAACAATGGATAAATACCGGATCAAAACACAATGTTTACTTTATTTTTACGTGTTTGTTTTTTAAGAGTAGATTTTAATGCCAGACAGCAGAAGATATTTTGATAGATCCTTTACAGAGGATGAGGAATAAGAGAACATTAATATTTTGTATGTAATTTTAAAGTGAAATGCTTTAAGTAAATACATATATTCAATAATTTATTTAATATTTTATTTAGTTACTTAAAAGCTGAAATACCAGAATTTTCAAACATTGATACTATTTTTTCTAAGCAAACCTGCAACAGTCGTTGCCATAGGTCGTTTCCCAACACTATATGCAGTAATTACATAACACTGGCTCTCTATGCAGCTGTTTTTAGTTCAAATTAAAAGTAGATAATTATGGAAAGAGGGAATAAATGACTTATTGGTTTGTTTGAGTGCTCTTTAATTTGTTTAGCTTTCAATTATGAAAGATTTTGTGATTTCACGTCCCTCAAATTTCCATCAGAGACAGTAAACCGCAAAAGTCATCAAGCAAGAAAATTTGTCAAGAAAATTACAACAAATTCAATTAACCGATAATCAAAATAAATCATGAAGCCCCCCCACACTGATTTATGTGGCCTAATGATGAGAACGAGTTGAGTTGAGTTGAGTTGAGTGAAATTCCTGGCCAAAGGCAATGAGTTAACCACAAACACCACACAAAGCAAAAGGCAGCGGGGGCAGGCAGCAAAAGCCGCAGGGAGAACAAAAGCCAAGCGATTTTAATGAACGACGCAGTGGCTAACAAATGGACAGGACAAGGAGGGGAATAGGCAGGCAGGAGGTGATGGCGTACAGAAGGCGGCTTCTTGAAACGGAAACTCCAATCCAGAGCGCATAATGAAAATCAACAACAATGCTGATTATATGCAAATCAAAAGAAATAAAAGCTAAAGCGCGTCCAAGTGGCATATAATTTTCAGTGCGTCAAAGGCATTGCTCTGCCCCGCCCTCTGTTCCCACCTCCCAGTCCATCCAAGTGTTGGCAACACAAAACGCGCACAACGTGCAAATTGGCAAAAACAAGTGCGAAACGCGCAAAAAACGCACATAAAACGCGTCCAGTTACCAAAAGTTGCTGTGCAACTTGTTATCGAGTTGACTATGGTAGGCTAAAACAAGGGCAAGTGGTGTACGGGGCAATAAGCTGACTTCGAAAAGTTGTGGGCTGTGAAGCGCATGCGGCCAAAAGCTGCTTGGCATGACAATTGGCCATGACCAAAGCATACTTTTAGGCTGAGCCAGCTCAACAGCTAACTGCCAACTGTGTGGCCAACAAAACGGGCTCAAACGATCTTAATTTTCTTCGTAGAGTTCTAAAAATAGTTCGCAAATTGCTTATGCAGTACTTATAATGTTAACTGGGGAAATAATTAAATATATATAGACTAAAAAATTAAATTATATATCGTGAATGGGATGCTGTTAAGGATTCCTGAATTTCAAGAAATGTTTCTAATACAATTGAATCAAAGATGCTTAAGTTGTAAGATGGTTTTCAAGTAGAAAACCAGTTTTTTATACCCTAGCAGAGGGTATTATAATTTTGTTTTGAAACGAGTAATAGACTGAAGGAGACGTTTCCGACCCAACAAAGTATATATATATATTCTGAATCAGCATGAATAGGCGAGTCGATATAGCGATGTCCGTCTGTTTCTATGCAAGCTAGTCTCTCAGTTTTAAAGCTATCGTAATGAAACTTGGTACAGACCCTTCTTTCTGCTGCAGGCAGTACATATGTCGGAAGCGGGCGTATCGGACCATTACAACACATAGCTGCCATAAGAATGATCGGTTCACAATTATGTTTTCGTATGAATAACTATTTTGTTTATAGATGTATCCTCACCAAACTTTTCCAAACAGAGTCTTTAGAGAGTTTATAGAATTTGACCAAATTTGGTCAAAATCGAGCCACTATATCGCTATATCAATCTTTTTGTTTATACAAATATTTCATGCAAACTAAATTAATGCCTGCTAGGATAGTGTAGTGTAGTGGACTCCCTTTAATTCTTGAGAATCGCAGAGAATGGCGATCTGTCTCTCTTTCTGTCTATCTCTTTCTGCTCTATCTCTCTCTCTCTCTCGCGCTTTTTTTCTCTCTCGCGCTCTCTCTCTCTCTCTCTCTCTCTCGCGCTCTCTCTGTCTTGCTCTATCTCTCTCTCACTCTCTCTCTCTCTCTCTCTCTTGCTCTCTCACTCTCTCTTTTTCTCTCTCACACACACACACACACACACACACTAAGATGGACATCCGAAATAAGGTATTGATATTCACAAAAAATACCACCAAAATGATAAATTGTACTGGGGTCCCTTGAATTCTTGAGAATCGCAGAGAAGGGCGGTCGAATTAGAAAACTATGTTTTGTATGAATAACTTTGTTGTTTATAAACATATCTTAACCAAACTCACCCAAACCGAGTCTCTAAAGAGTTCATACAATCTGACTAAATTTAATCAAAATCGGACAACTATATCGCTACATAGTTTCCTATAGTGGCTCCCATAGGCTGCCATTCCTGCTAGGGTATATAGCTTCTGCACTTCAAAGATAGCCGCCCACTTGTTTTTTAATATATATTTGCCATAATTGAATATATTCTTCACTTTCTAAAAAGCTTCTATTAATATTTGGATTATTTTATATGCAGTATTTTTAAATATTCATAGTTTAAATACATTTTGACTAATAATGTTTGTAGCTGTACTAGCTGGTATTACCCCAGCCTTGGCCGGCAAAGTATTTTTCTTAAAATTAATTAGGTTAAGCTTGACTATTGAGACTCATCCCGGAAAAGCGTACTTCAGTTCCATTCCAACTTTCCGTTAAAGTGATTTTTCAATTTCAGTGACCATTAATTTATATATATTTCTTATATGAAACTTTGAAACCTTTTTGTGCACAGTCTCAGTCAGACAGTCAGTGAGTTGAAGTTCCTTTATATAAATATACATATATATATTAAATAATATTATCACAGTCCCACTGTGCACTCTCAACTTGGGCAGAAACGCACCCGCACTCAACTGAGCAAAACTAAACGAACTCACGTATTATGGCCTCAAATTGCATTTTGCACTCGACTCGGCTCACAATTCGCCAGCACTTTTGCAGGAACGTGTTAAATGCAAAATGTGTTGTCCAAAAGTGGCTGAAAATGTCCGAGTCCTAGTCCAAGGCGATTTCTAATAAATTCCGTGTGCGCCCAACTGTTTGTCATATTTTCTTAAGCCTGGCAAGTGCCTGCTTGTGCTCAATGTCCTGTTGACATTGACATTATTCTATCTCTGCACACGGTCGTCGGCATCTAATGGCAACTCAATTTCGAGTCAAGAAAAATTGCATAGTCATCCTTGTTGCTGTTGTCTGGGCTGGCTATCATCATCATCAAACGAATGCTGATTTACAGTTGGCACAAAAAATATCTATACGTAAGCCCTTTTTCAATACGGCACGTGATGTGATTTTGGACACTGCCCCCACCCCTAACATCGCCTCACCCGGCGCCAATGTTACATTTTGAAAGGCAAACATTGGCCAACCATGAGTTCAAGTCCGGTTTCCGTTTCCCGTTTCCACACCGTGCGATCCCCCCACCAAATGCTCGTAGGTCGTTTGACCAGCTCTCATCATGTTCTATCTGCATTGTAATTATGTTCATTTAATCAAATCAAACTTGTTATGAAATTCTGAGTCTGCGGCGCAGAGCAGACTCAACGTTGGAAAAAAAATCATAGAAAATTGCATATTCGCCATCAATGCGGTTTATTCTGTATTATAAAGCTATATATACCCAGCACTCTGCAGATTCAGGTGGGTTCATTATCAGCTAGTAACACTTATTTACCTTAAGAAAATCTTACCCAGGTAACTATATAGTTTAACCTTTAAGCTTTAAGCCTTACAAGTTTTATATCTCTTTTGAAGGGAAAATAATCTTTAACTAAGAATAGAATAAACGTAGATGAGAATGCTATTTACGGATTCATCATAACTAAATAGCAAAGTTTTAACTAAAAAAAATTGAATGAGACCTATTAATAATTCCACTTTCGAATCAATTCAACAATAATATGTTGCTTAAGAGTCTTCAAAACATACAAGAAAAATAAGGTTTTAAGTTCCAAAGTGGAATGAATTCTAAGGAGGAAATAAATATTTAGAATAAATATCAAGAAAACAATTTAGGGCGGATTTTAAATTTTCTTATTTTTAATATATCATGTATCGATATAACTTACCTTAAATATACACAAGATATCAAAGATCAATATATCAGATATATTAACCGAACAAAGGGTATCTCGTAGTCAAGCATATCCAATGCAGTTTTACTATTTCGTAGCTCGTTTGTAAAACTATGCAACGTAGTTTGCCAAGCTGCTTTGCACGTCAAAAATCTATTAACATATTGCCGCGCTGTTAATGAAGGACTCGCCGCTTTCTGTTCCTGCAAGTCCTGCAAAAAATGCAAAAAACAGAAAAAAGTAAAATAGAAAATAAAAAATGAAAATGAAAATAACAATGCACAGGCTGCAGAAATTTTTTTGCATTTCATTAAAAGCAAAGCACGATAAAAATTTAAGCGCAAATGTTGGCAAATTGCTGGAGCGAAGAATTTCTTAATTATAATTAATGCGCTTGCGGTTTAACAGAGAAGGAATAAGGAGGGTGGAAGGAGGGTGGAAATTATACAAGTGAATGGTAATTGTGGCTACAGGTGAATGCAGTTCTTTAAAATACCTAAGTATTATATTTCTTGAACATTTATTGTTACTGGGATTACCCAGTGAAGGATCTCTTATATGCGATTTAAATTTCGCAAGAAATCTCTCAGATCTTCTTCATATTCATTGTGTTGAACTCTAGATGTACAGATGTACAGATGTCTACATTCCTAAGTTTTAACTCACAGCCAAATCTCAGTGCCACAATCAAGACTAAACTGAGTGAGGTATACACATAATTTTGCCAGGGCGCGCAAAACTTTGCATGGGCATTCAGAGTTTGCCGTACATTCGCCGCAGTTGACAAGAAAAATGCTAGCAACAACAATGTAACTTAATTAAACTTAATTTACAACTCATTAACATATCAAAAAGTTTGCCACGCCTCCGCCCTTCGCCCCGTACACTCACTCATACACTCACCCACAATTCGCCTAGGCCATAAGAACCACAAAAGCAGCCCCAAAACATGTAGCAAAAGTTGTGACAATTGTCGAGCCCAGGCTTCAGAGTGAGCGGAAACGGAAACGCACACACATAAACCATCACTCCACACACACACACACACACAACACAACACAACACACACATGCTCAAAATATTTTATTTCATCTTAAAATGTTTACCAGTGAAATACTTACAATAAAAAGGCAACACCAAAAATTCTGAATGGCATATACGAAAACAAATCCATGCAGCGTACAAAATGACAAATTCTCTTGGGGAAATGGGGGCAGGATTGGGGTCTAATAGCGGGGGGATGGGGCTTGTGATGTTGGCGCATTCGCTGTTTTGTATTTTGTTGCAAATTTCATTACGCACGCGCCTGCCTCAATACAATTTACAATCACATGCATAACAAAGCGCCATGTGAGTGACAGTCAGCTACAAGCTACACCCTCTCCCCCAAACCCCCATTCCCCACCATCCACAACACACACACACACACGCGCAACTATATCTTGAGCCCCCATCAGCCAACCCTCAGTCAGGAACTTCATTGTCTTTTGTGCCGTATCGCTATATGTAGATACTACCAGAGCAAAGGTATGCTAGATTTACTAGTAGCTTTGTATTAGTACATGGTATATAAATATTAAGATATGAATATTATAATATAATAGTATAATAAAAGTTCTAATTAGATAGTTTCGTTATACAAATCTATCATATGCATATAACTATTTATTAATACTCCAAAACTATCGATACTAAGCTCTTGTTAAGCGCCATTGCTTGATTTTGCCACTGTTTTTAGCTTAAATCGTTTTTTATTTTGTGTTTTAACAAACATATTTAAATATTATCTGAGATTCATGGAAATGTCCTCCTTGAATTAGTGTAAAATTTTTTCTTTAAATACGGTTTACAAATGTAATTGAAATTAAAAAAAAAAATTAACCAAAATACTCCTAAGTATGTTATCAATTTCCAAAACTAAGTTAAGGCCTGATAATATTTCCGACTCCGATCATTCTGAATTGAAATTTCTCAATTCCATAAAATGAAAAAATACAGTTTGAAAGTTTAAGTATTCCATTTGAGCTTGAGTAGTCAAAAGTAATTGGAAAGTTTCCTTCCTTTCATTAATTGAGAATTGAGGACTTTTATTTATAATCTTCAACCCTTTTACTTTAGAAAAGTACTCGGAAATGAGAACAGTCCTTAGAAAGTTATTAAAACTATAGCTGGTGCCTACTATCGACTATCAAAATCATCGATTACAATATACACTTGCAAAATAAAGTGCATACTAACTTCGTCTACATCCAAACATAGTTTTCATTTTACTTATTGTGTGACTGCTGCTGTTGTTGTTGTTGTTATCCTTGTTGATGCTGCAGTTGTCGCCAGGCTTCACTGTACACGACAGCTCGCTTAATACATTTTGCAATTTGCATACTCTTTTCGGCATGCGCACGAATTGTCAAGATTGGCTATGGAACCAATCGGCTTACTATGTCGCATATAGTATGCATATACGCACAAACATTGAACTAACTTAAACTAACCCCTGCCCTGCAACGCCCACTCCACCTCTGCTCTTCATTACAGCTGCATCAGTACGCCTCAAAGTATGCCTTTGGTTATCGCATACGTGATTTCCATACCGGCAACGATTTTGGCCACAAACAGAACAGGGATTTGCATGGCGTGACACGCGGTCAATATCACATTTTATTGCCAGATGGACGCATTCAGAACGTGATTTATCATGCTGACGATACGGGCTTCCATGCAGACGTTAGTTTTGAGAGCGGAACGAGTCATTGAGCGGGAACAGGGAACCCGGAAACCCGGAAAGCTACTCGTACAATAACCATCCCAATAACATCGGGCAAGTGTGCAATCAATGGATACATATATGTAAGTTTTAGACATAGATTGTTAAAACTTAAGTACAAATATGTTGAGATCTGTAATTTGTTGAATATGGTTTTTGCAACAAGGATAATTAAGTGTAGATGCTATAGAGAGGATATTGGCAGCCCCCATACTCGCCATTGATTGAATCTCATTCAAATTTATTTTGCGAGTATATGTAATTTGGCATACACATATTATTCTAAAAATTTAAAATAGATTTGCTATATTTTGTTATTTAATTTATTGTTTGCATTTACAATATTATGTCTTTCAAATATGGGATCTTTATAGTAAGTATACCAAAACAAAAACGTTAAAAAACATTTACAATTTCTGTGCAATAATGTTGTAATAATTATGAATTATGAATGTGTTATTTTCCTAAGATTTCCATGTTGTTAAACCCATTTGTTGTTTCATTGAATGTATAATTTAGACTAATCTAAGATTGTTGAACATGTGCAAAAAGCAAATACAGTTCCCGAACTGGGAACCTTGCGATTTTTGTCAATTATTGACTAACACTTAACAAACCAATGCAATTAATACACAAACAACAAGTTTGTCTGATCAATGTGCAACACAAAATCAAAAACAAAACGAAATGTAATAAATAAAATCATATTATTTATAGACTTTTTTATAAACAACTTTCCTGCATTTTTATTAGTAAATATCACAACAGTTTATCATTGTTGTAAATACTCGACAAATTAATTATACTAGCAAATACATTGACGATACGCATGTTGCAATATTTGACACATCGGAGGGGTGGAGGAGTAAAAGGAGATGGGGCGAGAGGCTACCTGTTCCGGTAGCTGCCTTAACTGATTGACAAATCGAACAACTTTCAATGGAGACGCAGTCTAGAGAAACCTTCAAATGGCAGATGCGCTACGTTTACGCTTCAATTGCATCCATAATTGACTTTTAAAGTTTTGTAATTGTTCAATGTTTTGTTATTGTGTGCGTTAAATGCGTGCCTCAAAATTTAATTAAAATTTTTAACAATTATTCAAGCCTTGTCGCTGACCTTTTGCCTTCCGCATGGCTGTTTTTCGCACTGCACGAGCTGAATTTTGTTTATAGTGCTCGAGAAGGTTTAATAACTGTGCCAAGTCGATGAGCATACGAGTATTCAAAGCAGCCAAACATTTATCACAATTTGATACTTTATTATTAAAAGAAAAGTCATATTGATGGGCTTATATCTTGACCAATGCTATATATCCAGTAAACATATATATCTATCATTGCCTTTCTGTTATTACGAATTATGTAAGTATGAAAAATGCCTTAAAAACATTTAGTAACTTTAACACCAGATGTAAGGAGTGAATTGATTATTCGGAATATGCTGAAATTATAACTTAACTTAACTTATAACTGGAATTTGCATATAGTCCTTTCAGAATGTCTTTGATTTCGCATATTTTATAGCACTGTGTAATGTCTCTGACTTCAGTTCAAATTAAGACATAATTCCATAATCATCGTACAAAACAACAGCAGCTCAGAACCAAGTAAATACTTATAAATTTGTAATGTTTACTCACAACGAACTCTACACCCAGAAAAATAAATGCCATTGAAATCAAAAAATCGACAAATAATAAAATTCACCCTAAACGCCAGAAAAAATTGCTGTTTAATAAACAAAATTTCTAAATTTGAGAAATATATTTCATAAATTCAGAAAAAAAATAAGCTTAACTGCCTTTGGCTACAAAAGTATGGCGATTTTCTACATTCAAGGGCATTTATTTTTCTGAGTGTAGATGATTTACAAATTCATCATTATATGCAAATTTTCATCCCAGCTTTCATACTGATCCCTAATTGTGCATTGCCAGACTTTTAATTCATATATACAAATCAATTAATTTGGAAATAATATCAAGATCTAACAGCTATCTTCAGCAGTCATAAATAATTATAGTTTTCTCAAGCCGAATTATGTGAAAAATCTGAGGCTCATCATACTTATAGCTTAAAAACTCGATTTCAATTAAAAGCATTGTTGTAAATTACAAAATTATTAATAAAACTGGGCAAGTGTATGCATGTTTCGATATACCATTTATGGTTGATTATTATAAAGCTCTATTTTCATAAATTGCCATAACACTTAAATGCCAAGCAAATGGTAAAAAATAAAGGTTTGTGCTCCATGTATCATCTTGTACGAGTTTAATTGAAACTGTAGCAAATTTCTTAGCCGTTTTGCTTTGCCATTCGAGACGCCCATCATTTATCAAGAGTGAAGAGTGAAGGTCAAGAGAGGCACTTGGCATGGGGTGTCAAGGTGTCCGGCAGTCGGCAGTCGGCACTCGGCATTTGCCGCTTGTTTATACAGACTTTTAGCTTGTACTGTAATTAATTTCTGCTTGGAAAATCAAATTGTAATCGTAATCGGCATCCAAATCAAAATCAAATGATTTTTATGCCCCATCATTGAGGTGACGTAGCTGCTCTGCAGTGCCTGTAACTTGACTGTGACTAGCCTGTGACTAGCCTGTGACTGAGTTTGATAGCATCACAGTCACAATATCACAATTCAAATCACAACTGCAATCACATGTGGCTTTGGCAGTTGTTGCTACCATTTAAAGTTCAATGTTGCCAACAATTGTAGAAACAAATTTGTGTGCCTGCATCAACATGTTTGCTTGTTGTTGTATCTTTTTGGTTGTTTTTGTATCGTTGCCAATTTGTTGCCACTTTACGACTGCATTCAAAGTCAACGGCTACAACATCCGCACCTTAAACTCACAGCAGCCACTTCTGTGGCGTCTTGGTTTTTTTTTCGTTTTTTTTTCTTAAATTTTTAATGTTTTAAGTTATTTCTTTTTTAGGTTTTGTGGTTTTTCATGATGCGGCGCTCATTAACTAATTTAACTAGCATACAGTGCCACTGCGAAGTATGGACACGTGTTAAAAAGCAAACTA
This sequence comes from Hirtodrosophila histrioides, assembly GCA_037075165.1. NCBI lineage: Eukaryota > Metazoa > Arthropoda > Insecta > Diptera > Drosophilidae > Hirtodrosophila > Hirtodrosophila histrioides. The sequence goes on from JBAMCL010000239.1 coordinate 502,516, forward strand.
GTTTAAATTTATTATTTCTACAATATTGTTTGTCAGTAAGTAGTTTTTTAAATATTCAAAAGGATTCCTAAAGTTATAAAATTATCCTATAAATTCACAATTTAAATATTCTACTTAAGACAGTTAAAATGGTTCTGAGCTGTTTTGTCTGAAAATTCATTGGCAAAATCCAACAAATTTGAACACAATATATTTTTATATTTCATAGGTAACAATGGTAATTTTATTATTCTACACATTATAAAGATATTTTAGTAGAGAAAGTTTGTTTTAGATCATTATTATCTAAATTATAGCTATTTAATAATCACAATCTTCCAATCGACAGACTTTTATGGAAAATGATCGCCAACATTTCAAAATTGTACTGAAATCTGTGATAATAATAACTCAATGCAAATTTCAAAAATTTTCAAATTGTTCTGTCTTCTCCAAGTAAGTATCTATATATCTATAATTATATAACATTTTGGCTGTGCTTGAGAAATTCTATGCAAATATATTGCGAAGATAATAAGCTAATGTAGCTTATCATAATTTTATTTTTATGTTTTTTATACCCTAGCAGTGGGTATTATAATCTTGTCTCGAAATATGTAATGGACTAAAGGAGACGTTTCCGACCCAACAAAGTATATATATTCTGCCAGCGCTATAAAAACTGCTTTTTAGTTTAATTTTAAAGTTAAGCTATCAATATTAATAAATAAATAAATAATTATATATTCTGAATCAGCATGAATAGCCGAGTCGATATAGCGATGTCCGTCTGTCCATCTGTTTCTATGCAAACTAGTCTCTCAATTTTAAAGCTATCGTAATGAAACTTGGTACAGACCCTTCATTTTGCTGCAGGCAGTACATATGTCGGAACCGGCTGGATCGGACCACTATAACATATAGCTGCCATAGGAATGATCGGTGGACAACTATGTTTTTGTATGAAAAACTTTATTGTTTATAAATGTATCCTTACCAAAAATAACCCAAGCCGAGTCTCTAAGGAGTTAATACAATCTGAGCAAATTTGGTCAGAATCGGACTACTATATCACATAGCTGCCATAGGAACGATTGAAAAATGAGTTATTATAAGAAAAACTTTTTGTAAGTCATTCAAACTATGCAAGCTTTTATATACTTCAAATGGTTACCTATAGATTTGTTCAAAATCGAACCACATAGGATGCAATCAGACGAAAGTAGAGATTTGTATAAATACATTGCTGCTAGGGTATATAGCTTCGGCACTCCGAAGATATCCGTTCTTTCTTGTTATGTTTTAGAAGTGTACACTAACTGCTGAATGCCACTATATCCATACCTGTAGACCACAAAGAGAACATGTCTCATAACTTGGGCAAGCGCACTGGCTGTTTAATTGATTTGACATTAAAAGGTATGATTGTAATTTGTCTTAGTTTTGAGCAAAATACCTTTCACAGAAGCTTCACAACAGGACGCAATATCATTATGATCAGCAGCGTCATTATTGCCACAAATAAAATAAATAAATAAATAAAAATAAGTAAATGCATTCTTGCATAGCTCGCCTAGCCAATTTGGGGTCTCTGGTTAGCTCCATGGTGCTCGTATGAGAGCTCTGTGATTGACATTAATTGCCAGGCCAAGCGAGACTCAAGCCGAAACAAAAACCAAGACAAGATGCAAGAGAAGCTCACATGATGATGAGGTTGCTTGCCACTTGCCACTTGGCACTTGCAACTGCTGCCTGCTGCACTCAATGTTGCACTCGTTTGTTATGCGTTTTTGTGCAATTGTTATTTTTATAATTAAGCAATTGCTGAGTTAATTAAAAATGACTGCACAACTCAATTCTGACAAGTGCATGCCACAAAGCATCATGAAGGTTGCCCCCAAAAGAAGAAACCACAAAATTCAGCTTAATAAACAACTATGTGAACCAAGTACATTATAATTACACACGGAATTATGGTTATTATATAAATCAGCACATTAGCCCTGGCAAAAAACGTTGGCGGCTATAAAATATGTGCCACGCCCACTCGGAAAAACTCTCAGAGCCCGCCCATTTTTATGGTATTCTTTTTGTTTTTTTACTTGTGCTTGCCCCGCTGCGTGGCAGATAAAAAGAAGTTTTGGCTGCGATAATAAAATCCCATTTAAGTTTGACGATAAGTTTTGACCATTAGCTTGGCTGGGTTTTGGGCCGCTGTCATTGCAAGTTAAATGCTTTAGATATTCTATTTCTATTTCTCTTTATTTTAGCCAGCACTTTTGCCAAGTTATGGGAGCCAACTGTGCCCCAGCCCCGATCCCCAAATGCAATTGATAAGCCTGCCCCGCGTGTGGGTCGAAGTGGGCCGGGCAAATGGCTTGGAAACTTGGCTAAAGGTTTCTCGCTGCCTGTTTTTGATAAATGAGTGCAGATGGGCCTCTTCAAATAATCGTTATATACGTTACGTAACTCTATATGAGAAAATCAGTGCTGCAGCTACGAATTGTTGTCAAGCTCAAATACTGACTGGTTGAAAGGTTCACAGGTTATACTTCCCATCAAATGGATTACATATTTATGTTAATAATGAATAAAATATTGTTGACAGTAATTTAATATTTTATACATCATTTAAGCAAGAATTAATAAAAGTACTGATCAATATTTTAGATAACTTTGAAAATTGTCAACTATGAAATTTCGTTGATCTTTAAAACGACTTTTCGTCAAAAATTGTAAGTAAAAGGTAGAAAACATTTGTATTCTAGTTTCTCCACTTAACAAATCTTATTATTTATTGGACATATATAAATAAATATATAAACAAAATTGTAACCTAAGATTTAACCTAATGTTTAACCATTAAAACAATTAAATCTTTCCACCGTCGATCTATTTTCACACTAATCTAGTATGCAATAGGCACCTGGAATCAATTTTCCCATCCTTTAAAAACTATTTATGGCGCCACGCAATTTAAGACAAAACTAAAGGCTCACCTACAGAACAACAACACCCAATAATAATAATTTTAACTGTTAATGATAACTTTAAATTTAAATTATATGAACTATGTACTTAAATATGTTAAATCGAAAAAACTAAATGTAAAATTATGTTATAAAATATGTATAATTATAGTGACAAGTGCGTTAACTGATAAGCTTGAGCTTGTAGCACTATGAATGATCAAATAAATATATAAATAAAAATAAATGGTTATTAGAAGATTCAAAATATCGATAGCGCTTTTATCGATAGTTCCTAACATACATATTTTACTACACTTAGGTAGTCTTTATAATAGAAGAAGGAGTCCACCAGTCTTTTGAAACGGTGTCCCCAACCTATTGTGATAAAACATAAATACCTCGAACTAACACTAGATAAATCACTTCAATTTCAAAATACCTCGAACTTACACTAGATAAGTCACTCAATTTCAAATTTCATACCAGAATGCTAAGACAGTCTCTTCAATTTCGATTCAAGAAACTTCAATGGCTGTTGAAGGTATCATCCAAGCTTCCCTTGCGTTCAAAGGTTCTGTTACTCAAGGTGATGATTCTGCCCATCAGGACATAAATTGTATATCATAAAAAAACAATAATCTAAAATAGATAATCAATCGATGCAGTAGAAACCCTTTCCGATATTATTTATGATATCAATAAACCCTTCGATCGCTGTATTGACTTGGCTTTATTTAAACTAAACTAAAACTAATTAGCTTAATCCTTTCAACACAGTCTAACTAAAGTAATTAAATCTTTGATTCCCTGGCCAGTTTGTGGCATTTACAATCTTAGAAGTATCACTGTGTTTGGCGTGTCCTGACACGCTTTGACTTGTCAATCGGTTCGGGATGACTTCACTTGCCACTGACAACAACATCAACATCAACAAAAGGTACACAAAGTATCTATGCAGCAACAAAATGAACAACGCAAACACGTAAACAAGTCAACGCAGTTTACGGCTCAATCGCTCAGGACGCGCATCCGTGTAGCTCTGCAACCGGATAAGGATAGCGAGAGCGTGTCCTGATTTCCTTCAGCTTGCTAAATAAAAATTAACAAGGATAAATGATGTAAAAGGCAGTTGCCGCCGTCGTCTACGTCGCGGTGGCAATTGTCTAGGTGGCAGGGACAGCAACCGGAGAGCCAGCAGGACAAGACGATCAGAGGGTGTCCAAAAGGAGGACCCACAGGAGACCAGGATGGCCGCCTTAGAGCTCAGACTCCAAACTCAGGAGTCGTCCTCTTGCAGTCGCGTCATTTGATGCGATGTTTTTGTGTGTGCGTTAAATTGATTAAATGTGAAATTGGAATATGCAAATGCAGCCGGCACACACACACACACACACACACACACACACACACCACACACACACATTCACACACACACAATGAAAGCTAGTGGGAGGCGTGGCTGTCTGTTGGGCGGTGCTGAAATGTGATTTATGTTAGGTGCAAAGTTTTTCCACAAGTTTTTGGGTGCAATGAACGGAAGTGCAGCGACTCAAGACGCTGAGGACAATGAAAGGGGATGCCGACAGGGAAGGTGTGAAAAAAAATTCGCTTAATTTGTCTAAAGAAAATCCAAGCGCATGAAAATTTCCATTAAGAAAAATGGTGGCGAGTGTGGCAAGTGACAGGGAAAGCTTGCCTTTAGTTGAAGATTGTTTGAAAGCACAAAAACAAAAAAAAAAAACAAAATAATAATAATATTAAACGAAAAGAATGGGGCAAAAACTTATCTCTGCAGCTAGGAAAATAATGAGAGCAATCCAGGGAAATGAAGTGAGATCAAGCGATAGGAAAAGTCAGCAATAGAGAGAGAATCAAGGTTTAAGCTTATAAAAGGAAAATAATTAAAAATAATTTCAACTTTAGTAAAACACTTTAAATACAGATAAAGTTTGTTTTTTCCTTTAAGATTTTAAGACTCACTTTTTACCATTATTATGAATTATAGTTGAATTTCTTTTGCATTTAAAACAAGTAAGAATGCTATAGTTGAGCATACCGAACTACAAAACTCCCTGTACCCAGGTCGAAAAATTCCGATCGCATCTTCGTACACTTACACATACACACACAAAGACACATACATACACAGCAAAAGCGATAGCGCAAGCTAAGTATTATCGCTGTGCTTCTTCTTCTCTCCGCGCTGTAGTATTGAATCTTGTTTGTTGAATAACTTCCGTGATTTTTATCCGATCAACTTGAAATTTGGACAGTATATTAAGAGTGACTTAAGTATTGTACATGCCAAATCCCAAGGCTATAACTTGAAAATTGTTACTGTAAAACGTTTTTATTGAATAGCGGGGGAATGGGGGGAATAAACTTGACCTGCGCCTGCTATACACGAACCTACATTCCAAATTTAGAGTCTCTAGCTCTTATAGTTGCTGAGATCCTTGCGTTCATACATACGGACGGACATGGCCAAATCAAATTCTCTTTTGATACTGATCAAGAATATATATACTTTATAGGGTCGGAGATGTCTCCTTCTGCCTGTTACATACTTTTGGGACAGATTTAGTACCCCCTTTTTACCCATTTTATGGGTACAGGGAATAAAAATGTTTATTTGTAATTTATACTGAAATGTGCATTTTATTTATTCCCATTTATTTCAGCTTAGTTCATTAAAAACCAAGTTACTTTGGCAAGGTTTTCCTCTGCTTTACTCTGCCTATCTATATTAGCCTATAAGCCAATTTGCATTTGCGTTTGCTACTTGTTTCAAGCACAAAGGCTTAAAGACATTTAGCCTATTTGTAAAAGGCAAACTCCACACCTCACAAAAATATGCAAATCATGTGGCGCATCTGGACGGCGACCAGCACAACTTCAGCTTGAACTGCAACCACTTCTCACACCATCAAGCCAAACACCACAACCACCAAAAGCCACCAACACCACCAACAACAACAACAAACAACAATAGTAGAGGCAATCGCTAGTGGCAATAAACGCGGCAATTACATAGTTGGCTATTCTAATTCACTCATTTTTGGCCGAAATAGGTGCGCCCCGCATCGGCGCGGAATGTCTTTGGGGTTTCTATTCTATCCCCAGCAACAACAATATCCAAAAAAAAATCCCCAACAACAACAACAACAGGCAACAGGTGATTCGCCTAAATGTTGCACGAAATGCGCAAAAACAAATTCGCGGAAAATCGAAAATGCTGCAGCCATTTTTTATTTGAATTCAATAGTCGACTTTTAGATATCACATGTTAGTTATCGATACTATCGATTGAATTGATTTGCTGAACTAATTAATATTAAACTATTCAACCATTCGACAAATTATTCTATTCAATGAGAATAAACAAACTTCAATTTATAAAATTGCCTCTAAAACATTCCTGTTTCTATTCCCGATTCCAATTAAATCATTTGGAATCGAAATTTTAAGCTGTTCCTGTTACCGAAAAACGAATGAGTATTCAGATTGCAAAAATTTATGAGAAGTTACACTATTCGGAAAATCCTAAACGATTTCCGTGTCATTAGAAAACTGGAAAACCAAATCGTAACGATTCAGAATAAAAAGTACTCCGAAATGGGTAGAAACTCTATTAGCTTGCTTAATAGTATCGATAATGAGTAAATCATCGATAGTAGGCTAAAAAAGTGCCTTCCAAGTATGGAAGGATAGTAATCGAATGACGTATCAACTGTTTTCCAGCTGTACTAGGTATGTATATGTCTATAATCTAATCTTCGTTGTCGCTTTAATTGATCCATTCAACTCTAGCAACATTTAAATGCACTCCTTTAGCACTAGTGATGTAAGTAATCGATATTTGGTATGAAAAATATCGAAAAACATCGATGTTTTCCTTACAAAAATCGATTTTTTTACATCACTATTTAGCACCCAAAGTATGATATTCCTGTTGAACCAATGTCACTTCCATCTACTTATACTTAAATGAGAGGATAAAACAATTACGAAGAAGTTCCTTTTTCCTACTTTATAACTACTTTTTTCTTTTCATAGACCCTTCTTTCCTCAATATAATCTCTAAATAACCTCGCTGTGAGCTGGGGCACAGCTTGCCGGACTGGCTACTAAAACTTCCCCCACCGGGTTGGAGATTTCATTTCTACTGTCTTTCTTTATTCTTCTTCTTTAGTTTTATGCCTTAAATTAACCTTAAGTTCTATAAGTTTTTTCTTCATAACTAACTCTTCACTATCTTGATCTATCTAGGCTCTCTAATAACGTCACCAGTAATTCTTTGCTGTGAATAGGGGCAAGGCTGGCCGGACTGGCAAATAAACTTCCCCCAATGTGCGGGTGTCGTTATTGGATTTCAATTGTAATTTCGTGTAGGCTTTTAAATTGTTTCCTTATATCTATGTATCACATTATAATATTTGATTCGAGGCAGCACTGTTTTGCCTTCGTAAATAAATAAATAAATAAAATAAAAAATTTCACTGTGATGTCAGCTAAATTTTCTACATGTTTACTTAACTTTTGTTCAATGGAATTAATAAATATAGCCGCTTTTCTATTGCTACAGGGTATACAAACATTTTTAAATGCTTCAGTGACTGGCGACCGAATGCAGAATTTTGTCTGTTCTTTTAAATGTTAATTTGTGCAACATCGCAACAATTCAATAACCAATAACAACAACAACAACAATAACAACAACAACCATAATAAAAGACGGTAACTTCAAAATGTCATCAGCAGCATATTTTAGCCAATTGTTGAACAATTTAGTATTCTTTTTGGGGTAAACAGCTGCTCTATTTTAGCCTCATTGCTTCCGTTTTGGCCTGAAGTACGTCACGTTATTAATTACGGGACGCTCGTATTTTATAGTTGAAGTTGACTCGAAGTTTTTGGGTCTTTCCCCCCACACTCGAAAGTCTTCGACTTGGGAACTTGACAAACGATCGGATTTGAAAAACTGCAACAGCAGCTCGACGATGACAGCGGCGCTTCCAAAGTTTTTTTGGGGTAACAAATGTTGCCCAAGCGAACGAACATTCATGTCAAGTTTTCTTGTTGTTTCGTAGTTGTGTATCAAAAATGTTACACACTTATGCACCTAAATATATATGTATATATAAATGCCAGTTGCTCTAATTACATTTTAAATAATCTTTTCGTAATCGCAGCTACCACAAAATGCACTCGAATTTGTTTGGAGTGCGGCTCCAAGAAATTTCATTGCCTCAACACTTGGGATTGGACCTGGAACTGGTCAGGTTCGATTCGATTCGGTTCGGTCAAGTCCGGTTGAGTGTGTGTGGCTCGCATTGTTATTGTTGGTAACGGGTATTATGTTGTTATGACAGTTTGACAGTCAGTTAGTTTTCATGTACAATACCAGCCTCAAGTGTCACGGAAATCGAAGCAACCAAAAGAGTTTGAATATCTTGTATGAGTATTATTGTATCTTGTTTTCTAATACCTCTGCTGAAGTGGGCATAGTGAGTATTTAAGAAAGGTTAACATATGAATACCTGATCAATATATATCTTTCAGTAGACAGAGTTACGTATAATTCTAGTTAAATATTTAGATTCCAAACATTCTTGAATATAAAATTGTATGATACTTTTCAGAAGGCATGATTATAAATTAATCTGATTATAATAAAAATCAAATAAATAATAATATAAAATAATTACAAATTAGATGAAATACTTTAGACAAGTAGAAATATTATTAAATTAATAATAAATAACTATAAAATTAAGAAAAGGGAATAATAAAAAAAGATAAATAAAAAATCTAAGAACAAAAAAGTTGTATAAAGAAAAGAAGGCACCCTAGGGTTAAATAACTACCGCTGATTTGTACTTACAAACGCAATAACAACACAAAGCGCAGGCGCGACGACCGAAAATTACAAAAGCAATGCTAATAGATAAGACCGCGACTAAACACCAACAACACGACTAAAGCAAGCGCGGGAGAGAGATAAAATGAGAGCAAAGTGATTAAGCACAAAAACAAAATACATGCAGACAGCAATGCAACTGTAAAATCAAACAGAATGCTAGGCTGCAATTTGTTGTTGTGTTTATTCACAAAATATTTAAAAAACACAAATAAAGCACTAATAATTATAATTATAATCGACACAGGTATTTAAAACAACCGAATATATAACACAAATCACAATTAGGAAGAATGCAATTTAATAATTGCTAAATTGGGGGAATAATAACTAAATTCGAGGCGCAAGAAAAAAACACGTCCGTTTGCGAAAGCGAAGCGAATGCGACTATTATTTTACTATTATATTATATATATATATATATATATATATATATATATGTATATATATATGTATGTATGTATGTATATTATATTATTGTATTCTTATTTTCAGTTAATTACATACATATGTATTTATATATTAAAAAATATTTAATAAAAATAAATATAAATCTATTTCTACTTACAGTGGCGGACAAAACTCTACGTACGACCCCATTTTCTTGAAATTTACAAGTTCAAAAGCTTTTGAAAGAAAAGTAATGATGCAGGTTTGTTTTCAATGTTATTATATAACAAATAGCAAAAAACCACATTTCTCCAATATTAACTTAAAAAGATATTTCCAAATATCTGAAAAAGGCACTGACAAAAGTGTACGTACGAACTTAAAAAATTAAAAATAATATGAAAAAAATTATAAAATATGTATGTATAATAAGCGCATTTACAGTTCGGCTTGTCAAGCGTTTTCTTCCCATCATAATTATTTTAATAAATCAAAAACTCACACACACACTTACACACATCATAAGTGGGCAATAAAATTATAACAGCCGCAGAAATCAGTAATCAAAAATAGATTGCTTTTAATTGTTATTTAATCTTTGCTTGTCTTTGGTACATCAAAATCAAAAAAATATATTTTTTTTTCATTTTTGCCTAAACTTCCAAGGTTAATTGGTATTTGAAGAAGTTGCTTTTTGGATATAGTACATACTACACATACATGTATGTATGTATGTATGTATGTATGTTTTACGTGCATGAGCTTATGACGGAAGGAGTGTAAGAGTTTGTTGGGCTTGAGGAGATTGCGGCACATATAACGGAAACCCTTGCAAGCTTTTTGTGCAACATCAGCAGACTAGACCACACGACAAAATCGTGTACCCAGGCTACAGATAAGTTATGATTTTTAGCATGAGCCTCACGTCATAGATTGAATTTTGACATCAAACATGAGGCCCTATACATATATATACTATATATATATGGAGAGAAATCTATGTGAACACGTTCACAGCTTGTGCAATTTTCACTCGCCGGTTTTTGTCACGTTTCGGTTACAACTTGTTGGGGGCCCTCTCAGTGTTCTTTGGGATCCGGGCTTTCTCAAAGGGCAGGCCGCCCTGTACAACAACAACAACAACAAAAAACTATCGCCAAGAGCTCATCTGACATTCGCAGTGACATTTTCGAGGAGGGGTGGGCGACATCAACTGCAACTCCGTTTCCATTCCAGTCTCAGCCACAGCAGCCGCCCGAGGGCCAGAACTGAAAGCCAGTCATAAAACTTAAATATCAAATTTTGTGCATTTAATGAAGTCATTGCGGGCGTTTTTTACAAGCCGCGGCAACAGATGGAGCCAACAGCAATCTTTAATTCCTGAGACAAGCAAAAAAGTAAATGAAATTCAAACAACTTGTTATATATACGCCAAGCATCAAGTCGCTCTAATGATCATCGTGAGTTCATTTATCAACTCGTCGCTTGATCATCATCAACAACAACAACAACAATTGCTGCTGTTGATGTTGCTGCTGTTGCTGTTGCTGTTGCTGCTGTCGATGATCTGCAACATTTTTCACTTCGACACTCAACGCTGCGCTCTCAGCGCTGAGCAGCAAAGAGCAGCTTGCTCCCAGTCCCAGTTACTTTTAACTCATTCTGAGCGAGAGATACAAAAAGAGAGCTGAGATTGAAAGATACTTACACACATACCAAAGTATTGTTGCCTCTATGAAGATGATCTAGAAGTTCAGCGCTGTGAACCTGCCTCAATTGTTGTGTAGCTGGCGTTGTACATACAACATTTTCGTTTGTTTTGGGTGCAGTAGTTGGCAACGCGATCTTGCTGCCTCTGCCGCAGTCACTGCCGCTGTCGCTGTCGACGCCAGCATCGCCGTCTCCGTCTGCTGCGACTGCGCGTTGATTATAAAAAGCAAGCGCATCTCCATTGTCTACCCTAATTCAAAACGTTCGTGTACTTTGTGCGGTACTTGTGCTCCCTGGCATAGAAAATATAGTATAATAAAATAACAACAATTGCATAACAATTATAGCCAAGTTGTAGCAGTTGGCCCAGTTGAAAGTGAGAGGCGTTCAATTTTTCATTTCAATTTCAATTACAAGTGTTGCAAAAGGACATTTTCAGAGTGTGTGTGTAATAAGTGTAGTAAAATACCAATAACTAAACCGTGGAATATTGTAATTGAAAGTGAAATCATACAGATATAGAACATCTATAACATTTCTAAAATTGGTTTATTAATTTAAAACCTTTCATTTATTATCAAATTTAGCGCGGATTTCAAAATAAAAACACTTCCAATTCAACGCCATTTCAATCAAAATTATATAAAATGATGTCCTTCAAATCGTTTGTTTTGCTTGTAAGTATAATTACTTAAATTAAATTGATTCATAATGTGAAATACTTGAATTAAGTAGGCAAATAAATCAATTAATCCATTAAATCAATCAGTTTATTTAAAACTACCAATTTTAAAAAGGACCTCAAACAAGGCTTCAGTAATTTTCAATGAATAAAAGGCCCTGCAATGCCCATTAATGTTAAAACATTTATAAGCATTATATAGTTTCTTTAACTATAGTGCCTGTTAACTCAGATTTCGCACACAAATGCCTAAGCCTACATAAATCAGCTACAAAAACAAATCATTTGAGCTTTCTGACCCAACAGCAAGTAAAACAAAAGTCCGCACAAAAGGACAACAAGTTAAGCTTGTTATATGTCAAATTTGTTTATAAGGATCTGCTGTGGGGAGCACACGTCCTGGCCAGTGCGATTCTGGCTCTGATGGACGCGCTCGCTCTTTCTCTCTCTGAGCACTTCCAGCCATTGTCATTTTTCTTCCGTACAATGCCAGCTTAGCTTAGTTTTTATCGTGCGGTTTTCCTTAGATACATATGGATGTGCGGTGGATTTGCCTGTGATTGCATCCTAAACTTTGTAGCTGCTCATAATTTAAATCTTTAGTCGGGGAAAAATCAGAAAAGCAAGACAGGTTGCCAAACTACTACTGAAACTAGTCGAGTGCCTGGCAAACATACAATTTGGCAACACTTGGCGTCAATGGTAACAAAAACGATTACATAACTTCCATATCGACTGACTGACTGCCTGACTGCCTGACTGTTTTGTGTGGCGGCCTCAAGTGGCAAGGCGAAAGTCCCAAATCGTACAAATTGCAAATAATCAAAGACACTTAAGTGCTATGCGTAATATATGTCAGAAAGGCATAAGATAAACCCACACACATACTCACACACTCACACACATATGCGCAATACTTGAGCATACTTTTGGGCGTTTCGGATATGGGGCAGGAGCTGTCTCATCTGGCAACAGCTGTGGGTTTTTGCCAAATTCACCTAAAATACGAGCACGCCCAAATAAGCAGCAATAATATTTGATTATTTTCAACAACTGCCAGCTAAACACTTCACATTGTATTTTGGGGTTTTTTTTTTCCTTTGCCACAAATAAATAGAATCCAAGCAAATTTCACTGGTTGCTCTCGTCCTGCAATCGCAAATTCCGATTTTATATTGCCAGCATTAAGTGTACTTATAGCAGCTGTGCATGCCAATTGATATATGGTAATTGTCAGTTAAGAATGGTCTGATACTATTCCTAAAGCCAAGTGGAAACTGTCTGCCTTTATAAGTAATCAGCAGAGACTTAAAGAGATTTAACTAATAACTGAAAATAAGGCTAATATATAAGTAATCAGCAGAGACTTTAAGAGATTTAACTAATAACTGAAAATAAGGCCAATAGATAAACAATCAGCAGAGAACTAATAACTGAAAATAAGGCCAATATATTATAGCTACGTTTTGGATACAACACTCGACTTAAAGATGTGTATTTATTATTGATATTTTTATATAACTAAATACACATTTTTTTTGTTTTTTACATCATGTACATAAGACTGTTAGTAACAGAACGCCATAGCTTGATATGAGATGTTATAGAATGTGTCTACAAACAAGAAAAATACACAAATATATTCTCTGAGTTTGCCTACAACATATAGGAGTAATAGATACTTATTCTACGTATCCATGGATACGTTTATCATTCATAAGATACATTTATTTAAGCCCAAGTCAATCATATACTATGATTTCCAGTCAAGGTCCATATCTAAAATTTAAGAAATTATAAAAAGGAAGTAATTAAACTTGATAATTGAAACGAAAGAAACAAATTAAATAAATGATTTTTTTTGTTTAAGAATCTGTATATTTTGTTAAGCGATCTGTTAACTTTTAATGGAAACTTAATCAAGTTTTACAATTATTTATAAAGTTGAAAATTACCACGAGCATATTAGCTTCATATCCTTCAAACAAAATAGGGCTTAATTTTGTTAGTTACATGCAACTATTTTCATAAGTATTTCAGCAATATAACTTTCACTTGTTACCATTAAAGCCGCCCCTTACCCCTCTCTCATGGAGGTGGAGAGACGCCACAAAGCAGGCTACAAATAAAGCAGACTTAACTGCAACCTTGTTGGCTGTTGGGAGAGAGACCAACAAAAAAAAGGGCGTGCTAAATTGTTGGTGCGACACTTGGATGCTATGCAGACGGCTGTCTGGCTGTGTCTGGTTGTGTTTTTTAATGCCCGGGCTGCCAGGCTGATAACTGGCAAAGGTAGCACAGACAGGACTCCGTTCCTGGCTCACACTGGCAGCGGGAAGGGCGCCGGATAGTCACTTGCCAGACGCGTGTAATTTGCCGCTTGTAACTTTTTGACTTTTCGCCGTCGTTTTTTTTTTTTATTCGTATTTTCCTTTTTAAAGATGGAAAAAAACCGCTGCCAGACACGCCCAAAAGTAGACTATGCCTGGTGCCCATGAGACACTGCATTTCGAGCATAACCTTTGGGGAGCACTCGAACATGGGGCCAGCAAAAACAGATCATGAGGCAGGGCAAAGTTGCCGCCGGTAGACAGACCCATGCCAAATCGTGTTTAACATGTTCATTTCGGTATATGGGCAAAAAACAATGATGCAGAAGACCCATCCACTGTTGACTACCGGCTACTGGGTACATATTAATATCCCCAGTTCAGCTGCTCATTTTCGCACGCGAGAAAAACCTCAAAATGATGAACGTCAAACACATTCGCAGCCCGGCACGCTTTTGAATTTCAAATGACAGACATAAAATATGCACCGTTTGATATTTGACTGATGATTTTCGTTGATGCCACAAATGCATTGGCTGACTCTGACTCTGACTCTGACTGCCAACTGCCAGCTGCTCTGTCCTACTCCGTTCTACTCCCACTGCTGCACATGTGGTCATGTCCGGAATCTCTGTAATTTTCCAATGCAAGCAGCCAGGCGCAGCGGCTGCTTCATAGGTCAATGCTGGCTTTGATTAGACGACTGATTATGGCCATAAAGCGACGCAGCCACAGTCCCAGCCACTCTGGCCCACGGCCTGATGTCGATTGAAGTGTGAACGATTGCCCAATTGTGCGCCCAATGCATGTCAGGCATTCTGAATACCCTAACGAGCCCGCGCACTTTGATTTTCAAATGCAATTTCAACGCAGTGTGTTTGCAAATGAGCAAATTATGGCAATTACAGAACGCACAAGGGAAATATACTAGTTTAATTTTGAACTGATGACCTAGAACCTTGCTTGTAAGCTTACAATATGAGTAGGCAACAAAAAACAACAGGGTTTTACTTTAAGTTCGAGCTTAAAGGGTTTCTTTTCGAATCGATTTCGATTTTTCTCCTATTTGCCAATGAAGTTCCAACAGTTTTACCATTTTTCAAGTTATGTTCGCAAAGATAGCAGACTACTTTTCAAAACGAATATTTCATCGCCTGTCGGAATTGGATTGGAGTCTGAAACGGAAATACTTATTAGAAAGTCTAGGTTTATTAAATTTAAAGCAAAATATTTGGTATATATTTTTTTTATATTTTATAAAGTTATTTATGAGCCAACATTTTCAAGAAATATTTCACCCCACATTCCAAAAAATATACAGTAGCTTATCAAACTGAAATAAATGAATCTCTAAACAATGCAAGAAGCAAACTAACTACAATTTCATATATAATATCAAATATAAAGAATGCTCTTCAATTAAAAACTAAATGGTATATAGTTAATAGTGTGTTAATACTTCGATACTTCAAAGTTGGCATTACAAAATCGATTTTAATTGAAATGATTTGCCAGATATCAATTATGTTGTTACCGTGAAGCTTTGGGTAATTGAGCTACGGGTCAGTCGCATCCTCAATGCATGTGTGCCAACAATAAAAATAATAATAATAACAATACAAACATACAAATATGCAATTGTTGCGGTTTGCCGCCAGACCAACAACAAAATATGTGCAAAAGTATTCTTTTTTTTTTGTTGGCTTGTTGTATTCATGGCAATTTTCAAGAGATGATGACGACGGGACAACGGCTGCAATTGTTTGGCGCGATTTGTATTCTCTTTGGCAATGTTGCACACTAAGCAATAACAACAACAACAACAACAGCAACCAGCAAAAAATTAATGGTGCTTGAGTGCAGCTTACGGAGCTGCAAGCTGGGCTTTGTCTAACCGAAAGCATTTGGGTCTAGGTATGTGTGGTAATCTAATTAAATCGAAATTTTAGCTGATTACAAAAGCAAGCACAGAGCAGCATGCGGCATGCAGAACGGCACCATCAACAGCCGCCGCGATGGCTAATTGCCAAACGTTCAACGGGGCGTATGCGCAATAAGGGCCGCCACTCCCCACTCTACACAGAAAGGCATTTTTAATTGCATAGTTGGCCGTAAGTGTTGCTTTGTATTTCAATTGCTACAAATGCTGAGCCTGGCCAACAGCTGTGCTAAAATTTGTTCAATGGGCTTTGTGTCTTACGAACAATATTCGAAAAATGGGAAGAGACTTTTTGTATAGAAAGCCATAGTGCACATATATATAGTACGATCGGAGTGTGTACTCTGTAATATATATCTAATTTCATTAAATTATTATAAATATCTTCTATTTTAAATAATAAATAAATAGAACTGTAAACTTAGATAAAGGATTAAGCTTTGGTGCGGACTTAGAACTTCAAATGGCCGGGATCGGACAGCAAGTGGCTCAGAGGTTAAGGCATCCTCCTTACAGACGGGAGCACTCGGGTTCGCATCTAGCCGACTACCACTCATATACGGACAAGTTTGGACAAAAATTCTAACAACAAGGTCACTGATGAGGATGCTTGGCAGCATCTAGCCAATACTTTTCATATCAATCTTTCTAATTCACCCTGAATTTTTGACATCGAGCTTGTTAAATATTTCATTTACCAAACTATACGTCGCTAAAACATACATTCTATCTTCTATTTTGTTGTACCTCCCTCCACATCTTCGAGAGCACCAAATTAATCCCATAATTTAGTATATTATATCATTTTTATTATCTAATTATCTCTTACACCATCGCCTTCTCATTGTCTTAATTCATGTCATATTAAAATATACAAAACCAATTATTATTTTTCTCAACTCATATTAAAAGCTTTTACCATTTCGAATCATTGAAATTAATATTTCTAAATTTTCAAAATTGGTTTAAGCTACTGCAATTGAATATTGATTGCATAATAAACAATACTAAGTATTTCCCACTTATATATTTGGGACTTTCACTATCTTCAACCAGCAAAAGCAATACCATCTGCAAATGTTTCAGCTTCCATGCCGCCCACAATGTTTTTATTATTTTTTAAACAAGTTTTCTTAGCCCAATAATTTTCAAATTGCCATCAGCAACTACCTGAGCTATTTGCAACACCTGATGACTGTAATATATAATTTGGTAGACACTTTTATTTTGCTGGCAATTTGAATGTGCTACGGCTGCTTATTTTGGCATTTTTTTTGTTTTGTATTTTTTTTTAATATATTTTTTGCTTATTTGCAAAAAGGTTAATATCTTTATGCAGCCGCTGGCGGCGCTAATTTTATGAGCGGGTTTATGTCTCGTTTACGGACTGTGGCTTATGGCCAGTATAATCGGGTTAAATAGGGTTAATGTGGTGTATGAGTAGCCGAAACTCCAACAGTATTCAAGCTGTGAATTAAGACACACAATAAAATGAAGAATAAAAGCAAAAGAAACAACAAGTTTATATATATATATATATGAAATCTAATAGATCTTAATGCTTTAAATATGCCCAGCAAAGTAATTCTCAAAATAATTTACTTACAACTGAGGTTACAATTATAATTTAAATTGAAGCACGTAAGAATAGGGAAATAATAATAATAACAAGTCAGATTTATGTATGTATTTAAAGTATTTTTAATTATCATTGATCACAACAATTTGCAACAGTTTATATTTAGTTAAAAATATATCACAAATTATTATGATATTTAAGAAGCACCAAAAACTTTAAGAGAATGTCAGCTTATTGCCATAAATCTTTTTCAACTTTGCCAATCTTTGACTTCAAAAGCAAGCCGCAAAGTGTCGAAATTTAAGGTATATATATACTATACTATAAATACAAACAAACTCACACAGTAACTCTAACTGTGAACTCTGTGGTGATCCCCAGGACCTGTGGCAGGTCGTGAGACAGACGCGCGCCAAATCCAAAGCCACAGTCACAGCCTTTGATCTTTGGCATTGTCCTTGTGCCTTCCTGCTGGCTGACAACATTTCTCGTTTTCGCTACTTTTTTCAATAAGCTGCAAGTGGAGCCAGCACGCGAGCAAATTGTTGCAGCAATTGGTGAAAAAATTGCTGATTGAAATCGCAGGTGATGCCGAAACAAAAGACTCAAACAACGAACTTCAACAAAGTAGAAAAAAAAGCCAAATAAAAAAAAACATGGCAATAAAAGTCATTTCCCATTGCACATACTCACGAGGAGGAGAGGCTGTTGTGGTTTTTGTTTTTTTTTTTTTTTTGTTGCCATTCACATGGCCCATTAACTTTTATTTTGCCAAATTTGCATTTCAATGCCCCAAAGTGGGGGAACTACAACAACAAAAATGAGCTGCAACATGCAACAAGCGTTGAAAAGGTCAGCCAAATGTTTGTGGTTCTACTGAGCGTACAGTGTCGTGTGTTGCAAGTTGCATGTGTATGTGGCAGCTGTTGTACTAATGCTAATGCGCTATCTCACATCAATGTAGAGGAGTTTTTATGCGGTTGCACCAAAAACAAACTTTGGTAACTTGCTTAATTGCTGGGAACGCTGCAAATTCCATAAATATACAATACCAACAAAACGAGACACACATGTATGTATCTACATATTTATAGAAAAAAGAGCTGGGGCCAAGCCTGGCCAAGAGCTTGGCTCGTTAGGCACGCCATGTCATAGTCATCGTCATCGTCATCGTCATCGTCATCGCCATCGCCAGCTTACATGGTTTAATCTCAACGTAGGCGTTGCAGAATGTTGTCTAGGGTGCCGCTCAAAAATGAGGCAAGAGCGGTACAGATATTTGTGCCACAACACTGCCTGATGACTTAATAACAGTTCATAAATAGGCAGCCCGGTAAAAGCCTAAGAAAAGCCTAACAGGTTAACTGGAAAATGTCTGGCAAATGTCATGAGCAATCAGTCTCGGCTAGAATGTTTTTCATTTAAGACACTTGGCCAATTAAATTAATTATTTTAAATGCATATTGTGCATCCTTTTTGACTGGGCCCAAGTCATTTTTATGAAGACATTTGATTGCCAACAATTTTATTGCCACCATAAATCCAGCCAGCTCGGACAATTTCAAATCGCGTTGCTCGCGCGATTCTTATAATATATTAAATGCTAACCGCACATAAATCAATTTGCCAGCAAACTTGCCATTTAAATGCAGTTGCATTCAATATGCAATTGTCATAAATGTTTTTATGTTTATTTGCTAGTTCTTTAGTTGATTGTGTAATTTGGCGTCGCGCTTTAAACTGGGTCGTGATCAAATGTGGAGGAAGACCAGACAATTGTGCAGATATTTATGCCGTTTTTGTATCCATCGTGATCAGCACAGCGTGTAGTCAAATTTTTTATGAGTTTATAAGTTTACGGGTTGTTAAGATAGGTTTTAGATTTATAGAGGTGGTCTAGACTTAGGCATTTCAGTTTATGACCATGAGCCATGAGCAAAAGGTCAGCCTACAACTTTCTTTACATGACATCAAAGAAAACTTTCATAGATTTACTAAAATACTTTAAATAATAAATAATAAATATGAAAAGACCACCCCCATCGGGTCGGTGTCGTCTTTAATATTTTATGTAATTTCTATTAGGCTATTCTATTCTTTTAAAATTAATTATCTTAATATGTTTCATATTTTAGGCGACAGCATTGTTTGTCAGCCAAATAAATAAATAAACAAATACGTTGTTCCCCTTCGTAACTAAGATTGAATAGTCTTCAATCCACTGATTCAAAATAAATACTTTATCAATAGGTTTTAAATTCGGTTAAGCTAACAACTTTGATTGTGAATCATTAAATCAGAATCAGTAATGTAAATAGAACTTATAATAAAGAAAAATCAATCATTTGACCTCTTCAAAATAATTTGGGTAAACAATTAAATTATTTGGCCATCATTACGAATTTAATGTACTTATGTATAAATATAATAATATATACATATTTATATACTCGTATATGCCTTTAAAGCGTATTTCCCATTACCCGATTTGGTCAATTAAGCTGCAAATTATCAGGAGCCCACATTGCAATTATACAGTCCATAAAATTTGGAGCGCCACCCACAAATTTGCTACAAGTTCAGACACGTGTCTTTCCTTGAGTGTTAATTGCCCGAATACAGCAAAAAAATATACAAAAAATACAAAAATAAATAATGTAAAAATCAAAACCATCAAGTGGCAGAGCCACTGAACGTGTCTCACCCACTGCCCACCTGTAATTAATTTCAACAATTTTCATTGTTGTTTTTTTTTGCCCAGCTGGCCTTCAACTTGACGGGTCGCTAACAAAGTGGGCGTGTGCGACATGCAACACGAGAGTTGCTGGAATTGAAGATAGATTCCGATTTTAGCTCGTATACTTTTTTTTTGCATTTTTTCAATTATGTTTGAGCAAACAATGTAAATTTGTGCTGACCAAGTTTACTTCCGCTGATTGGAGCTGATTAATAATTTAAATGCTTAACAAAACACTTGTTGCTTTTACAAAATGAATAATATGGTTTATGAATAGATTATATGTGTAATTAACAGCGTTGCATATTAATATACCAAAACATAATAGCATTAATACCCGTAATATGTTAACAATTCCCATTTATTAGATTATGCGCGCTCAATAATATTTCAATGCGAGCCAGCTCGTGTGTTGGTCTGACCATGTTTAAGATACATCAATAATTTATACGAGTATGTACATAAAACTTTATATGGTGATTTATTCGAGTGTTTAAAGCATTTGGCAAATGTTAAATAAATGAACTTTTATATTAAACAAAACCGTTCTTACCTTCGCAAGATCAATGTCTAAAGTTCTAAAGAGCTCATCGCCAAGGTGTTTGATTGCCACAAACCATGGCAAACCTAAACCACAAACCATGGAGAACCTTCAAGCAAGTCTAATTTTAATGGAGCCAGAACCTAGCCGAGTCACAAACCTGCAAGCCAGTTGCACATTGGTACAAAACTCACAAAAAGTTGGTCATCTAAGTGAACCAAAGAAGACACTTGACAGAATCTGTTGCACAATGAGAAAAACGCTATGTAGAAATATTTGATTAATTATTAAAATTTCTCCAAATTTTTTAAAAAGATATTAAAATGCATTCCTAACGACTTTCAGTATCCGGCGACACTAAAGACCTGCTCGGTCTACGTAACCTAACCTAAAATTCAATTCCTTTTAAATTGTACCAATAAGCTTATACATTTTAAAACATGCATATAACTACAGCAAAAGAAACATACATTCTACATTAGAGGAAGTTGCCGCTGGTGTCCGAAATAAATCAGTTGTTAAAAAAGAATTACTTAAAAAACGATTCAATATTTAATATATGTTCAAGTTTAGAGGATGGTCTTATGTGAAATGAATACTAATTCAACATCAATTATTTATATCCCATTTGAAAACAAGAACAGGAAATCGATAACGATTGGGAACATTAATCGGTTATCGGTACAGGCCTGAGTATCTGTTTCATACAGTATTTTTGCCATCTTGCCCCACTGTCCAGCGTCTAGCGCTGACTCAATTCTCCAACAGCTGCTCCACACAAATAACGAAGACGAAGACGAAAACGAAACTCGATTTCTTTATACTGTTGTTACTGACTGTGGTTTGGTATGAGGTTAAATGCAAGGCTTTATCCATCTCAATCTTTATCTGTCTCCTCTAGGTATATCTTTATCGTTTATCTCTTCTGCAGCATTGCATTTGGAGTGTCGTCGGGTTGCGGCAATTTGTTGCCCGCTCTTTGACTTTGCCTTTTATTTAATTTACACGCAAATTATTTGTATTTTTTTCTATTTTTTGCTATTTTATTGAAGTCAAAGCAAAGTGCAGACAATTTTTTGTACGACTTTTTGGCTAACGGTAATTGCATTTGTTTAACATCCAAAATTGCTGTTGACATGCTTATTGCCTTTAGCGGTCTTTTCGGTGGGTTTTTTTTTTATTGTTTTTCTCTGTGTACTTGGGGTGCTTGAAGGTTGGGACCACCCTAACAGCCACTCTTCAAGTACTGGTAATTGCGGAACATTTGTACAGTTCATTAAATTAAATAAACCAAGAATTTGTATACGAGTTGAGTTAATTTAAAAAAATAGAAGTACAAATTGAAAATTAGTTTTAATTGTAAATGAAATGCAATTTCAATCAAAATTTATGCACATCAGTTTACTTTTTTATGTATTTTTGCATTCAACTTAAGTTGAAGCTAATTGACAAATAAAATTATTGTCAATAACTTGTAAATTGAATGCGATTTCAATTACAAAATTTGCATAATTTGCAAATTGATAGCACACTCATCATTCAACTAATTTCTATACTTTATTTATTGGATTAATATCAAATTATTGAAATAGAAGTCTATTTTTTATTTCCTCCACTAAGCTATAAAGCTGATAATACATATATTACTCTCTAAACGTTCGCGTAACACGCGTCGTATGCGCAATTAGCAATAAACAAGCAAGCCATTCAAATCAGTTTGTTGCTGACTATGGCATTGACAATGGCCAACACTGAGACAATAATCAAATGCTTAACATGTTTTACATATAATAGAAAACTATAAAGTACTCGGATTATACTATAAAACTATCTGCAGCTATCTGTCAATGCACCAAAACATTTCCGCAATCCACAAGTAAAGTTGCAGTTAACAAATGCAAATTGAATATTGAAAAAAGACAAGAACAACAACAATGACAGGCAGCTGACAAGAAGGCTGCGGTTAGTTATAGACTGACATCTGGTCAGAACCGAGCTAACCAAGTTGGCCAAGTTGATGGATGAGCTAGACGAAGCCGCATGTGTCAATTAGCCATGTTTGGCCCAGGCAAAAAAAAAAAAAAGCAGAAGTTGCAGCCATAAATTTGAGTCCGCCTTAATTGTCAGCTAACCTCCGCCATTTGTTGCCCTTTACTTGGTCCAAGTGGCTTTTGGTTTGGGCCGCATTCTAAATATGAGTAAATTGCAACAAGTCATCGTCAACATTGCATTTGTGCACCTGCCCCCAGAGCAACTGCCGCTGAATGTCAAGCGCGATTTAATCGCAGCTTCTATTTCTATTTGCGACCGTTCACTTTTTTTAAATTTAATTTAACCTTTTTTAGCGCTACTATTTTAATACTTACTTATAAATGCCAAGTTATTTTTTTGTTGTCTTCTTCTTTTATGTGTATTAAATGTTTTGTGCTTTGTTTTTGTTACTTTGCAGAGTTTATCACTTGCTGCCATCACCGCCTATGTTTACGCCCAGATTGCGCCCGGCTCGAATGCGTATTTGCCGCCCACCAAGAACGGTTACGACTATCCAGAGCCCAATAAGCCATTTGTGAGTATGAAAGTGGGAAATTAGAAGTGGGAAAGTGGACAACAGACCACAAAGCTCTCAGTGCTGTGTAACCGCTGCAAATTGAATTGAAGTTAATCGCTAATTATGGCCATAATTTTCACTGCAACATCGCGGTCCCTTCACTCGACTTTTAACCTGGCGGCTGCCTTTTAATCCGCCTTGCCAACCAGCCAGCCAGACCCTGTCTGTTACCACATCATCATTCATCAGTCAAGCCAAAGAGACTCGGGGCATTCACAGGCAGCCAACACTTCACCCTATAAATGTTCAACGTCATGCCACGCCATCAGCTTTTTATATAGACACAGACAGAGACAGGGATATAAATAAAGATAGAGATAGAGACAGAGACAGTCCTCTGACTGGGCTGTTCAATTTGAATGTCGACCTAAATTATGTTGCATTTGTCACCTGACTGCATTTTCAATGGGCGCGTAGGCCAACCAGCCATCAAATCGCAAACATTCCCAAAGGCGGGAATGAGTTAACCTTTTTGTGCTGCCACATTGCAAAGATTTGTTGGCCAAGTTGCAGTTATACGGCATTAAAATTGATTGTCAATGCCTTAATAATTGTTGTTAGACGTTGATGTACTAAACGAACAGTATATTCAATTGGCCCAATATTTATTTATGTTTCTGGAGAGATGGCAACTCTTGCACTGAAAGACAACCCTTTGACCCAACGTCCCATTCTAAAATCTCTGTGGATTATACCACAGTTTCGAAAGAGTAATAAGATTATAATACACAAAACATACATAATGCAAGTCAGGATTATTTAAAGCTTTCAATAATCAAACTCTATTGAACAAAATCTGATTTTTCATTATTCATTGAACTCTTTCAATCCTTGCAGCAACCCGGCCAGCCTGGCAGACCTGCGCCCGGTCCCGGTCCCCGACCACCACCATCTCCGCCACGCAACATTCCCGGTCAACCTGCCGATGTAAGTATTACATACGAGTCTATAGTTGTACTAATCCTAATCTTAACTCACACTTTGTTGTTTATCAACAGGATCACGTGCACGTTCCCGGCATGCCATTCGACTTTGAGTACGCTGTCCAGGATGCGGAGACAGCCAACGACTACGCCCACAAGGCATCCAGTGATGGCGATGTGGTGACCGGCGAGTATCGCGTCCAGCTGCCCGACGGACGCACTCAGGTGGTGCGCTATACGGCCGACTGGAAGACTGGCTACCATGCGGACGTCAGCTATGAGGGAGAGGCTCAGTACCCACAAGGACCTGCTGCTGGAGCGCGCGGTGGTGGTGGCGGCGGTGCCGGTGGCTACAAGTACTAGAGTTCAAGTCTCGATTCGCGTTTTGAGTTATGTCTGGGGTCATTATCTTGTTGTGAATTCCATGAGAAATGTCTTAACTTTATGGTATACCAATAAAATCTATTGATACATTTTTGTATACACTCTCGTATTTCAATTTAATCATAAGTAAATATCAAAAATTCGATTTTCAACAATAATTCCAATACTGTGCTTCCAAAACTGCCATAATACTTTTGTCAATGTACACTCAAAAAATGTGAGATTCTCAATCATAAAATTCATACCTAATAAAAACCTCTACAAATTCATTAAAAAAAATCCTATAAAAATATATTTATTTATTTAAATAATGATAACTTCTAGTTAAAACTATGAGCTAACATTAAATTCCCTCTCTCTCTCTCTCTCTCTCTCTCTCTCTCTCTCTCTCTCTCTCTCTCTCTCTCTCTCTCTCTCTCTCTCTCTCTCTCTCTCTCTCTCACTCACTCTCGCTCTCTCTCTCTCTCTCTCTCTCTCTCTCTCTCTCTCTCGCTCTCTCTCTCTCTCTCTCTCTCTCTCTCTCTCTCTCTCTCACTCTCTCTCTCTCTCTCTCTCTCACTCTCTCTTTCTCTCTCTCACACACACACACACACACACACACTAAGATGGACATCCAAAATAAGCTATTGCTATTCACAAAAAATACCACCAAAATGATAAATTGTAGTGGGGTCCCTTGAATTCTTGAGAATCGCAGAGAAGGGCGGTCAAATTAGAAAACTATGTTTTGTATGAATAACTTTGTTGTTTATAAAGATATCCTCACCAAACTTACCCAAACCGAGTTTCTAAAAAGTTTATACAATCTGACCAATTTTGATCAAAATCGGGTCACTATATCATATAGCTGCCATAGGAACGATCGGGTGAAAAATGCAATTTGACCAAATTTGGTCAAAATCTAACCACAATTTCGCTATATTAAACTTTTTGTTTATTATTATACTTCAAATAGTGTCCTTTAATGTCTTCAAAATCGGACCATATGGCTCCCATAGAAGCAATCAGACAAAAATTAAGTTTTGTATACAAACTAATTCCTGCAAGGGCATATAGCTTCGGTACTCCGAAGATAGCCGTCCTTTCTTGTTGGTTTTACAATCTTTATAAAGACTAAACTTTAGAAAACTTTGATGGCTTATTGTCGTCTTACTTAGATTGCACAATATATTAAAACTGACTATTAGAATATTACTATTCTCAGTGACTGTTATGGCTCTTACTTTCAATCCAATGTTGACTATAGTTTTTCATCGTATTTACGAAAATCAAGCCAATCTTTTGAAAGACCTAGCGGGATAGTGAGCTTTAGGAAAAATAAATAAACCGTTAGCTTAAAAGAAAAATGGACACCAAGCGACTGTTTCACACAACTAAATCAAGTCAAAGCTTCTGCTAAGCACAACAAAGCTTGCAAATGAAACCACTTGAGCTTGCTCTCAAAGCTCAAGGTGCCTGATGGAAGCTTTGTGCCGCTAAAGTTGCAGCCCTCGCACTGAAATGAACTGTCAGATGCTGTCAAAAAGCACAACAGGTCGCGCTCAGCTGTCACGGCTCGCACAGCTGACAAACGTCAACAGTGCTACTGCGCAGCTGCGCAAAGAGGTAAACAAACACCTGTGGAGCTTTGACAGATGTAAACAAAGGCACAGCGCCGACGCGTCAAGTGTCAACGCAAGCGCAGGACGATGTGTGAGCAGAGCAGCGTACGTCAAAAGTGTGAGCACAGTAGTTGTCTCGCTTGCACGCGTGGGTTGCATGCGATGAACTCATCGCTGACACAGAAACGTCAGAGAAACGTCAAATTGCGAATGTCAGTATACAGAGAAAAGTTTTTTACAGACCTCCAGAATTTTCACACACACCAAAGGCGCAGCGGTTCCAAAAACCCACAAGAAAAGCGTGCAAAACTTGACAATAATTTCGGAAAAATCGCGAAAAATTGCCGAAAATACACACAAAATGTGCAGTGCGTGAAAGTTAATAGTGAAAATTAGCTGCGGAAGTTCGGAAAATGTTTCTGCAGGCGTTAACGGCCAGGGCAGCAGGCTAGCCTTAACCTGATGGGCTAACAATATGTCCAAGTGTGTGTTAATTGGGCTACAATTAAATTAGGCTTATTGGGATTTATGTCGTGGCCCAGTTCGACGCAGCCAGTACAGCAATATGCCGAGACCATTTTGGGCCTGGCGTCGCCTCTGCCTGAGCCTCCTATATGTGTTCATCTACTGTGCGCCTGGTGTCAATCTGCTGCCTAGCGAAAAGATCAACTACAATGTGTGAGTGGCAATTAGGATGAAATACGAGTACTCGTCCAACGTATCATTAATGATGATCTTTTTTAAACATATATCACAGCGTACACTCCTGGGCGGACAAACTAGGCTTGGAGCTGTTTTCACTGGGCGATTTTATCACCAGGCGCAAGGAGGTGCAAGAGGTTAGTCTGAGTCGCCCTATTGATTTTTCCCACTGCCCTCCCATTGTTTGTTGTTGACGTTTGGCGGCGTCAACGGCGACTGCGACTGCGACTGAGACTGAGGCAGCGACGTCGTATTTGGGTTACAGCCTGGCTGAGTAGGCAATTATATATACAAAATGTTTGAAGCACGCGGTTCGGCTCACAACACCCCCCGACCTCAGTACATTCCCCCCTGCTGGTCAACACAGTTGTTGTCTCTTTTATGAGGTCAGTAACTGCTGATGCGTAGGACAGCTGTGCAATTTATTTTTAGTCGACGAAATTGGATTTTCTGATGAAATTGCTTTAAAGGCACCAAGCCAAAATGAGACATGAGACATATAAGTATTCAGAAATACAAGTACATATGGGAATTTATTATACCATGTATTTACACAAGTTCTCTGAACATTGGTACTACATATTTCCTTGCTAGCGTCAACTGCTGGGCAATAAAGATGAATATTTGAAGTGTCGTGGGAATTAAGAGTATTATGGGAGTTATTTCAATCATGGGTGATATATACGTCATTGGTTATGACCACATCGTCAAGCATAAATGACTTCAATCAATAATAGAACAGAAGACTGACAAAAATAGTTGATGAAAAATTAGGACAACCAATTGTCTAGTATCGTAGAAAGAATAGATCCCAGCTTAAGGACAACAAATATTTTAAATTAAAAAATATAACCCTATTGATTCATCTCTAATATGTACTTGCGGGGAATGGCTTAAATTTGTATTCTGGCTAGAATAGTTCTTTGGTCAACATGTTGCGTCAAAGTGTGCCTTTATTTCCTCCTTATTCCCCTCTAATCCCAGCATCAATGTTTTTAATAAAACCGTAATGAACATTATTTACAGAGCTTCAAGGAGGCCAAAGTGGTGACGCGTCAGGGTGGACTAATTGTCGAATCTATGGCCAAAGAAATCGAAATGATGATGGATCTCAAAGTCAGCGCCGTGCGTGTAAGTGATATTACAAATCTACTCACCAAATCTCAAAATTAACCAACATCTTCTCCGATTCTAGCGCATTATGGATACCGCTGAGAACACAGCACTGTCACACCAGAACGATAAGGCTGACAAGATGTTCTCATACTACAATGCCAAAGAGATGGCGGAGCCGGGTGAACCGACACCTCCACCTCCAACAACACCACCGGATATGGACGATCAGATCGGCGAGCCGTTGATCTATGTGCCGCCTAAGGTGTTGGTACTGGAACCAAGGCCGGAATTTCACAATACTCCGGTCAATTTCAGCGTCAGTTCGGTGCACGTGCCGGTGAATGTGTTTGATCGAGGTTTGAACAGTGCTTACAATTGAAACAACTATTTATCATTCTTCTATATGCTCTCTCTCTCTTTCTACATACATATATATCTATCTGTTTCTAACTCTCTCCACTTCTGTAATTGTAACTGTAACTGTAACTGTTGCTGTCTTTGTTAAGCACAATGCGTGTCTATGTCTATGTAAAAGCTTCAACACATGAGCACACACAATGCGTCTCTGTCTAGCTGTCTAATCATAGCTCTAAGTGTTTGTCTCGCTCGCTGTATGCTAATTAGTTTACCGTTAATAGTTAACCGTTACCGTTAACGTTTATCGTATTTTGCGCCTACTTTTTCTTTTTCAATTTCCAACCGCTTAAGTCAATGCGCGCCCTAAGCGCACGCGTGCCCAAGCAAGCAACGCATCGCCGTATTCCGCGCACACAACTGTACCTAATGGCCGATATTTAGAGATGGACGCGTGATCTTGAAATTTAAAATAATAACTACTTAGATACTTAATACTTTTGTTAGACCATGCATTCTACCAAGATCTTGCAACTGACAACAGTTCTTTGCATCAAATAGAAACGTTTCTATGTCTGTGCAAGTTGCGCGATAGACTTGCACGCGAAATTGCGCGCTAGATTAATTCGTCTTTACACTATGCAATATGAAAGTTGCATGTAGAAGCAAAAAATGCATCGTCTTAGGCTGTCGAGAACAATATTAGGCCAAAAGATCATCCCGTATAAAAAATATACTCTTATTTGATACGCGATATAAAAACCAAATTCATTATCAGTATGAACCAAATTTTAATAATGCTAACCTAATCCTTAATTGAGGTACTTTAATACTTTTCTTTTCACGCGCCCATCTCTAACAAAACCGTTTTTAAGCGCTGTTACTGCGTTGCGATTTTTTGCTGGGGACGCGTGCGTGGCGCTGTGAATGTTATTGCCGACACGCGGAATGCTTTGCCAAAAACCGTACAACACCCAACTAAGCCACGTTAACACTTGAGCAACACGCCTACGACCATGCCTACAAAGTAGTGCTGCAAAACTATCGACAGTGGCGCCACATGATAGGTTCGATAGTCGGGCACCAACGATAGTATCTGTAGTCATATAGTTTTTTCAAGGGTATTTGGTTAAATTATTTATTTGAATTACATTTGTAAAGCTTTATCTAAAATCGATACTATCGATGGTGCCACCGATAGTTTCCCAGCACTAGAACAAAGCACACACTCACATAAACACTTGCACACACCTGTGCCTGCACCGCCTTGTGCTATGTTTGAAAAATCTTACAAATCCTCAGAAAATGAAAAAAAAAAAAAGAAAAACCGAGAGACATTCATCTATGTTTTAGTTTGAATCCCCAACAAATAGAAAAACTAATCAATTTTTGTATAAAAATTCTTCCCGTTTCTTTGACATTATGAACAACCAACAACAACACAAACGAATCATCGACAACACAAAACGAATACATTCACACGAACATGAATACGAACACACCACAATACAACACACACACACACACACACACACACAGCATCGGATGTTATAAAAGCGATCCAATGGTCGGAGAATTTGGATCAAATATTTCGTGATAATTACAAAAACGATCCAAGTTTGTCGTGGCAATTTTTTGGCAGTTCGACAGGCTTTATGCGTCAATTCCCTGCATCGAAATGGAAGAAGGACGTACCGGTTGATCTATATGATTGCCGTTTACGCTCTTGGTACATGGAGGCGGCGACAAGTCCGAAGGATATTATTATCCTAATGGATGGATCTGGTTCAATGTTGGGACAGAGGCTAGATATCGCAAAGCATGTTGTCAATACAATACTCGATACATTAGGTACAAATGACTTTGTGAACATCTTCACCTTTAATAATGAAGTTAACCCAGTTGTCGGATGTTTCGAGGACACACTAATTCAAGT
The DNA here is from genome assembly GCA_037075165.1 of Hirtodrosophila histrioides. NCBI lineage: Eukaryota > Metazoa > Arthropoda > Insecta > Diptera > Drosophilidae > Hirtodrosophila > Hirtodrosophila histrioides. Next base: position 532,919 of record JBAMCL010000239.1, read on the forward strand.
ATATACAATATCATTTGCCTATAATTTCAATTATATGATTTTAAATTATAAATCTGATTTTTCTTTCCCCTACAAAAAAAAACAAACAACAACAAAATTAATCAATTAACAAACACCCAATCAATGCGGCTTCAAACACAACAATCCCACATAAACAAAATACCAAATTTGCTATGCAACTTCGAAATTCATCCAGGCAACTCTGGGCAACATACGTGAACTAAAAGAAGGGATTGAATCGTTTAAACCCAAATCGATTGCCAATTATACCGCTGCATTGACAAGAGCTTTCGAGATATTGGAAGAGACGAAGATTAATTCGCGCGGCGCGCAATGCAATCAGGCTATTATGATCATTGGTGATGGGGCACCCGAGAATAATCAAGAGGTCTTCCAGTTGCACAACTGGCGTGATCCGCCCTATAGGCCGGTGCGTGTGTTCACCTATCTGATTGGCAAAGAGGTGGCAAATTGGGATGATATACGGTGGATGGCATGCGAGAATCAGGGATATTATGTGCATCTCAGTGATACCGCTGAGGTGCGTGAAATGGTATTAAATTATATACCGGTTATGGCTAGACCCCTGGTATTGGGTAGGCATGATCATCCGGTCATATGGACGCAGGTCTATGCGGACCTTGAGGTGGGTAATAGCCTAGGACCACTTACCATACCAAAAACCTCCAACAATTTTATGCTATCTAGGATACAAAACTCTCCGACCATTTGTGGGAGATTAAACAGTGCGAGGAGCAGAAGGCCGATGTTCTGGAGTACAGGCAAGTTCATGACCGCATGTTGGAACCCAGCGAAATGCACAGACGCGAGTATCGGCGCATGAAAGAGGTAAAGTGTGTCCTAGTTTTAAAATTCTAAGTGGTGTTCAATATATATAGAAAAATACAGATAGATGATTTTCAGCACACAGCTGTATCAGAACTCATATTGTCTTATGTTTTCTATTGCAGACTTGGAACCAACCAGTAGACTCAAATGTCTACCAATTCATGACCACCGTATCAATGCCCATTTACGATCGACGCGAAAATGCGGTAAGTCAAGCCCATAAAAATGTCCGTGCTCGTGCGCGAACCAATTTATTGATCAAATGAAAATCAAAAGTTAGCACCGCCAAAATTCTTAGCAAAAAACTTATAATCGACATACCGACGTCACACCGCAGACAGCGTCGCGTTCATTATGCTCTCTCATCATCGAAACTATCGATAGCAAAAATATATATAAAAAAATAAATAAACACACAAAAAAAGAAACGAAAAACAAACAGTACCCAACCATATTTCAATCTATCTATATAAAAACTCACTATATACTACTACTATATTAATATTTTATGCGTTATATATATATAACACACAACAACTACCTACTACTACCAAAACTATACACAACTATACCACAGAATATCACCGAAGAAGTTTTAATAAATGAAGCACTCTGGGAATTGCAAACACGTGAGGTACAAACTATAATGCCAAATTCTAACAAAACTACAAAATTCAAATGAAATTTGAGTAAAAGTATTTACTGCTCTTAAGCGAAAGTTTTATATACGCCAATTAATCGCATATATCGTATTGAATTCAATATATTAACTAAATATATCTATATATATATGTATATCAATATATATAAGACTAAAGTAAACAATTTGTTATACTTTGCGCTACATAACATGCATACCTATTCCATATTTAACCGATATACTTATATAACTAACTATACCTACTCGTATATAACTCTAGCTACATGGTCTAGGACCATGATATTTTATTAGCAAATTTTTTGCCATTATAGTTGACCACGTACTCGTACTAGGTACCATCAAAATATACTCATTGACAATTCAAAATAAACAAAACAAAAAAATATATATATTTAAAAATTCAATTCAATTGGTAAAGTATTTAACGATATACTAAGTACTACGTAATTATATACGATAGCATATATAATTTTCTTTATATATTCGTAAAATATAGCTATGCCTAGTTAATCGTATATATAGAACATTTTATCTAGCATTTTGAGTAGTACAATTTAACATTTGTTGTTTTACGTAAGACAAAAACAACTATTGGGTAAAGCCGAGTGGCCATCAGCCTTACTTACATATATAAAGTACTTGTATAAACTAGTGCAATTGGTTAAATCCTCCCAATACAAATTCCAATTAATGTTAGCGTGCCGTATTCATTGATGTTTAGTAAGTACAATGAATTGAATGAACAAACTTGAAAACTTAGGCTAGTGCTGAGGCCCTATAGAGCACATTAAACAACAACAACAATGACAACAGAAAACAACAAACAACAAACAATACCAACAATTAACATACATACTCGTATTAATACCAAATACTATATACACTAGAAACCGTACAAAAATACTCTGAATGAGCAATCGATTGATTATGTTTTTATACCCTTCATAAGATCAGCCCAAAGGACGGCAATAGTTAGGCAGGCACCGTGGCTCTAACTACTTACATAACTTAGTTTAATACACCAACACCCTGTATTTAACTTGCGCTCCCTGCTGCCCCCTTAGGTGTGAACCCCCAACATATTTAAGTTGCTTTCGTTTTAGAGATTTATTTATTAAAAATTACCAATACAAATTCACAGCTCATTAATCTAACGACCGATATAAATCCGGCTGCGAAAATAAACCTTCAAGTTGTGAGTAAATTGTTTTAAATCTAAGCAACAACAACTGCAACCAAACCAAAAAAAAAAAAAAAAAAACCAAAAAAAAAAAAAGAATTCTTAACAAAATTAATATATGCAAAAAGTTTTCAAATTCAATTTTCAATTTCAATTTGTTTCGATTAACGTCTGTGCCGCATGTAATTTGTTTTTGACAAAAAAAAAAAAACAATAATATCAAATCATTTTGCTTTTATATGGAGCACCTCCTCAAGTTTTCTTTTTAAGCCACCACATCCACGCCCATTTCAAATTTCCTTGTTTATATTATTGCCTCACTGTTGATTTTAGTTTCACCTTCTTTTAAGCTACTACTGACTGTCCGGCAAGTGCTTGGTAATAAATTAATCGTATAATTGCTTAAGTTTTGTACTCGTAATTCTAGGATAAGTTCTCTGTGTATAGCTTTTGCTAATTGCTGTTAACGGGCACTCGATCAATTTCCTAGGCATCTGCAACTGCAAAATCCTTCTGACTGTCTAGTTGAACTGCAACCTAGCTGCAACTTTCACAAATCAATTCCACTCTACTAAACAAACCCCAGCCCGTTTACACTGTGTTTCCACTGGCTCAGCGTCGCTTACACTGTGTTTCCACTACTGTGCAGCACACACCACACACACACTTGCAACTATAACTGTGTGAAGGGTATAAAAACTGTGATTTAAAAAAAAAAAAAAAGAGAAAAAAATACTACAACACCAACTACATGAAACACTCATACAAACAAGCCAAACCTCCCAAAAACAGTACTTTCAAAGTGCGCAGATCACGAACATCTTGTGTAATACTTTCCAGCCCCTCCACACTTTGTAAACAGCTTTTTTCCAAATTTTTTGGTTAATTTTTCAATTTATACTCAATAAAATTGTAAATGACACTTTTCCTCCTTACTTTGCTGAAGCGACTAAATTTAAATTTGGCAACTTTTCTCATTTTACTCGTTTTTTCTTATTTAACACTGAATTATTTCGGTTTACACAGCCCACTGTACGCTCTCATACGCTCTTAGTACTACTCTGCTAGCCATGTAATTAGCCTTACGCCGACAAAAACTAATAAAACCAAATTTAAAATTAACTAAAAATTGTTTGTAATTTTAAACATCAATCAAAAACAAAACAAAACATAACAAAAAAAAAATGAATAACATTTGAAATGAACTCTCTAAACTGTATTCGTAAGTTCTTGCGTAGTAAAAACAAATGCTTCTCATATGTATTTGCATTAAACATTTCTTTACTTTTTTATTTTTGTTTCTGGTTTTTTACTTTTATTGAAATGCCATAAAGTGTAAGCCGAATCAAAATATCGTTTTGTACTAGCAATGCCATTTATCAACTTCAAATTCAATTCATTTTCAGTATTTGATTAACATGCAAACAAATAAAATTCTCTGTACTTGTCTTTGTATTTGCGCTAAAACCAAAATACATTTAAAAAATCCAACTTGTGTATATGTTCCGATCACTCACATTAAAAACATATTTGTTAAATTAACCCACAATTTTTGCTTATGAACAGACAAAAATCGCAAATATATTGGGCGTGGCTGGCACCGATGTGCCGATAAATGAAATCAAAAAGCTGCTATCGCCGTTTATGGTAAGTCTTAGAATATATATATTCGAAAGCAATCGGATCGGTAAACTAACTATAAATCATCTGCAGCTTGGCGTGAATGGCTATGCGTTTATAGTAACCAACAATGGTTATGTACTATTCCATCCAGATTTTCGTCCAATTGTAAGTAAAAGAACATATATCAAATCTGCATTATATATATTTTGCATAATTTATACAACATTTTATATTTTTGTTGAGCAGTTCCAAGGTTATATATTAAAACCAGCTTACAATAGCGTCGACATGATTGAGGTTGAGCTATTGGATGACGATCGAGCCGCCAGAGACTTTAATCCAGTGCTGATGACGGTAGGCTTCAACTGCTTAACTCACAAATCCAATTATATTGTATATAGTACTATGTGCATATATCATTTAATCATGCTTGTCTCATTTTTAGATACGCGATGCGATAATCAATCAATCGACTGGCAGCAAATGGATGTTGGTCAAGAATCATTTCGATGAAATGGTAAGCCATAAGCCCTTTTAACATTATTTTATTATTGTATACCATTTCCAAATGATCTACAGAAACGTGTGGCTCGCGTCAAGCGCCAGTATTACTGGACTGCTATCAAAAATACACCATTCACACTCGTTATCACCTATCCGGAGCGTTATGGAGTTAGTCGAATGGAACCACGCACTGAACAGGACATCCATCGCACTTATATTACGGGCAAAAATATACGCAGCTTCTTCGATGGCAAACGCTGGAAAATTCATCCCGATTGGTAAGTTTTCATCTGTCACAGTGTTACCTCTGGGATGGGGCTATTCATAACAAAACTACAATTATCACATTTCTCTCTATTTAAGGTTATTCTGCAAGCAAACCAATAAGACATTCAGAACGCCCGAAACGGAACTTTTGTATTTTGTGGACCGTATGTCTGAGCCAGGTTGGCACTGGCCATCGAGTCGAAGCGCTATGCCCCCGGAGCATGCGGCGGCCATTTTCTGTAAGTAGACCGGGAAATGATTAGAATACGAGTATTGCAACAATTTTTGTTTGAAAAACGCTTTGACATTTAAAATGACGCTGTTGCCGCTTTTCGACTAAGTTTTGCATATTGTGTTTGAAGTTCTTTTTTCTAACCTATGCTCGAAAAGAAAGAAACAAACTGCAAATTTTCGATTACGATTTTCAATAATCATGCAAATTCACAGCTAACAACTCATCAACTGGCCGCTATCCATCAATCAATGAAAAAGAAAGCTATTATTGTGAGTAACGAAAACCAAACATAGCCAAGTCAAGTCGTAACATCCAAAACCCCACCAATAAGTGCACACACCAGTAGCACCATATAAACCTTTGAGCTCTGCACTTTGCACTTGCACCTATTTCGTAAAAACATCATTTTGGCAAACTGTTTGCCACAGCAAACAAATTGGATATGCCTGATAAATGTAGTCGTAAATTTTGATTTAATCGTATTAAATATTGTACACTCTATGTGCTTACTAGAGCTGGAAAACCATTAGCGGCACTATCGATAGTATCGATGGGTATCGAACAGGCATTGATAAACCAAAAAGGGTTACCTCTGTCAAATATCATAAATTTCCCATCCAATAATTAAATTATGTTTATTAAATTCACCTCACAAATCAACCATTTTTTAATTTTTTGCGTAAAGTTCAATATAACAACGTAAAGTATTTAAAAATTTTTTTTATGTCCGAAAAAATTAAAAAAAAAAAAAGGATTCTTAAATGCCAATTCAATCTAGATTAGAAACTATGACCAAAATGACATTTCATGAGTAAATTGGTTTAGTTTTAACAAAGTTGTGGAATATCAATTTCAATTATACGTTGTTTTGTTTACAAATTTTATCGATAGTTACTTAAGTACATATTACTATCGAAACTATCGATTGACGACACTTTCGACGGTCATCCAGTTCTAAAGCTTACTCCTATATATGTTATGCCACCAGTTAGCTGCGGAATTTGCACAAAATATCAGAAAATAAGAAGTAATGCATGTGACTAAAAATACATATTTGTTTTGTACGTATAAGAGTATTTATTTTAAGGTTTTTTTTTATTTTGTACGAAGCTTAGTAATTAAATTGATCTGAACTCAGAGCACGTTTACACTGCACGAGTTGCTTGGCTGCTGCAACATAGTGTAAACGGTGTATAATTATATTAAGGCCATGGTGTGAACGCTGCTTAAATGTTTTCAGACCGGTGAAAACGCTGCTGAAAAGTGCTGCCTTCATATGCACACGTGCATATAAATATTTTAATACTCAAATACCTTTATATTACAGGTGATCGCCAGCTAATGCAATCACTCGTCTTTGATGCGCGTGTTACCAAATGGTTCTCCAACAATACAAGTTTCAACGCAAGAGATAAGGACGAAAAGAGGTAAGTGCTACGCAAAATGGGGACTGTTTTGGGACCTCCTGTAAGGGGGGACTCCCAAAAAGCAGTGCTAGACTTGACTTGTTTCACACATCAAGTACAGTCAACGCCATGCCAGCGTATAACTCAAATCCCAACCAGAGGCAGCACATATTAACCATTATAATTTATGTGTACGCCTTTCTTTTTCTCACTTTTATTTGCATTTTATGCGATTTTTGTGTATTGTTGTTGTTTGTCTATTTCATAATGAATTTTTGCACCCACAAATGAATACTGCAAACTCTTGAACTCTTGAACTCTTAAACCACATAACATAATGCCTTTTCATAATGTCTAAATCGTAATACAATACAAATACCCTCTCTAGCGTAAGCGCATCAAGCCCAATAGCCGTACTAATGGGTTTGTTGCCAAGGTAAACAGATAACTCGTCTAAACTACTTATGTTCGACTTACGTATATCACATATGTATTCGGATTCTAAACTATATTCAATCGTACCATCTCTAATATATCAACTTCTGTTCCAACAGACACGAATTCAAGCAGCGCTTTGGCATCACCATCGCCTTTCTGGCCACACACAGTGGTCTGACCCGCTGGCATGAGTTCCACTCGAATATGGCGGAGCAACCGGGTGTGGGGTATGTCCAAAATACGCCAAGTCTAAACCGAAATACAACTCTTATTATTTTAGTGAAAGCTTTAGTCACAATAATAAGCGCGCTATAGATGAGACCTGGTACAAGCGCGCTGTGGACCAATATTTTGTGCACAAGGAGAGTTTTGTGTACTCTGTGCCCTTTGATGCAGGCGGTAAGTCTAGCAACCTTATCATTGGAACTATATACAGTCTAATCTTTTCTATAATTTCTAGAAACCGGCTCGGAAATCATCGTAACTGCCAGTAATGCCATATTTCATAATGAGAGCTCCAAATCGGCGCCTGCAGCCGTTGTCGGTTTTCAATTTCAACACTCGGCCTTCTACAAGCTTTTTCACAATATCACCGGCAATGTACGTGCTCTGATACCTTTAATAATAATTTGTTTATAATTAAGCACTCTTTACAAATTTGGAATAGGCGTGTGCCGTAGATGATAAGGACTGCTACATACTAGATAACAATGGTTTTGTGATCATCTCGACTCGCATTCACGAAACTGGAAGATTTTTTGGTGAGGTCAATGGCGCAATAATGAAGCGCCTCGTGGAGGAGAAGGTGTACAAACGAGTCGTTGTCTACGACTATCAGGCAGTGTGTTTTGAGTCGAAAACAGAAGTCAATGCATCCAATACGCTTTTATCTGTAAGTATACAATAATATAGAGCTGGGAAACCTTTGAGAATGCCGCCACTCGATAATATCGATAATGATAGTCTAATGTATCGATAGTATCGACGAAATTCTACAGCTCTACAATAGAAGTATACTCAACTGTATTTTGCATTCTTTCATGATCTTTGACAGCCGATTTTTCATCTGCTGCGTGTAACCAAATGGCTGCTGCATACAGTGCTGTGGTATATTGTACAACTAATGAGACTGGCGCCCGGCGTAACGGCCCATTATGGGGACGTGTATATGGATATGAACGGCACAGAGCCGGAGCCGGAGCCAGACGATCAGGGCCAGTCGAAGAGCCCCGACTGGCTAAAATATCTGACGCTGCACCGCACACGCCTCAAATCGTGCGACATGCAACGCGAGTTGTACACACTGTACAATGAGAAGGACAACGTTGTCTACAATATGACAGCGCATGCATGCGAGCGGCCATTTGTGGTATTGCCTATACCGAACAGTAATCTCATACTCCTGGTCATCGATCAGCTGTGTCCGCGAGATGTAGCCCTGGTCCTGACTGTGAATCCCAAGCCAGTCAACTATCTGATGGCGCCCAATGAGACCTTCTCCTGCTACAAGCACGCACGCGAATTTAATCGTGTGCGTCCCCAGAGCTGCATCAGTCGACATGCGAACGTAAGTTGCTCTCCAATGTTCATTTGCTCTCTTTTGCTAACTGCACGCTCTCTTTCGTATCTTATGCAGGAGAGCAGCATCAAGTTGTGCGGCAAAGGTTGCGCGATCTATGCGAATCTCACGCTGCTGCTGCTGAGTCATGTGCTGAGTCGAATGCTTTAACACCGGTCGCAATATTTTTAGCTAATAGGCAATATATTGATAATGTTTTTTGTATTATACGGTAGTTAAAGGGGAGTAACAATTTTTTACTATACTCGTAAACGCTTGAGCGCTGTTCATTTTTTCCACAAAAAATTTTTCAAATTAGTTGTAAGGTGGGATAGCTACAATATTTGTTTCAAGGCGTGTGTTAAGTTTTATGTTAACTATGAAATGTAACAGTGTGTGCTGCCTATGATGAACGGGGTGCTGTGCTTTATTGTAGACCTTCCAATAGACGAAAAACAAAAAAAAAACAAAATATGTATGTATGTATTAATTATGCTAATCAACTACAAATTCCAACAACGGCCTTAAACAACTCGCAAAAAAACTAATCCAAGACATTTTTTGCAATTGCCGCTCGCTGTTAAATAGGCAACGAATGCGCACACTGTTCATACCGACTACTGCCCATGTTAAGTGTGTGTGTGTGTGTGTGTGTGTGTATGTATGTATGTGAGTGTAAATGAGAGTGTATGGATCAGTGAGTGTGAGTTGAGTGTGTTCAAACCTAATTTAAGATGGCCACATTTGTAATTAACACTTAGCTAAATATTATGTTAATGAACGGAACAAATTACCTATCGATAAAGCAAATTAATGAACCATTTAATTATACGAGTAAATACATACGCCAGGTACATGCAATACATACATTTAAGTAGCTTTTGTATATTTGCTTAGCTTAGCCCAAAACAACAACTAATAACAAACTAAAGTAAAGCAAAAACCAATGGCCATTAAGAGTTCGGCTGAAAGAAACATTAAATACTTTTATAAACATTCGTTATAACTAATTAGCATAAAAACCACTTAGAATATGAACAAAATCGTAAGGGAACCTAATTCATTGTTTTTATATAAAGCATATATATACAGAAAGTAATATAATAATAACCATAATACTGATTGATACCTAGCATAACCCACAAGTACCTATTATAACAACTTTTTATTACATTACTACTACTTGATACGAGCTACGAGCCACAGAACTGAGCAGAAGCAGCAGCATCTAGTAAATTTAGATTAAATTTAAAATAAAAATAATAAAAAAAGAAAGAAAAACAAAAACAAATTAAACTAAAGAAATACTAAATTTAAATTTAACATTGACTAGTTGAAATTTACCAAATAATGTGCAAAATCATAAGCAAAATTTTAAACATTTAGGCAAAACTCATATTCAAACTCTACGCTACTAAATAAACACACTCAATCCAATTTCACTCCCAACTCCGATAAGAAGCTTTAAGTCCCAAAGCCCAAGTCCCTCCTATTTTAGTATTATCCGTGTACCTATCCTTGTGCCATTCAACAGCCTTGAATTTGTTATTTACTATTTACGACTAACATATTTTCTCTGTTATTTATTTGAATTCATTAAAACCTTTAAAAAAACATTTGCCCATTCCACAGGTAAATTAAGTAATTTTTACTTCGCAAAGTATAAAAGAAACAACAAAAAGAGATATTATACATTATAATATCAAGATCTCTTTAAAGAACATTAATAATCAAGTCTGTTCTCAATTCTACCATTCAAATGGAACCAGTTTTGTGCCGTTTACTTTTTAAACGGATTCGGAGTCGGAATAGGGAACAGCACTGAATAAAATAACTCCTTGAAACACTTACTAATTACTGCAGATTGTATTAAAATTAATTTAAAAGCAACAACACTAAATACATACATAATTATTAAGCATATACATATTAATATTGAATAAAAATGAAAACAAATTTGTCGAAAGTGCTAAAAGAAGAAAACTATAATAAAATTGTTTTATTTCCATAAATTAAGAGAGGCAAAACCCTTTCCCGATGAGTATACTGAATTGCAATTAGTAATACGGGCTTCACAGAATTAAACCGCACAACCAGATTAGGAGCTTATCTAAGGACTCGGTCACTTGAACTAGTTCATTCCATCGGTAATGCCTCTACTATATAAGAGCCACAGAAACTTCATTCTAGCGCAGTTTTTATTGTAATCTGAAGTGAAGAACATTGTTTTCAAGTGTTATATATTTATAAGTATAATAAAAGCGAATAATGCCAATCGCTGGGCATTTAGTCATTGTGACTGTGCTCCTTTATGGTAAGTTGCCATATAAACCGCCAATGCGGTTCCAACCATTTCTACACTTAACCACAAAAATTACCAATAATTTATAAATTTAATTCAGTTTTACAAATTCCTGCATATTTAATACTACGAATAGAACTTATTTTCAATTTCTTTATTTCCTGGAAATATTTAAAAATATAAATGTATGTTAATCTCATTAACTTCTTTCATATCATATAAGTATACACATATTTCCACGAACCTCTATTCAATTTAATTTAATATTCAATGAATTTAGTTTGAAATTTAATTTTAAGCTTATATCATTTACTGAATTAACTTAAATTTATTATAATTCTTATTTCTATACGCTTTTGATACTCTAGGAGCTCTCGTGTCCTCGTCGCCTTTCGGGGTTGAGCTGGATGAGAGCAAATGCCGTTGGAACACCACGAACCAGTGCGATAATCTGAGGTAAAATACAAAAGCTTTAAAACTCTTTTGAGTGGGTGTTAGATGGATTAGATTGATTAGATTAGATGTCGCTAGATTGATATACTCTTAAATTGTACTGCAATTTTGTTCAGTGTAGAAAATTAGTATTGAAGGCGAATTCTTAGCACTTTTCGAATTTTATCACTCTTAGTAAAGTTTATATCAAAGTTTCCCAACAGTGGCTAGTGTGGTAAGCAATTAAATATGCAGCTTTACCCGCATATATTGAAAAGATTATTTACGTTCATACACTCATTTTAATAAGTCATTCGTGATAAGGATTGATTCAGCACTTTTGCATTTTTGTAAAGTTTTTATTCAAATTACCCCCATATGACACTCGACGAAACCATTCTATACAAGTCTGGATTAATGAAAAAGCTCTAACGTGCGAATTTTTATTTCCTGTTTTTCCAAACCAAATGGAGAGCTTAAGTTCAAGCCGTCACCTTTATTTCTTTTTAAGAATGTGCTAAAATCTGAATTATTTTGTTAACTTTATTATTAAGATAAGTAAGACAAAGCAATTACTTAACTATTTTGTTCAATAAATTCCATTCTGTCAATAAATTCCATTAATCCTTTATTTTCCGATTTGCAGCAATGCCAAAGACTGCAAGGCCACAGGCCATTGCATCCAGACCGTCTGGGAGAAACGTCCTGTGCCTCTGGACAACCATCCCATCTGTAGGATATGTAAGGACATGATCAGTCAAGCACGCAGCAAGGTATACTACATTGACGAAGGGGAGCTGCTGGAGATGTTCAAAGATTCTTGCAAGCAGATACCCATGAAATCGATTCAAAATGAATGCCGAACAAGGACAACTAACTCCTTCCCAGAGCTGATTGAAGTGTTATCCTCGCAAATGAGCGATGAAGTAAGTAAAAAATTAATTTTAATTTACAAATACACATATATAAAAGGGGCTTTAATTTGAATCTATTTTACAGCAAATTTGCACAGTGATGGGATTATGCAACAGTGCCAGAGTCAATGAATTGCTAATGCAGAGCTATCAGATGGCGCTGGACGGCACCCTAAAAGAGGACGATGTGCATCCTGAGCTCCAAGAGCAAAAGAGTAGGCGGAGCAGAAGCGTTAGTCAGCCTGATCAGTTGTCCTGCAGCACCTGTAATCTGCTTGAGCTGGTATGGAAGAAAAAGTTTGAGTCGACCAGCCGCGATCAAATGATTGAACAGCTGCTGGATGCGTGCTACAGCCTTGAGATGTTGTCGGAGACCTGTGCCAATGTCGTGATAAGCTACTTTGATGACATCTATGAGATCGTGAATCAGGAGTTCCAATCGAATGGCATTTGCAGACTTGCTGGCATCTGCGCCGACAATACCAATGCCCCAGAGTCGATGATACCTTTGAACAAAGGCGATGAATTTTACTGTAAACAATGTAAGGAGCTGGTAAAGCATTTGCATGAAACTTTGAAACACACTACAGAAGCCAAGTTCAAGACAAAGTTGGAAGGATATTGCACGCTAGCGGGCAGATTCAAAAACCAATGCATTCTACTTTTGGATCAGTATTCCCATGAGATCTACAAAATGGTATTGAGTGACCTAAATGAGGACACTGTCTGCTTTTACGTCGGTCTCTGCCCCAAGAAAAAAATGGAACTGGACGTGGACATAAAGAGCCTTAATTTAATTGACTCTAGTCAAGAACTTCAATTATCTATTGAATCCAGCGATATGCCGCAGGGGCCTCAATGTTTTTTGTGCAAAAAGGCCTTCAAGATGGCTAATAAGCTGGCAAATAAACACACATCTAACGATCAAATCAAGAATGCTTTGAATAAGGCTTGCGACCAGCTGGGAAAAGTTGCACACACATGCCATGATGTGGTTAACAAGCATGGAGATAGGATCATAAGATTTGCCAGAAACCCTAAAATATTATGTATATTGCTTGGCATGTGCTTTCCCTTTGGAGAGGTGGATCTAGAATACCAAATTGGTTACTCAATTGATCTAGAAAACTCTCTTGAAATCTCAGCATATGATGCCAACCTCAGCGAGGAGCTACAGTTGTCGACTGATATTGTCACCAAGGATTCGCCGGATTGCAAACTCTGCAAAACGATTATCAAGACTTTGCAGACGATGGTAAAGAACAATGAAGATATTAACCAGGCCTTAAATCGATTGTGTCATGTTTTGAAGAAACAAAGCCTGAAGAATAAGTGCCAGATAATGATTAACAAGCACATCGAACTGATTGGCGATCTAGTAAAACAGAATGTGGCTTACCAGGAAATATGCAGATCGATAAACATGTGCCTTTTATTGGATCAGGAGAATTGTGAGGTCCACATCACAAAGTCAAACGACTTAACTCTATTATTCTTTGTGTTCGTTATTTATTTGCAGATGAAATAAATGAGTCGCTGCCTGAGGAACAGGATAATGAGCTAGTATCTGTGGACATAAACTCGCCCCAATGTGCTCTCTGCAAAAAAGCAGTTAAGATATTTAAGAGCAAGGTACATAACCTTAATAATAGGGATGAAGTCAAAAATGCTTTGAGTCACATTTGCGGCAAGATGAGAAAGCTCAAACATATATGCGAAAAATTAGTAAATAAGCATGGCGACAAACTTGTCGATCTCATGATGAAGCATATGGATCCCAAGATGATATGCAAGACGATTGGCATGTGCCACGCCTCCACTTCACGAGAGGATTGTGAGTATAAAATAAATCACCCTACATACCTATTCATAACAGTCCATGTACTTCATATATATCTTTAGTTGAAATCGATGAAACTATGCCCAACGAACTGGTCGATCAGTTGGAAAGTACGGAATTGGTTGCCCCAGAATTTGGCCCTGTCTGCGTTGTTTGCGAACTAGTCGTGGGCCACTTTAAGACAATTGTGAATACGAAAGCCAAGCGGGATCACATTGTGCATAAAATACAGCACACCTGTGATCATCTAATCATTCCTAATATCCGAGCACCATGTCGCGCAATGGCAAGCAACTTTGGCTCCTATATCTTAGAGTTGCTAAGCAGAGTGACGCCACAACAGATGTGCCGTTTGCTGCCTGTGTGCACCAGTCTGGAAGAAACCGATGATATTGTCGAGGAAATGCAACTACATTATAATCTCACCACGCAACAGGTTACTGAAAGCTCGTCGAATTGTGCCCTCTGCAAGACAGCCATGAATGCTCTACAGGAAATGGTAAAGAACCATAAAAATAAGGATGAAATCAAGAGCGCATTGGGTCAAGTTTGCCATAAGCTGGGAAAGTTCAGTCATAAGTGCGAGGATATGATAAATAAGCATGGCGATATGATTGTCAATCTCATGATGAAGCTTGTACCGCCCGAACTGCTTTGCAAGATGATTGGCATGTGCACCGCCTGCACTCCACAAGACGATAGTGAGTATCAAGTAGTAAACCCTAAACCCCTTTTCATACCGCTTACTAATATTATTCTCCAATATGCTAGTTGAAATTAATGATCAGCAGTCATGTTTTATATGTGAGTTGATAGTGGGCGGGTTTTTGAAGGCGCTGAACTCCAAAGACAAGCGTCTCCATATGTTACATGACCTCTCTCTCGCCTGCAATCATCTGCCTTCCCCGGTTCGCACTCCGTGCCACATGATTATGAACGGGTTTGGCCCCCCAATCTTAGAGCTAATGAGTAAGTGGTCGGCTGTAAAGGTGTGCCACACTGTTAAGCTATGCTAACGCTGGCGCTGATGATACTGGTCATAACAAGGATATTTTAAAGGAATCTGACAACATTTTAAGTAAGTTCAAATATTGCTGTATAAACGAATAATCTTAATAAATTTACCTTTTCAGTATTCGATTACAGATGTATCCTTGTTTCCTTATACATGCTTGCAATGTTACCTCATATATCAGTCTTATAGTATTTATATTAATTATTATATTTACCGTCAATATGCCTTATGTACATTAATTTGCATATTTATACTAGCTTATCCGACTTAAATAAACTATAATCAACCAACTTCTACTCATAAAAGCTGATTTCTTTTAAATATAAGGGCCTGCCACTTATGCGTCTCTTACTTTTGATGTACATACTTTGTGGAAGTTAATGATTGTATAAGAAAAAGTGGCAATGGTGGTGCAATCCAATAACAGGAATGCACAGGACTCAAAATAAGAGGCCCTGCTGTGAAACTTAATCGCTTGAGCTTGCTTTAAGCCCAAGAGATTGTAACGAATAAAATAAAGAGTTGGTCATTTAAATTTTCGTTACGCTTAACAATTTATTTTAACATTATTATTATTTTATACAACTTTTTCGTATTACAAAAAATGCCTTAATTCAATAATTAAACGCTAATTTAGCTAGATGATTTACGGTTCGAACTTTTTAGCTTTTCAACTACCATTTAAAATATGTATCAATTGTGATAATTTTATGAAATTATGGTTTCTCATGTTGATATTAGGTTGCGTTCATTTCTTTTTAAAAATGGTGTAAAGTATATATAATCGTATATATATATATATAATCGTGTATATATATATATATATATATATATATATATATATATATATATATACTCGTATATATATGTGAAATTTCTTGTATATATCAGTGACTTCTACTAGTTAATTGTGTAGTGTATATGTATATGCTGCATGCATTGGTATAAACAAAACTTTAAACGTATTTTACAGTACAAATGTGTAAAAAGATAATAATTATATATATATAATAAACCGCAAGTCTCTCTTGAATCTCAATTCACAAAATAAACGTCAAAAATGAACGATTAGTATTATGCATATACATACATATGACAAAATCATAAAATGTAAGTTTCTGATACCCGAAAACAACATATTAACAAGCTTTTTTAAAAAGCCTGCTGCTTCCGCCGTTGCTGCTGGCTCAGTAGTCAATGCCGCTTCCATTCTGTTGCATGCGCACGGAGCGTCGTCTCGTTAGAATCCGTGCCGGG
Organism: Hirtodrosophila histrioides; assembly: GCA_037075165.1. Classification (NCBI taxonomy): domain Eukaryota; kingdom Metazoa; phylum Arthropoda; class Insecta; order Diptera; family Drosophilidae; genus Hirtodrosophila; species Hirtodrosophila histrioides. The sequence continues at coordinate 549,400 of JBAMCL010000239.1, forward strand.
GCCGTTGGTGTGGCATCGGTAGAGGCCTCCGCAACAAGTGGCGCTGCTTGATCCAGAATATTTGCTGTAGCTATAGCTGTCGTTGATTCCTCACTGGCCATACCGGCAACCGCATTGTCCAGCACCAAAGCCGGCGCTGTCATTAAACCCAGATTTGGCTCCTCCTCCAGCTGAGAGGCGCGGCGTGTGGCTATGCCACGAAGTTTAGACTTTTTGGGCGGCAGAATCCGTGGCGCGCTGACCTCACGCATCATTATAGGCACTGCCGGTGTCTCCTGTACGCATGTCGTTGCGACGCTCTCCTCTTCGTAATTGCGCTTTCGCGCTAATCTTGCAGCGGCGCCATTTTTGCTGGCATTGCTATTGCTGCTGCCTTCGTCCGGCAATATTAGCTCAGGGGCTACAGTCTGTTGATCGTTGTTATTGCCGTTGTAGTAATCAGCACTGATTGTTGCTGTAACTGCTGTTGCAGTTGCCGCTGCTATTGCTGTTGTTGTTGGTGTTGGTGTTGTTGTTATTGTCTCCAGGCAAACATTCTCATCAATGGTTTCCAGTTTGTTGCTGCTGGTGTTCGGGTGCTGGAACTGGTTACTGTTGTTGGTATTGGTATTGCTATTGATATTAATGCTTTGGCCATTTGTTGCCACCGTCGCTGTCGTTGCTGAATTGTCGTTGGTTTCTTTTAGACTGGATCCGCTGCTGGTCTGTTTGAGCTGTGCATTTTCCTTTTCAAGCGACTGTATGCGATCGCGCGTTGTTTTTAATTCCTGTTGCAAAAATAATATAGTGCTTTGCATGCCCTCCACATCCTCATCCAGTTCCTGCAGAAAGTCATCTAGCTCTGTAGAAAAAGAAAAAGAGAGAAAGTTGAGATCCAAACGTTTTTCAGCATATATCGATAATTATCAGATATGCATACCCGATTGCGATTTCTTGACTTCCTCGCTAAAGCTCTTTTGCATGGCCAATTCAGTCTCCAGCTTTGCCAGCCGTCCATTGGATGTCATTTTACCCAACTCCTCGTTCTCCTGATACAACAATCGGCACTTGGCCATCAGGCGTTTGCCGGTGTTCGAGTCGGGCGTAAACTTCCACGCGGAAAGCTCATTTTGTGTCTCCTCCAGCTTAGCCTTAGTGGCCTTAAGCTCCTTCTTGAGACGCTCGAACAGCAAATTGACCGCCGGATCGAGCAGAGCGGTGCGCAAGGCCAGTGCAGTAGGCGCCTGCTGTGCCTTGTACTCAGCAATTTGGCTCTGTTAGCAATAAAAAATAAACAAATTATTCTCTGCAACGTTTCCGATAGTGCAAACTATCGTTAAAGTGAAAAATGAATGGTATTTTATACCATATAATATTGATTAAGATATTGTAGATACACGATATCGAAACTTACCACATAATCCTGAAATTCTTGCTCCTTGTTGGCCAGACGTCGCATGAGAATCTTCTCTCGTCGCTGTGCATCGGCGCATTGCATGCCCAGACGCGTTTGCTCCAACTTGAGGTTCTCGATTTCATCTAAAGGGGGCGCGCGCGCGTGGCAAGGGGAATAAATTAGAACAAACAAAACAGAGACAGTGTTAGTAAACGCCGCCGCACAGAGGAGTCAGGGCTAGAGCAACAATCGATCGAGAAGAGTAAAAAGCAGCAAACAGCAAACGCAACGGCCACGGGTGGGGAAAAAAATCAGCATCAGCTGTTTTCGCCCGTACAAATTTACAAGTTCTTAAAGGGCAAATAAGTTGCACAACTTTAGTGTGATTGGATACATATTGTTTTTGAATTTAATTTGTTTTTGTTTTTTTTTTGTTTTTTTTTTTTAAGTGAACTTAATACGAAATCATACCAATGCGTTGCAATCATTCGTGTAAGTTCGTGACATTTTTGAGCGTTGTTGTTGTTGCGCTCTCTCTCTCAGTTGTTGCTGTTGTTGGTGGTGCTGTTGCTGCTGCTACTGCCGAAGTGTTGCCTTTTGGGCTATACTCGATGCCGGTTTTGTTGTTGTCACGAACGTTGCACTTGCACACGTTAATTCTTGCACTGATCTTGGCTTGCTTCTTTCTCTTGCTTCGACAATTACTCAACACTGGCTTGCACTTTTTGATTGCTTGCTTTATTTGCATTCGCATATTTTGCATTTGCATTTGCTTTTGCTTTTTGCTTTTTGCTTGCTTTATGGCAGACACTGTGGAAACAACAAATGGTTGAAGATTTTTGTTGCAAAACTGAAAAATATTTAGAAAAACACTTTGAAAAAACTCGACGCGCGCACTTTGCTTTCATAAGCTCATACAACCATCATCAAACATTATTTTTGGCATTTTCGAACACTCTTTTTCTCTTGTAAGCTCTCATATAAGCTCTCATAACCAAAGTTCAACGACTTTCATATCATTTTTTTTATTTTGCTGTGCAAACACACTAATTATTATTATATGTAGGTAATTATTTTCTCTCCCGTATATACGATTTGCTATTTAGCTTGGTAATTACGTTTTATTTTTTTTATTTATTATTTTTATTTGATTTTTGTTATTTCTTCGTGTGCAAACAAACCACGTTTTTGGGAATATGCGTGTGTGTGGGTGTAATTTTGAATGTTTATTTTGGCAACGAGAGTGGGTTAGAAGTACAAATGAAAACCAATTCAATATTTATATAACATACAGCTTATTCTGTACCCTCTCTATGGGTAAAAAGGGGATATTGGATTTGTGCAAATGTCCGTCTGTATGTCTGTCTGTCTGTATGAACGCGTCGATCTCAGCAACTATAAGAGCTAGAGACACCAAATTTGGAATGTAGGTTCCTGTATACCATACGCAGATCAAGTTTGTTTCCGATCTCAGATATCTCCCCCCGTTCCCCCGCAATTCGATAAAAACGTTATACGATCTACTGTCCAAATTTCAAGTTGATCGGATAATAAACACGAAAGTTATTCAACAAACATGAATTAGTACTGCAGCGAGGGGGGAAAAAGCAGTACAGCCACCACTTAAAGTGTCTCGCATGCACTGTCGCTTGTGTGAGTGCGTCATTGTGTTTGTGAAAGTGTACGAAGATGCGATCGGAAATTTTCGACCTGGGTACAGGGAGTTTTGTAGTCGGGTATTTAGTTATATGCTTCCAAAGCTTGTTGACAAAGTACAGTACAGTTGTCACTTTACAGGCGGAACTATTCCATATCTTTTTTGTGATTTTCATGGCAACAATTGTTGGTAACCCCATAGGTTAGATGTTGCCTCAAGAATGTATGTAATTCATTGCAACTTTGGAAGGAATACTTTCGGCTATAATGGACGTGAATAAACGCAATCGAGTTCGATTACATGATCAAGTCCAGGACAAATTGTCGTGAACATGGGAAACGGAACTTACAGAAAATATAGGAATGTGCATGTAGAAGTTTTATATCGTTTTTTTGTAATCTCACATATGTTTTATTTATGTTTTTAATAACATTTTATATAAATTGCATTTAAACCTATTAGTATACATGATCAGATTATTTGACCATACTTTATGCTCCCTATGGTGACAATATTTCTCAAGGGTTACAATATCTACTGTTAATGAAATCAAATTTGGCCCGATTGTTTCGCCAGCCCTGGCATAACCGTTAAATGGCAGTAGCCAGAAAAAAGCGCAAAAAATCAATTATGAATTTCTCATTAAAGTAACGGTATGTATAATTTGATTATCTTATCGCTGCTGGTAATAATCAAATAAAATCACAATTACACACACATACATGCAAACAGACAGAGACACACTGATATTTGCTGCAAACTATAATTATTTATTTTTCGGCAATTTGTATTGAATTTTGAGTTCATTTTGTGCTATGATTACTATATACTAAATTCAACACTGACAAAGTTCTTTGCTTATATAAAATATTGATTAATAACACAAAAACAGAAGAGAAGCTTTATTTGCATTTTATGCAATATTATGATCTATTATTGATATATTATTATTATTATACTTTGTTATGCACTCGCTAATTAAGCATTTTGTAATCATTTATATATATATTTTTATATTATTTATTTTGTTATAATTTTGGGGCTTTTGTTTTGTTGCCTTGTTGCGTGGCCTATAATAGAAAGAAACGAGTAAACAGTGTTTGGCGTAACAAAAGAGAATGTGGGTGGGTATACAGAAAAGAAAGAGCGATAAATGTATAGAGAGACAGGGAGAGAGAGAGCGCGCGCGCAGGGGCTGAATGATACGAATGCGGGCACGTAGTCAAACGGCAACATGAGCAACGTTGGCAACGAAAGTGGCAAAATACGCAAACTGTACACACGGCAGAAAAAACTCTTCGAGACGACGATGAAGACGCAAACGCAAACGCAGACACAGACGGAGACGGAGGCGAAGTGGAGAAATTGTAATAATGCCAATAACAACATTTAGCATATTTGTTTACACTTGATTATACACTGTTATAATGTTCAACTAAATTTGTTATACATTTTATTCATTTATATACCAGTAAATGATATTCTTTTATTAATACACTGTTATACTTTTTAAGTAATTTGTTATATTATTATATTATAATACACTGTTATACTGTTCAACTAATATCATATAAACTTTTTATATAATTTATGTATTATTATTTCATATTTTACTAGCATGACTTGCATTATAACTGTTCTTTGCACAACACTTTCCAACACTTATATTTTATTAAATTTCTTTTTTTTATATATATAAATATATATTTTTTATATTTATCTTTATTTAGTTCAATTTACACACACATTTTGATTATGCACTTCGATATAATATCTAATTTTATATATTTTTGTAAGCTGCGTTGGAAAAAAATTACTTAAAAACTAAACAAAACGCCCAAAACGCTGGAAAGTCTCAAAGAGTGTTCGCTTCAATTAAAGTTCGATTTTTGTAATAAACCCAAAAACAAGGCACACGTGGAGTTCTTTATAGTGTTTTTCATAATCGCATTTTGCACAAAAACTCAAATGTTGACTGTAAAACCCTGAAGAAATTACTATAAAATTCATAATATATGTTTACGTTGCGCGAAATAACCAATTTAATCATTTAGAATTAGTTTGTTTTTAAACGAAATGTTTTTAAGGCATCTTTGATTCAAAAAGTAATTTAATTAATCACTTGGGATATTCACGATAAGATAACTTGAAGACTTGGTGATTTAGTAAGCGCACTTTGATCATAATTGTTAAATGCTTAATTTTAGAATAAAATGTTAATCATTTTAAGCAAATTAAGTTCATCAATAATCGTAAATTGTTATATTCCTTTACAGAACTTGAACTTGAATAAAAAGTGCAATGTGACCGAATTTCTTTTAAATTTTGGGGGAAAAAAACTCATCAAGTCAGCAATTTTATCTGATATTGTGAATAACCCGATCATAAAGGAATAAAAACTTGAAACACATTAGGTATTTCACGCACCCTTAACACATATTATAGAAAAAGTAAAAAAAAACTAAGAGAATAATACAATTTACACAAATGAACACTGATTTTTTAGTTGTTGTGTTGGTTTGTTTACATAGATATATATAAATATATATATTATATTATATAGTATGCGTATACAATATGTTTACAATTGGTTTTGCGTGTTTTCATAAATAATAATTTAATACCTTCGAGCAAACGTCGCTGTTCGGCTGCGGCGACAGCTTCGGCAACAGCGGCATCTTGTTGTTGTTGTTGCTGCTGCTGTTGTTGTTGCTGTTGTTGTGTTTGCTGTTCTTGTTGTTGTTGCTGCTGCTGCTGATGGTGTCGTTGTTGTTGTTGTTGCTGCTGCTGCTGTTGTTGTTGCTCCTGTGTTTGTTGTGCTTGCGTTGATGTCGAATGATGATGATGATGATGGTGATGATGATGATGCGACGACGGCAGCTCCTCAGAGCCAGAGGGTGTTGGCGATGCTGGACCAGATGGGCCAGCACCAACACCCCCCACACCCACGCTACCCACAACACCTCCAGCAACACCACCAGCCACGCCGACGCCGCCGACACTGCTACTGCTACTGCTGTTGCTAATCATGTGCAAATTTTGTTCATATTTTGTTGGCATTTTGTCGTAACTGTTCATCAAGGGTCTCTGATCGTCCATAGTCATTGCAGCGACACTCATAACTCAATACAACGCTAACTAATTTAATAGGTCCTTTGCTTGCCTCGATTTTTCATATGGGGAAAAAACTCACAAAACTCGCTTCTCACACTGCCAGCGGAGCACCTTTTCTTCTTCTCTCACTCTTTCTCTTACTCGCACACACACACACGCACGCTGTATGTGTATATAGGCCTGCCTGCCTGCTCACCAATACCAATGCAAAACTATGCTGTAGACGACGCGAGGCAAGCGAAAATTTTTATATCTTTTCGTTGCTACTTTTCAATTGCAAATATTGCGTACTTATTGCGTATTTTCAGCGTTGTATTAATGATTACTTGCTGTATTGTTCATTTAATTTCACTTTTTCAACATTTTTATATGGTTATATGCACTTTAATTATGTTTATTTAATAATATTTCGTGGAACCGATTGTATTGCTGGTTAGCTGAAAACGTATGTATAACGTTGCCGGATCGTGAAACAGCCAAATTCAATATGGTGGACCGATAACAGCGATATAAGACCAAGCTAGTATGGTCACCCCAAACCAAGAACGGTCACATTTTGGCTGCACTTTTTGTTTACATTTTTTCAAGAAGAAGACCTTTTGCAATCAGCCCTGGTTTAGTTTGCAAATTACATAAAAGGCTGCGGACAAAAACAAAATGTTGCGACAAGTTGCTGGACCCACATTTGCCAAGTTGCTACGTGCCACAAGCAGCACAGCAAATGCGTCGACAACCAACGGCGCATTCGGCGGCGCGCTGAGCACGGTGCTAACACGCCAGCAGCAGACTTTGCCTGCGGTCGACTCCAGCAACACCCTACCCAAGAAAGGATACTCCCCCTTCGGCACCAAGCAATCCAGCATGGCCGAGTGGTCGCTGGCGAGATTGGATGATCTGCTTAATTGGGGTCGCAAGGGCTCCATTTGGCCGCTGACATTCGGTCTGGCCTGTTGTGCCGTCGAAATGATGCACATTGCAGCCCCACGGTATGATAGCCATAATTTGTACTGAAATATAAGGATATATCTATTGTTATACCTTGCAGATATGATATGGATCGGTATGGTGTTGTGTTCCGCGCCTCACCACGTCAAGCCGATGTTATTATCGTGGCTGGCACGCTGACCAATAAAATGGCACCTGCCCTGCGTAAGGTGTACGATCAAATGCCGGAACCCCGCTGGGTCATCTCTATGGGCAGCTGCGCCAACGGCGGCGGCTATTACCACTATTCGTATTCAGTTGTGCGTGGATGCGATCGTATAATCCCCGTCGATATCTACGTGCCTGGTTGCCCGCCCACGGCTGAGGCGCTCATGTACGGCGTATTGCAGCTGCAAAAGAAGGTTAAGCGTATGAAGACCCTGCAGATGTGGTACAGGAAGTAAGGAGATAGTCTGTCGATTATGAATAGAAAGCGAAAAGTGTTAAATAAATCTTATATGCAATTGTAGCCACTAGCAACCACAATTCGTTTAAATTTGTCGTCTATTCAGTTCTATTAATAAGCTGCATTCGAATACAAATATCTCACAGATACTTATCTACCATATTTTTATAGGGCAGCACGAAATAAATACAATCTAAAAACAATATAATTCCTAGAATTTCTATCCTTGCTCCCTAACTTACACTAAACAAACTCAATTGTTGTCCGATCAATCCTATGGCAGCTATGTTATATAGAGATAAAGATAAAAATGCATCTTTTCCAAGTTTCATTAAGTTGTAAAACTGATACTAAGTTTTATCATCAACAAAACAATTACATTTTTATATAAAAGATTGAGTTAAAGTTTTGTGACGTCACATGCTGCGTAATGCAACCTGCAAAACAATCTAGCGCAGGGTTGCCAGATCTCAGTTCTTAATCATAAATAAACACAGCTGTGCGATGGCCGATTTGCCTGAAAATCTACAAGTGATAAAATTGGAGCCACCGGGCACGCCTGAAAAGGCAAACATCAAGGAACGTCTAAATCAGCACGTCAAGCGTCGCCTGCAGCAGGATCTACCCGTTTCCAGCCCAGAAACACCACCCGGTGACGTTGTTGCAGCCACAGCCAACAAACGCTGCAAGGCAACCGCCACACAATCTAAAGAAGCGCAAAAGTCACGGAAACCATATCAAAAACGTACCGAGAAGATCAAAACAGAGACAAATAAATGCAAAAAAGGTGAGTACATGCATTATTATACAAATAAACTGCCACTACAGCAACAATTTGCAGCACAAACAGCCAGTCCAGCAGCTGATTCGGAGACGTACGACGAGCCCGCCGATAATGAGGCCTCGCCAGAAACGTCCGACGCTCGAAACATAAACCGAGAACGCTTTAAAAATGCAGATATACTTAATATTGTGTTGAATGCAAAGAAGAAAGCATTAATGCAAAATCCTGAGGTGCAATTATTTTGGACTCAAATTATGACAGCCCTGAAAAACTAAAAATATTGCATGGTAGAGCAACTCTGGTTGCGATCTTTGGCGCGCATTTTTGCAACTGTTTGAATTATTTTCAAATAACAAGCAGATGAAATTTGTTACACATTCTTAATCTTTAGATGTTTTAAATGTAATTTACCTTTATATATAATGATCGAATTAGTTAAGTCTAGTTGTTTCCACATTTGTGTATTTGTATAAACTTATATTATTATATGTATAAAAAATTTATATATCATTGAAAGGTCAGCATTTCAACAGGGGCCAGGATGCTTCATCGTGTATAATTGATAGTAGAACAGGACTCTTATCAAGAAAAGTAGTTACCTGCGATCAGCCTTCGTGACCGCAATAAAACTACCCACGTTAAGAGCTTCCTGAACGTCTAGATAGGACATTAGTCCTAGTTTAGATAAGCTAAATGTAGATAGGGTTATGATATTTTAAGAGGTTTCAGTAAATCTGCCGAAGAACCGACAGCAGTCGTTGTATAACACTCAAACCGTCGTGTTCTACTTTGTAGTTCTTCGCATTCCCTGTTTCTTTCAGTGCCTTGTGTTATTGTGTTGCATCTGTTTAGTATTATTTGCTGCGCACACTCTGTGAATCAATCTCTCTCTCTCATCTCTCTTGCTCTCTCTTAACTCTTGCCGGCCGCTGCTGCGACTGGCGCTTTCGCTGCCGTCGCTGCCGTCAGCTGCAAAATTTTGCAGAGCCGCTCAGAAAGAAATTTGACGTTTTTGGGGTTGCAACGTTTTTCGTCGCGGTAATTGAAGTGATTTAGCGTCTCAAAAGCGAAAAGAATACAACAAATTAGTATTAAATAAATAAGAATTTCAAGTGCTTTGTCAAAAGGTAGTTGAGCTGTGCCATTTAAGATTTGCTTGCCACACAAAGAGCAACAACAATAATACTGAATCTGGCAATCATATGCCATTAAGTCATATTAGATAATCCCGTTTTTAAGTTCGTGTGTCGCGTTTGCTATCGATTTAACTATTTTTTTTTTTTTGCTCTCTTGTATCCTTTTAGGGCGCGCATTCTCTCTCCCACTCTCTGCCGCTTGTTGTGTAAATTTCGCCACCCTTGCTTTTTTTTGTTTTTGCAACTGCTCTCCCTCTCTCATAGTGCGCTTTGACTTTGTGCTTCGTCCTTGCCTTGCCCACAAATTTTCGCTCAAAGAGCGCCCACCACATACCACCCACAACCCACCACCCACAATCCACACTGGCCACTGTGAGCCCTACTCGGGCTGCTTTTCGCTTTTCGCTTTCGTTGGCTTCCATTGCCATTTGGTTCTTTCAATTGAAAGAAATTCGCAACGGCGCCAAGTTGTCATAGTCGTAAATATTTTTCCAGTGTGCTCGCCTCTTACGTAAATAAAAAATGTATTACATTGCTTAAAGAGCATTTCTCTAAAAAAAAAACTACCAATTACATATTTATTCAATAGATCCTGCATTATATAATTGTGAAAGTAAAAGTGACGCGAAAGCGAAGCAAAAGTGCAAAAAAAAGTGATTACAAAACAGTTTTGACTTTTATTGATATAAACCACTTAAATAATAATACTTAAAATACTTCAAACAAATGTTTATACAATTATAATACACAAGAAATAAAAACAAACAAAAAAATAGAAAAAAAATTCCAAAAATCCCCCAAGACTTGTGCTATATATAACTAAAAAGCAATCAATAATAAAAAATTAAATAAATTAAAATTAAATGTATTGATTGAATTCATACAAATTATTCAAATAGAGCAGCTTTAAATACTTTCATGTTATATATTTTTGTATTATTTCTTTTCCATATTATACAATCATAGCTTATATGAACGCCCATCCCAAAACCAAAAGAACCAAGAACCAAGAACAATTGTGACTATGTATTAACTTGCCACCTTTTTGCATGCCTTTAGTTTCACTCTTTCTGGCCATTTGTATTTTAATGGCTAAATCGATACTTCGAGTTAAAATGAAAGGAAAAACCAAGAACTGAAACCTTTGCTTTGCCCCTTAGCTAATTGTTGGACTATTACTATTACATAAGCCACAGCACACAAAAAAAGAAAAGAGCAGAGGCAAAAAAAAATTGAAGAAGAAGAAGGCAACCAAAACATTTCCTTAAAGGAAATGCCAAATGTCTGGAAACGGAGACACATGCCAAAGGATAACTAGCAACTGAACTAGGTCAGTTATTGAATTTTCCCAGGCGCAGAGTTGCACCCACCGCCGCCCACCGCCCACCGCCCACGCACAGTGTTGCATGCAGCTGGCATAAGTGCATCGAACATCAATATGTTTTTAAATATATACTAAACAAAGCGCCTTTTTCCTGGCTGGCAACATGACAAGTCCATTTTATGATTGACGCTCGACATTTTGAGCATGTCAGTCAGCCATAAAGACGACAACAACAACAATACTAACGTATAATAGAACAACAATGCTGTGATTGGCTGCCTGACATGACAACGGCCCCTTGGCTACCTTATTGATTGCCTCGGCCCTACAGTTATTTTCCCTGCTGCTTCACCTCCTGCCGCAACTTTGCGCCCTTTGTGCCAGAGACCCAAATTTTAACAGAGCCCCACACTAGGCGTATGCGTAATATTTGCCTTTTGTCATGCTCTGATGATATCTGCCTGTTGTGTGTGTCTCTGTGTCTCTGTGTGTGTGAGTGGTGTGTCAAGTAATGCAGCTAAGTGCAGGGCAGCATGTGCCACAATTGAGCTGCCTATGACTTCCTTCGGTGCATTGCACTTTCTTGATTACGTATGCGCCATGTGGCTCTTGTTACATGGGGGGCCATTTGGTATCTGCCATCTGCGGTCTACTTTGGTCCCCAGCCAAGGCTGGAAGCCACACTCTCCAAGTGCTGCTTGGATATTGTCAATTATGTTAATTATGTGATTTGGGGCTCGTTATTCCAACATTTATCATTCAAAGCATGCTGCGCTCAAAATACATCGTACTTCAAGTGGACTTCATTTCTCACTTCCCCATTTCGTAATTCCTTTTTAAGTGTTCTACTCTATTGCTAATGATAGTTTAATAGCTTCGATTTCATTTGATCCTTAACTGCCAAACGCATAACATTAAACATTTACAATTTCAAATTGCTCGGTTTATTTTTTATCATTTTACTCAGCTCCGAAATGTATTTGAAATAAGAACCCAGCTCTCTTTTGTATGTAGAGCTGGAAAGCCATTAGCCCGATTACTTTAATAACGATAGTTTGAACTATCGGTAGAAACTATCGAATTCAGATAGAGGTTAAAAGGTTTTTAAGACTTTTTGGGAATTATATAGTAATGTGAGTAAGGAGTTCATTTATGTTTAGCGTAGGAATATGTTTATAAACAAAACAGTTAAAAAATTCATTGAATTTACACATTAAAGCTTTATTTCGATAGTATCGATAGTTGAGGTTATCGAATGTGGGTCTAACAAGAAAACCATCGAAACATCGATTGTTATCCAATATCTAATAAGCACTTAAGGCATTTTCTCATAGGTCTATACATATTTCCATCCAATATTTGCCTCCACAGAGTTACAACCGATCAGTTAGCTATATATATATAGATAGATAGATAGATAGATCTTGATTGTGAATAAAATAATCCAGTACAAGTCATTTTGCGTAACTTAAGCGGCCCATTAGCTTGAAATGCTTAGCCTGACAAAACTATTAAGACCACTCACACCTGCTCACACGTTACCTAGTTACCGCCACCTCACGCCGCACAGACCCATTAGATACTATGTGTAATGGTGGTGCAGGTAAGAAGCGCATACTGGGAAAATCAATTTAAAGCAATTGGCTGCCTATGCTCGCTGGATGAGACACACAGGAAACATGAAAGCAGCAGCAATCATTGCAATCCAATTAAGTGGCCAACATGAAGCAAGGTACCGCTTGGCCCTTTGAGTCTCGGAGAATAAGTTATAGGCCTCCCAACTCGTTGGCAGCGTTGAGTGAGAACTGCAGGCTTTTCACTCAGAGTTGCGTTCCACACATTTTGTGACCCACTAATTGGGTCGTGAACGCGTCATCAAACCTGCAGCGCCTCAGTCCTCGCTCTTTCTCTCACAGTTGACGCAAAAATGCTCTCTTGCTCTCTGCTCTGCAATGCGCCGCTGCTCGCTTCACTAACCTGCCCTGCAACAACTCCCCCTCCCCATTTGCTGCTGCACTTTTTTTTTGTCTATTTTTAAGAGATTTTGCGGCCCACTTTGCACTTTTGCTGTTTTTCCGCACAGTTCATTCTATTTATTTTTGTCAAGTGATTTTCACTTTTCATAAAGCCCCAAAAGGTCGATAGAAGTCTTGAGTTCTAATTCTTAAAGTCGATACACTTAAAAAAGCAAACTGAATTAAATAATTAAAGCAAATTCAAAACTTAAAAAATGTCAAATAAATGCATAGCAAATATGCTCAAAAACTAATTAAAAACTTATAAAATATATTCTCGTTATAATAATCGCAAAGTAAATAAAAGTATCTCATTTATATATTTCAGCTAACATGCTAATTTAACAACAAAAATACGAACAGAGCATTCAGTGAGAATTGAATACAAAACAATTTGCAACACAAGTGCAAAAGTACACAAAAATATAAATAAAAATAAAAACAAAAATAACAAACAGAGCAGCTGCAACAATGTCGCCTTTTATGGAAAAAACGTTGCTGTTGTTAGGCGTGCTGTGCTGCATACAAGGTAAGCGCCCAAGTTTATGCAATACAAAAATAAGTCCAAAGCTACCGCCACTACCCCCAACCAAACCCCACCCCCAGCCCCATCAACCCACCATGGCACTCTTAAATGGGTTCCATTGTGGCAGTCATAATGTAGCCATGGCATTTACGAGTATAAATACCATTGCATACCTAATGCAATTTGATATGATTATGGTTTTATAATGTGGACTCCTCTTGCTGCTTATAGTATCCACTGCCCTGATGTGCTATGACTGCAATAGCGAGTACGATCCCCGTTGCGGAGATCCCTTTGAGCCCTACTCCATTGGTGAGGTGAACTGCAGCAAACAGGAGCCCCTCGAGCATCTCAAGGACAAATACAAGCCCATACTATGCCGCAAGACTGTGCAGAAGAGTAAGTTGTTAACTTAACAAGTATCTTAGTTTAGAATAAAGACTTGTGACTACTACTACCAGTAAACATATATACAAACATATTTACATATACATTATAGTTTGGAGATTTCTCTAAAACAATTAAGTCTTAAACATTTACACAATTGTAGTAGAATTTGTCTTTGTTTTAAATATTTAGAGTATTCATCATAAATTATTCAGATGAGTTAGTAAGTTGATTAGATTTCAATAGCTGATGAAGTTGCGAGCAATGAAATGTTTGTTTATTTCAATGTGGATGAATTTTGCAGCATGCAACTTAAAGGTCGGAAAAGTGTGGATATAGAAATTGAAAGTCAGCAACTGATCGATTCATTGACTCAACTGCTATATATATATTACATATCATCCCTCTAAAATGACTCTTATTTTCAGTTTATGGCAAGACCCGCATCGTGCGAGGCTGTGGCTATATACCCGACGAGCGTACCGATAAGGAGTGCATAAGGCGATCGGGAACACACGACGTGGCTGCCACCTACTGCGCCTGCACCAAGGAGCTGTGCAATGGTGCCACCACTGCTGCCACAACTCAAATGCCGCTGATCCTTGCACTGGCCGCAGGATTCACGGTGTTCATGGCAAGACACAGCATAAGAGTTCAGAACTCATAAATATGCTCATCTTGCATTTGAGGTTTACATTCATTTTGGTATAACAAATATTTGATTTTATTTGATATTATTTGAATTTTATAAATCCTCTGGGCATTTCTTTTAGATGTTTGAAGATGGCTAAATACTTAAATGGCCAGCTAATTTAGTTGCTTAATTTAATTTAATTATAAATGTGTTCGTAAGCGTAAAACTGAGAAACAAAAACAATACTATAAAACTTAACTTATTTGTTGGGCTCATAAGACATACTCGTACATATATATAAAAAAAAAAACAAAATATTAAAGTAATGTAAATGTAATATGAACCAAAACAAAACAAATTGGGCGGTATAATCATTTGAATTGTTTAATTTTTAAGCTCATTTCATTTCTGTATTAGTTTTTACGTATGTGTATCCAAAAAAGAAAATAAAAAAATAAACAAAAAACTGCCAGAAAATGTCTCCGCCTAATACACAAATTTTATGCCCAACTTCAAAAACTAAAAAAAAGCTTAACTAAATAATTTGTAGTATCCTCAAATATTAAAAAAAAAAATAAAGAAAATATTTCTTGTATACTAGAAAATATATTGAATGTTCTAACAAATTTTAAAAACTTTTCAATTTCTTTTTAAGACTGTTTTAGCATATTTCATTGACTCGACAGATAATAAATGTCATAATTTCTAACACATGAGAAGCTCTTAAAAAGTGCTTAATATTTTCAAATACTAAAAAGCGATATTTACATACACCAAAACCAAACCATAAAAGTAAAAATTCAAACCCAAACTCTTCATATGATATCTAAAAACTACGATTAATTCAATGAGTACATTAATAGAGAATAGTATTTGGAGTAACTAGGACTCGAAATCATCTGAAAAATAAATTATACTTCATTGCTGAAAAACAACAAAAAAATATGGTATAAAACTTATATTTCAACCTAATTGCAGAAAACAACAACTTTCATAGCCATCAATAAAGAGCAGAAAACTATTTACAAAAACCAACAATAAAATCATTTAAAAACAATTTATAAAACCTAAAAAAAAAAACATCACATTTTGTCCATTTTAAGCTTCATAAAAATAAAAACATAAAATAATAAAAAATAGAGAAATACAATGAAAGCCTAACAGAAAATCTTCCTAATGAATAAAAACTGAAAAAAGTAAAAAACATAAATTGCAAAAAATAAGTTACGAAATTATGTTGTAGCTAATTATTGTTTGTTTTGTGTTAAAGAAATTTATATTTCCGAAAAGCATTCAAAAAAGTTTTTAAGAAACATGTCAAGTGCTTTATTTGATAAATTGATAGGCACAAATACACACAACAACACATACAAGCAGATACACGGCTAATAGGCAAGGTACAGTCACCACAAAAATAAAGTACAGTCAACAACAAAACATTAGCCGACACATAGACACAAACAACCACACACACAGACACAACCAAATCCACACACTTTGTGTAGATGACAGTTTTATTAAAATAACATTCATACATAAATATACAGACATATACATACATATACTATAACATGATATTTATTTAGTTAAATATTATTAAGAATTATATGGAAAGCAAAAAGAAAACATTGTGAGCATATGTAGATAAACTTAACTAATTTTTATTTACATACGAGAATTAACAAATTGTGCATAAAAAAAACAACAAGAACAACAAACACTAGCCGATGTACCGTAATTATTAAAAATATATAAAAAATTAAAACAAAAAAATGAAAGAAAAAAAATGAAGAAATTAGTACATTTTTGTGCATATTTAATAAAGCAAAAAGAAAAAATATATAAAAAAAAAATATTTAATTACACTACATTTAGATAAAAATGAAAAGAAAGAAAGTTTATTGAAAGCATGCATATATAAATATGTTAATAAAAACAATATAATTTCAAGCAGCAATGAGTTTAACCAAAGAAAAGGTTTTAAAAACAAAAAAAAACAAACTAATTTTTATTATTTAGTAAACAAACAACACCTAAAAGTACCCAATAAGTCGCATTCCAAACACATCGTCCACCAAAAAAAAACATAAAAATACACGCAAAAATAATAAATAAATAAAAAATAAAATATATAACATAAACAAATGGCAGCGTGAATCATATCATTGAGCTTTGCTTTACGAGTGACGAGATTCTAAAGTAAAATTAAAGAGAAACCACACAATATAAATGTTAATAATAGCATACAAGAAAAGCTAACTACAGAATGAAATATAATAATATAATAAATTGAATAAATTTATGAAAATAAAAATAAAGTTTGGTTGATCAGCATCTACTGCGACATTAAGCAAAAACAAAAAATAAGAAAACAAAAAAAAATACAAAACATATTAGTCCTTAAAAACGTTTCGAAAAACAAAAATAACAAACACAACTAACACAGTTTTGAATAAAAAAATATAAATCAAAACAATAAGAACACACAGTTGCATACATAATATTAATAATAATAATAATAAAAATAATAATAATAATAATGAAATATATGTGTTTTGTCTGCGCTGGCTGAGTCGTGAAATGAATAATAATTTATATTTGGTTTATGAGTTTCTAAGCAAACCCAACAAATATAATTGCAAAAATAACAAATATGTAAAATCCAACAACAATTTACAAAATATTATGTGAACTTGTTAATTTTTAGCGTTTAAGTCTGTAAAGCTCCGCTTGTAGATGAAAAATCAATAAATAAACTAAATACAAAAATTGAATAAAATGATGAAAAAAAGTTATAAACTTTCACAAACATTCTGCTGGTCTTATCGATTTTGTTTATTGTGCCGGTAAAGATCGATAATAAGTATACAAAAAGTTTCACAAATATATATCTTATATACTAATTTGTTTTATAGAATGGGACGACTGTCAACCGTAACATTTTAATAATTTATATTTTATTTAGATGCATTTAACCAAGTTAAAGAGAAGCTGTTCTCACAACTGACTTGGGTAAATTGCATTATTGGCAATGGGTTGTTTGGGATCGCGCACTATTTTAATGAAGCCATTTTCACCCCATGTGGTTCCAAACGAATTGAGACACCTCCAGTAGTCCAGATTGCTCTCCGCATCATGTCCATAGCCGACCACTACCAAAAACTGCGAGCTGCTTGCTTTGGCCTTGGCTGGTGGCACAAAGACACCACTGCTATAATGCATGAATCCGAAGGTAGCAGGATTGTACTCCACAATCACCGGTGCAATGTTGGAAACAATGTTCATTAGTGTTGCATCGTCCCCGTTAGTTATCGTTGAATAGCCCACCAGTTTGATTTGGTCCGTAGTCACAGCCACTTGCTTGCACATGCGCGGATTATTTGTTGGATATTCAGTCTTCGGTATTAGATAGCCGACCTGGGTCAGATAATCCAAGGCAGTTTGTGGCGCCTGAGTGGTGCAGGCGGTGGGACCGCCAGCGCAGTCGATCAGACTCTCTGCGGTGTACTCCGAAGGCATTGGCTTAAGCGGCTGCAGGGCATCCAAAATTTGAACAGACTTGGCCACAGCATTGGCCCAGCTGCTGCTGCATTCTATGTCCTGGTCTATTGGATTCACAGTCATTTGGGAAAGTATGTCGAACGGAGGTAGGGCTGTTGGCCCCGATGGAGGTGGTTTGATAGCGTTTGACACATTGGGAAACACAGCCTTTGGCAATTTGGATGCAAATGTTAGCACTCGTATATCCGAGAATTGATTAATTTTCACACGATAACTGCTCGCCTTGCGATCCGCCAGCGCATTCTGCTGATTAACCAATTTGGTGTGATAGTTGAAATTATAGTTGGCATCGTTTCTGTCCGCCGTGGTTTTATAATCCTTTTTAAAAAGATTCTGAAATATATTAAGTATTATATGTTAGTAAACTGAATTGATGGCAAATAAGGATCACACATGCACTCAAAAATTGTTCATTTTCGAACATACACATACCAACCGTAAATAGTAACTTCTTCCTATAGATTGACCAAGACAAATGTCTTATCTATTTTAAGTGTTATATAATATAATCAAAACAGTCTGAACAAGAGTTTCAGATCTACTGAATATGATCAGTAAGTACATTCTTGTAAATACTATTTCACAATACTTTATCCTTCGAGCTAGCTAAATGTAAACTAGTCATACATAATTTTATTTGATTCTTCAATGAGAAAACACAATCGAAAATGATTTGAAATGATTTGGATTGATTTGATTGCTCAAATTTAAAAAGTTCCGAGCTCATTCCGAAGCACCATTTTATTGCATAGTCTGCTAACAGGACTTGTTCGATATCCTGCACTTTAAAACATACCATATAATCCCTGAATCTATCCGCGTCCGCTCCATGATTGAAGGCATAGAC
This sequence comes from Hirtodrosophila histrioides, assembly GCA_037075165.1. Classification (NCBI taxonomy): domain Eukaryota; kingdom Metazoa; phylum Arthropoda; class Insecta; order Diptera; family Drosophilidae; genus Hirtodrosophila; species Hirtodrosophila histrioides. Next base: position 568,150 of record JBAMCL010000239.1, read on the forward strand.
ACCAAGGAACAAAGCACAGCAGACTAACAACTTGAACATCGCGGAACTATAGAAGATACTAGCTTACAATTGGATGTCAGGCGAACCTTTATACTCGTATAGTCGTACCCATTTATGCACTTTCTTTATGATTAGAAGAGCAAATAGAAGATAAAAGCCGCTTCATTCCGCAAGAAAAGTGCAAATAGATTTCTACATATGCGGCATTAAATTCATGACTCTACGTTCTTTGGGCCCCACGAAATGCTTAATTCGCACTTGCCTAATTATGGTATATACTCGAGGTGTACTCGTATATCACACACGTATGTATATATATATATACTATACTATACACCTCTATGTCTGTCGATATGCCTAGTTAGCTGGGCGTGCCTTGTTTACACCTCTAACTGCCATGGGGTTCTCATATCTCTGTTAATTTGTAATTTCCACTGGCCTAGTTCAATCTCACGTCGTCCTAAATTCTTATAGCACATTGTCAAGCTCATAAATGTTGTAAGCCTTGGCAATTAACATGGTAAATTGGCAATGCATAAACAATCAAATGAAAGCCAAATGTTACTATTTAATCAAAATATTTATTGTATATTTTTGCTATTCTTAGTCTTAACACTTCCATAACTGAGTGAATTTTAATGATGTTTACAAATTGAATTCGATAAAAAAAATGGCGTGTTTTATAATCATAGGACACCTTGCGAACTGAAGATTTCTGATTACAAACATATTTATCATATGAATCATTAGGCTTATTATTAGAGCCTATTATGGAACTCAGTTCATCTGTGGTTTCCCATTGATTGAAATAAATGTTAACAAATTCCACAAATAGTGCTCTTTATACTCTATCAAATGCCATAACGATAGGTCTTTGAAGATAGACCTGTATATCATTTAAAATTCATATTTGGAAATGCATTTTTATTATCAATTACATATGCCATATTGTTTTAAATATTTTCGTATCCCTTCAGTTTGGCTAGACGTATGAATTGGGGAAGATTAACAACGTATTACATCTAATACATATCACCATAGTAAGTTAAAACTGGTTTACAAATCACGTTCTCAATATATAAATCAATTAACAAAAATGCTTGTGTAATTCAGCTAAATTGATGTTTTCAATGCTGTTTATTATTATTATTATTAATTATTTATTACATATTATTATATTATTCTTAAGTACTCAATACTAGATCGAAGATACGTATATCCTGCTGTTTGTTACAAAGAAAATGTCGCAGTTAATATACTCGTACTCTATGAAGTACAACAACAAATTAACTGTTAAAATGACAATATATTGGAAAAGCAACAAAAGGAATGACAAATTTGCATTTCAATCAACGCATAAATATATACAAAAATTCGAAAATGAACCTTTGGCTCAGCAGGTTTTCATCTTTTGGTCGAATGTTTAACCCAGGGCCCAGTATAAAACCGAAGCGACTAACGCCAGCGCGACTTAAAACGATCGCAGACTCCGAGACAACGGCATCTTTAAGATAGATTTACACGGGTAGAGGCCAAAACAGAGTTACAAAAGGTGATTAATGTGCGTCTATTTAAGTATTTACCAAGTGTGTGTGTGTGTGTGTGCAGTGTGTAAACTCCGATTATAATAATTATGAGCACTCCAAGCGAAACGGCAATTTTAAAGACCTACTCAAACTAAGCAGCGCCTTTCACCCGCATAAAATTCCAAGAAACCCGCACATAAGTGGATCTATAAATACTATGATTATTTCTTGAATTGAAAGTGAAATTGACTTGTGTTTGGTTAGTGCCAAGGGCAGAAATTTCACAGAGATAGAAAAGCATACATAAGTAATCCAATAAAATGTGGGATTATGCTAATTTTGTGTATACTCGTATGTAAATATAAATCGAAACACATCAATCACATAATGACATTCATTAAAAACTCATTTAACCAATATAATGCGATGACAAAATGCGATAACTGAAACAACATAGGAAACATTTTAATGGGCGAGTCGAAATTGGAATACCTTTTGAGAAATTCCTAAATAATACAAATTTAATAATATTATTTAAAGCGTACTTTGAGTATATTATCATATTTTCATCATATATACGACCACTGTAAGCGCAAACGAGGAAATTTCACAAAAATATAAAAGTTTATCTAAATGATAACTGATAATTTTGATAGCAGCGATTCTAAAGTTTATCTGTTTGTGGAGGTCATACTCGTAGATTATTATCTTTAAAGCTTCGAACATGTAATTCTTGGAATACATACATACATACATGCATAATAAAACTTGTGACATAGTTTCCGACAAGGGAAAATTATAATATGGGCCTAAGACTGACTATTATTCAACAGTTTTCATTTTTACATCATCCACTTAACCCGACATCATTGTGATCTTCTGTAGATGTGGATATGCCAAACGAAGATATTGCAGCTGCTATTGCTGATGAGCTTTCTAAATGCTGTGTCATTGCAAGCGCTGCAATCTTTCCCAAAGCTCTGCGATGTGCGGGACTTTGATGACTTTCTGCGACAGACGGGCAAGGTGTATACGGATGAGAAAGAGCGAGAGTTTCGTGAGAGCATCTTTGTGGCCAAGAAGTCGTTAGTGGATCTGTCCAACAGTCGCGTGAGCAGCTATCGTCTGAATCTTAATACACTCGCCGATATGACACGCAAAGAAGTTACCACACTGCTTGGCTCCAAGATTTCATTTCAGGGCGAGTAAGTATGATATTTGATATACATACATATGTATATATGAGTACATATGTATGTATTCATTATGATATGCTAATTTTTGGAAAATCAGTATTTACTACGGCTATACTAATTATGGGAAATCAGTGTCTTAAACTGACAGCTTTCCGGATATCGCTTTGTGAAATTGTAAATGCTCTATCAGCAAAAGCAGGTTTTTGTATACAATACAATGTAAATGAAATGAATACCATAGCATTATAATATTATATTACACAGTATAGTTAGTATTCATACTTACGGACTAATCCAGGAAGTACAAAAAACATTAGAAAATTCCTTTAACCAAAATTTACGACTTTAAAATTAAATAAACCTTGATTTGTACTCTTTCAAATACCTACAGGAAATAGTATTCCAGAGGTATATATTATGAAAATCAGAACTAGGCCTTCACAAACCTAAAATCTTTAAAATTAAGTAGAACCTTTACCTTCTCTTTGGTTTAGGTTATTGTAATGTTCTGTTAAGCTTTTACAATTTTCCTTAGTTTAATTTAGGAAGAATAATAGATAATGTACACTATGGAAAGATATAGTTATCCCAGGCCACGCAGTGCTAATGGAATATTGTATTTCCAATTGTCAATATAATGAGTGTTTTACCTATCTTTCCCCTTTTCAAATTGCAGAGAACTCACCACACGCCACATCAACTTTGTGCCTGCTACAAGCGCCTTAAATGACTTTCTGCCGGAATCGTTTGATTGGCGCGAGAAGGGAGGTGTCACACCAGCCGGGTTTCAGGGCGTTGGATGCGGCTCGTGTTGGTCATTTTCCACCACAGGCGCTCTGGAAGGACATCTGTATCGGCGCACTGGCATCCTTGTGCCGCTCTCGCAGCAGAATTTAATGGACTGCGCCGATGATTACGGGAATATGGGCTGCGATGGTGGCTTTCAGGAATACGGCTTTGAGTATATCCGGGATCATGGCATCACGTTAGCCAATAAGTATCCCTACCAGCAGAGCGAGATGGAGTGCAGACAAAACGAAACGGCTGGCACCTTTCCACGTGAGAGCATTGTTAAGATACGCGACTATGCTCGCATCGATCCAGGGGATGAGCAAAAGATGAAGCAAGTGATTGCCACACTAGGACCGTTGGCCTGCTCCATGAATGCAGGCGCCATATCGTTCGAGCAATACGATGGCGGCATCTACGAGGATGAGGAGTGCAATCAGGACGAAGTCAATCATTCAGTTGTTGTCGTTGGCTATGGCGCCGAAAACGGACGTGACTATTGGATCGTCAAGAACTCATATTCACAGAACTGGGGCGAGTCGGGATTCATGCGACTCCCACGCAATGCTGGCAGCTTCTGTGGCATTGCCAGTGAGTGCAGTTATCCCATTCTGTGAGCACTGTCTGAGTTTGTTTTAATTTCAATTAAGTATTTGTTAGTCATACTGATACGAATTTATTTTGTTACCATAGTTTGTAAAATATATATACATGTTTAAAAATTAAATATTTAAGATGGATTTTCTCAATTTCTCGTAAAATCCATTCAGCAAATCGAATCGCTGACTGATGTCTCCAGCTTTCTTTAATATTTTCTTCAAAACGTAGATTTAGTATTTGCATCACAGTAATCTATGGACTCTAAGAAGAAACGTGCATATAATTAAGCTAAATTTTATTTGTACACCATGATGAAACAGATGCTATAAGCTCACTTAATGTCAAGTTCAGATAAGCAAATTAGCATTATAAAATTTGGTTGTACTATAAGCTTAAAGCAAGCAAATGTTATTCCAAGAAGCGTGCTGTAACTACAGATCGTATAACAACGTATAGCACATCAAAATATATAACATACGGATAGTAGTTTCTAAATAGACGAATATACTTAGAAACAAGCCCGTCCAAAGCGAAGATCATACTAGAAACTCTTTTACCTATTGACCCTAGTACATCGAAACCTTGAGTCACGAGGCTAAGATAATGAACAGTGTAATTGTATACTACAATAATGAAAAAAACGAAAAGAACCTGTGTTCCAAATTTGATTGCTCTAGCTTCAAAACTGCGTTCATACGGACAGTTCGCAAACCTAATTTACTCATTTTCCTTTCGGGAACAGAGTATACAAATGTTTGCCACTGTGGTCATAACTCAAAATTGGTTTAATTCAAATGTGTCGAATGTGTCAAGCAGTCAAACATTGGACAAACCCAATGGACATTATCTTGTGATATACTCTGTTTCCAGCAAATTTATTTGCCGGCGCTCTAAAAGTGCCAAAAAACTGAAAGAATTACGTACATTGCACAAAACCAGTAAGCTTTCCTTCCCTTTCGTAAAAGAATATTCAAATAAATTAAAAATGCAAAGTTGAAACAATTGAAATTGAATTAAAAGTCAACTGGTGACGCTACTGGTGATTATCGACACGACTATATAAGGGGCAACTCATTCGACGAGCGCTCAGTAATTGAGAACGTCTCCAGAATGCCAAGAAAAACAAGTAAGAATGCTCTAGTCGACTATACCCGACTACGAAACTCCCTGTACCCAGGTCTGACTTCCAATCACATCTTCACTTTACACATACACAAGGCCGCACACACACGAGCCACTGCGTAAGCGAGCCACTTTAAGTGATATGCTTCTTCTTCTGGTGTCTCTAGACTGACGGCCAGACGGGACATGGCCAAATCGAGATCTCTATTGATGCTGATCAAGAATATATATACTTTATAGGGTCGAAGATGTCTCCTTCTGCCTGTTACATACATTTGCACAGACTTAGTACCCCCTTTTTACCCATTTTATGGATACAGGGAGTAAAAAGTAATACTACATATAACCGCATAGGTATGTATAAGCTTTCATAACACTCTTACCTACTTTCTTGACTTTATGAATAATTCAGTGCACATTGCCATTGGAAGTAAAATATGGCGACCTTTGTTTTGGTTTTTAAAAATATGTGTCATAATTTATTGAATGTTTTTATCGATTTAGTTGGGTTTGGTTTTATTACATTATTGTTCATTGGTTTTCAAACAAGTATACATATTTATAATTTTGCTGCCCTTTCGTACCGATTAATTATTATTTGTTTTATTTATTATTAATTTTGTCAACTTGTGTGTTTGTTTTGCATAAATTTGTAATTGTTAAACGCTCACGATTTCTACATGAATAATTTGAAAATTTACTGAGAATCTGTGTTGTTGTTTTGTTTGGCTTTAAGTTGAATTTCTCATGAACTTCTTTATATTTCAATTCAATTATGTTTGTTAAGCCCTTGCACATACAACATACATATACATACAGCTGGCTTATACAATGTACATATACAATACATAAATATATAATATATATATTTTTTTTATTTAACAAATACTCTCGTAATTTATCATAATTTGATGCTGAACTAGACCAACATTTATGTTTATTTATAAAATATGTTTACATTCATTGATATTGGTTAATGTTGAATTGTATTTTATAATATTTGACTATACAATTTTAATTTGGATCAACAATTGCCTGGGGGCATTTCAAAATCATGTTAAGTTCAAAACATATTACAAATTTCAAATTCGTAGAACTAAAATAATAATTGTATTAAAAATAATATTAAATATATCAAATTTCAATCAATAATAATACTAACTCTTTCTTTAAATACTGATAATCGAGAACAATGCGCTGAAAACAGCAAATTCCATTTATTTACTTGTCATTCTTTCAATTAAATAATAATATTACTTATCAAATTATAATATCCCCAAGACAAACTCATTTGAAATATGTGTTAAGGTCTTTCAATCCCCCTATATATTTGCTGAGCTCTACCAAAAATTGCATTTTTAACAATTATTTGATGTTTTCAATTTTAGAATTTACATTTTGGCGTTGAATTTTATTGTTACTATGCGCTAACATTAAGCGACCCTGGCCAAGGATCCTGCTGCTGCTTTTGGGTACTACAAAGAACCATTTTGCAATTAGAGATTATTAGCATGCTGAAGAAAAAGTAGTCCATGTAAAATGTATGTCTGTCTGTTTGTATAATGGATATGTTTTGAGCAGTTTCTTTCATGGTTTTATTCATGTCTGCTAGTTAACTAGTGTGGGTCAATTTCTATATCATTTTACTGTACTGGCGTGTGTAAATTTGTATAAAAACATTTTTGTATTTTCTTTGCATATTTTTTTTTCTTTTTTTTTTCAAGCTATTGTCATCATAAAGAAGCCAAACCCAGAGCTGAGTATAGAGGGCCAGGGCCTTGCACAAGGAAATTAATACAATATACTAAATAACTAACAACGTTTAAAGCATATTTAGTATGTATATAATATGTATATATGTATATATATATATATCATATTCGTATAGTGTATTGCAACAAATTTTCACTACAAAAACTGCACACATAACTTAGGGGGCTAGCTTATAAATTATTATCATTAATACACATAATAATGTATAAGGATAGGGTATCAACTAAGCAGCTTACTGCTTAATGTATTCCTTTGCTGAAGCAAATGCATGGCATTGTTGTTGTTGTTGTTGTTGTTGTATTTGTTGTTCTTGTTCGTATATGCTTGACATCGGTGTATTAAGTTAAGCCAACTTTGTGTTCTATAGTTTTAGTTGGTGTAAAAATTGTATTTGCCATTTGCACTACCAAAAAATGTGTGTCGACAACGGAGGAGGAGCACAACTTGCCCGCACTGAGGCTGAGTGATACGCTTAGTAGGTGGGTTGCTGATACTCCATGCCAGACTGCTGATCCATGCCGGCTGCAACAGGATGTATCAAATCATTAACTGCCTCAAATTGTTGCAGTTACACTCGAAACCCAAACTCACCCTGCTGACCCGGTTGTCCAAAGGGCGAGGCGCTGTAATGCTCGCTGTCGTTGTCCATGGAGTAGCTATATGCCTGCTGGTGCACTACATTGGCCGGATCAGTCTCAAAGGCCGAGGTAAACTCATCGCCGGCGCCAATCAAAAAACGTTTGTAGGCCATAAAGGCACACAGAGCCTGCAATTAAGTCATTTAGGTTATATGAAAGTTTGTGGCTAATCGCTAATCCAATTACTTGGCTATTATGCTATGTTTTTTGAACCAGCAGGGATAAGGATAAGGATTACTTCAAAGCCCCTTATATCTTACATTTTTTCCTTTCAGTGAAAGAGTTTTCATGTGTAGCAATCGTAATTTTCAATATTTCGTAAGACCACCCTTAGTATTAACAATATTGCCGGCGGTACTGTCTATGGTCTTAGTTTCGAACAGGGCATTCAACTTACCCAGCTAAATATGTTAAAGAGGCAAAATACGATGGCCGTCTTCATGCTACCGGCACCAATGCCCAATGGAGGCATGGGGGCTGAGCTCCACTGAGACCACAAATAGAAGAAAGCGACGAAGTACATAAATGCCCATAGAGCTGCAATGATTATAGAGTATTTAGTTTTCGATTATACCCCTTTACGTAATCATACGCACCCGAGAATCCCATATCCGCCATGACGTAACGCTTTCTGCTCTTCACGGATGACATGCGCTCGAACAGAAACTCGCCACCAATGAAGCCCATGGAGGCAAGAAATCCAAAAACGCCAATGGTATTTCCAAATTTGCAGGCCATGCCATCGTTATTGTATAGGCAAACCTCCTTGCCGTCCTTTTCAATCCAGCCTTCGGAGGATATGCAGCCAAAGACCACAATGGAAAAGAGCTGAAATCACAAAATCAAACCAACAGCAAATTACACACGGCAACAAAATGAGAACCCTTTTTGAGATCAGATTGTTGTTTTAATAGTACATAAATTATTCCTAGTAAGGAATAAGTACTATATAGGGCTTTTGTAATAGAACATTTCTTTCAGTGTTACGATATGTTTAAAAGTTAGCATCCCATATTTTATAATTTCACTGAGAAAGCCCATTAATTAATAAAAATGCTTGAGTCTGAAACTTTTTTGGCTAAATTTTAATGCATAGTTGAGGTGTAAAACACTTTTGATCAAAAATATCTTACATATGTACACAAAAATCAATTTTATTCGATTTAATCTGTTCGGAAACTTTACAATGACATGGCTACATTCAATAGGTAAACTATTTCTAGTTAGAAAAGTTTGTTGTCTAGTGTTATTTATTGCTGACATTAGGAAAAAGAAACGACAGTTGGGATACTAAGATCTCAGACGGACACCCAAACCCAGCATCCAGCATTTTATGTATTGATTTTATAAAGCAGGTGCAACAAACCAGAAGTTCAAGTACACACATACATACAGACAAGCACACCAATACCAGCAGATACTGGCATTCACGACATATTTAGGTTTGTGACCCAATTTCAAACGAAGGCCAAGTTTAGTCAGCATGAGTTGCGCCTGGGGATAGGCAATGCCAATTGCAATAACAAAGCGGGTCCTTGGCCAAGCTTGGCCAACTGTCAGTTGATGTTGTTGTTGTTGTTCTTCTTCTTCTCCTTGTTCTTGTTGTTGTAGCTGTGCAAATATTACGTATATGCCGTCAGCACGAAAAGTGCCATTAAACGTAAATGAAAAGCCAACTCATGCTCAAAATGACTATTAACCATGGCTCTTACTCTGGTCTATCCACTTACAGCGCTCTGACGCACACGTTGGCCATTACAAATGACTTTGTTAGTGCCCACTGCATTGGCTTATACTTTATGGCCTTTTTAGCAAAGTTTTATTGACGTGAGACTTTTAATATCACCTGCACAGCTGTGTCCGACTTAGCGCACTTGTCAGCCATGGTCTAATTGAACGTGTGCGAAGCTCCCAGGTCATCCCCTTTCCGTATTATTTTCAAAGCTGCACAAACATATCAAAACGCAGTCATCAACACCAAACACAAATCCCAGCAATTCCCACAGCAACTTAAACACTTATGTACATGTTCTACGAGGGTTGTATATTAGTTAATTACCTAATTTATATTCCAGCCTTTATTTCTTCAGCTTAAGCTATCGGATTAGTTTGGTGTTATATGATATTATAATATTTATATTTCTTGACGGCCATCAAGTAAACTTATATAAAACTAATTAAAAGCCGTTTCTTTAAGTTTAAGCTGTTTAACTATAGAAGAAGTGTAACAATAATATTTTATAATACTGAACTACTTTCAATTTAATTATTAATTAACAATTTTCTAAAATATAAGAATACGTACAGTAAAACTGTTTAAGTTCTGGAATCATTTAAGTGTTATATAAGCATAAAAGGGTGAATATGTTTTTTAAAATTAGAACACCGTCAAGTTAAGAAATATTCAACAAATTTAAATAAACAACTGATTTAATTATAATATTATTAATATTATAGAAAGGAATATATCCTTTTTTAATACTGATTAAGCCAAAGTCATAGAACTTCTTAAAAATAGCAATCGTATTCGTAAAAAAGAGTTGAATCTGTCTCTTTAATCAGTAGGATATTATATAAATTGAGCTCTAAATAATATCATTTTTTTACAAATAAATTAACGTCAAGGGACTTAATATATAAAAATATGTTTACATAAAAATGTAAGAATTCAAAACTTTCCCCAGCACAAATAATATAACATCATAACCTAATGAAACACCCTCGTTAACACTGATGGTAAAAATGTCCTCCGAGAGGCCATTAGGCCCTGGGCATTTGGGAGAGTGGGAGAGTGGGGGTTTCCTTTTATCCAACTTACCCAGCAAAGGGCGCGTATGACAACTTGAGGTTTCATGGCAAAAGTGAGCGGATCAAAGGCGCCACCCGCCTTGCCCCCGCCATAGGCGCCGCCAGCATTAATGTTGAGTATTTGATTGAGCACATCCATTTCTCACGCCTTACCACTCGCTAGCTTTATAATTCTATTATATTTATGTGTATATATTTATTTATTTATTTTTGTAAACGCGTGTGAGCTGCGCAAAATATATACCAAGTTGTTATTTTCTTTTTTTATTCGCGTTTTTCACGTCTTGTTGTGAAAAATCGAATGCTTCTTACTACGCCAGCTCAAGGGCAATGCGGGGGCGTCTTGGACGTTTGCTTTTAATGGTATTTGTGTGGCTGTGTGTATACGTATACAATCACGAGCCAAGAGTGTGCGTGTGTGTGTGTGTGCTTTTGCTATGCTGTTGTATATCGCAATTATAGATTACAGCACTTCAGAAATAGGAAAAGCGCTCTGGTTTCCTGTATACACCTATTGTTAGCTTTGTGACACGCTTGCAATTGCCGCAGAGTTCGTAACCGTTATTCAAAACAAACAAAACACACGCGCACAAATTATATTTTAATAATCATGCATATTTAATGAATATTTTCACAATTTTCAAGGGCCTGATTTTCACTTTTACTTTTGCTCGCACAACGGCCAACGCGCAGGACTAACAGTAAACTGTATGCAACGTCCTCTTTATGCGTGGTGGCTGTATATCTTGCTTGTGTGTATGTATATGTGAGCTTGGCTTTTGCTGTCCGATAGCTGCGTCGTCACTATCGATAGCTTTCTACCTATCGTTTTGCAATGTAGTGATGGGCGATAGTTGTGATATTCAAAAGATCTTGAAAAGTTCATGGCGCAATTACACTAGGCAACAACAGTTTTTCCTTGGAGCTTTATGAATGTACATAATTACAAATCTAAAAGAAATTATTTGCCAAATAATCTTCAAATTTAATAGTTCTGATTTAATATATTTGCATTAAGTATTTTTATAGTCATTGTACAACAAATACTATTCCTCGAACGGAAACCAGAATTAGTTTTCTTAAAAGAAGCGAGTAAGCTTAGAAATCTGAATTTATTTATTAAAAAATGTTTAATCTTTAAGTAAATTAATATCACTGTATGAATGTGTTTTGTAATTTTCGCTTAATGCGAGGTACACTATAGCAGTGAGAAGATGACAAATGTTCCCAAAGTCTGACTACTATATAAGTTGATCTTCTCACTCACTATAGTTACTACATTAACAATAGTATCGGGCTTTCTGTACGTGTTCATCTCCATAGCTCAGCGTCAACAGAGTTGCCCATAAGTTTTATGTTAAAAAAAAAAAAAAATACGAATAAAATTATATGTGTTTAAAAAAATAAGTGGACTAGGCTAATGCGCTGCGCTTGGTTGTGCAAACAAAGCACTAAACAGATTCGTACAACATGGCCCTCAACGAAAAGTATCGAGAGGTTTTCCAGGTTGGGCGATGCCGTGAGCAACCGTTTGGAATCGGTGCAGTTGAACCCGCGTGAAACTCCTTACTATCAAAAGTATGCACCGAAATTAATAAGTCGTCCACAAGTTACTAAGCCCAAGTGGCTCCAGGATCATGTGCAATCATTGGCCAATAAGGAGGCGAACATTAAAGATAAACCTGCTGACAAGGCAAATAAAAAAGCACAGAAAACACCAGTAAAATTTCGCATACATGACGATGGGCAGAAGGAAAAGTTACAATTACTTGGAGAGACCTCTCTTATTCAGCAGTTCTCAAAGCATAGGTATTCCAAAGAAATTAAAACACCGCCCGAATCCATTATCACAAAGTTTGGTATATACTCTCAACAAAAGCCAAGCCGTATTATTTCTGATACACGTCAAGCAATCAAAGATGGACCAATAAAGAAGAAAATGGTGTTTGGAGAACATGCTCTCATTCAGCAATTATCCACCGACAAGAATATTAAAAATTTTAAAACACTACCAGAAACCATTAATACAAATCTTGGTATATACGCCACCGGAAATATCCGGCCTAAGTTTACCGCCAACTTTGACAAAATGTTGAAGGATGTGGATCCGAAGATCCCAGAACTACACTCTTTATTAAGGAGCAAACATATGTTAGCAGGCGATGTAAAGAAGGCACATGAAAGCGAGCTAACAAAAAATAAGCCCTTTGACAAATATATGTTGCAAGGTATTGATCGTAAGGTGCCCGAAAAGCGTTCTTCAAAAAAGAGCAGACATAGATTGACAAGAAAGAGAAGAAAACGTAAATATTCGGATGCAAGCAATATGTTGAAGCCTAATTTTTCTGAGACTTTTCAAAAGATGTTGAAAAATGTGGATCCAAAGAAACCTGAGCAGCATTCTTTAATAAAAAGTAGACATAAATTGTCCAACAAAGGCAAAACCAATATAGTAGATGTAGATAGAAGTGAAGATATAGGACAAAAATCTTCGAATGCAGGGAATACTTTGAAGCCAAATTTTACTGACACCTTTAACAAGATGTTAAAAAATGTGGATCCAAAGAAACCTGAGCAGCATACTTTAATAAAAAGTAGACATAAATTGTCAAACAAAGACACTACCTATATAGATGAAAGTAAAGATATAGCACCAATATCTTCGTATACAAGCAATATTTTAAAGCCCGAATTTACTTACATCCCTTTTAAAAACGCTTTGAGTATTTTTGAGCCAGAGGGCTCTGACCAGCATTCCAGGAGCACTTCCACCGCAGGAAAAATCAATTTCGGTAGAATTCAGAAACCAAAACCTAAATCTTCTAATCTAAGTAATAAAAGCTTAACAAAAGATAAAAACAGGCTCAACGTCGGTAAGATAGATAAATATGATATTAAAGGCGCTCAATCTATTGATATATTTGAAAATTGGAATGCTAAATATAAGCAATTAAAACCACCTTTAAAAGACGATACTTTCTACAAGGACAGCCCAGTTAGTAGAAGTTCGTCCAACTATTCTATGACAGGTAACGAATCCCAGGTGAGCGAAGGAGGTGTGAATAGTAAACTTCTGCAATTTACTGCCCCAAACAATAACGATATCCACTCAAAATATCCAATGAGAAGATTTAAAATCAAGCGCCCTGATTTTTATAAAAGAAATTCAAAGCACTTGAAGTTTAAGCATCCTCAGAAGAAATCCGTCATGCCGACTAGCGCAGAGACTGTTAACCATACCAAGGATCCAGGGGTGCAAGATTCAATACCTCAGGGGGCCGTGATTCGACGTAATTCATATCGTTTGTCTTTATCACCGCCAAACGAACCTGCTGATACAAAATCTCAACGATGGCTTTTGTCAGAAGAAAGCCGTGGACAGCTGAAGGCGAAAATTACAGAATTAATGAAATTAGTGGAAATACGCCCGGATTTGCCAGTCAAGAAACCGGAACGCAACTTCGTAATTGAGGCTCAAACGCAGTTGTGGAAGACCAAACGACCTAGGGAAGAAACTATGGTAAAAAAAAAGATTAAAACCAAGTTTCCCACAAGACTGGAAATAGCACCAATACCCAGTGAACTTTCCTATCCGCAGGACCAAGCTTTAAAACCGTTTGTAATTCGACGTTATCGCAGTGCAAGTAACCGCGTTAAGAAAGTACCTTCCATTGACCATAGAAGTTGTCCTTGTGATACCTGCGATTTCTTTGGCTTGGGCAAGTTAGAACCGGACTCGCCTCTTATTCGAGAAATGAAGGCAAAGTCTAAACAAATGAATTTAAAAACCTACTATCAATTCTTGAGGCAACAAGAGACGTTGAAAAGCAAAGCCCCAGCTATGTCAATTAATCAGTGCAAGTTCGGACCTGTATTATAATTTGACCCTGATGCCTAGTTCTAGTAGCATAGACCACACCGAGTTGAGGACAGCGATGGTTGCGTGTCAATTGATCTATGACCTTAATAGTCAAAGACCAACTGGCAACTGATCAAGCTGACCTTTAGATGTCTTATCTTAAAACATTAAGAAGCTGTTAGAACTAGAAGCTGATTTAGTGTTCCTATCGGTTTGTGTGGCATCATGTGAGGAATACACAAGTTTTGGCTAAGTTAATCTTGTTGGATATCGTGTCCAGTATTTTGACAATGGCGTTACAATTCATCTGCTGGGCTTAACTCATGTTTCATGTCGTGAGATGCATATTATTTCAACAGTTCTATTATTTCACATCATTTTGTATATTGGGAAAATTAAAGATTATTTAACGGATTTTTTTTGCGTACAAATAACTGGGTAGAATTTATAAATGCATTTCTGGCTGGGTACATTGATGTATCATGGCTTTGATTTATTCGCTGGTGAACTTGGCCGGGCGCTTCTCCACAAAGGCCTGCATGCCCTCCTTGCGATCAGCCTGCAAAGAATATAGATTATATAAAATTATTATTAACAAAAAATTAATGTGTAAATAGTTTACTGACCGTAGAGAATGTGGCATGGAAGGTGCGACGCTCAAACTTAAGACCCTCCTGGAGTGTTGTCTCATAAGCGGTGTTAACCGCCTCCTTGCACAGCTGCACAATCAAACTCGAGTGGGTGCCAATTTTCTCGCCCAGTTTGATTGCCTCAGGGAGTAGCTGATCGGCTGGAATGACCTTGCTGACGAGGCCGACCTTCTCTGCTTCTTGGGCATTGATCATATTACCAGTCAGGCACATTTCCATGGCCTTAGACTTGCCTACCACACGGGTCAAGCGCTGAGTGCCACCAGCACCGGGAATCGTGCCCAATGCAATCTCTGGCTGACCAAACTTTGCCTTTTCACCCGCATAGATAATGTCGCACATCATGGCCAACTCGCAGCCACCGCCTAGAGCATATCCGTTAACAGCCGCAATGATGGGCTTCTGGGTGTGAGCCACCTCTGTCCAGTCATTGAGGAAATTGCCTTGAATGCACTGCGAATATGTGTTGGGTGCCATCTCCTTGATGTCAGCGCCAGCGGCAAAGGCCTTCTCGCTGCCAGTCAGCACAATGGCGGCAATGTTCTTGTCCTTGCCAAAGCCCTTCAGAGCCGTAGACAGCTCCGTCATCAAGCCATTGCAGAGGGCATTCAGCGCCTTGGGGCGATTCAGTGTGATAACAGCAACATTTTTCTTCTCTCCAGTCACTTCGGTCTTGATGAATTCCCAGTTGCTACCCGCTGCAGAGAGAAAGAGATGGCAAGCGAGAGGTTATTATAAACCTTACGTAATCAATGTTTTTGATTTATTTATTTATTGTACGCCGACAGCGAAGAGAATAAACCGGCGAACACTACATATGTAAAACCACCATGAGCAATTAATAATAAAAATTAATGTATATGGTTTAAGTGGACTTTGATCTTATAACTGACATGCTGTGGATTCTATTAAAAGTGTATACTTACAGCTACTGAAACGTGTGGCCACCTGAGGCTGACGGGCGGCAGCCTGGAGCAGAGGTTGTGCGCGCACGGAGAACAGTTTAACAATGTTGGCCATTTTCTACACCTGTTTTGCAAATTGGCATTATTATCTAACAATTGAGAAAAAAGAAAATCGCACAACGTCGTTACTTACGATCAGAACGCTGGAGCAGCAGTGTGGAGTAGATCGATTGCAAGATGCCTGAAGCCGGTTCGAAATTAGTGATGAACCATAAGCTTATCGAAATATGTGTTCTGCGACAAGAGTTATCGAAATTCTTATAAATACCAAAGAACAGTACTGTGTTTGTTTAACTATATCCAATCGATAATTATTTGAATACTATTGGCTGTTATTATTCAAGCGCTGATAAGCAAATTATCTTTAAATAACATGTTGAATGCAGCTGTCATACAAAAGTTTCTTATTAAGTTCTTTACTGCTTCAAGGTTGAAAGGGATCTTTCTGTATAATTTCGTAAGCGTACTTTTCTTTTTATAAGTACAATGTACATACATATTTTAAATTTTAAGAAATTAGGGTCGTAATTCTAACCCCAAAAGAAAAAACAAATTTATATTGCTGTGGTAATTCAGTGTAATTAGTGTATCTAAAGACTTTTTCAGCTTCTTATTAATATAAAGTGTAATTCATTATCAAAAATAGTCCATTGTAGTTGAGATTGCGTAATATTCAGAAAAAATAAGCAAAATGAAGTATAAACAATATTTGGATAAGGTTTATAATTACATTGGTGCAAACAAAAGAAAAAATGAAAATACTTGAAGTAGATTTAAGTAAGCACGCCTGCGATGCATAAAATACTGTCTAGCCATTCAGGCATGGAGACGGACGCAGCTCTTCTACTTCTTATGCGCCGACATTGGTGGAGTGCCATAAAACTTCCGCTTCTTCATGGTGCCCTTGAGTGGCGTAGCTGTGGAAAATATTAATGTATTAAAATTAGCAAAATATAATGACCTAGTTGATAAATACCATATAGTGAGAACAGATCCCTGTTGTTGCTGGGCACTCGTTTGACGGCGCTGCCTGGTGGGACCTCAGGGGGCGACGGTTCCAACGCCACGTACTGCTGCCAAAAAGTGCTTGGTAGCTCTAGGCATGCCTTCATTACTTGCTTTTGTGTAAACAATTCTGTGTAAATAGCATGCTGATCCGGGTCTAGCGATGAATAACCAACAATTGTGGGCCCAAATATCAACGATATGTTATCAATCGGCATCATAACCACTGGACAATCAGCAATGCGCTTAAAATGCAATATGAGGAATGCCAGAGTGTCACGATTTGCTTGTGGCAGCTGCTCCACAGCCTTGTAAAGTGATTGCTCGGCCAGTTTGTTGTCCGGACTTTGCACAGCATTGGCAAAGTCCTTCCACTGGCAAGTGGGTATAAGCGGTTCGCGCAAGGAACGCAAAAAGTACTTGACACAACAACAGAGCACATAAATGTCCGTGGTGCCCAGATGTGGAGTCGTCTTGCCGCGCAAGAACTGCTCCGCAAGCGCCTTGTATTCGCGCTCCGACGATGACAAGCGATAGAGGCCCACCTCCGTGAGGCCGCGCGCCTCAATCTCATTAACGCAATGCACAATTAGTGCGGGTATCATGGGTGTAATCGTTGGCGCAAAGTCGCTCAGGTAGCCATTCATTGTTTTTGCCGTGGGCGTGCCCGATAGCGGCACGCAGCTGACGGTGAGCAGCGGACGACAGTCGATGTGACAGCGCACTGGACAATCGCGACAACGCAGTCCCACAGCGCCAAAGCGTATGCTGCAATATATTATTTTAAAATGAGGCATGATTGTAACTACATTATTTAAAAGACCTACCGCTTCTGGCACTGCACACAGTTATCGCCACGCAAAAAGGTCTTCTGACTGAAGCTGTGCTTGCGCATCAGTGGACGATTCTGCTGTGCCGGCGATGAAATAGCCGCCATAGCATTCCGTGGTGTCAGCGGTGGCGCTGTTGGCTCCTTGGCCGATCGACGTGGCGTCGATACATTCTGGATTTCGCCAATGCGCTCATTGGCAATCATCACTGGCACCGACTCAATCGTGGACTCGGCGCGTATGACACCCTGGCCATCCTGTGGTATTGTGACTTTGGTTGTTGCACAGAAGCGCTCTGCGCCCTGACCCAAATCCAATGTGTGCTGATCAACGCCAATACCAGCACCATTTCCGGAACGACGCGTTGCGGTAGTTGGTGTGCCAACGTTGCTGGTATTAAGCCCTGTGCTCAGACGGGAGCGTTTATTGCCCACACACGGCACTGGATTCTTTGGCAATGAGGGGCGATGCTCACGCCACGATTTAGAGCGCCGCACATCCAGAAAATCATCCTCCGAATGTGTTATGGATAGGTCAGATAACAAAGAACCAGTTGAATTAATGTCCCCATACGATTTATCCTCGTGCAGCGTATTTAATGATTTACGCTTTCTCGATGATGCTGAAGGCAGCGTATGTAAAAATGCCAGCTTATCGCGGGTCTCGTTTTTCAAATTGTGCTCATGTCGCAGCAAATCCGCTACGGCCATGATTTTGCTCTCAATGGCATCGCGCTCATGCTCGGCCTGGCGTCGTGCCTTGATTTCGGTATCAATAATGCGGCGTGCATGATACAGCTTGCCTTCCAGATCGCCCATCTTGGCAAGTGATTTGTCTAGCTCCGTTTGTAGGCGCGCATTCTGCGTGGCGTAGCCATTGCATTTCTCATGATATTGCTCGAACAAGCGTAAGAATCGCAGAAACTCTGTATGAACGCAAAGCTAGAGATACGATTTCCCATACTATCAATTGAACTTACCTTCCTCGGCGATTCCCTCGGTCAGGACTTGCATGCAGCGTCGTAGATCGTCAAATGACGCCAATACGGAGAGCGTCATTTTGATTGTGCGCGCGCCAATACGTCAGCTGCAATCAAATCGCAAAGATAATGCGACTCAGTGTTCTATGATATTCTTTACACGTAGCTCCACCCTCACGCACTCGAAAATGTGTTCGTATATGAATTTATTTACAACAATAAGTACAGCAAAGAGGAAGCACGCTACAAAGGACGCGACCTTTTTTCGATAAAAGTGCCGTTGTTTTAAATTTCAATATGTGCGATAGACGATAAATTTCTTTTTGCATAACCAGGGTTGCTTTCTAGTGGTTTAGATTGATATATTCGATAATGTACGTTTGGTAAGTTTTCATTGATTCAGAATTCGAAAAAATTTACTCAATTTAAACAAACAATCATTTAATTTCTAAATTAAATAATTAAAACGAAGAATTCCCATCCATATATATATAATAACACAAAAAGTTCCACGGATTGAGTTTGGTATTTAATTAGTATTATATTTTTGGTATTTTTTACTAAAAATTTCCATCATTTTTGCCGCTTTCCATTTGCAGTCGATGATTCCCAACAGAGCTTATAACGATAATGTCGGTTGCTTCACCTCCTAATCCCACGCTGGCACTGCAAAGCAAACGCTGGAACGGCCTGCGACATGTGTTGGAACGTGAGGGTTTCTTTTGCAAGGATGACTTCACGCCATCGCCGGACAATTTGGAATTCCTGCAGACTAAGTGCAAAGTTCTGATCATTGGCGCCGGCGGATTGGGCTGTGAGCTACTTAAGGACTTGGCACTTATGGGCTTTGGTGACTTGCATGTGATTGATATGGACACCATTGAGCTGTCGAATCTAAACCGCCAGTTTCTGTTCCGACGCACAGACATTGGCTCATCTAAGGCTGAATGCGCCGCCCGCTTTATAAATAATCGTGTACCCACCTGTAGGGTGACGCCGCACTTTGCCAAGATACAGGACTTTGACGAGTCATTCTATCAGCAGTTCCATATCATTGTCTGCGGCCTCGACTCGATTGTGGCGCGTCGCTGGATCAACGGCATGCTGCTCTCCATGCTGCGTTACGAGGAGGACAACAGCGTTGATGTCTCCTCGATAACACCCATGATTGATGGCGGCACCGAGGGCTTTAAGGGCAATGCGCGTGTCATACTGCCCGGCTTCACGGCTTGCATTGAATGCACCCTGGATTTGTTTCCACCGCAAGTCAACTATCCGCTGTGCACGATCGCCAACACCCCGCGACTGCCGGAGCACTGTATTGAGTATGTGAAGCTGATACAATGGGACAAGGAGAACCCCTTCAGTGTGCCACTGGACGGCGATGATCCGCAGCACATTGCCTGGATATATGAGCGCGCCCAAGAGCGCGCTAATCAGTTTAATATCAGCGGCATCACATACCGCCTGGTGCAGGGCGTCATCAAGCACATTATACCGGCGGTAGCCAGCACCAATGCGGTTATTGCCGCCGCCTGTGCCATGGAGGTGTTCAAATTGGGCACCAGCTGCTATGATAGCATGTCCAACTATTTGAACTTCAACGATCTGGATGGAATCTACACGTACACCTATGAGTCTGAAAAGTCGGACAGCTGCTTGGCGTGTAGTAATGCGCCGCAATTGCTAAACATTGGGGATCCCAACACTACAACACTGGAAGATGTTATCAAGCAGCTGTGTGAATCGCCGCGTTTTCAGCTAAAGAGTCCTGGTCTGACCACTGTCATGGCAGATGGAAAGCAACGCACCCTCTACATGGCCAATGTGAAGAGCATTGAGGAGGCCACGCGCAAGAATCTGACGCAGTCGCTGGGCGAGCTGGGCCTGCAGGATGGCCAGCAGCTGACCATCACTGATGCCACATCGCCGACGGCCATGACGTTGCAGCTTAAGTATCAGGCCAATGAGGTTGAAATGTCCTAAGATATTTGTATAATAAATAAACAATAAAATGTAGACACACTCAAAGATTTAAATACAGTCGGCTTTACCATAAAATATTAATTTTGATTAACAGTAAGAAAAAGGATAAATAAAGAATTGGCAGAACATTCTATATATTTTTCTAATTACACTTTACATTTAATGAGAATAGTTTAGCCCATTGAATCTCCAACTATTGACACTATCAGCTCAAGTTTACAAAATATTTATATAGATTTAACAGCTCATGTTGAGTATAAACTTTTTGCCCGTGAATCCCTTGAAATTTAGCGCTGCAGCCGCGGCATCCTTGAACTTCTCCAGCGGCACCATCTCGTGCGTCGGAGCCACAAACTTGCCCTGCTCCATCAGCTGGCAGATTTCCTTAAACATCTGAGCACGCTCAGGTGCACTGTAGTTCTCCTTGGACCATCGCGTCATCCAGAAACCCCGGAATGCAATGTCCTTGAAAATGAGAGGGCCTGTGGCGACTGTCACCGGCTCGCGTGACATGCCGCCATAGGTGACCATTACGCCGCTATTGTCCAGGTGACGCGACACCTCCGTTGCACTCTTGCCGCCCACACAATTGAAGGCCAGCTTGGGACGCTTCAGTTTACCCGTCTTAAAGACGTCGCTTGTACGCATCTCCTCCTCAGTCAATACAGTGCTGGCGCCCAGACATTGCAACATCTCTTTTAACTCGGCAATCTCAGGGCGATTCCGCACAATGCCCACACTGTTGATGCCCCAGGCACGGCACAGCTGATGCACGGCTTGACCCACGGCGCTATTAGCGCCATTCTGTATGACCGTATCTCCAGGTGATAGCTTGACAAAGTCCTTGAGCATGCGATAGGCGGTGCAGGGATTAACCGTAATGGTCGCCGCCTCCGCCAAGCCCACTTTGTTGGAAATAGCAAGCAGTTGATCCTCGTTGTAGACAGCGTGCGTCGTCCAGGTACCCAGGCCAGTGGCCAGCGGCACAACATGCGTTCCAGGCTGCAGCTCCTTGACCTGTTCGCCCACACAGACAACCTCACCCACAAACTCATTGCCCGCTACCGCTGGAAACTTTGGTTTTACGGGGTATTTGCCTGCAATTCAATGTTTATATAATAATTATTATTATTAAATAATAACTGCCTCGCAGACTTGCCTTGTATGGTATTGATGTCGGCGGGATTAATGGGCGCTGCCAGTATTTTCACCAGCACCTGCTTGTTTTTGGGTTCTGCCAGCTTATCCTCCACGAGCTGCAGCACATCCTGCGGCTCGCCGTGCTGTGTGTACTTCACAGATTTCGCCACAACGGACATTTGACGACACAGTGCCGATGTACGCGTCCATCTTGGGAACGTTTGACGCAACATATTTTGTATTAATTTAGTGTAATTTTGTTTACTAAACAAACAAAGAGAAACGTTCAACTATTTTGTTATTGCGCCGGTATGCCTAGAGCTGCAAGAAAATCGATGGCACCAACGATATTATCGATAGTTATAAAATTTTTTGTGACGAATGACAAAGTTTAATTAATTTATCCGAAGTATTAAATATAATGAGCGATTAAAAATTTTTATAGTTTTAGTTTAGATAAAGTTATACTTATGAGTTGGAAATTGAAAAAACAGCATTTGTTATTAAGTTTACGGTTTTTACAAAACAAAATCATATTGATTGTTTTTAAATAAGTTTTTTCAACGAAAAAGCCAACCTGCATGGAAATGCGTTCAGTTTTTACAAAGATAATGCTGGGAGCTTCATAAATCAAAAGTGTTCAGATCTAGTATTTGTTTGTATTTTGTATTTTACTCAGTTTCATACCGATACCCGGGCCTGTTTCCACCGGACAGCGTCACTAAGTTCGCATTTAGACAATGATTTAAGCTCGCGAGTTTTTGCATTCTTCTTCTTGAAAACTACTGAGAAAAGTCACTTGCATTTAGACGGCGACTCTTAAATCACGCAATGCAATTGATTTTATGTTGGTTTGTACTCTGATTTAAGTTATCGCTAACCAATTTCATAAAAACACAGAGCAAAATGCGTAAAACGGAGCAAAAATGCGCAAAAACTCTGGTCGTGAGTTTTTGTACGACTCGCTTGCACCGCCACCCCTCTTCCAAACAAGCAAAAAACTCTTTAGTTAAACTCGCGAGTTTAAATCATCGTCTAAATACGGACTAAGTATTTTATGAATAATTGTTGTTCCCACTGATTACATTCGAATTATGGAACATTTCAATATATTGAAAAATTTAATCTATGTCTAAATTTACGGTAAAATTCGCTATAATATGTCTTTGAGAGTTTTATTTAATATTTGAAAGAATATATATAAAGAATTCCTTTATATATTGACTTAGCGCCAATTATATGGGTTCTTCTTATTACAGCTAAATATAATTTTCCATATCCAAGCGACTCAAAAGTTCGCTGACGAAAGGTTCGACTGTTTGCGGTGAAATTATTAGCAACTTTCTAGAAAATACGTACTGGAAGATCAACCTTTTAGTGTGACCATGCTTGAATATTTCCAATAACGCATGTTTACTGCGCGCCAAAAGCGCGTACGTGTCAACTTTTAAACGTCAACAACGTTATGTCGAGCACTAATTGCACTGTGTGGGGGTAATCACGCAACTTCCGACATCCTTTTCCGTCCCAGTCCTGGCCGTGCAGGTGTTTTGGGTTTTCTGTGTGCAGTCGTAACCACAATAGCAACCACCACCAAGCTAATATTCCATTAGCATAAAAATGCAATTTGTGGGCGTGGCGGCGATTGGCAGATTTCAAAATGTATAATACATAAATGCGGTGGCTATATGATATTTTGTGGATGTTATGTAAAAATCGTAGTTTGACCTTTTGCCATCTACTCTTTTACCCAACTCCTTTAATAATTAACCTGCTGCCATAATTTCCAGAATGGTAATTGCTATAAAAAAAGCTAAGAATAAGAACCACAACCAACGCAGGTTTGCTTCTGTTTTGCAAAATAAACAGAAATCAATAACTATGGGACAGACACAGACGGCTATGAAAAACTTCATGTTTAAATCCCACTCCGCGACCTCCCCACTGCCATAATTATATAGAGACTGTTGTCGCTGGGCCAACCAGGTAGGGTTGTACAAGCTTTGCCGGTGAGTTGGTTACATATTTACGCGTTAACATTGAATTAACATAACATTAGTAAAAGCACGTCACAGCTGTTAACATTATACATATTAACCTTTCAGCTGGGACTGCTTAGCAACTCCATTGGGTATTGAAGCCCAATGTACGTTTTAAATGTTTGAATGACCCTTATAAATAAAAAGGGTCCAGTCTAGTGGGTATTTAAGTTACGACTATTATGGTTATTGTTTTCTATTTGCACTTAGTGTAGCGGTAAAAGACGTTGCCGGGGTTCTCATAAAGCAGTCAAACATCGTCGTCGCCTTCGTCGTTACAGGACCTCACTCCTCAGCACGGAAACGAAAAATCCAATAAAATAAATGTATGTGTGAACTATTCGTTGGTCGCGTGCTGTTCCTGTGCTGTGGTACTCGTGTGCGGTTCCTGTCCAGTTTCAGTTAACATTTACCATTCGAACGCCGCAGTTGCCAACGGTTGAAGCTTTAAAAAATATAATGTCAACAAAACTGGTACCCAATCCGCGCGCCAACGTATTCTTACTGGTCAATCTGGGCTGTGAGGCATTGTTCGTGATTGACCAACGTCTGAAGGCTCAACAAATTGCGCCCGACAAATCCGTTCAAGGTGAGTGGGTGGTGGTGCATCGCCCGTTTTAATTGAACCCTAGTCATTTGTGATGGCTATCTTCCAGTCATACACGATGTGACGACGGTGCTGTTGGACCCAAAATTCATTGAATCCCTCATTAATGGGTCCATGCACAGCAATGCGCAGTTGCTGACCGCCGATCACTGCAAGTTTATGCTAAATGATATAGCCACCTGTTCCCTGATGCGTCTCGACGAGACATCCATGGAGAAGCTATGGAATCTGATGACCATGGTGTACAAATGGCAGCTATTTCTCTCACGTCATCAGCATCATTTGTTGGACATTACATTTCGGCATTTGGATGCCATTAACAAGTTGTACCCGGATGCGAAGCGCCACATGCTCATTGATTTTAGTAAGAATACGCTCTTGGATTTTTGGAATGCCAGCGGCGACGAGCAACAGCTGTCCATCTATAACACCAACAAGGCTTGGCTGCAATGCTTTAATACGAAGATATCGCTTTTAATACGGCTTGGCTTTCAGGCCATGGACGGCAGCTTTTTGCCCGCCATGGATCAGAGCCACTATCAGGATTATGTTCAATGCATCGGCGACAATATTTATATAAAAAACAGCGAGTCCGCGCAGCAGCAACACCATGAACCAAATCGCATTGATCAACTTGCCGCTCAGCTAAATATCAATCAAACCACCCTCGCAGCTGGCGAGGATTTGCAGCCCATGGATGCCCGTCAGTTTCAGCAGCAGTTTGAGCAAACATTCTCAAACATTTTGTTTCCCGAGTTAGATAACAGCGCAGCGGCAAGTACGTCCCAGGTACAACGTAACCCAAATGCCTCCGGCTGTGAGTTTGTGCAGCTGTTGACTGCCACCAGCAGTGGGGATGACGTGGTCACCACAGCGAGCAGCGGCGGCGCAGTGCTTAACCCACAATTGCTTGAGTTGTACAGCAAAATGCATTAATTGCTGCCGCAGAAAAACTGTGTTGCGAAATAATTGCAAGCATGTAATGCATAATTAGAAAATATTGTATTTGTAAAATAATTACAAAAAACGTTTTTTGTTTGCAGTTTCGAAGACATTGATCAAACGTTACAAAAATTTTGAGCATGCGACCTAGTTGTATATATTTGTATCCACTAGCTGGCGAACGGAGCTGCTGCTGGCCAGTGGAAACGATCTAAAAATTCAACCATTTTGGTGTACAGGATTTTAGAGAGTTGCAAAACAATAAAACTAAATTTGAATAAACCAAATAAGAAATGTACAATTTGATAATTATATAAAACAATTGTGTGTCAATGTGCGAATGCCATTCAGCATCTGCTTCAGCTGCCAGAATGTTATAAACTTATGGCAACCATTTATAGTTAGAATAATTACTGCATTTTTCGTCCATATTTTAGAGTTTGTCGCTGTGTCTTGGGATGATTGATGGTGGGATGGCGGGTTTGCGAGGCGGCAGTCAGTGCATTGTGTCCCAGACACATTACATTTTTGCCTTGAGCGGCACCGCATCCACCATGATATGCAGCGCCATCTTGAGGCACTCCTCGGCCGAACTGATCTGTTCGCAGGGATAGGCGGCGGCATATTGCGTCAGAAAATCACAGTACTTGCGATAATTGCTGGACGCAAATTCAAAGTTATAGGCCCCCAATGATTTCATATCCGTATCATCATTGACCGACGGCACCGTCGCCTTTTGTGGCATCTGTCTGAACGTGGGATAGTCCAATTCGCAGGCCGCGCATTTGCAGTTAAATCGATATTGCATGGACAGAGTTTCCTGGCGTTGTTTCTTGCTGAAGATCGCAAAATGTGCGCTGAAAGATAAACAAATTGAATGACATTTTAATATACTATTCACGAATATGAAATGCATTGTCTGGCTTACCCATAGTTATCGTAGAGCACATCCCCGGCCTTGATGGGACGCAGTACAAATAGATAGGCCTTGGTGCCCTCATAGACGCGCAGTGTGTTGGGTGCACA
This sequence comes from Hirtodrosophila histrioides, assembly GCA_037075165.1. Taxonomy (NCBI): domain Eukaryota; kingdom Metazoa; phylum Arthropoda; class Insecta; order Diptera; family Drosophilidae; genus Hirtodrosophila; species Hirtodrosophila histrioides. The sequence goes on from JBAMCL010000239.1 coordinate 594,630, forward strand.
TGAGTGATTAAGCAGTGATAAAAACGCATAGGCGCCGGATGAGTGCGTTTGGTCGTCCTTGGTCTCATTGACCTGCTCGACGAGATCAATGCCATGCATATTCGATGATGATGTTTGCAAATGTCTAAACAGTAGATCCGTGAAAAAGTTACGGCCATCGTCAGCGCCCAAATAATCTTTTAGTGGCGTGTACTCAATTATAAAATGCTTAAGCACAGCACAAACAACAGAGCGCTGAAAGAGATCCGATACGGAGCGCAGCTGTTGATTCGTCACCAGACCGTGTATGGCTCGATAATGCTCTTGGGGCGTCAATTGCGTATAATCCAGATCAAATACACACTTGTGCTGATTGTGCGGCTGCTCACAATACGCCATCAGCTCCTCAATGCTGTCATGTAGATCCAAAGCGCTCAGTGTTGTGCGCAACGCAATGCCGTGAATTTTGTTGAACATGCGATGCAAGAAATCAATGATTGGACATTCGTACTTGTGAAAACTGCTATTGGCGCGTTCCTTGCACTGCTCCGAGCAGAACATAACCGAGCAGCAGCTATCGCAGGGTATTAGCGTAAGGTATCTCTCCTGTTTGCATGTGGCGCATCTAATGTAGCGCATGGGCGGCAGCAGCGTTGAACAGAAGGGCTGCTCCGCGGCAACCACATCGCCTACGACCAGATCCCTCGTGGTTACTATAAATCTGCCCTCATCGGGTGTTTCGCGCAGCTCCAGGCAGCTGGCTATGCACGGCACTTGGGCGTGTGCCTCAAAGCTCAGCTTAAAGCCATACGGTACAATATCTGGCGCCTGTTGCTGCACCAGCTGCTGACAGTCGCGCTCACGCTTGTCCAGCTTATGCCGCAGCCTTTCCGGATAGTTGGCCTTGCGGGCCAGCTCAATATTGGCCAGGCATTCACGATAACGCTTCCATTCGAACAACACCGCCGATCGATTGGCATATCCAATGGACAAATGCTCTGAGTTTGGTTCCGCGTAGCAAATGCTCTTGTTATACAATTCGAGTGCCTAAGGGAGTAGGATATTGTTAAATTAAATCGATCAAATAAACAATTAAGTTTGTGTTACACTATCAATAATATCGGTATCGTTATTTAAATTATCAATGATGATTGAGGATTGCCTATCGATAGTTGTTTCTAGTTTTGTTTGCAAATTAGATTTTCAGTCTTGTGATTTTCAATCTAATCATTCTGAATCAACATTTTTAGCTGCTCTGAATTTCAAAAACTAATTAAATATTCGATTTAAAAGCGAAATGAAATACATTCGAACATAACTTCAAAATAGAATAATGGTTGCTTTTTTATAAGTTAAAACAAAACTTAAAATCAGGGATTAAACCGGAATGAAAATTATTCCTTCACTTATGATCACTTTTCTCTTAACTCCGCAGGTGATAAGCTTATTTTCTTAATAAACTGGTCACTCTAAACTCACTCTATCAAAATATAAGATTAAAATGAAGATTTTCGGATTTTCTTTGCACTCTTTATAGATTTTGATTAAGATTAATCAAAACACATTTAGATCACTTGCAAAAGCTAAATGATACAGCACGCACCAATTGGTTCTTAAAGCAGTTTGTCTAATTTGATTTGGCAGCATTGCAGCTGTTACTTGCCTGAAAGTATTTCCTGTTCTTTAAGGAGAACTGCTCGTTGCCCAGCATTCGAAATTCCACGCTTCGCTTGTTACATTTATTCTCGCGCAGCGTTACATTGAGGAATATCTTTTCCATATACTTGAAGTCGATGAGCGCGTGCTCAACGAAGTTTACCTTGGAGTAGTTCTCTTTGAGCTCATTGAATTTGCCGGATATGATGCCAATAAGTTTCCAGTCGTTGAGCTTTTTGACCAGATCGTCACTCACGTCGTATACATCCATCGTATTTGTTATTGTTCCTTTAATTTATCCTTGAGATGTACATACACACACACACACACACAGACACACACGCGCATACACTTAGATACAAGCCACTTGGTGTAGTCGTTGTCGTCCTCCTCGCCGTGGTTTTGCTTGCAAGTCGCGTGTGGTTGCGTCGCCGCCGCCGCTGCTGTCGCCGCCTGTTTTTTCACCAACAAAATACGTTTGCGTGTTCGTGTAAATGCGCTATACTACTGATTAGTTGCGCTTCTCTTGGATGTTAATATGTAATTTCACAGAGAATTTTAATTAATATTGTCTAAATTTGTTTGTTATGCGCCAATCCTGATCAAAATTTCAGTAGTTTCGTTGGTTTTTTTTTTGGCGAATTCGAGCGTAGTGTGACCGTATTTTGTGCGTACAAAAATACTCAGTGTACTTGGTAGAAATACCAGCAATCACGCGGTGATTATTCGCCAGACATAAGCGCCATCTATTGGCTCAAGTTGGTAACAGTTTGTTACGAAAATTTGCCGATATGTTGCGTATATAAATAGTACACATATAAAGTACTTATTTGATTCTGATTAGAAAATGTGCATGATAACCAGGTGTGACCGATTGTTCCAATCAAAAATATACCAGTGCAATAATATAATGTGTGAAAATGAGAACAAAATTATACAGTGGGGTCATAAGCGGATTCTTTTGACACTTGAAGACTTCTAATAGAACCTTAACAGATTTTAGATAAAAGTCACCAAAGGGTGTGGGGGGAGTAAGTTAGCTTAGAAGAAAAATGGTCCACTTTTGGCTCGCATTTTGTATTTATTTAATTTTTGATTTTTAATTTATTTGATCCCAATCGGATTATAATCAAAAATGTTTCATAGTTTCAGTTGTCCGCGATTTCCACGCTCGTGGGCGGAATTTTTTAAAACGTCGTCTATCATCTTAGATGGGGACTATTGTGAAAATATTACCTATAACTTGTTTAAAATCTGACCACATTATTATTCTATAGGATCAATCGGATGAAAATAGAGTTTTTGTACATATGAACAAGAGTGTAATCCGTTCTATTTTGTTTTTTACAATTTTCGAATATCTTCATTATGAAATTCCCCCATAAATATACCAAGTATATAAAAAGTAAAACCATATACGGTCATACCGATATTCTGTAAGGTATTTATATATTTGTACATAGCTTATGGGGTCCAAAGCGTCTCTGGCGATGCGTTCCACATTTCCTGACCATCTATATTTAGTAGTTGTAAAAGTTTTCGTAGTAAACAATTAATCGCTAGATTGAAATGAATATATATTTAATGCAGAGACAGCGGTTAGCTTTACAAACGTTTATGTATACATTTTAAAGACTTATACTCATTACTTCTCTTCGCACCACTCGTTCTCCTTGCGCACCTGTTCCTCCTCAGCTGGCGAGAAGTCGTTAGCGATGGCAAACGTCTCGCGTATATCCTGAAGCGACTTGCCTTTGATCATATTGGCGCACGTTTTGCATGTGACATCTAATAGCCCCTGAATGTTCAGATAATTGGCCGCCAAAATGAGTTCGAACAAGGTGCCTTGGTCGACTTTCAGGAAGTCAGCATCCCAGGATGAAATATCGTCGGTGCGTTTCTCCTTGTTCTCATCCTCCTGGGCTTGTTGTGGATCGTCCTGAGCGTGGTACGTAGCCCAGTGCAGAACCTTGCGCAAAATTGCCGAGTTGACATTGGGCAGAGGTAAAACACTATTATCGCTCTCGTCACCCAAATCTTCTAGAGCTGTTTTAATTGTTTCTGAACATTTGGCAATCTCGATGTCTGTATCGAAAATTTCCTTATCAGACGATTCCAAACGAATTATGGGCATCTTGAAATGATTGAAATGGCGGATTCAATCTTAGAATTTAATAATTACTGATTAATATTTTAAGTAAATACACTTTATTTGCCGTAAAACTTACGATGTTATTATGCTTTTCTATCTGTGTCACTGAATTTGTCCAACAGATGTGGATTGATGTACTTTTCAAGGCACCACATGAGATGCTAAAAATAAGTGCTTTATTTATTTGACTGCTTGTTCTTCAACTTGAAATTATGAAACTCAAATATGTCATCAATGTCAAAGCAAATGAAAATAATTGGCATTTAAATTGACTTCGGAACTTATGTTCCATTAATTGGTTATTTTACTTGCCAAATTACTTCAATCAATTGTTGATATAATAAATAAAACTATTTGACGGGCTGCCAGTATGACCATATCACACATTGTACATTTAAAAGTGACCGCCAATACAAAAAAACTACCATTACAAAAGATAAAAACATGTATTATCGATAAATAAAATTTAGAAATATGCAATTATTCAGTACATTGGGAAATATGTACAAAAAATTTGGAAAGTATATGAGCTGGTTAGCCTTTGGGGTCTCATAGCTGCGCACTTTAATATCAGTTGAGGAAGCTTAAGAGAAATTCCAATGTCTTTGCCACGATTGTCACTGTTGTATCCGCCAAAAGGGTAATTGCCTGGAAAAGCATATCCACCAGTTCCTCGGGTTCGAATGCGCGCAGGAAGCGAAACAGGAACAATGCCGATACAACGATAATCACAGGCCAAACGAGTGAGAGCAAGAAGCGTGCCGCCCAGAGAAGCACATACCAAGTGACGAGGAAAAGCAACACATAGGCTATTAACGTTCCCATATCTGTAGGCATGCCGGCATTCTTCACCGTGTACTCGTACATAATGACGAAAAATGATGAATCCCGCCAATCACCAGCTTCTTTCCAATTTTCCTGTACCATTTTATCTGAGGCAAATGCTAAGAAAATTGATACGAGGCAAACTGTGTTAAAATGAATTTAGTGTGATTTACCTACTTACACATTTCCTAAATGTTTAAACAAAGACCACATAATTGAATCAATTTATAAACAGCTGTGCGCTGTGTGGTTGGAGAAAAATAGCACAAAAATACCATACGCCGTTTGGTTTAGTATTATCATTACTTTACGTTACGTTTACGTTATCGAGAGCAGTTATCGAGAAAAGTTTTGGCGCGCGATCTTGTGCATTTAAAAATGTGCATCATATATCACTTATAAAAAATGATACAGACTTTTTATACGTTGATCCCAATTAATATGGCTAAGAGTCTAAAGTCGAGTAAATATATGAAAGAGGCTTAAGGAGGTATCTCCGAGCTTATAACGTATCAAAATGAAAATGCCGAGTTGTAAATGTTGATTTTCAAAGTTAAAACTACATGGGTGTGTGCATTGACCTTGCAGCCTTCTTCGCTTCAATTCCTTAAGGTACAGACAATGAATGTCCTGGCTAAAAATAGAACTGTAACTGATGCTGAAGCAGTAAGGAATTTCCTTTTCCATTGAATTCCCGTTTGGAGGCTGGTTCAAGCATGGTTCAATGTACTCGTACTGCACCCGTAGTGCTTTTGTTCGATGGAAAATGTAACGAAATCACATTTTAATGGCCCTCAAATTGCACACACAACAAAGGCTGCCTGCCTCGATGTATAAAAAATTCTATAAATTGCCCAATTTCGAGCAGATAAACGCAGAAATCCAGCAACAGCAGCAAACAACAACAAAAGATGTTTAGCAAATTGGCTTCTTGAGCTGTAATACAGGTTATGTTCATAGGAGCGATGCCAAAAAATCAATAGTATCGATGGCTTACTGTTTTGGAGACTATAAAACCATTTACTTTTCATAGTTCGACAACTTTAGTTAAAGTTGATAAATATGATCGATATTTGGAACTTACTGCTAATCGCGAATATATCTGGGGAACGAATGGTGGTTTAACGTTTGACGACGTTTTGGTTCAAAGTGGACAACGACCAAGAGATTAGTCGCTCTTTTAAATTATTTTAACCTTAATTACCTATAGAAAACATTACAGTTTGAGATTAAATCTATTTACATTCAGGCTGATTATAATATTTTGCTACTGGAAAATTCCCACATTTACAATCAGTGGGCAATTCTCTTAATGGAAACTTACAAGATTACACACGTTAAATATGTAAGATTAGACAGTAACCCTGTTTTGATTGAAGTTGCATCAAAATGGCTATAAAAGATATCTGGATAGTGTCAATTATCATATCTTAAAATATTGATACTGCAGAATTCTCCATTTATAGAAAAGATTCACCCCTCGTCGTAGTGTTGGTGTTCTCATTGCTGTTGACGCTGATTTATCATCGAAGCTTCTAATAATAGAAAATTGTATAGATATTGAATTTGTTGCTTTAAAATAGTGTATTTTCAGTATTTGATTTTATTCTTGTTGTTATTATATTCCACCGTCATCTGATATTTCCTTCTTCTGCTATATAGCTGTATAGCTTCTGCTATACAAACTGTCTCCTCTATGGTTTCTGATCGTGATTTTCTTGTAGTTCTTGGTGATTTTAATATCGCCGGCGCTACCTGGATTTCAAGTCCGGATTCTAGGGTGTTGAGCACGATTTTATTGAAAGTTTATTTGGGATGTAATTGTGTCAAATCAATGATATCCAAATTCTTCACATAAAATGCTTGATCTTGTTTTTGCCTTGGATCCCTCATGCTATTCTGTCTCCCGTACTGTATATGTTACATAGGCAACAGACATTGCTTGTGCACACGCGCTTACACATTCATAATAAGTTCAAATTGCGTATATTGTCATCTTCCCTTCGTTTGAAACGTTACTGCCACTGTCACTGCCACTGACAGCTGATGTGATAAGCCTAGCACATTTCAATACATGACAATATCCTGAACAGATGGGTCATGATGCAAGTACTCGCTTATGTGCATAAAAGTGTTGGTCCTGACTGACTGACTGATTCAAATTCAACGCACATCCCAAAACGTATGAGCTGGATTGCTGCACTTTTCACAGTAGCTGTGACGAAAATGCACAGGATTTTGGAAAATTCTTCTCACAGGCGTGGAAATTCACGGAAAACTGTTGTTTGAAACTTTTTTTACTATTCAAAAGGCCTTAAACTTATTTTCAAAGATCTATACAAAAAATCAATCGAAACACATTTCAGCGAATTTGGAAAATCCACACTCATGGTGGAAAATGGGGTTCCACACATGAAGCAATTCAAAGTTCTCGTTATCCATTTTGGCAAATTCACTTCTATGGGCGAAAAATAGTTGGAAAACATGGGTCCGGAATTGTAATATTATTCTTCCGATTGTCTATAAACTCGTAATCAAAACTATACCAAACATAATTTAAATCCCATCTTAATCGTTGATATGTGTCAGGTGAAAATCCACAGTCCACGATTGACGCATGTATGCAAATTTAATATAATTAATTGTAATCAAAATACTTTGCCGGGCAACGCTGGAGTATTAGCCACATGTGCTTGCAACACAAAACGAGCGACGAAAATTGTTATGGAGCATTTGCTTTACGTGCAGCTCTGTTATCGAAGACATGTTCATACCATTTCCTTTGACTTGTGTATGCTTATGTATAAGTCTGGTGGTATGGGTTTGCAAGGAATTTGCATTTACAACAGGTGCGCCATAATCATTTCACCACAAGCTGTGCAAGAGCGCCACATACTTTTAAATGTCAAATCCTGCGTTTGAAGTTGATGTGGCGAATGTTTGTAACATGCGTGCCATAATGATTATATCAAGCTATGCGTAAGCGATAGAATAAATATGACATTTTCTGGCATCTTGGCATCAGCTGTTGTTTTAAGAAACGCTCGGATGTTGTGGCATTCAAATGTGGTTTGTAAGTGGCATGCAAACAGCTCAGTTATTGTCTGAAACCCCTTTTGAGTTGGCTGGACATAGGGCAAACAGTGTCGAGTTGATTTCCAAAAAAAAAAGAGAATATACAAAACATGAGAAACTCAAATGTGTGCAGAATATAAAATAAAAGGAAACGGAAATGTTCAGGCAAAAGTCGAGCAAGCAACAGGAAGCAAACACACACACACATACAACAGAAGATAGTGCGACACTTTTATGAACACACACACGACACACAACAACAAAAGCCAGATATAATAACAGGCACAACACAACTGCAATAATAACAACAACAGCTTGTCGGTGTTTACAGGCAAATAAAGGCGTGACACAGTTCTTGCATTCTCATTTTCATTCACATGGACACAGACACAGCCACACAGTTGGAGAAACACATGGTCGTATCTTATTTATAGTCCTGTTGCTGTTGCTGTTGCTCCTGTCAAAGTCAGTCAACCAGGCCAGGCAGTCACTTGTAATGCAATTGCAACAAAGTCGTTTAGGTAGCCTTTGCCTTTGCCTTTCCCGTTGCCTTTCCCGTTGACGTTGCCGTTGTCTTTATGTCCTGTTTAGCAAACAGAATAGGTAACAACCTGCTATGCCAGCATCATAGGAACAAGAGCCTTCAAAAATTCATTTGTAGTTGAACCACTTGATAAATGAATCTTTTCGGTTGCTGACAACTAAAGCATTAAAGTTACTAAAACTAATAGTATAAGCTATTCATTATATCATTATTTGCACTACCTGCATACATCAGGGCGTATCTGTTGACTTTTTATAAAGGTGAGCATCTTGTTGGGACTTACATGATTTACTATACTGTCTTACAGTTTTTAAGATTTAAGTGTATTCACATAGCAAATGTTCAGCTTATTTAAATCTCTTCACAGACAGCAACATGCTAGGAAACAATTGTCATCCTGTGGGTCACCACCCCACAACTTATTAATTAATCAAATAGTTTGGCCTTTTAAACTGACAGTCCCTACGATTAAAGTAATCTTCTGGTGGTAAGAGATTCAACTCAAATTTAAAGCAGCATTTGATTGTGTAGTTTAATTTTATTTGGTCTGAATGGTTTCCCATTGACTACTTTTTAAGCCTTTACTAACTCCAATGGATTAATGGAATATTAATTAAGCAGAATAACAATTTACATATTTCTTAGTATTTATATATAATTAATGGCGAATATATTCTATTATTTATCAGTTACCGCATTGAAACTAAACCTTTAACTTTGAATATTTAAATTTTCTCATAGTATTAAATGCAGCGCCTTGATTATATAGGTAATATGTACATTTAAGTATCAATTATAGATAAATTTAGTGTGTTTGTGACATTATTTGCTTTTAAATACACCGAAAATAATTTCACTCAAAACCAATCGAAAGTTTTCCTAAGGTGCAGATATTCTAATTAATGGCAATAATAGAAAATTCTAGTATTGAAATTAATGTTCGTGTCACTAGATTTTATTAGACCCGGCCAAAATATACATCTGTTACCTCCGGGTAGCAACTTAAGCACGTAATTCTCGCTTTTCTTTTCAACAGTGTGAGACCATATCAGGCAACCAGTTAATGTGTCTGTCAGATGGGAAAGCAGTGCACATGTTTGCCGTTGCTTAAAGTGCATTAGATGCCAGTGAAGCTCACCGCAAGAACTCAAGACCTGTTTCCACGTGTCCCCCCGTCAATCAACTTCGGTACACGTGCCCCACCACGCTTCAGCCACAGCCAGAGCCATATCCTCCACATAGCTTTAAAGTGCACCCAGCTCATACTCAACGTTGACCTTTCACGTTGTGGCAAAGAGGTCCGTGACGTTGCTGTCGCCTCGCATGGTGAAAACCATTTGATATAGCCGTGAATATAGCCGCGACACTTGATAAAATTAATGAGCATCGAGAAAGCCGGAGAGAAACAACAACAAACAAAAATGAAGAGAAAATCGGAATTAAGGGGGCCCCAGAGATGAATATTGCGAGAGGAGTTTGTAAAATTGTTTTGGGATCTACCTGTCCGTTCGCTTGGGACTGCGGATGATTCGCAGTAGTAGCAACAGGCTTTCATTTTACACTTAACTCAACAAAGCTTTCAAAATTTAACCAGCTCCACAATTTAAACAGCATTCAGAAAAGTCAACGCTGCGGGCCAATTCCTAAAGCAACAAGGGCCAAACAAAGCAAAAGAATAACAGCAAAAGAAAAGGGCCAACTGGAAGTGAAAGGAGCACAATTGAAAATGAGAAAAAACTGTTGCCGTCTTTTAGGCGGTGCTTTTGAATGTCAACATGTAATAAAATTTGGACGCCTTTTACGCATTTTTAAGTTTGCACCGCTTTCGCATAAATGAAATTATTAACAAATAAATGAAATGCGCAGTAAAAGTGAATTATTATTATGATTTTTTTTTTTTTGCCTTATCAACATTTTTTAATATTTTCATTCAATTTTGCAGGTTGCCCGCACCAAACATAAATATCAAAGGTGAGTGTGCGTGTGTGTGGGTGTGGGTATGGATGCATGTGTGTGTCTGCTCTGCTCGAAGAAGCCGAAGTGACGCTGCCGTGTGTGAGTAGTTTTTTATATTTTATATTTTGCTTGAATTGGATTGGGAGTACTCGTACAGCTGTCTGCAGAGCAAGAGGGGTTCCTGGTCTGGTACTGGCTGTCGTGTCAATTCAATCAACTTGCTTTCTTGCCGTCCCCCTGTGCCTCTTATGGTTTTTTGCTGTTGTTATTGCTGTTTGGTTACACAAATGAAAATTTATTGTATATGCTTTATGCATGTGTTGACACAATCTATATATGTATATATAAAAGAGCTTGAGCTCGCTGACTGACGGACTGATTGAGAAGCAACATAAGAGCTCAAAGTCTGAGTTGTTTACAATAGTCTCCTATTATGCCGAAAGTGTCCAGTAAGATGGCTTTTCGGCAAATTTTACCCACAAGTGTGAAAAATTGGTGCTAAACTGTTGTATGCAACTTTTTTGATTATCATCCGTTTGCCCTCAAAATCATTGTCAAGGATCTGTACAGAAAGCCATATTTCTTCGATGCTAGAAAATTCAAGGCCGGAAAACTTGGGTCTTGGTTGTATGGGCGAAAGTTTCCTTTTTGTCCTATCAGCATCAGAATGCTTTTTCATGCTCTTCACAGAATATAATTCAACGCGTGTCTCAACAAATTATAGAAAATCTAGACCCACCGTCAGAAAGTCGGTGGAAAACTGTGGTAAGCTACTTTTGTGTTTTTCTTGCGCTTGGCGTAGAGTCAACATAATTAATTTGAATACAAATATTTCGTCGGGCAATGCCGGGGTTATATTAATTTACGACACTTAGGGTATATAAGAAATTTGCAATTTACTGCCCAATATACTCAACAAACTGCGTCATTTAATATGAAACTTTGCCTATGCAAATGTATTAATATAAATATAAATATATTTATAGTCCTTTGGGTGCCTAGTGTAATGTGTAAATTGAAAAAGTTTTGCGCACAAAGCAATTCTATTTCTTAAATATATATATTTTTCTTTTACAGACCCCTTCAAGTTTGCAGCTGCAACATTTGCCCACACAAACATTACCCATACGCCGCATGGGCTTGCAACTTAATTAATGTTTTTGGCGCACGGTACCATTTGAGTTGGCCACCTAAAGAGTTCTATTTTACTTTTTTGGTGGGTCCAAGCGGGAAAGGTAAGCTCAAAAAATGAAAAGTAACTTCAAACTTGACTTTTTGTGATCTCTTGAGTTGGAAAGTTTCTGCAGTCCGTGCACAAAAGGCAACCTTTAAACTTTCTGTACGAGAACGTTGCGTGGGCATGGGGAAAAGCTGGGAACAGGTAGCTAATAGCTTGGGGTATTTACCTTGATGTCGCGACTGTTGTTGCTGCTAATTCAGTTAACTCAGCTGCCATAGCTGTTCCCTTTTTTCCCGCCAGGCACATTTACAAGCCATTTACATATGCTGGCATACTCGTAGCCATAACAGCAACAGGGCAACAACCATTTTAACATGGCTCGCTGTCAGCGTTGCATTAAAATTAAGGCTTACAAAGCCGTTTTGCCAACAACTGCTAAAGTTTCAGGCGTGTGTTTTTCTCAAACAAATTTATTATTATTATGGTGGCTTGCAGTTAGGCTGCAGGACAAATTATACAAATTAGTATAAGTATTATTTTGGAATTCATCAGAAATCTATTGATCGGCAAGTCCTTGAAGCTAACATAAGTTTGTTAACCTTTTCTAAGAATAAATTTTAATTTAACCAAATTCGCTTAGTTTTGTTTTAGAATTTGGTCTAACAATTTGCAAGTAGATTCAAATATCCTTTCAGTTTGTTGCCAGAACAAACGTTATTAAAACGTGAATTTGTAACGATGCCTAACTGTTAACTAATTGAATTATCGAAGTAAGCTTATTAACTATTAAGTTAAGAGTAGACGGCCAGAAAAAATTAAATATTTACAAATGGTCGTGACCTTTCATAATCGTATTTCGGGCAGTAATTAAATTGTGATGTTGTGTTAAAAGGATGCGTATAAAGTTGCCTTTAAGCCGTTTAAAGCACGGTTCATAAGTGCAAAAAATTTTATAATTTACTTAGTGAAATATATAAGCCATTCCTTTGGTCCTTAAGCGAAGATCTATTAGCGTATCATTCACTCTTCTTTTGCCATTTTATACGACTTTATTAGCCTTGTTTGCAATGTTAAGGCCCAGAACCTTCAACATCTAAACGTATACAGACAACTTTGCCATTTGCAATGCAATTCTCTTACCCATGAAATCGACTTATCTGTCGGTTGATGCACAGATTGGGATTTTCATGTATTTTCCAAATGGCGCTCGAATATTATGAGCATGCCGGCGTTAAAGCTCAGCATATGTAGGATATTACTTGATCAAATATACATATGTACATGCATAGCTGTTATATCCACAACAGTTGCTAGGCACATCTTGAAACATCCGATGACGTCATACGTTAGAGGGAGGCGTGGCAGGGGTCACATAAAAGTAGCTCGTTAAAAATTGATGATGTGCATCAACGCGTGACGATATGGCTTTCAGGCTAAGAGGGCTGCCACGTGGCACGCCCACTTCACTGGGGGCGTTGTTAACCCATTGGTGTTACCCACCTTTATTTCACCTTGGCCAGCATTTTGTGCTTTGGGCATTTATCAACGTATTTGTTTTAACATTTATGACATTTTAAAGCCGCATTAAAACTCATAAAAATGTCGCAATAATAAAGCGCGCAGCGATATACAACTTTGCTAAATGTTTGCATACTTTTGAGGGCCACCTCATTCTGTGTGTGTGCGTGTGTGTGTGTGTGTGTGTGTGTGTGTGTGTGTGTGTGTGTGTGTGTGTGGGTGTGTGAGTGTGAGTGTGCAGTCGACTTGCTAACCAGAGCACTGATACATAAATATGTAATGCATGTCAGTTTGGTTTCGTACTTTGATTTAACAGCGGCTGGCGGCAACGTCGTTGATTTATGGCCATGCTGTGCCATCCAGAAGTATGCTACACACCCTCGACATTTGCGAGGGCCAGCTGATAAGTAATTGATCCAAGTGTTATCTCTACCGCCAATACCAAACCGATTATTTTCATCATTAGTGGGGCGATTATTAGGGGCTTATACTACTTTATTCTCATCTTGTGTTTGTGTGTAGCAAGCAACTATGAAGAAATACAATCTAAAAGCGAATTCGAATATAAGAAGCTCACCGTTAAATTTCTTAAATGTGACAAGCTTCATTAAACACTAGAATTAATCCTGAACTTTGATTGTCAGCTATTAAATATATATATATAACAAGAAAGGACGTCTAGCTTCGGAGTGCCGAGGCTATATACCCTAGCAGGAATTAATTTTTATACAAAACTTAACTTTTGTCTGACTGCCCCTATGGGAGCCATGTGGTCCGATTTTGATGAAATTATAGAAAACTATTTATACTAATAAAACTCTCACTTAGTTTGGATGAAATATTTGAATACACAAAAGTTTGATATAGCGATATAGTGGTCCAAATTTGGTCAGATTGTATAAACTCTCTAGAGACTCTGTTTGGGAAAGTTTGGTGACGATACATTTATAAACAAAAAAGTTATTCAAACATAGTTGTCGACCGCTCATTCCTATGGCAGCTACATGTTATAGTGGTCCGATCCGGCCGGTTCCGAACACATGTACTGCCTGCAGCAAAAATAAGGGTCTGTGCCAAGTTTCATTACGATAGCTTTCAAACTGAGAGACTAGTTGGCATAGAAACAGACGGACGGACAGACGGACATCGCTATATCGACTCGGCTATTCATGCTGATTCAGAATATATATACTTTGTTGGGTTCGGAAACGTCTCCTTCTTTCATTACACATTTCGAGACTAAATTATAATACCCTCTACTAAGGTATAAAAATGGCTAGTTTTTATAAAGTTCCAGTGATGAATAACTACAAAATTCAGAAGAAGATCTATTATATTTGTACATATATATAATATAAGTATTTTATAATTGCAGCCGTACCTTTGTTAATTGATGAAATGTTAAAAAAAAGTTTGTTGTCTTGACGACTTGTTAACCAGCCCTCAAATGGGCATGCATCAGTGTAAAACGGAGCATATCCTGTTGCTAGGCATACGCAAATTTAATTAGTGCACAGACGCGCTCAGTACCCCGAAACGTGTGCAGCAAAATGTGAGAGATTCGAGAAAAACGCGAAATGTGTTTTAGCCTGACAGCCTCTCCTACATGTGTACACATGTATGCATGCTTGTAACGCCTGGCTTCGCCTTTAGATACAAGCGAAATATGTAGCATACTTTCTGGCGATGCGCGCGTAAAATCGTCCTTAATTTGAGCCATGAAAAAAGTAATGTGCATTTAAAGCGAAATCTTTTGCTCTTAAATTTTGTTAAGTCTATTATTGATCGCTTTTAAAAATGTTGCTTAAACTGCAATCCATCATATTCTATTTAAGGCATACAGTCAAACTTTTCTATCTCACACTTTCGTCATTTCTCAGGGAAATACTTATTGAAATTAGGTATATAGCTTTTCCGGGAAGCTATTTGTTTGAGCTATAGCTGCATAATATACGAGTATTCACCTTTTTCTTTAAGATTGCCTTAACTTTAAGGCTAAGTTTTCTGGATTACTATATCTGTGACAGCAAGTTTGAGCTTGCGTCTAGGAGTCAATTAAGTCTCTAACAATACACATTGCTTTCAGAAGAAGTTAGTGCAAAGTCAGCTATCGGCTTAGCTATAATGATTGAGGCCTGCCAACTTTGTGCCCTTTTGGACTCAATAGTTAATTGAGTTTGACAACTGTGCAATATAACGCATACGCCATGTGAGACCCAAATTACTTGAAGTTGCCGCCTGAGTTGTCAACCTTTTTGGCCAATAAACAAAATGCTGAATATGTACATTTGTTTTTATGTTTACACGCGGCACTCAGAAACCAAACTCTACTCATGTTATTTACCTAAAATATTGCTCATACGCCACAGTTGTCAATATGTATGATGTGCTAATATTAAAACAAGAAAAAAAATACAAGTGAAAACACTGAAGTTGAGGCTGTTCGACTGGAAGATGCTCTGTTCTCAGTTCTGACACACATACAATTTCGGCATATGATAAATCAAGATGATGTGAAAGCAACGCTTTTATATAGTAAGAAGGAGGCATTTATAGTATAATTAAAGCCAGACGGATTTGGCTAGATCGATTAGGTTGCTTATGATATGATATGATGACTTCTTTTGCCTTTTATCACATCCTTGTTGACAATTTTTTATAGGTACAGGGTATAAGAGCAAAAAAATCGCCCACGTGTGTTGAAAATGCTTTTCAACCTAATGGAAAATTCAACGCGTTTACCTTTTTTGATATATGAGTACGAGGCCAGCAGTTGCCTTGGTGGTGTGAAATGTGTGTCGTATTGTGTTGTGTTGTGTTAAGTCAAGCATCAAGCAGCATTTAAGCTTCAAAGCAGCCGCGCTCAGGTATCAGGACATGCGCTTAACACACACAAGCACAAGCACAAGCACACACAGAAACACACGCAAACAAACGAGACTCAACTTTTGGCTATTTTTTAACAGAGTACTGCATCTTAATTTATTATTTCCTATGGCTATACCACGTATCAAAACTTCAGAGGGAGTATAATAAAATAAAGCTATATACAAATTGTAATCTTCGCAATAGTTTGAAAATTAATGATCAAGATCATAAATAACTAATATATTTTTAATAAATCAATTGCGAGTCAATGAACTTATAGATATCGAATACTAAAATAAAGAAGGCTTGTCCGACACCATCCAACGGATAATTGGATTTTTGGGAAGACGCCTGCTAGGAAGGTTGTTAGAATTAAGCTAAGCTTTGTTAAATCTGGTAAAGGCTTGCCTAAAATTTTGACGATTGATTTAATACACTGTTAGACCCCTGCATCTATCTGTTCCTTGCCCGAGATATTTATGAAAGTGATTTAATTAACACGTAGCATAAAAAAAATAAATAAATATAAGTTTATCAAAAATATTATATACTCGTATTCGATATCTAGTCTAATTCTCTTGGTTAAACAATTAGTTAATTATGTGTTAATCCCCTTAACTAATTTATTAGAGAAATAATATTCCTCATTATTATTTACAGGGTAATTTATAGTCCTTACTCATCTGTAGTTGCATTCAAATTAATTTGATGGAATCGTCGTGGTCTTCCTTATATATTTTCTTGTTGATTTTTGATTGAGCGGCATTGAATAACAATTGTGTTAGCTTCTTTTTTAAGGCACACATTCAGTTTTTACGTCTTTTAAATTATATTGTGTTGGCTAGCAAATGTTTATTGTTACCACGGCGTTTTAAAGCTGTGCTCAAATTTTAATTAAGTTTTCTTTTTATACAAATCTGAGATTTCATGGATGTTTTTGATTGGGCTATTTCTAGCTGCAATATTTTGTTTTCTTTCTTTTTTTTGTTGGTAAAATTTTACATATTTATTAAGCTAGTGTACTATCATTTTGACAGCTTTAACATTTGCTGTAATATGAATTTGAAGCTGGCCACAAAAGTGGTTAAAAATTCAGAATTCTTAGCATATATTTCAGTGCAAGCCAAATAAAATACTCGAATATGCCATAAATTCTCAGGCATATATTTACGAAATGTTGGCAGAAAATTTTTAAAAAAATGTTTGCAATTTCTTTGAAGGCAACTAAATTATTTCATAGCTTGTGCATATGTTAAATAAATAAAAGTTAAACTTACATTTAATGGCTGAAAGTTTTGCCATTAGGTTTAAATGTTTGTAAAAGAGCAGAACCCACAAACTTGAGAAATGTAATTGAGCAAATTAATTATCTAAAATGTTTTGCACTGTATTATAAATAACTAGAGTTACATTAAATATAACAATAACAACAACAAGTTGTTGACAAAGCAACGCATAAAAATAAAAACACAAACAAATTATATACAAAAAAAAAAATGAAAAGAAATAAGACGTCGCAGCTTTGCGTTCTTCAAAAATTCATGACAAGACACACAAAGTGCTCAATTTTATGAAATGAAAGCGCCAAGTGGCGGTTGTTGCTCTCGCCTCGCGCCTCTCGCCTCAAGCCTCACACCTCCAGTCTGCCCACCTGCCCACCTGCCTACCTGTTTCCCGTCTTTCGGTTTTATTTTTTATGGTTTTATATAAAATATGCAAAGGCCAACGTTTGACAAAATGATTTCCTAAGCAGCCGCTAAATTGTCAAATATTAACGTTTGTATGGCTGTTGGCAGCCAGATGACATCAGTTTTGATGTTTATACAGCAACAGAAAACACACACATACACACATACACGGCTGATGCAGTTGCCGTTGCAGTTACAGTTGCAGTTACAGTTGTAGTTACAGTTGTAGTTACAGTTGCAGTTTCCCTGGATGCACAACTATTGCATCACACAAAATGCGGAAAACGCTGACGCATGCGGTCGGTAGCTATGACATCACTTTACACGCACGATTTGTGGCAAATGCTGCCATAATTTCTGCTCCGATGCTGCGGCGAGTGGGCGCAGGATGACCAATGCAAGATGGCGACGACTTCCGCGCGCGCACAAACGGAAGCCAGCTACGTCTTTGTCTGCGTATGTGTATGTGTATGTGTATGTGTATGTGTATGTGTATGTGTATGTGTATGTGTATGTGCCTCGGCGTGCGTCTATGTGTATGTGACGCCATTGTCAACGGCCGTCTTTGCCATTTGGCCCACACACAAGCACTCACACACACACACACACACACATACACGCATACACACTTGCCACGCTGGCATTTGGCTGACGTCCAACAAGCGCACAACATTTTTGAGTACAGTCAGCAAAAAAGCTCGACTCACGAATTTTTTTTTGGAAAATATGTAGATACCTTGCGGCATTTTGGCTTTAAGTGACAGCAATTAGCGACCGACAGCTAACTGGAAATCTGTTTGACTGACTGAGCACTTGGTTGACTGACGCAGCCAATGACAACTGGACCATAACATTTTCCCAACTCATGCGAGCCAAATGCAAACAAATGCACAATTTTAGTCCTGTTAAACAAGCTAAGTTCCACTGTAGATTCGAGCATGAGATATGGAAGAAAAACAAAAAAATCTCCCAGAACTTTGTGAAAACTTAATCGATTTTGCTACAGACTGTCTTTTTGATCATGTTTCAGTGTTTTAATAAAATTATAATTCATATGGGTTTTTGTTCCATATATCGTAAAATATTAATCTTTTCTCTTTTCATTATAGTATATTTAAGCATAAAAGGTCATTAGCCTTAACTGTTAACATTAGTAAATAAATTAATCACACCATGTATTAAGTATTAAGAAACAGGTGAATAAGTTGAATTGAATAATTTATCATGT